>JAEOAD010000044.1:6282500-6970000 GCA_036365145.1 Orientallactaga sibirica | reverse complement strand
GCCTTCTGGAGTGGTAAGCCAAGTATTATGGACTATTCTGATGAGAGTTTGAGAATGCTAAGTGTAAACAGTATTGAACTTCGAGGCTTGGCTTATGAGCTTTCTAAGGGGAAGGAAAGACTGCAGAGGACTTTGTTGGAACTGGGTGACTGACACAAGAGATGGCTACATTCCACTATCCAGACCCAGAAAGTTTGATCAAGGTTAAATTTGTATTGGACTGATGTGCTTGGCTAAAGATATTGGACTGAGAGATTTAAGATTTTAAGTTGGTAAACCTCAAGCAAGTTAAAATTAGAGGCACTGAGACTGGTTTTAGGTTATTGGAGCTGCTATTGTCAACACATTAGCAATCTTAAGGAAGGTGGAAGGAAGGTGGCCTGACTGCTTTACATTAAAACAATGGAGAGGATGCCTGAGGAAAGACTGTTAGAAATGCAAACTCTCTTGGAAAGAGTTGACTGGAGAAGGAACCTGCTTTTCAAGGCTATGGTTTAGTTTTCCTGGATTAAGAATATGGCTATGTCCTGCACACCTGGTATGAATTTTGGAAGTAGGAAAAATGCATGGAGTGGTCATGAATTGCACATGGTTCCAGGAGCCGCTGCTGAGATGTGGCATGAGGCAGGGCATGAAGACCCTCAGGAATAGGCTGAAAGAGCCTTTGGAAGATGGACCATGGTTTGCATGGAGACCTGAAGATGTTTTAGATATACCAGGACTGTGCAAAAGGGCTATCATGGAGTGCAGTGTTGGCATGGGATAAAAGTTTTCCCTGGCTACTCTTCCCAGCTGGTGGGGTAGAATTGGAAAACCTGGAGACTGTCAGTCTCAGGTTATATTGAACTTGAACTGCAGAAGTTTGATGATTGCTGATGGTGGCTGAGTTTGCATTATTCTAGTCTCTCTTTGCTATGCCTTATACCAGTTAAAAATATTTAGTCTGTGCCTTTACCTGTTGAAAGTATTTAACTTGTTTGATTTTACAGGACTCACTATCTTAAGTTGGTCAAGACTGTGAGAACCTTTGAAATTGGACTGAGTACAATTTACAATGTGTGATAGTTATAAATCTATTGGGGGCCAGGGGCTGAATGTGGTAGTTTGAATATATGGCCCCCAATATATTCAGTGTATTATTAGTTTATAGTTTGCATCTTCAATCACCTTGCTAGAGGCAATGTCACTGGGGGCCGATCTTAAGGTGTGGTGATGGTTTGAGATTCCATTGTAAAGATATGCAAAGTGTGCCTAATAGGAGTTCCTAAAGTGTGCTGTAGCTTGACTGTAGCTTTGCTCTGTGTGCTGTGTGGCTAGTAGTTTTTTTCTCTCTCTCTGCCTAGTCCTGTGAAGAACAGGCCACTTCTCCTGCCATTATGGAACTTCCCCTGGATCTGTAAGTTTCAATAAATAGTATCCCTTCCTCTATAACTGTGCCTGGTCTGGAAGTTCATCTCAGCAAACCTGAAGCTGTCTGCAACAGTAGGTGCTGAGAATCCTCAGTGTCTGCCTCCTTTACCCTGGCACTGATTATCAGGTTCACCGTCGAAATAGCACTCTTGCTTGTCTCCCCAAGTCCTCTGTGGACTCATCTGTGTCTTGCCTGAAGTGCTAGGAGTAGTTTATCTCCTCCAGTCCTGCTACCTTCTGAAAAAGAAGAACAGATTCTCCAGTGGAGAGTGAATTCAGCATAGTTTAAATGGGATAAGCATTATTAATTTAGGGAGAATTTGATGTATGTAAACCCCTCTTTTAGCCAAAGACTAGTGAGAGCTTGACATTGGAGAGTATAATCTCTGTCTCCATAGAGTCTGGTATGGTTCCCAATTTCAGATATGGGTTTCTTTCCACTGAGCAGATCTATTAACCAATCAGAAAGCTATTGGTTACCCATCAAGGCTGTGTGCCACTATTGCACTGGCATGTACATCATGTCCGGGTGTTTGCTACTGAGTAGCTTAGACCTCTGGTTGATCAGACCATTGTTGGCCACTTTTCCCCTGTAGCTCATGTAGCAGTTTCCAGCACTAAATGAGCTAATACCTGGGGACTGGCTCTCTACTGGATCCCAGCCAGGTCTCCATGCTCTGTGTCAGCAGTATATGGTGTCTTCAGCAATAGGGTCTTACCTTTTGCCTCAGGGGGGTAATCAAGTGCTTTGTCAGAAACCTGTCTTGTTTGGGGGACCTTGTAGGTCTCTCTGATCAACAGCTCATTGTGGGTAGCAACTTATTTCTGGGACTGGAAGTTACAGGCCAGAGATTTTTTTAAAAAATAAGCTTAGGCTTCATCCCATCCTCTCCAGGGCCCTTCTTTTCAGGTGCTCCCCCCTCCCCTAGTTCTGTTGAGAGTTATATCTTTTAGTCCATCTCCAAGGATAAAGGTTTCTATGGTACCAGTCCATTTTGGATTTAGTTTTGTGTTTGTTTTTTCCCACCCTCCCATTACCCTCCCCACGATCCTTCCATCCATATTGTCTGGGCCTTCAGTTGCCTATAAGGTGAGTCAGCAGCTCAAGCAGGTCCAGGTTAAGTGAGACCATGTGGTGCTTGTCTTTCTGTGATGGTGTGAGTTCATTGAGTATGATCTGTTTCAATTCTGTCCATTTTTCTACAAATTTCATTGTATCATTTTTTCTTACTGCAGAGTAGAATTCCATTGTGTAAATGTACCACAACTTTGTTATTCATTCATCCAATGATGGGCATGTGGGTTGACTCCAGTCCTTAGCTACAATGAATTGAGCAGCTATAAACTGGGCTGAGCAAATATCTCTGACGAGAAGCATGGAGCATTTAGGACAAATGCCCAGTAGGTGAATAACTGGGTCTATTGGTACCTCTATATTCATCCTTTTCAGGAATCTCTATATTGATTCCCATAGTGGTTGTACAAGTTTACATTCCCACCAACAGTGGATGAGGGTTCCTCTTCCCTCCCCCATCCTTGCCAACATTTGTTAGATTTTTAAAAATTTTTTTATTATTTTTTTGGAGAGAGACACAGAGAGAGACAGAGAGAGAGAGGGAGAGGAAGAAAGAGATGGGCGCGCCAGCAGTGTCTCAGCTGCTGCAAACGAAATTCAGATGTGTGCGCCCCCTTGTGGTCAAGTGCAGCATTGCGCCCTTGTGTCACTTTGCATCTGGCTAAATGTGGTACCTGGAGATTGGAACCAGTGTTCTTAGGCTTAGGAGGCAGGCGCCTTAACCCCTAAGCCATCTCTCCAGCCCTTGTTAGATATTTTTAATGATTATCATCCTTACTGGAGTAAGATAGAATCTCATAGTTATTTTATTTTTATTTTATTTTTTTCATTTTTCAGTTTTTCAAGGTAGGGTCTCACTCTAGCCCAGGCTGACCTGAAATTCACTATGTAATCTCAGGGTGGCCTCGAACTCATGGCAATCCTCCTACCTTTGCCTCCCGCATGCTGGGATTAAAGGCATGCGCCACCATGCCTGGTTCATAGTTATTTTAATTTGCAGTTCCCTAATGGTTAGGGATGTTGAACATTTTCTTGTGTGTGTTAGCCATTCGTATTTCTTTCTCTGAGAACTCCTGATTCAGTTCTCTTTTATTTTTTATTTCTTCCATGACCTATTCATTCTTTAAAAGTTTGTTGTTCAGTCTCCAGGTACTAATGGGGTTCCTGATGTGTCTCTTGTTAATTTCTAGCTTTAAAGCATTATGACCTGATATGAAGCATGAAGTTACTTCAATTTTCCTGAATTTATTGAAGCACACTTTATGGCCTACTATATTGTCTATTTTGGAAAAGGTTCCATGGGCTGCTGAGAAGAATGTGCATTATGTAGAACTGAGGTGGAAGGTTCTGTAGATGTCTCTTCGGTCTACTTGATGTATGGTGGTGTTGAGCTGTATTATTATTAGGGTATTCAGTAAGTGTTCTGTTTTAAATGTGAACTGGATTGGTATATGATAGGGTTATATCAGCAGATGCACAGATAAGTACATCAAAGGTACCTAGGGAATAGGGAGGTGGGGAACTGGGAGCTCTGGCCTACTCACTCCACTTAGATGCACTCTTCCATACATGGGGATCAGGGGCTCAAGAACCTGGAGCTGGGAAGCTGGAGAGCCAGAGGCAAGAGGCCAGCTACTACAGTGGCCCTTGTACCCTGTGGCTCAGGGGAACAGGTATTTGGGTACCCAGGCAATCAGGAAGCCTGAGCAAAAAGTCTGCTTCCACACCCACATGCAGGGACCAGGCCGCCCCAAAGTAGCAGTAGGGGTACAGAGTCCAGGGGACTGGGAGGTGGGAAACAAATAAGGATCTCAGGCCAACTTACTCTGTGCATACACCCTCTGGAGCAGGGGATTTGGGAGTTGAAGATTCAGATGTCATTCAGTCAAGAAGACAGAGGCAAGGGGTCTTCTTCTACAGTGATCTAGCAGGATCCAGGCAGCCCCAAGCCAGCAGCAGGGGAACCAGAATCAGGGAACTGGGGGGGGAGGGAAGGAACCAGGAGCTCTGGCCATCTCACTCCTCTTACCCACTCTCTGAAGCAGGGGATCCAGGAATGGGGGACGCAGGGGCCATTCAATCAGGAAGGCAGCAAGCTCACAGAGTCCAGGCAGCCCCTGATCAACAGCAGGAGAACCTGGAGCTAGCACCAGGGGAACCAGGACCTGAAACTTGATATATCCATTTCCTGGTGATTTAGTACCATACCTTTATTAATTGTTTATTTAACCATTCTGGTTAATAAACATGAAGGAAGTCTGGAGGCTTATAAAAAGGTTTTCTACATAGTTAAAAATACAAACAACCAGGATGGAGACATGGCTTAGCACTCAAGGCACTTGCCTGCAAAGCCAAAGGGCCCAGGTTCGATTCCCCAGGACCCACATAAGTCACATGCACTAGGTGGTACATAGATCTAGAGTTCGTTTGCAGTGGCTGGATGCCCTGGTGCACTCATTCTCTCTCTTTCTCCTTCTCTCTCCCTCTCTCTGCCTCTTTCTCTCAAATAAATAAATAAAAATAATTTAAAAAAATACAAACAACCAACGCTGCACTGAAAAGAATAAATAATTCCCATTATGTCTGTAGGTGTTACAATGTTACAATGTGAAATCAGCTGCTGTAAGGACCAGAGTGAGACACACATTTGTTTACAAAAGATGACACAGAAAGACCACAAAAGCAGAAGAAATCTCCAAAACTCTCAATTAAAAGTGTTCGTCCTCCATATCATTTATTATAAGATAAAACAACCCTCTTACAATTTAAGAGTTGACCTAGTGGAATTCTTTAACATAGAAAACACATAACTTCAGATTCTGTTCTAAAACACCAAATATGTTTTGAAAACTACCTTATCACTGATGTTTACATTATCTAAACCACAAACTGTACTTGTGATCATTATTGTAATACTTCAGTGTGTCTTCTTACAGGGAACTGTACACTCTTGACTTTATGGAAATAGTGTATTCCATTAACACTTAGACAATAATTTTCTTCACTGACTCCAAAGGAAACATGGAATAAAGAACCCCAGGAGGTCCTCATGAATTCATTTTCCCTCTTTCCTCCTTTCCCTGCCTCTTCCTCCTCCCCTCTCACATATACAGTGCTGTACAATTTTCCTCTTATAGCCATGGCAATTCCTCCAGGAGGATACAGGAATAGTGGCTGGCATAGACTTAAGTTTCATTCACAAAATTAGAAATCTTTAAGCAAGCTCTTTTTGTTGACATGATTGAAGTCTTTTTTTATCCTCTTTCATAGTCCACTTTTAGTTTCTGGTGACTACTGACTCTCATTCCAACTTGCATAGATATATAAAAACCAAAGGTAGAATCCAGATATGAGAGAGAACATGGGTGTTTTCCTTTCCGAGCCTGAGTCATCTTGTTAGTATATGCTATGAAACTGTTCCATACTTGTGGTGGTTGGAATTAGGAGTCCCTGAAATAAACCATTTCCTCTCGTGAGCTTCTTCCGGTCAGGTGTTTGTCCTAGCAACGGGAAAGTAACTGCAACAAGATCCCTCCATTCTTTTTGAAAATTTCATAAATATGAATACAGCTAAATGAAATTTCCATTATTCATTCATCTAGGGGTGCGAAACTGAGAGTGGATCTGATTCCATCCACAAGGTGGGTGGAGAATCTGAGCCCTGGCCATGCTTGCAGAGCTGAACGCTGGTTCACGTTTGCTGGCTGCAGATGTCTCTCTCTGCTTGGGTGTATGGAAGGAGGCAGCGTCTTCTGCCATTGATGAAACGTCCTCTAGATCTGTAAGATCAAAATAAACCTTTTTTCTTCCAAAAACCTGTGTTTAGAATTTCATTCCAGCAACATGGAGCTGACTACAATGACTCCCTTTTCATATCCAAATCTCTTATTTTTTTTCTCTTTCCTTGCTTAGTTTTGCTATGGATTATCTTCCTTACCCTTTCAAAGAACCAACTCGTTGATCCTTTGTATTGTTCTGTATTTCTATGTCATGAATTTCTGGCCTGACCTAACTTTTTTCTGTGTGCTGACTTTGGTTTGGCTTGTTCTTCTTTTTTTCTAAAGTCTCAAGGTGCATAATTAACCTATTTGAGATATCTCCAATGTCTTCATATGGGCGCTTAGAACTATATCTTTCCCTCTTGACTTTATTTATTGATTTTATTTATTTATTTATTTATTTATTTATTTATTTATTTATTTATTTGGTTTTTCAAGGCAAGGTTCACTCTAGTTCAGGCTGACCTAGAATTCACTATGTAGTCTCAGGGTGGCCTCAAACTCCCACCTCTGCCTCCTGAGTGCTGGGATTGAAGGTATAATGGCATGTGTCACTATGCTCGGCTTCCTCTTGATTTTTTTATGCTTTTACTTTACTGCCTTGGAACCTTTGCACCCCAGGTTATTTCACTGTTTGTATTTTCTATTGGTTAGATTAGCTGTATTCTTAGGTGTGGTTCAGAAGTTACAGCCTCAACCTAGGAGTCCGAGGTGCCTGGTATGGCCTATATATTACTCCCACAGTAGAATAGTAATAGCATGAAAGACCAAAACTGGGGGCCATGCCTTCTAAGAACATTTGGTATTTGTGAATTGAGAGTAATGGTTCCCTTTATTACAATAACTGTTGGTGGATAAAAGAGAAAAGATGATATGTAATTGTAGCAGACAGCTTCAGGTTCATTGAGACGAACTTCCAGACCAGGCACAGTTATGGAAGAAGGGATATTATTTATTGAAGCTTATAGATCCAGGGGAAGTTCCATAATGGCAGGAGAAGTGGCCTGCTCTCACAGGATCAGGCAAGAGAGAGAAAAACCAAGCCGCCAGCTACACAGCACACTGAGCAAAACTGTAGCCAAAAAGTCACACAGCACACTTCAGGAACTCCTGCTAGGCACACTTTGCATATCTTTACAATGGAATCTCAAACCTACCACCACACCTTAAGACGGGCCCCCAGTGACATTGCCTCTAGCAAGGTGATTGCAGATGCAAACTATAACTAATAAAACACTGAATATATTGGGGGACATATATTCAAACTACCACAGTAATATAGGAAGATTTTTGGTTACTTCGAAGTAGGAGGTAAGTAGTGTGAGGATGACAGGGACTAACAGCGACTTTCAGGAAGATGGGGGTAGAAAAGTATCTGGGAGAGGAAAGTTGCAATACTGTCAGGTTCCACCGATGTAAGAGGTTGTCAAGGCTACTGAAGGTTGCCAATGTGTAATATATTGAGGACGCATGGAGGATGATGTGGAGAAGAGTTTGGAAAGAGATGGAATGTATGGGAGGTGAAGCAGAGAGATCACAACCATGTATAGGATGGATAAAAATAGAGAATAAAGCCGGGTGTGGTGGTGCACGCCTTTAGTCCTAGCACTCAGGAGGCAGAGGTAGGAGGATCACCATGAGTTCGAGGCCACCCTGAGAGTACATAGTGAATTCCAGGTCAGCCTGAGCTAGAGTGAGACCCTACCTCAAAAAAAAAAAAAAAAAAAAAACAGAGAATAAAGCTAAAATCCAATATGCAAACTCAACCAAAGCAATCATGAAAAAATATATGTAAGAGTGGATATTAAATAGATAGCACAAGATAAAAAATATCAAAAATGATGAAGTTAACCCTAACATACAGACTGTCAAAAAAGACAAGAATGCTAAGCATACATCAGATCCAAAAAAAAGATAGTTAATGTGATGCAGTGGTCAGTATTTCTGCATTGGTGGGATGAGTTTGAATTCTTTCTATACCTGTGAGGTTTCTCAATTTAGCAATGTTCCTTGATATGGGAAGTGCAACATGCCCTTCCAGTTCAGTTCTGTATTACCAGTGTAGGGTATGTTTTGCTCTAGTGGAAATCAGACCAGTTACCTTTGCAGTGTATTTCTAGCCCACCTACAATGAGTTGTGAAGGCAATTCTCCCTTGGGTCAGCTTGGCTAGGTGCGGCAATGTCTGGATAAAATCTTACTGTGCTTATCAAGGCTTTATCCCTGTGCAGGTTTTCTCTCCCCGTGTTACTTTGCCATATGTCAGTCTTTACCTCCATTTTGCCTTTGCTTCACATCTGATGTGTGAACACGTGTGTTCATGTGTGTGCCCACATGCATAAGCTTGCCCTACACCAAGGCCAGCACTTGGGAAACAGGGTAAATGGGGTCTCTTCCTCATTCCCCCTTCATGTCAGCCACCATGCTATGATAAAAGGGAACTATCAGCTGGTACAAATAAGCAGATTTTGGAACCACTTAGGATTTTCATAAAAGCAGATCATATTATGGGAGAGATATCAAAGGACTCTGAACCAGCAGAAAACCAGCGGTCTGTGCAGCTATGGTTGGTGATGGAAGGCAGGAGGTAAAATGTCATCATCCGAGCTATTACAAGTTCAATGTGTCAATTTTTGAAGCTCACAATGAATTAATGGAAATTCTGTCAACATGATGGTAGCTATTTCCAACTGACTGAAAAGGACGGCAGTGAAAATTACCCATAAAAGAGCTTAATAACTGCCCGTAGGAGCAATTGAGCCTCCTACAGCCTGTTTTCACCATTACATCTGATTAGTTTGGTTTCAGCTCTTAGATTAGCAATATGCACTAACTTCCCCTAACAACAATATGAACTATTGATAAAAAAAAAAAAAAAAAAAAAAAAAAAAAAAAAAAAAAAAAAAAAACAGGATCTGAGAGATACAACACAGTTTTGAATAATGCTTGATGTTTTTGGCTGATCTGACTGTCATGGTAACCCAAATAGCCGATGGCTAACTACCCTTGGCATTGAGGTTGAATAAGTGTATTTAGATTGTGCACAGAGTGAGTGTTCTGCCCTAAAATAATAGGTGAAATTTTAACATATTTAAGTTCCACCAGTCTTCCCAATGCATAACTTCTTTATCTTCTCTTTCCTTTGGTAAACTCAATCAAAACAACAAATCTTAGACTTACTGAGCATTTATATTCAGCCCACAAAACACTACACCATGATAAAAACAAGTATGTATGGTCCATTAAAAAACTAACAAAATAAAAATTAAAATCTTCTTAATGTGATACAGTAGCTTCTACATCCAGAGTCATTTTATGTATTTTCTTGAGTCATCAACCATAATATTTTAAAGTTCTCAGGAAGATACAAGAATGCCACTGGATCAAGTGGTAATAAGGTGATATTCATCTACGACAGCTTCATCCACTGGAAGTAATTGGGAAAATGGTCAGGATGAAAACAAAACTTAATAGAAAGGAAAATTATATGTTTAAACTGCCAATGGTAATGGACATCGTAGCCTCAGGTAATCTACAAATTCAGAGAAGATAGAATGCCGATTAGCTTAACTGGTAATTGTTCTCAGGTCATACATATTAGGTGTCGCTACATTTTTAATTGAAATGTAATTATCTTAAATTGCCCGTGCAACTATAAGTAATGTAAATAAAATAAAGGTGGAGCAATCTGTTCTCAAACCCAGTAACACGAGCAAATGGAATGTGACAACGCACATTGTTAGGAGCTAATATGCCATATGACTGTATACTACACTGGATTTTGACTTCCATGCACATTTTATTCTAAAACTTAATTCACTTCTTTTGAAGTGGAAATTAATCCTACACATGCATACAAATTCATCCTAGATATGAATAATAACTAAACATAGGGCTAACTTGTTTCTCTTACATCATTAGAGGCACCGAAATTTGTCTCATGAATTTTATTTCTGTTAAACTACTCTACATTATATTTTTACAATCTATGTATATGTGTATGATGGAAGAAAAAAGATGTGTTCCATTATATTGGAAAACACTTTCAATAAATTCCTTTCTAAAGTGACCATGTACAAGCCTAGAGATGCATTAGGAAGGATAGATGCTATTTATAGGTTGGGATGGATAAATCCCTTAACTATTTAGGATTTAAAAATAAAGTAATAGAAAAGAACTTTAAATCCAAGTATGTGTCAGAAGAAATTAGGAAAGTATTTATAGCATAATGCTTACCTCTAGCAGAGCCTTGAAATTCTCATTCATATATAATTGATTCAGGTCCACATATTAACCCCACGAAGGTAGCTACTCTGTCACCAGAGAACGAAGGGCGACTGGACTGGCCAAAGTTAAAGGATATGAATTTGACATCAAGCAACAGGCTGCCAGAGAACCAACAGTTCTCTAGTCAGGACTCAGAATTTCCTATGAGTAAATGAGTAAAATAATACATACTTTAGAGTAATTTCACTAGCACATTCAATTAAAGATGAACATTTCACCCCAGTATAAATAACCAAATACATTTACTTTTCTAAAAAAAAATGTGGTTTTCTTCCACAGGTTTTAGTAGGAACTAATAATGATGTTTTCACCATGGTCTTGCCGAGTGCTAACTTCTAACTTAGGGTATTTTCCTTTCCAGACAGAAGACCCTGTTGAAAATTCCTCAGCAATATTATTTATATGCAGTTGCAAAAGAGAGTTGTACCACTTTGGAACAAGGGAGAGAAACTCCTTTCTGCTCATGTACTGGTTTTTGTCCCAGTTTATGATATTGTAACTAATTTCTAGGGGTCTAAACACAGGAGGTCCTAATTTTAAGGACTTTGTTTATAGAATTGAGAGTTTCTTTCCATTTTGTATGCGTACCATGTTTTCCATCCAGAGGATCTTGGTATATGAGGAATCCCTCCATCCACATCTTGCAAAGATATTTGCAAGATCTTTTAAGAGAGCTGTATTACATTATTCTTTATTGACATTTCCTACCTTTCTTGTATAAAAGTTTACCTTTGCATTTAATGTATGCACCTTTTGCTATATTTCTTACTGAAAACACGCTGTAAGCCAATTCCACATTTTCTGTATTTAAGAGTTGTACAGGGATGGAAAGATGACTTAGCCGTTAAGGCATTTGCCTATAAAGCCAAAAGACCCAGGTTTGATTCCCCAGGATCCACATAAGCCAAATGCACAAGGTAGTGCATGCATCTGGAGTTTGTAGCAGCTGAAGACCTTGGCATGTCCATTCTCTCTCTCTCTCTCTCCCCTTTCAAACAAATAAATAAAAAATTTTTTAAAAAGCCAGGCATGGTAGTGCACGCCTTTAATCCCAGCACTCGGGAGGCAGAGGTAGGAGGATCGTGATGAGTTTGAGGCCACCCTGAGAAAACATAGTGAATTCCAGGTCAGCCTGGGCTAGAGTGAGACCCTACTTCGAAAAACCACAAAAAAACTAAAAAGAAAAAAAAAATTAAAGTTGCACAAATTAATGTCTTCTTTTCTTAAAAAGAACATGCAATTTTAGCTTTCATTTAACGTAGAACAAGTTACATTAAAGTAAATCATATGAAAATGCCTCATCATTAAGATATTGTAGCCATTTTCAGGAACCTTAATGACTTCAACTGTCCTTAAGGCTCATAAAATGTATTTTTATTTGAAAAAAAAAAATAAAACTAGTAAAGGCAATCAAATACTTTTAACAGTAGGACTACAGTCCTCTTTCTTCTCACTCAGGGATAAAATGCTAAGAGAAAAAAAAGCAAAGAATTAAAATAATGATTAATAGCTTAATTATTATGTATTTAAATTACTGTTTTAGTTGCACAGAAATGTGTGCTGTGATTACTAGAACTGCAAATGCTACTGTAAAAATGTGTAATAACTAGTATTAAGTTTTTTAAAATATATTTATTTATTTATTTATTTGAGCTAGAGAAAGAGGCAGAGAGAGAGAGAGAATGGATGTGCCAGGGCCTCCAGCCACTGCAAACGAACTCCAGATGCATGCGTCACCTTGTGCATATGGCTAACATGGATCCTGGAGAATCAAACAGGGATCCTTTGGCCTTGCAGTCAAATGCCTTAATCGTTAGCCATCTCTCCAGCCCTAGTATTTAAATTTTTGTTTTTAGAAATAAGAACACTGGGCTGGAGAGATGGCTTAGCTATTAAGGTGCCCGCTTGCAAAGCCTAAGAACACCAGGTGATTTCTCCAGGTCCCACGTTTAGCCAGACGTAAAGTGACGCAAGGGTGCAATGCTGTGCCTGCCCTCAAGGGGGCGAACATGTCTGGCATTCGTTCACAGTGGCTGAGAGGCCACTGGGGCACCCATTCTCTGTCTCTCTCTCTCTCTCTCTCTCTCTCTCTCTCTCTCTGTCCTGTTCAAATAAAATAAAAGGAAGGAAGGAAGGGAGGGAGGAAGGGAGGAAGGGAGGGAGGACATTAAAACACAAATAATTTAAAGACTGAGTTAATTTTTTCTTTCTGAAAAGAAAGGTTTAAATTCAAAATTCATATCAAACCACCACTCCAATTGATGCTAAACAAGAATCTCCAGTATAATGAATCTCTGAAGAGACTATCCCCCACCAGTCTAATAAAACTATCTCCTGTCCATGGGGCTCCTTCATCAAAATAAGTCTGTCAGAGAAGAAACATGTCAGTATTATTAGTCACTTTTTTCAGTTTTAAAATCAGGGCTGAGCACATATATTTACACTCTTCCACAGTATCAACTTCCTCAGAGTCTGTCTGTGGGTTTCATGTACTAATATTTTCATAATCTAGACTGAATAAATTAAATGTGCATTGCATTTAAAAACAATAGTCATAAATTCATAACAGGTTAGGTAATCTTAATACAACAATTTAGAGGAACAGTAATGTTATAACCCTGAAAATCTATTAATTCTGGTTTAAAACAGTACCGCTCCTATATCTGACCTACATTCAGTTTGTTGGAAAGAGGGTGCTTTAACAGATGTTTTAAGTCCTTGAATATTTGTGTTTGGTCTTACACAACATCAATTGCTGATTTTTACATGTTGGTTATAGTATATATTCTAACTCTCTTTAATCCTATTTTATATGTTGACATCCATATAAATACTACTCAAGTAACCTGCACTTAAATGGGTTTCTAACCCAAGAACTGTACTCTGGAAATCCAAAAAATATCAACCCACTGTGCCATGTCCAGTGCTTTTGACATGTGGGGCAACTCGAAGATTAGAAAGAAAGACAGACAGACGTGAGTACTAACAGAGTGAAAGCTGGGATTGGGTGGTCTGTGGGCTCTGATGTTGATACTGTAGCACTGCCTGACCAGCATTGGTTTAATTTACACACACCGAGAAAAGCTTTGGCAACAATTTTCTTTTATCTAATACAGATAGAAGAAGCGTAGGAATAGGGGACAAGGTCAGATGATGTAGAAATGAGGCCGCTGTAGACTGTTTTTCTGCACACACTGCCTTGTGCACAAGATCAGGCCCATACAAACAATCTAAGAGGGGGAATGAAGGAGGGGCTGTGCCCGCTCTGATCTCTGACGGATCAGCTGGAGGTAGACATGGCTGTGTGTATGTCCATGGCTCCTACTGGTTGTAGCTCTGTACACCACTGAATTAACATGCTCCTCCAACATTTGGTACACCTATTAAATGACACCATTTATTATGTGGTATTATTTGCAAGCATATTTGATATGATAGTCATTGGGAAAAAAAAAGTTCAACGTTCTAACTTATGGAAGTGTGAATTTTATCAGTATCAAATGTGTTCTTTCCTAAAAGAGACAGATCATTTTGATTACTCAAAAAGAATTTGTGCCAGATATTCCCATCTGAATACACACAGCATGTTATTCATGGTCTCAAATAATAATTAAAAAGGTATTTTCACTGTATTAATATTTTCATCATCCATTTAGTGTGTGGCAGCAAAACTGTTCCATGCCAAGTCTATACTTATCACAAATGTCTTCCATAGAATTGATATTTAATTGAATGTATATTTTTATTACTTTTTTGTTTGTGTATTTGGTTGGTTGTTTTTTGTTTGTTTGTTTGTTTTTATTTTTTTCAAGGTAAGGTGTCACTCTAGCCCAGGCCAACCTGGAATTCACTCTGTAGTCTCAAACTCATGACGATCCTCCTACCTCTGCCTCCTGAGTGCTGGGATTAAAGGCATGCATGGCTGTTTTTATGATCCTTTCTTTCCTGCCTAACTTACAATTATCTATAAAACACATCCTTTATACAGAGACTATTGCTTCCAAAAATCAGATTACAACCTCCCTAAGACTAAATTCAACTCAATTTATTAATTAAAAGTAATCAGGATTGAAAACATTATTCAACAGTTAAGAGACTTGCCTCGGTTCGATTCCCCAGTACCCATGTAAAGCCAGATGCACAAACTGACGCATGTGTCTGGAGTTTGTTTGCTGTTCATTTGCTGGAGGCCCTGGTGTGCCCATTCTCTATGTCTCTCTTCTTTCTCTCTCTCTCTGTCTCTGCTTGCAAATAAATAAATAAATAAAGATGTGAAAAGAAAACCTAAAATCAGCTAGTGAAAGAAAAACCACACCTGTTAATTGAATACAAATTCTTAGAACTACCCAGTGAGGCACATGAAGAGTATATGACTGATATTAATGGGTTTAGTGTCTTAGGTATGTGATTTTCACTGGCAATGTGGGAACAAATTATTTATTTTCTTTTATAAATAGTAAAAACAATGCTGTCACAAAACCTTAGAGTAAGCTGCAATTAAATGTACTTCCTGAAATTTCAGTTATAATATTAGCTGGGGGAGAGAACAGTGAGCACCAGTGGGATCCACGGCCTTTGGCTCTCATCTCACCATGTTCTGCCTTTGAGAGTGCGAGTTATCTATAAAATGGGGTAGGGTTGGTAGCTTGCCATATTATTGCAAGTGATTTTATTGTTTTTATTAAAATAATTTTAAGTGATGAAATGAATTAATACATGCAAAATTCTTAGAACACTGACAGCAACAGATATAAACAATATTTTATTCCTCCAAAACATTTTGAAAGTTAGAAATGGGTGATAAGACTCGTGGGTATCTCCCATCTACTCTTTTGGGCTTTCTCAGCCTTTAATTCTCCATAAGGTATTTTATGTAGCTTTTTAAAAATTTTATTTAATTATTTGAAAGCAGAGAGGGACATAGAGAGAGGAGACAGACAGATAGAGAGAGAATGGGTGTTCCAGGGCCTCTAGCCACCTTGTGCATCTGGCTTACATGGGTCCTGAAGAATCAAACCGGGATCCTTTGGCTTTGCAGGCAAACGCCTTAACCAGTATGCTATCTCTCCAGCCCTTATATAGCTTTTTAAATAATAGAAAGCTAGTACTGATGTAAAACATTCTTGTGAAGTGGAAAACTGACTATTGCCCTGTGATACTAATAAATTCTATGAGTATGCAAACATTCGCATGAGCATTCTTTACTTCCTGTGGATGGTTCTGCTTGTTCAATTCTCGGGGCTAACTGAAATTTCTTCCTGGATGACTAGCTAGTGGATTACAAAAATCTTTAAAAATGATTCACATTACATTTTTAAGAATGTCATGAATTAAGTGTTTTCAAAGTTTACCTTTAGCACATTAATATTGCAAAGAAAATGGTATTAATTGGAGGAGGAAAAGTGCTATGAAGAAAATTCACATGATTTCAGAATACAGAAGTAGATGATATAATTGGAGACTGCCTTGGAATTCCTCAGAGGTCCTCATGTGTATGCCCCTGAGAGATCATGTTAGAAGTAATCGGGTTAGTTTTTTAGTACTGGAAAATTTTAGGAAAATGCATTATTATTATGTAAGCCATGGTTAAATAGTTAGGTGTACTTATCCAAATAGTTTACTAATATAAACACGCTCATTTGTTGACTGATTGTTTGAATAGATGGTCCCTAATATATTCAGTGTTTTATTAGTTTGTAGTTTGGATCTGCAACCACCTGGCTGGAAAAGTGTCACTGGGCAGATCTTAAGGTGTGGTGGTAGGTTTGAAAGTCCAATGTAAAGATATGCAAAATGCCTAGTTCCACCTGGAGTTCCTGAAGTGTGCTGTGTGGCTTTTGGCTTGTGGCCTGTGGCTTGTGGCTTCTCTCGTTCTGCTTGGAACTGTGAAGGCAGGCCAGCTTCTTCTGCCATTATGGAACTTCCCCTGGATCTGTAAGCTTCAATAAATATCCCTTCCTCTATCACTGTGACTGGTCTGGAAGTTCATCTCAGTGAACCTGAAGCTGTCTGCTACAGCGACTAAGCTACAAACATATGATGCTGTCTGCAAGGATCTGCAGGGTGTTTCTCTCCTGTTCTGTCACGTTTGTTGAAGCTGATTCCATGGGAGTTCTGTTCAAGGTTATAAATCTGGAGCTGGAAACAGCAAATTATTAGCTGTTTCCATCCTTTGTAGGTCATCATAAGTGAGGCAGGAAAAGGAAGATAAATTGGCATAGGGTAGAATTTAATTCTTCATTTTAAAAAGTGATACACTAAAGCCGGGCGTAGTGGCACATGCCTTTAATCCCAGCACTCGGGAGGCAGAGGTAGGAGGATCGCCGAGAGTTCGAGGCCACCCTGAGACTACATAGTTAATTCCAGGTCAGCCTGGAGGACCAGAGTGAGACCCTAACTCGAAAAACAAAAACAAAAACAACAACAAAAAAAAAGTGATACATTAGCTATACTTATGGTAACATATATCAAACTATCTGTTTTATTAATTGAGGAGCTATTTCAAGGGCTATATATACCAATTTGCAAATAATCCTTGTGATAACAGTAGATAAATATTTTAGTAATGTGACAGTTTCTTTCAAGTTTGGAAGATTCTGGAATTCCAGTGTACACCAAATACAGTTAGATACTTCAATGTAGCAAAGTCCCACAAATATTAAAATTATGAAGTAATAATTCTAATGAATAAGTAAACAATATTGTTTCCATACAGGCATAAATACAAATAGGAATTTATCTAAAATATCTGACTATAAATTTTCAATGTGAAAATTTATAAACCACTTGGAATTGCTTATTTCATAGCAAGAGATGCATTTCTGAAATTTTCGCATTGTTTTATTCCCAAGAGTAACACCATCACGCCTTCCCAGCCAGATTAACCAAGAACCTTTATCCATCAGCACAGGAGAACCAGGCTATACAGTAAAGCTGGGACTTTTGCCAAGTACATTCTCCAAAGATCTCAAAACAGGAGGTTATCATACAGATCTACACCTGTATGCCAGATTTCTGACATGCAATTTTGGTAGAAGTAAAACTATAGTCTTCTGGAAAATTATTGATTAATTAACATAAAATTTAGTATTTCCCACTTTTCATATGTGTTTATCAAAAGTGGACTAACTCACTTTTTTCTGACACCACATTCTCAATTGTCTTATTTTGGACCATGTTGACTGGTCAAAAGTCTAAGGACCAATCAAATTGGTATCTTCTATTTAGTGTATAAAAATGTGGGGGCGAGGCAGAGAGAGAGTGGCTTAGTGTGAGGGTGGAGAAGAGGAAATCCTTGCTTATGGGAGACACGAATGTGATAATGTGGACTCTTTATTGAAGTACAAAACCATTCCCAAAGCAAAACTGTGGGTTTTATTGCGCTCTAATCATAAATTATGCATGCTTGGTGCCAGTTAAGTATGCTTCTCCATGTGAGGAACTCTTGCAGGCAACAGTGGCCTGTTTGAAGTGACCAGAGAAGACTGCCACAAGCAGCCTGAGGTAAAGGGAACCATCTACAACTCTGACCTGGAGAAATAAATAATTTCGCACAAGTTCACTTCTTGATTTTGGATCTCATGCAGGTATTTCTTCATTCATTTCATATTTGTTTTGATATTGATTCTGCCCCTGGATTATTTAAATTTCATGAGCTGTGAAGCAAGGAGTGGTGGCTCATTTGGGGAGGCTATAGAGTGAGTTCTAGGTCACCTAGGACTGGAATAGGCTCTGCCTGCAAAAATCGAGGAAGCAGTGTGGCATCCTAACATCTTCTTTAAACTTTATCAGGTAAGATAATTTTCACTGCATAAATAACATTGGAAACCAGTAGGAAAGAAAGAGTTGTCTTCAAAATTGTACATTAATATCATTTCACTAGTAGGAGCAAAACAACACTTTTCCTGTTTTTCTTGTTTTTCCTTTATGAGATATATATAAATTTGGTCCCAGTAATAACCTTTTATCATATTTAAAGCTAAAACAACTTGCCTTAGAATTTTGTATGTCAATTAAATAACATTCCCCATGTACTGCCATCATGAGAATGAAAAATACTTATTTGGTTTTCTTTGGCTTGTAGTTTAGCTGAAACATGATTTTACAAGTTCAAATAGTAATATTACTGCTATACTTGATCCTGGCATGACACTTGTATGTTAATACCTATATTCTTTATATTTCTTTTTGAAATAGACAATGTTCAGTGAGTGAAAGATCTTTTTAAAGGTTTTGATTTTTTATTATCTTAAACTATTGACAATTCTATCAAGCAATCCAGCTCCTCTTGCTTTAATCCAGCTGGTAGTCCTATCTTATCAGGAAACACAAACACTCATATGTAAATGAGTGGATTATTATTTTTAATGTCATGCTAATTTTAGCATGTTGTCTGTAACCTTTTCCAGTCATTTCACAAATGCACAAATCTCATTCTGGGGCAGCAAAATGCTTTATTCATGACCTTGGAAATGCCAAGATCCAAAGAACATAGATCCAATTCAATTCAATTTGTTGAAGTGGACAGGAAAGATGTTCTCGTATTCAAATAACAAGAACATTTTATCCAGAAAATGCTGCTTCCATCTCCAAGAAGAACATAGCCTTCACTTTATGAATTGCTTTGATTTTTTTTTGCCTGATCCACTTACTAATAATCAGAACCAAATAATAATCTAAAAATGAGGTAACTAGCAAGTCTTTCCTCCAAATAGGCAAAAAGGAGCATTGGCATGACTACATGCAATGAATGTGAGTCCCCTGAGGGGATTCTATTCCTCAGAAATCTTGGATGTGGCTAGAGGAATGTCACTTCTTGAGCCGTGTAAATCGAGAACAAAGGAGACATTCACAGTGTCAGTGAATCTAACCAGCTCATTTATCAAAGGTCAAAGACTTTCCTCATGAGCATCCCTTGGGGACCAAATAAAGGGCACTGTAAGTTTTGATAAAAGAATTGCCTAACGAGTACCTTCACCACTGGTATTTTGCCAAGTCAAGGGCAAATCCTATCACCCTTCCATGACAGCAAACAAGAAGGTCCTTTGGTACTCTACACCAATGTCTGCTCACACGATATGACAACATAAATAGACACCAATGGAGCTTGAAAACATGAATTACAGTAAATATAATTATAATAATAATAATAAATTAGTGGACCAGGGACTAAATGCAAAGGTAAGATTTTAAGAAACTGGATGCTATAGGCAACATTTTGAAACTTGACATAATACCATCTCCATGTTCCACCTCTCTAATGTCACCAACAGTCATTTCTGCCCTATGGAGTAGAGGCTAACGAAGCTGTCAGGCTTCTCACCAGATCTATGCATCAAGACCAACTGGAAGTTCTTTAAAGCATGCAATCTGAATATCTTCCTTAACTAAATAAATGTGGGTTCTTGGAGTAGGACCGCAACACAGACATGATTTGAATATTTCCATGAGAGAAAATAATGACATAGACCCCTGGAGATAGTCAAATGCAGGGTTTACAATGTGAAAAGACACAAGCAAGAACTTTTTTAAAAATTCAATTTTAGAAGTCACAATGTAAATGCATCCTATCCCAGGACTTTCCTGCTATGTCTTCAACTATGGGTACCAGTCCTGGATGGCTCTCACTAGGAAATATTGAGTCAAAGGAAGGACATGTACATTTCAACTGGATTACATTGTATTCGTTCCTATTCTGCTGAGCAGATGTTAAACATTAATATATTGTGTATTAGAGAAACATTCCTTTTGCTGCACTGGCAAGAGTCTCACCAATTACAACCTTCAAGAAAACAGGATACTGTAGCGTTTTGTTTTGTTTTGTTTTAATTAGATTTATTTAGATTGAAAAATATAGACTTTAAGTAAGTAAACTTTACCTGGTATGTAATTGGCTTGAAGATACAAACTCCCAATAAGCTTGCTGAAATCTTTTCTTACATCTTGATGATCTTACTCAGCAAGAAGAAGGTTGGGTTTCAAGTACGCATGTGCAGTCGTGGAAGATATTTGGAGTGCTTGTGCAGAGGATTCTATGAAGACACAGCCTTGCTGGCAAAGCTTGAAGAGGATAAAAAATTTCTGAATGTCCCTGACTGACCAATGGAGACAAGAGATACACTCTACACTCTGATTCTCTCATTCTTCATCTCTTCAGTGCCAAAGAAGAGTCAACTGCTGCTGTAAAAAGTAGTTTCTGTCCATTCTATTCATACCTCACCAACAAATAAGAAACTCAAAGAATCAAGTCCACATAGTCCATACTAATGACAAAGGTGTACAACTAAACTATTTCTGAGAAAAAAGTCAACATTTCTAAATAGAGTATCACTAAAGTTCATAAATACCACGTACACAGCCAATCCATAAAACTTTATGTGCTACCTTTTAAATAATATTTCAATGCTAGTTCAGAGATAATAGCTGGACTCTTAGAAAAAAATCTTATTTCTAATTATATTTAACATTGAGCTGGGCATAGTGGCACATACCTTTAATGCCTGCACTTGGGAGGCAGAGGTAGGAGGCTCACTGTGAGTTCGAGGCCACCCTGAGACTACATAGTGGATTCCAGGTCAGCCTGGGCTAGAGTGAAACCCTACCTCGAAAAACCAAAAAGAAAAAAAAAAAAAGTCTAACTATATTTAACATTGCATTGAAGTCTTTATGGTATTGAAAAGATTCCATATTAAGTGTGTACAAGATTATATGAATTCTGTTCTAGGACAGAGACAGTTGTCTTCACAACATTCTATATGGAGATAAATACTCAGAATGTCAGAGAAAATAAGAGAAGAGAACAGAAGAAGAGAAGGGAAGAGAAGAGAAGAGAAGAGAAGAGAAGAGAAGAGAAGAGAAGAGGAGGGGGGAAGGGAAAGGAAGGGAAGAAGCTTGGTTTATAATTTATGTTCCATGCACCTATTATGAATGATGAGTTGAATAACTTGAACTGTGTTAAGATATTCCTTACACCTTAAGATCAAGTCTAAACCTGACCCTTCATTGCACTTTTGAGGACAACTATATCGAAACAAAGAGTGGGAAGAAGAAAGTATTGGTGAATGGTCAGCTTGTATCTATTTGTCTGCATGGCAGAGAGAACATTATACCAGGTAGTGATGGTATTAAACTTTTTTTCTATTTTTAGATAACTATAGACTCCCATATTACTACAAGAAACAATAAAGTGATTCTAATAATGCTTTATCTAATTTCCTTCAAATACAGTATCTCGCAAAGCAATATCATAGCCAGGATATTAATACTGATGTAATCCAATGATGTGCTGGTATGTCTGCATGCATCTGTATGCATTTAACACACACTTTGTCTCTGTATGGTAATTTTGTGTATTCCCCAACACAGTCAAGACAAAGAGTGCTAGTTAGTTTTGCATTATTGCTGTGACCAAATAACTAACAGAAACAGTATAGGAAAAGAAAGAGTAATTAGGGCTCACGGTTTCAAAATGATTTCAAGCATAGGGAAAAGGCAGAGTGGGAGCACACTGGCCATGATAGAGTCAAGGTAGAGCACAGACTCCTCATGTCACAGAGGACCATGAAGCAAAAAAACACACCCAAACCAGGACCAGTTATCACCATCAAAAACCACTAGTGACTTACATCCACCAGTCAGGACCAGGACCCATCTCCTCAAGGCTCCACACAGCCTTCACAATAATCCCACATTCTGGGGATCAAGTATTCAAACAATAGGCCAGCAGGGGATATTTCAGATTAAAAACATATAACTATCCATCCTTATATAAACCTTTATGACTACAAGTACCCTTCCTCCTCCCAAAACCTTGTTCCTCATTCCTGGCACCAACCTCTTCTCTATTTCTCAAACTATACTTTCAAGAATGCTATGTACTGAATTCATATGCATATGACCCATTAAGATTAACATTTTCAGGTAGTATAATTCTTTTGAAATTCATCCAAGGTGTTACAGTTTGTTCTTTTATACTCCCCTATACATTCCATGGCATGGTGCACTACCATTAGCTGAACCTTTATCTGTTGAAGGATTCCATGGGTGATTTTAAATTTGGCTTGACAGTTACCTTCTCATTGCTGGGGCAAAGCATCAGGACAAAAGCAGCTGACAAGAGGAAAGGAGGTACTGTGGCTTACAGTCTTAAAGGGAAGCTTCATCATGGCTTGACATGGCCTTAGTAGAGGCTGCACATCACCTCTGCCCCAGCAGGTGGAAAATAGCAATAGGACAGTGAGTCTAGATGACACTGACAAGCTAGGGACTATAAACCTCAAAATCCACCCCTATAAATATATATTTTGATCAATCCTAACATTGTTCAAACATCCCCATCATGCAAAGCCTCTTAAATGTGAGTCTGTAAAACCAAAAGCACATAATGTCACAGAGTAAACATTCCCAATGTAAAAGATGGTAAATGCAAGGAAACATTGAATAAAATATATCTACGACAAGTAGATCTTACAAATCCTACAGTCTTTTGTCCCCCAGGGACCCACAATGAAGTCTGTGGAGTTCCAATTCTGCCTCTCTATCTGGGCTGCTTACAGACAAGGGAACAATCCATCCAGAGCCAGCAGCCAGTCATTCTATATTCCTGGCATCTCAAAAGTCCTGGGTCTCAGGCTGGAGAGATAGCTCAGTGCTTAAAGGCACTTGCTCACAGACCCCAACAGCCCTGAATAAATACCTCAGTACCCATGTACAACCAGATGGACAAAGTGAACTTGTGTCTGGAGTTCCTTTGCAGCGGCAGGAGCCTCTGGCATCCTGGAATGCCCATTCTCTCTGTCTCTGTCATATATAAAATATTAAAAACAAAAAGTCTAGGTCTCTACTGCACTCAACCCATGGTTCATCCTCATGGCTCTACCATGTCTCCACACAGGGACTCTACAAACCTTGTCTCACATCGCCCAATAGCCATTTCCAAAAAGGAAACCATGTTGCAAATCCAGTGACCCATGCTTTTCTGCATTTGTTATACTTTCATAATTTCTGGTTGACTTCACCACCAAATTGTTAATCTAAGAGGGACTAAGGCTGAAATAAGAGCAGGAAAATACCTACAGCATTCTTCCTACAAGCTCCCTACTTTCAGAAGACTTAGCATTCTTCTTGCTGTCCCAGTGAACAAAAGCTTGCCCAATCTCAATGGTGTCAATCGGTGAAACAGTTGCAGCTGAAACAGGCTATTGTCTCTTGTCCCAAGCTTTCATTTCTCTTTGAGCCATACCTTTCTGCTCTATGTCCTGCCTTTTCTTTTAAGAGAAAAATAAAAATATTTTTATTTGTTTGACAGAGAGAGAGAGAGAGAGAGAGAGAGAGAAAATGGGTACACCAGGGCCTATTGTCACTATAAGTGAACTCCAGATGCATGTGTCACTTTGTGAATCTAGCTTTATATGAGTACTGGAAAATCAAACTCAGGCCATCAGGGTTTGCAAGCAAGCACCTTTAACTGCTGAGCCATCTCTCCAGCCCACTACCTTTGCTTTTAAACTTAGCTTTGTTAATGTTCTCAAGACACAGGAAGAGCACATCCAGCCACTTACACAAACTGCCTCTAGCCCAGTGTAAACAAAGCTCTTTTCTTCCCCCTAATAAGCCAAGCCTCTACATTCCATAGTTCTTTTTGTATTTAAGTCTTTCAACTCTGACCAGAATAATCCATCAAACTCTGCATGTGGCTACAAGCATATTTCCCACAAATCAGTTCTAAAGGACCAGAAGCCATAATCCGGTTTCTAGCAGCAACAAGTATCTGGTGCCAATTTTCTGTTATAGTTACCTTGACCAAAAGCAGCTGATGAGAGGAAAGTTTTTATTTTGGCTTAAAGTCTCTAGAAGCTTCAGGATGGCAGAGGATAGCAAGGCACGAGCAGAGGCTGAACATCACTTCTGCAACAGCAGATGGAAACAACAGGGGACTGAACCAATCTAACACTGGAAGCTAGGGGTTAATAAACCTCAAGGTCTGACTCCAGCAATGCACCTCCTCCAGCAAGGCTCCACCTCCCAAATTGCTATCATCTGGGGACCAAGCATTCAGAGCACGTGAGCTGAAAAGGAATATCTTATTCAAGCCAGCTCAGTCCAGATTTGGCCTACTGGATTTAAAATTATGAACATTTACATAGATTTCGTGAAAGCAGTTTTCACTTATTTGGGATAAGTAAATTTTAGATAAATAAGTCGGAATAAACTAATAATTAAATGCTGCATCAGAGGTGTGTGTGTGTGTGTGTGTGTGTGTGTGTGTGTGTGTGTGTGTTCAGGATCCCAATTTCCAGATATACTGTATCACTTTACACTTTCAGAGGTGATGTATGAAGGACTAAGTCTCTTGACATTCACATCTTTAAATCTGTCTGGGGATGTCACTTTATTCATTTATGTTTCTCTGATCTCATACATAGTAAAATTCTATTCTAATTTTAATTTACATTTCCCTAATACCTAATGATGTTAAGCATCTTATTAGTGTTTTCTCATTTGTCTAACCTCTTTAGTGAGTTAATGTTTTTGTCTATTTTCAAGTTGGTTTGTTTCTATAGTTGTAAAAGCTCTTTATATATTCTACACATATCATATATTTGACATGCAAACATTTTCTTTCCATTGATAGCCTGTCTGTCTTTGCATCATTTAGCAGGGAATCTCATAAGAAAATAGTTTTTAATTTTAATTGATTCCATTTCTTTCTATAGATTAAAACATTAGTGTTAGGTAAAAGATACAAATTATATCCAGATGCCAAGACATTTTCTTATTTTTTCCAACAGTTTTATAGTTTTATGGTTTGCATTTATGACTATAATATATGTTGACTTAATCTTTACAAAAGATGTGAGGTTTAGGTAAAGATCAGTGGTGGTTTTTTTTTTTTTCCAACTTATGTCTAACTATTCCAGTTCTGATTGTTTAAAAGTCATTTTTTTCTCTCATTAATGTTGACTTTACATTTTTTTGTCAAAACTCACATAAGCTTATTTGTTTTGACCTACTATAGGCTTTCTGTTCTGTTTTAAACCTAGCCTGAGGGAAAATGCTTGCAATTTTGTCTCCTTGTTAGGTACAAGAAGGTAAAAAAAAAAAAAAAAAAAAACTGATGGATGTTGAATATTATTCTCTAATTAAAAATATATTGGTATATTTTTCTTAAGCATTCCTTTAACATACAAGTCTAACTAAACAAATCACAGCCCTTTACCCCTTTGAAATAAGCAAGGTTCATGAACTATCAACAAATCACATTCGATTCTCACATGATCATTTACACAGATTCCTGTTGTCATATACTAACTGAGTCCTGAGAGAAAGCAGGTCACTCCCACAGCACACATTTCTAGAAGCTTATGACTTGTGGTGATGAGAACATTAAATCATCTCTATCCTCCTCTGGTTCCTATTTATGATGATGTCAAGCTATAATATTTAAACTTAATAGCTTGATACTTTACACACTCCAGAATGCTTAGCAGTATAACTTAAATAATGTACTCTTAGAAATACCAAACACCTTACTTTTCACAATTCTAAATAGATAGTCGATAATTAATCCAAAGATGAACTCCCCTCCTCTTTCACCTTTCCAACCTTTTTATAGTAAATCAGTAATTTGATTTGCTATCTTTTTCTTGTCTCATGGTCCTCCCCTCGTCAAATCTCTACTGAAACATGATGCTCAATAATGAGCTAGGTTTGGGATCTGGATTGAATTTGCTAAGGCCACTAAAAATGTAGGTGGTGCAATAGCAAAGGTTTCTACATTGAACGATTACTACACAAACAAAAAGAAGTGACCACCCTTGTAACCTAGATGAAAAGCCAACACACACTCCTTATGCCAAGTCCACCCAGAGAAATCTCACTCCAGCATGTCTGTGTTGAATTGCTTCTTCAGCATTTAACAACCAGCTGCCATGCATTGGAGTGTCCAAGTTTCTGTAGTACTCCCTAATATTCAACCTAAATTAAAGTCTATGTTTTAGAAGTTGTCAAAGGATATTCTCTAAAGATTAGCACACAAGGGATGGATAGATAACTTAGTGGTTAAGGTACTTGCATGCAAAGCCAAAGGACCTTGGTTCAATTCCACAGGATTCATGTAAACCAGATGCACAAGGTGGCACATCCATCTGGAGTTCATTTGCAGTGGCTGCAGACGCTGGTGAGCCCATTATCCCTCTCTTTCTGTCTCTCTCTGCCTGTTTCTCTCTATATAATAAATAAAAAATAAAATATTTTTAAAAAAAGATTAGCTCAGAGCCGAGACTCACAGATCATCATAAAAGTAAAACCCACTGCATCAAATGCAATGTGGCCATGGTACTGGAATGCAGTCCCCTCAAGTTTCTACACACAGTGATATTTCCAGTAGCAATGTTCCAGCAGCCAAACTGTATCAATGCACTGTCATTATGTCTGCCTCCTTCCATAGATCCTTAGGTACTAAAAGCTATGTTCCATGGTTTATATTAGAGATAATTGAAAGCTAATAAACAATCTTTTTTAACATAAAATCCCCACCACTTCTGCATAGAGGAGACCTCACATATTCCTCCAGCTGCTGTACTGAAAGAGGTTTAAAGAGGATAATGAATACAGGATTCTGGAAGACTACTTTGGACATTATAATATGAAGGGAATCTTATCACTTCTTATGCTTTTGTCTTAGATCAAGGGTACAATCAAGTCTGAGCAAGAAACAATGAAAGTTTGACTGGAAACACTACCCAATAAAATGAAAAGAAATGATAATTTACAGAAATTTTATAAGACAACATCAGTGGGTATGTATTGAACAACCCATATATCAAGTAAATGTTTTAATTTCCCCTTACACTTAAATAAGATTGACTGGGACCAGAACCACCTCTTTGCCAAACTGTGGAACTCAGTACTGTCCTGAAGATGTAACAAACTCCTGGAGCTCGGAGATTTCAGAGAAAGTTGCTCATATTCTGTTTCCCCTGAACTCTAAACTCCTCTCCTTATTTCTAAACTGCAGCAGTTTTTCCTAAGCCCTGAATATTTCATTCAACCATACACAAAATGGTCCCATTTCTTTTCTTTATTCAAAACACCAACCCACATGGCATTTATATTGCTGGACATGGGAAGTTAAGCAAGAGGGAAGCAGGGTCTATAATGGGTCTACACAATAGGTTTGAATGCCCCAGAAACAGAGCTATGCATATCCAAATGGAACATGCCTCCTTTGATAGTGCCAAAGTTGCCTGAAATTTCTCATTTTCCAGGATTTCTCTCCAAACCTCCTGCCTGATATTACGTTGCTTGGCTCTGACTGCATCCTTTCCTCCAGCCACTTATATAGTCTTCTCTTTTGCAGAAGTCCTACTGATGTCTCATTTTCCATCACAATATATTCAAGTGAGCACTAAAGATCTAATACTAAATATGTCCATGAAAGTATTTAAATGCATCAATCAAGCAAACAACTTTCCCTTTCTGTGGCCAATCCCTATATTAGTATTATTTTTATGCTACTACCACAAAAAAAGCAGGGGGTTAGGGGCTGGAGAGATGATTTATTGGTTAAGGCGCTTGCCTATGAAGCCTTAGGATCCAGATTCAATTCCCTAGCACCTACTTAAACCTCATGAACAACATGTCCTTTACTTCTTACCATGGGTTTGTGGCATCCTTACATGAGGACGTGGCCACGAATTCTCCAAGCAAAGTTTACAACCAAAATTCTTTTGGTCAAATTCAACTCTCCCAAATTTATACCAATTTTTTTTTAATTTGTCTTCCTCTAGGATTTGCGAAACTCAAGACTTGCTTCACAGTACATGAAAAATTCCTTTTGTCTTCCTCTAAGATTTTTAAAACCCAAGACTTGCATCAAGAAACACTCGTTTCCACAGCGTCTTCCCTGCAGCAGATGGGAATGTCTCGAGACTCACCAGGTCTCCATCACAGTTTCCCCTTCTAACATCCCATCTCCTCCATGAGCTTTATAAAGTCCAACCCACTTCCTCAGTTGGATCCCACATCCAGATCTATGTTCTAAGTTCTTCTTAGATAGGACTATCTCCTTTCTTTTTCTATTTTCATTGCAAAACTTTTTTCATCTGTAACTCAGTTGATATCACTCCCTGCTTTCTTCATATTATTTCCAAAACCTGAGTAGTAATTCTTTCATCCCACACTGGAAAATCAGTTGTAGTTGCTATAATGCAGATAGGAATCCTTAAGTCTTAGGGTTTTACCACCATGAGAGTTTGCTGATTGTCCACATCATAGTGACATTTGGGCGCATGGCCAATATCCACTTTGTAGAGGCGCAATAAATGCCACATGGCCGCTAGTTATCCATGACAGGAAAAGAGAAAACAGGAAAATTGCACATAATCAAAGTGTTAGACTTAAAAATGAAATCCAGGTAACTTCTTCTTACATTGTATCAACAAGTACTTAATCACATGAACTCAGTCTAATTGCAAGGGAGTCCAGTATGCACACATGTGTGTTATAACAGGATATGTGATAAACACCGGGATGTACACACTTGTGTTACAGCAGGAAATGTGGTAAAGACCAACAATCTTTAGTGCAATATCGCAATTTTCCTCATTTTCAAATTTTTTTCTCTACCTCAGAGCATTATGATTTGTCCAGCTTTGGACTAATACACTCATGGGGTTTCAAATACATATTACAGCTGGGTGTGGTAGTGTACACCTTTAATCCCAGCACTCAGGAGGCAGAGGTAGGAGGATCACAATGAGTTCAAGGCCGCCCTTAGGCTACATAGCGAATTCCAGGTCAGCCTAGGCTAGCGTGAGACCCTACCTCAAAAAAAAAAAAAAGGAACTTATTGCAAAACCTTAAATTATTTTAACCTTAAGTTATCATATTGACACATTGAAAACAATATTTTGGTCATATTTGATTAAAATATTATGCTACAAAAATTGACTGTATGTTTTACTTTTTACTCAATGTGATGGCTAAAACATTTAAAATAACAATGTAGCTAGTACATTATCTCTATTGAATGAATGGGCTCTGGGGATGAGATGTTAGCCTAGAACAACTTTTACATAACAAATATCTTGTTTATTCATATCCATTGATGGTTGACAGCTCTTTATTATATACATAAGTACATATTCTGTATTTCCAAATTCTAGAACAAGAGAATAGCTTATCCAATGGATATACAAGATTCAGCTCAGGAGAAGTTTGTGAGGCTGACTTAGGAATATCCTATACCAGCTACACGAATCTCAAGTGCCAAATGCTAGATAACATGGAGGTTGGCACAGTAGGGATATAGCCTGAAGCAGCCGGTTCCGGAACCTTATTTTTCCTGCCACTACTAAGCCAAACAATGGAAGGTGTCATACATGATTAGAACTCAGCATACACTGAGAGTGGCGCAGGATACTCCGCTGTTATGTTGCTTAGACAGATGCTTATCTGACTCCACAGTGAATGCTTTTCTCAGGTTACCATCAGAGGTAAAAGGTGAGTTAATTGACCAGGTCCTGCTTGCTACATGTGCCATTTGCTCCTTGGCTGCTAGTTCCCTTGGTAAGTGCTGTTAAAATGATGGCAAATATTAGAAATGTATGTGATATTTTTGATAAATTAAAGTGTTCAGCAATATCCAGTTTGGGGCATCTCAAATGCCCCCTTGCTGTTGCTTGGGTATGAGTTTTGTATTCCTTCCTTTAACTCTGGGCCTCCCCATTTCTGGGAATGCCACTCATCCCCTCTCTTGGGTACGAGTTCTTTCTTCCTTCCTTCTTCTAATTTCTATCTATAAATCTAATAAAACTTGCAAACTTAAAAAAATAGACAACTTTTCCCCTAAATTCCCCTAAGGCTAGGATTCTAAAAGATTACAAATGGAGGCAGGTGTCCACACAGAAAATAAGAGAAAGGAGTGAAAATATACAGTTAATGAAGCATTCTGGTAAAGCAGGCCAAGCACAAATGGCTAACACTGAAGCCTGAGAAAGACCCTCTGAGGCTAATTGCAAATCTAGTCTTAGAGCTCAGCAAGTTAGGCAAGTGTTTACCAACATGACCAACACTAAGACTTATGTACTTGCAAGTAGAACTTTGCTGTTGATATATAATTCAGGCATTGCAAACTAAGTCTCCATTGCAATCAATTACGTCTATTCTATAAGATAAAAATGCCTATTAACAACTCACATTTCACTAAAACCTTGTTCACAAAATAATCTGGACTTTTAGCCAGGCGTGGTTTAATCCCAGCACTTGGGAGGCAGAGGTAGGAGGATTGCTGTGAGTTCGAAGCCATCCTGAAACTACATAGTGAATTCCAGGTCAGTCTGCGCTTAAGCAAGATGCTACCTCAAAAATAAATAAATAAATAAATAAATAAATAAATAAATAAATAAATAAATATAAAACAAAACCAAAAAAAAAAAGAATCTGGACTTTTACTGAAGGTTGGTAACAGTGAACTAGACTCAGCTGTTGGACAAGGTTAGAGAGGAACACAGGAGTCAGAACCGGCAGAGAACAGAAATGCATTAGCTCTAAAGTGCTATTTAACACACCACACCAACTCTTGCTAAATGTTCACTGTTAAAAGGAGACTCGTTTACTGGGTGACTGTATATGACTTCATGTCAGGTAGCTCAGCAGAGATTATTGATAAAGCAGTTGATCTTCTTTGGTGACCACTCTTAGAAGATACATAGATTCCTAATGCCTAAGGCTGGAAAAAGTTTAGTACCATTTCTGTCACATTTATACATCAATGCTATTCACAATGATAGGCCAAAATCAAGTATAAGGTAAACCAATACCACTTTTTAACATTTTTATTTATTTATTTGTGAGAGATAAAGAGGAAGAGGCAGATATATACAGCGAAAGGGTATTCCAGGGCTTCTAGCCACTACAAACGAACTCCAGATGCATGTGCCACCTTGTGTATCTGGCTTACATAGGTACTGGGGAATCAAACCTGGCTCCTTAGGCTCCACAGGCAAGTACCTTAACCACTCAGCCATCCCTTCAGGCTAGATACCACCTTTTGATAAGAGAAAAATTTAGCCCACCTCATGTGTAGACCATTCTTCACACACAGAAAGGAGTTTAGACATTTCTCCTAATTAAGAAATAATTTTATCAAGCAAATAAACTGTATGATCTGATTTTAACTAAAGATGGATAAGTAAAGAGAAAGGTCTTAGTTACAAATTCTTGCCAGGATCTTTTTACTACTTGTGGGTAAATTCACCAAGAAGTAATAAGTATCAAGAACTTGGCCTGATATTCTGCAGTTTAAAAATGCCTCACCCAGGCTGGAGAGATGGCTTAGTGGTTAAGACACCTGCCTGCGAAGCCTAAGAATGCCATTCAAATCTCCAGATCCCAAGTTTAGCCAGACGCGAAAGCGATGCATGTGCACAATGTCTCACATGCCCACAAGGGGGCGCATGCATCTGGAGTTCATTCACAATAGCTGAAGGCTGCTGGTGTGCCCATTCTCTCTTTCTCTTTCTCTCTCTCTCTCTCTCAAATTAAAAAAAAAAGTGGGGCTGGAGAGATGGCTTAGTGGTTAAGCACTCACCTATGAAGTCTAAGGACCCCGGTTCAAGGCTCAATTCCCCAGTACTCACATAAGCCAGATGCACAAGATGGTGCATGCATCTGGAGTTCATTGCAGTGGTTGGAGGCCCTGGTGCGCCCATTCTCTGTCTCTTTCAAATAAATAAATAAAAATAAGCAAAAATAAATTTTAAAAAATGGCTCACCCCAACCAGTGTCCTTTATGATATACGTCACAGTCTTCATTGTTGTGAACTTGACTCTTTAACCCCTCACTTGCTCAGGTTTGTTGTTGTTGTTTTAATTTTACTAGGAACTTTAATACATGAACATGTTGCAAATTAGTTTTATTCTCTCAGGCTATTCTCTTATCATGCCATCTCCCTGGTTCCTTTCCCCTGAGTGCTTTATTCAGGTGGGGTATCAGAAATGACAGTTGCACTAATCGGTCCCTCTGGGGAGGACAATGCCTGACAGTGCACTTTACCACCCTGTGTCTCTTACATTCTTTCCGGACACATTGTCTGCAAAGATCCTTGAACCTTGGAGGGCATGTTAGCTTACATTGATGAGGTTTGAGTTTCCTCAGTTTCTAGTGCTATCTCCCTTTAGGAGGTTTGCAGGCTAGTACTTTGAACAGCACCATCTCTTCTCTGTAATGCTTCCTGGGTGCTGGGACATGTGATAAAGATGACTCATCTCTCTCATACTAGACACTCAGCTCTCTCTTGTCAGTCTGATGGAACTGGGATCTTCCCAGCATTCACTGCCATCTGTAAAAAGCAGGTTTTCTAACTAAGAGAGAGTAACACTGATCAAAGGGGATAAACATTTATAATTAGACAATGTATTGATAGGCGCAACCTTTCTATTTAACAGAAGAACAGTGTGACTCTCTCCATAGTCTATTAGCTTCCAAGCCATAGGCTTTTGACTTGGTTCTCAGCACCAGGTATGAATTCCTCTCACTGAGTAGTCCTTCCTCCAAAATTATGGGCTATATGTCTGACTCTAAGTAGTTTTATAGAACTGCTTATTTAATCATAATATAAATACATGCAACACGAAACAATAATCACTTTGAGTCCCCCCCATCTTAAAGACTATAAAACTTCAAAAGTTATGCTTTATTGAATGCAGATTAATAAAAGTAAATGAACTTCTGAACTCCCTATGCACTTCAACCACCTGCTTATTTGTGCTAAGATGAAAATAACAGTATTGCAGTTACTTTCTTGTTGTTGGGACAAAACACCCAACCAGAAGTAGCTTATGGTAGGAAAAGGCTGATTTAAGCGTATAGTTCTTAGAGGAAGCTCCATCCTGGCAGGAAAACCATACAGGAGCAGAGAGCTCCTCATTAGTACGTAGGAAGGAGACTGAGCTGTAGAGCCCTGGCACCTGAGGCCACATTATAAATCCCCAAGGCCTGACCTCAGTGACCTGCTTCCTGTAGCAATGCTCTGCCTCTCAAAGGCTCTCCTAGCTGGAGACTAAGCGTTAGGCTTAACCACACACACATGAGGTCATTGGGACATTTCACATTTAAATCACCACAAGTAGGCATGGTGGTAATGTCTGTAATCCCAGCATTCCAGAGTTCAGGAGGATCACAAATTGAAGGCCAGCCTGGACTAATTAGTGAGAATGTCTCCAAAACAGTGCAAGTGTATTATGATCCAAAATGTCATTGCAATGCTCATTTAAAGATCAACCATAAATTTAATACCAAAGTGTTACTACCTCTCTTGATTATCTTTGTTTCATAAACTTTGTAATTGAGTCGCTCATCTTCAACTGTTGTAGCTTTAGATGGTACTAATTATTGGCATTGCATTACCTATAGACTCCAAGCATTAATTCATTATATTTCTTTATTTTTATTTTCATTTATTTATTTTTTGTTTTGTTTTGAAAGGTAGGGTTTCACTCTGGTCCAGGCTGACCTGGAATTAACAATGTAGTCTCAGGGTGGCCTCGAACTCTCGGCGATCTTCCTACCTCTGCCTCCCGAGTGCTGGGATTAAAGGCGTGCGCCACCACGCCCGGCTATATTTCTTTATTGAATGCATAAAATCACTTTAGCTTACTTTTAACTATAAAGTATGAGCTTTACTTATAAATGCCTTTTTAAACAAAACCACCATTCTGGTGGAAATTTATAGTAAACAGTAAAGAAACTAGGTCCCAGTAGTAGGTATACTTTCTAAAACAAAAATTAATGGCATCAGACATCAAGAGTCATAACGATAATGGAAAATGGTGGTCTTATTTCCCTGTCATTGAAAATAAGGCAAAGAAATAGGCCTTAAGAGAATGATGCAAGAATATTCTAAAACTTAAAACTAGATAATCAGCTATATTCCCTAGGTATTAGAAATAATAATGTAATTTCTTTTCTGTCATAGTACCAGGAGAATAGAATAAATGTGTTGCAGACATCACCTGAAAGAGAAAACAGAAACAATTTGAAAATATTCCCATTAAGTTCAGCGTGATTTCATTGTCCTCCAGCAAAACACACCTCCTTTCAGGGAGTTCTGTCTCACTGCTCTCTTGAAACTGGCTTGGGAAGGAAAGAAAGAAGGAACAGCTGCAATGAATCCCACCCTCCATCTACTGTTTTCTCACGTCTGAGATGACTCCATACAAGGAGATTTGTTCTTACCAAAAAAGGCAGAGGGCTGGCATCATGTTTTTGGTTTAAACCACAAATAGCAGTGAACTACCTTTAAGATCTTATTAAACTTTCTAAGAAAAGCAAAGATTTTTTTTTGCAATGTTAATTATTCACTACATTCGATTAATTTGCTGTGAACCTGGGAGCAAACAGAAACACAAGCCTGAGGTAGAAGGAATTGATTAATGACTGCTGTGGAAAAAAAAAAAAAGCAAGTGACAAGGTGATAAAGGGAGGGGACCAAAGGAATGGTGGAGTGGGGTATCAGAACACTGACATGTGAAGACTTGCCTGTAGATTGCTCAAAACTGTGTATTTCTTCTGAGAGGGTAAGAAGCAGAACCCAGAGGAGTTATTTTCACTTTCAAGTTAACAGTGTCTGTTCAGTGTCCAGGTTCAAACTTTTCTATCTTTTCAATGAAGATAGGATTGTAAAATAATAGAAAAAAATTTAAGGAAAAAAAGGATAAAAACTTGGTTTGAACTGTTACATAGTTTTGCTTATAGAAAACATCATATGACAAGTCATTCTGGCACTTGCAGGCTCCACTAGCATTCCACACAGCGGTGGACCATGCCCAGCAGAAGCCAGCACTGCCCAGGACTGCAGGGGGAGACTTGCCCACAGAAATAACACTCTGCGACGTGTCTGGAGATGAAGCAAACAATTTCTCTGGAGGAGGCAAGCGGGATTTATTCATCCAACTGTTGTTCAGTTTATCAGCCAGTAATAGCTAAGTATTTCTGATAAGGGTACACGATGAGAATAGCGGATGTTGTTCAGATTACCTCATATCCATATCTCCTTGAGCTCATAAAAACTTCCGTTACAGGTTACACCTCCCCACTATGTACTATCATGTTTTCTTAGCAAATCAGGATGAGCTCTGACCATGAAGCCAAAGTTGCACTCCCTACCCCACCTCGCCTTAGGGGAATCAGACTTGTCCCACCTTGATACAGAATCATAGCAATAGCAGTTTGCCTCTGTACCCAGCTACTTGGATATGTGAATATAATGAATTAAGTCCTTAAGATGGAGTGGATTCACCAAGAGGTTTCACAGCTGTGCTATCAAATGGTCTCTATGGTAAAAGCTGTTAAACTTATTATTACTAGCCCCTGCAATTTCCACGAATGAGTCCTCTTTTGGTTTATTCCTGTGTGTATTTGTTAATATAATAACAAATTTACTTTATGTTAAATGAGATATTTTCTGCTGCTTATAATAAAAGCATATGAGTAGAGAACTAGACATTTTAAAGTAAAACAATACTTATGATTGTCACATTGGGGTGGTTAGATTCAGGTGTCCCCATAAACTTAGGTGTTCTGAATGCTATGTTCCCAGCTGATGGAGATTCAGGAATTAATGCCTCCAGGAAGCCAGTGTATTGTTGGGGGTGGGCTTATGGGTGTTAAAGCCAGCTTCCCCTTGCCAATGTTTTGGCACACTCTCCTATTGTTGTTATCCAGCTAATGTTGGCGAGGGGGTGATGTCCACCCTCTGCTCATGATGTCATTTTCCCTGCCATCATGGAGCTTCTCCCTTGAGCCTGTAAGCCAAAATAAACCTCTTGTTCCCCCACAAGCTGCTCTTGGTTGGATGATTTCTACCAGCAACATGACCCTGACTGCAACACACATATTTAGAAAATGAATCTGGGGATTTAGCTCAATGGCAGAACATTTGCCTACCATGCATGAATCCCAAAGTTCAATCTTCAGTACCACACAAAACACACACACACAGACACACACACACACACACACACACACACACACACACACAGACACACACACACACACACACACACACACACACACAGACACATAGAGAGATACACACACAGAGACACACACACACACAGAGACACAAAGCCAGTGTGGTCCAGTAATGTACTTCTCTGTAACCTGTGGCAATGATGAAAATCAGATTTTAGGTAGACGTTCCATGAGGCTATTTCTGAATAGGTAGTCCTCATGCTGAAGGACCCTGATTCTGAGTAATACTTATATCTTCTTTGCTGTAGACTAAGTTCCCTGGCCTGAGATAACATCATACAGCATTCTGTGTCAAAGACGGCAGCAGGTCAGATTCTGTTCCTCTTCAACAACAATGCTGGCCCTGGATGCGAGAAGATCTATTCATTCCAGCACTGCATGTCCTGTCTAGTTAAGACACTGTCCTTCCAGAGAGGGAGGAGTCCAATACAGTTGACTGTCACCAAAGGCTTAGTGTGTACCTTGGAGAGGTGGTGCCACATCTGGAGAACTGTTTATATGCTACAATTGCTTGCCTGTTGCATCTTCAGAAGAAATAGCAACTAAATCATCCTTGATGAGTGGGGCACAGCCTCCCTCCATCAGAAGATTCTCAGTGTGAAAACAGACTCAAGTCAGAAATCAGGAAGGGGTTTGTGACGTTTCTCCCCCAGCTGCCTTACTCTCCATCTATTTTGATTTCAGCGAAGCTCTGTGCTGATGGATGTCTCCAGCTTTCCTGCAAGACACATCAGCCTGGCTGCCATGTTAGTATAGGACCTTTTTATTCTGTCCATGCTCATGGTGTTTGTGAGCATTAAGTGACATGTCCTTCCTTTTTTATTTGATGCCATGACTTCCCACTTTTACCAAAGATCTCAGTTCTCTTACAGCAGCACCTACTATCACCTCCATTTTGAGGGGACAGCCCACTGAGATTCACACTCAGATGTTCTTAGAAAATTCTTTTTTCTTCTTTTTTTAAACATTTTTAAATTTATTTATTTATTTATTTATTTATTTATTTATTTATTTATTTATTTATTTAAGAGAAGCTCATAGAGAAAGGGCATGCCAGGACATCCAGCCACTGCAAACAAACTCCAGATGCATGTGCCACCTTGTGCATCTGTCTTTAGATGGGTTAACCACTGAGGCATTTTATTTTGTGCTTTATATGTATTTTTGTATATTTTCATGTATTTATGTTATGGACATGCTCGGTATGGTCACATCATGTGCTGCTACCATCTTTTCCCTTGTCCCTGTCCCTGTTCTGCTGGAGGTCCTCCTCAGAGGGTTGCTTGTATTCCCCATGAGGTTGCAGGTTGTGCATTGTGAGAGCAGCAGTCAGATACGGAGGGGCAGGTCCTCGGGGCATGATGTCTCAACCTGGGGCTCTTACAACCTTTCCGCTCCCACTTCCGCAAAATTCCCTGAGCCTTGATGAGTATGTTTTACGTCTACTGTAATGATGAGCTCATAGAAGCCTCTGGAGCTCTGCTTTGGCATGTGTTGTGAGTACCCTCAGCATCTGTCTCCTTCACCCTGGCCTTGATTGTCAGGCTCACCATGGAAGCAGCACTCTTGCTCATCTCCCCAATTCCTCTGTGGTTTTACTGGGGCCTGGGCTGAAGTGCAAGGGGTGGTTTATCTCCTTAGATCTTGCTACCTTCTGAAAAAGAAAAGAAGATTCTCTAACAGAGACTAAAGTCAGCATAGGTTAACTGGGATAAGTGTTATTAATTTAGGAAGAATTTGGTGGATGTAGCCCCTCTTTTAGGCAAAGACTATGAGGAGCTCTACAATGGAGAGCATAATCTTTGTCTCCATAGGATTCTGACCTTTTTCCTAGTTCCAGCACTAGACGGGCAAACTAGAATATTCTTCACTTAGTAAATGGAGTGTTCTCTGTGCTTATCATATAATACAATTGACTTTCTGGCCTCACTCTGTCTACTCCAATGTGCCACTCTGACTTCATTCTTCTATCGTTTGCATCATCATTCTGGCATTTACCCTTCGTTTGGTATAAGCCTTTATTTTCTTTGTCTTCCAAAAATGAACATAGAAATCTGTTGGCTTTACTTGCCTGGGTCTTTGCCAGGGTATAAGACCTCGTATCAGACAGAGCAGTTTCTCTCACATGACCACACACTTCCTCATCCACCATTAGGGTCTCCCTCCCCTGTCTGCTATGACAATTCAGCATTTTCAGGATGCAGCCCTACATTGATGCTTCAGACTCCTGTTTGCTGTGTTGATTCAGTTCTTTCTGAAGTGCTTCCAGGAAATAGTCCTCCTCCTCCATTAAGAGATCTACTAGACTATACTGCAGGTTATCATCTAATACCTCCATGTATCAGGCTGGCATCCAGGTGGAGAAAAGGAGACATGTTTTCACTTGGAAGCAAGCATCTTCTCTATCCTCATCTATTGTACAGTTACTGGTAGGTAGAAGAAATTGAATTGCCAGCAGGTCACTTACTTAGATCTAATGGGTTTCGGGGCATCTAATAATTTCTAGGTTCTGGCATGATTAATTCAGGTGCCTCAATGACAGTGTTCCAGGTTCCTTCCTAACCATGACCCTAATCGTGACAAAAGAACACTTGCCAATGGTGAGAACTCAACCATGTCTGGACCTCTTCCATTCTGATAATGTCATACTGGGAAGATTGTCAGCTGCTTCTGACCTCCAGCTGCAAAACATGAGACTCTTTACATGCTGCCAAGTGGGCCTTCTGGTTTTCACTTTGCACTTTACTTGTTTAGTGAATCACCATCGGGTTCCCATTGTCTTTGTCCAATGCATTAATGTTACACTGATTCTGTTCCTTTTCTGATTCTGTTCCTTTTCTGAGTGTTCTTTCCCCAAACCTAAGGAGACATTGCAATACTCACTGCCTCCTCTTCCCTAGAGTCCCACTGTAGTTCATCCATCCTAGGAAAGGTTTAACAGCTTCCTTCAGGTCTTGTGTGAGGAGAGCAGAGCCCTGTCTACTGGGGAAGCAGTCCACAGTGTCAGCTGCACTGGGAATTCTGCTCTCAGATCTTATTGTGGATTCTGCTTCCTAGGACTACTCACCATCAAATACATACTTCTGAGATCTTCTTTATTTTCCTCCTCCCCTTTGTCCCCTGTTCACTGCCTGTAGATCCCCAGAGAAGGGCAGGGTTTCATGAGCCATGCCCCCCTTCTATTTGAATTTTTATTTGTTTGTTTTAGACAAGGTCTCCGGCCTCAGATTGGTGTGTAGCTAAGGCTAACCATAAACTTGTGATTCCTCTTCTCCTACCTGGAATTGTAGTCATGTGCCAATATACCTCAGCTTTAATATATATGTATATATGAATTCAAGGAGTTTAATGAATCCCAATGATTCCTATAATTCAAGGCCCTATTCTGAAGTATTTTTGGTTCTGAAGGATATTTGGAGATATATACATACATACATACATTTGTGTCCAGTAATTGATTATATTATCAACATTGCTCTGACAGAATGTTAAGTGTTCTTTCTTATAAATACCAAGATACTTATATTTTTGGGTATTTACCATAAATCAATATTTTCATTATTTATTTATCTGCAAGCAGAAAGAGAGAGAGGGAGGGAGAGAAAGTGGATGTGTCAGGTCCTCTAGCCACTGTAAACAAACTCCAGATGCATGTGCCACTTTATGCATCTTGCTTTACATGGGTACTAGAGAATTGAACTGGGGTCATTAAGCTTAGCAGGCAAGCGCCTTAACTGCTGAGGCATCTTTCCAGCCCTCAAATCTGTGTTTTTAAACTGTAATTTAGCTGTTTTATTATGGTAACCTATATGTTGGCTATTATTACTAATGTCTTTTTAATTCTTTGTGAATTATTTTTGTAACCTTTGAGTTTTTAAGTAGTTTTTTATTTAGAAACTTTTAGTATCCAATAGACTATAATGAAAATATAAACTTTTCCACAAGTTTTTAATTCATTTTACATTGCTCCTTCTGTTTTTTTTTATATATCAAAAATTGTTGTAGATGTTGAAAATTAAAAATAATTAGAGGACAATTATTTATCCATCATTTCCATCCTTCCTTCCCTTGCTCCACTCAGGACACTCCATAGTGGGATTGCTGGTACCAAGACATGATGTATCCATACAAAGTTTCTACTAATAAAAAAAATTGCTATTTTTCTGTAATTCAAAATTTTCATTAATACAATATAAACTCCAGCAGAGATGGAGTAACACTTGCCAAGATGACCTTCCGGCCTTAAACAAATAGAAAAGAAGACAAAATAACAGCAGCTTTCAGACACTTGGGAAAAGCAGGTTCTCTTCATGATCCTTGCAATGGGGCAGCAACATAGATCAGACCAAGCCTAGTGATCATCTCTGATTTCTGCCTGCAGGGTGCAGATGATGAAGAGAGCAAGGAAAGTCAGAACAGAGACTGATGGTCTCTGAATGTGAGAACTGTGTGAGTCCAAGGAAGCTGGAATATAGGGGGCAGACGACCAGAACAGCTTCATGTTGAACAGAGGAAGTGAGGAGAAAGAATTTAAGAGACCTGCAAGGGGTTGTCTCTATCTTCAATACAACACTGATTGACAAACAGGTGTGAGATGACAGCTCCAAGGTGCCAACACACTGACCCATAAGAACATGTGTGAGATGACAGCTTCCATAAGCAGATTTCTATATGTTACTCTTCATCCAAGAAGACCCAAAGGGTACTCCCTCACAAACACTGTGAGAAATGCAGTAACAAAGACCACTAGTACCTTGGAGATTTGTAGTAGCTGTTCTGTGTAAGCCAGGAATTAAAGTGAAGAATGCCACTACCAAAAGGTCCTCCTTGAATTCAACAGAATGATGCAATTCCAGAGTGATGGAAATCAAACAGTACATTTTTCTCTCCCATTTGCATCTATAACTAACATGTGTTAAAAAATGTATTAGTGAGGGTTCTCTAGAGAGGAGAGTGGATAGAATAAATTGTATTAAAAAGTAATTTGTTGGATTAGCTCATAGCAGTCTGCAACAACAGTTGTCTGCAGGCTTGAGAGTCAGGGAACCCAGTAGCTACTCAGTCCCTGTGGCTGGATGCAAGTGTCCCAACCTGGTACTGAAGGCCTGGAGGATTTGTAGAGAGCCACAGGTCTTCAGTCCACGTTAGAAGGCTCAGGAAATGGTTTCAATGCCGATGAAGGCTAGCTGAACAGGACAGATGCACAAACAAGAGAAGGCATTCACCAGCAAGCAGCACAGGCAGCCAGGAAGGAGGAAGAAGCTCCTTTCTCTCAGGGCTTCCTTAGAAAGAGCCCAATGCAAGGAGGGCAGCCCACTCTGGGGGAAGGGTTTCCTCTTTCAGTCAATTCTTCCTGAAGGCAACCTGGGAGACTCACCCAAGAAGAATGTCTGTGGATTCCTAATCAGATCAAATTGACAACAGAACTTCACTGTCATCACAAATGGGTAGTTTGGTAAATAAATGTTTAAGCACAAGTAACTCACATATGATTCCAGTAGATCTGGCAGAAAATTGGATTTCTCCAAAGATTAGGCAGGTATCAGCATTACAGGCTTGCAGAGAGAGAGAAGCGCTCCAAATAATTGAGTTCGCAAAGCTTTTTGATTATGGTTAATTTATTATGAAGTCACTTGGCCCATCATATGAAGCTTGATCTAGCAGTTCTAAGTATACACAAGCAAACTGACCTGGGTCCCACTGTTCTGTGACATGACAGATCTGAGAAACAGCCTCTTAGATAAAGAGAAATACAAATGCCATTCAGCAAGCCTTTGCTTGAATGTCAAAAATATGTCTTGTAAGTCTCTCTCCTATAGCCAAGGGTCAGAAGATAAAAATCTGAAACTTGGGGCTGGAGAGATTGCCTAGTGGTTATGCACTTGCCTGTGAAGCCTAAGGACCCTGGTTCAAGGCTCCATTCCCCAGTACCCACATAAGCCAGATGCACAAGGTGGTGAATGCATCTGGAGTTTGTTTGTAATGGCTGGAGGCCCTGGTGCACCCATTCTCTCTCTCTCTTTCTCTCTCTGTCTGTTGCTCTCAAATAAATAAATAAAAATAAACAAAAACTTTTCAAAAAATTTTTAAAAATAAAAATTAAAAAATAATTGAAATGAGTGAAGCCACTTGTTTAATTTTCTAGAGTCCAATGATCTGAACTATGTCAAGATATCTCCATAAAGAGGAAGAATGAATTGTTGCCCTTGGCAAATCTACCAGTAAGAAGCAGGCAAAGGAACTGGAGAGATGGATTAGTGGTTAAGGCACTTGCCTGTGAAGCCTGCAGACCTAGATTCAATTCCCCAGTACTAACATAAGCCAGATGCACAAAGTGGTGCATGTGTCTGGAGTTCCTTTGCAGTGGATGTAGGCCCTGATGCTCCCATTCTCTCTTTCTATCTGTCTCTTCCTCTTTCTGAAATAAAAAAATAAAATATTTTAATGAAATTTTGGAGAGATGGCTTAGAGGTTAAGAACCCAGGTTCAATTCCCCAGAATCCACGTAAGCCATATGCACATGGTGGCACATGTGTGTGGAGTTTGCTTGCAGTGGCTAGAGACCCTGGCATGTCCATTCTCTCTCTCTCTCACCCTCCCTCTCAAATAAATAAAATTATTTTTTATTAAAAAGGAAGGTACAATTTGTTAATTGTGGGCTGATACAGAATCTCTTGGGTATCTGAACTGCTTTAAGTTACTCATTGTCAACTGATAAGCCTCAAAGTTGAGAATACAGTGCCTAGTTCAAGAAGTTTGTCATTAGACTTGGGCTCTGGAAGGCTTTCCTGACATTTGTTCATATAGTGCTCCAGATTCAGTGCATGGTAGTCTTTGAAATGACTGGAGCATTAGAAATGCTATCCAAAGCCTCAAGGATGATTGAGTAAAAAAACCTTCAGGAATATAGAATAAAGCCCTGGCCTTTGCTGCAGATAGCTCATATCATCTAAGATAACTCTGGGTTTGCTATTGTATCCTGGTAGATTGAAAGATAGACCAAGGATCATCAAGGCAGCAGGGAGATTATGTGAACTGGTACTCACCATGAGCTAGAAGCATCTGACCCAGCATGCTCTGAACAACAGCATTGCATCACAAAGTAGAGGAATTATATAAAAAATCCAAGGTTCTGAGGTATAATTAAATTGCATTAGCAGGAGACTCAGGATTCCATGGCAACTAGCCGTACAAGAGCTACTCCACAGTTCTTCATACAAAAGTGCCGTTCACCTATAATCTTTCCTCAGCTATACAAAACAGCAGACACTAGAATGTCTTCCATGATGAGCACTGTTCTTTCACTGTCTGTCTCTGTGTGTGTGTGTGTGCGTGTGTGTGTGTGTGTGTGTGTGTGTGTGCGCGCGCGCGCATGCACGTGTGCTTGGTGAGGATGGTGGGATGAGGGATAATGTTGTATTCCTTCCATTATGGAAGTGACAACCATTTTTTTTTACTGCAAAAGGCATTGCCTTGTATATGGATTTATGTTCCCTGGTGACAGAGCTTCTGCCAATACCATCATCTGTCACCTTCAGAGTACTTTATTTTCCAGTATTAGGCTCATCAAAATATGCCTTCCAGTCACAGAATTCCTTGTATCACACATTGGTGTGGGCCTGGGTTTGTGGCTCAGCAGTGCTTACTGCTATACATGAAAGCCTCTTGGCTAGAGACTTCCAAGTTCAACACCCCAGAACCTACATAAAAAGCTGGGTGGGGGCCATACACATCTGTAACCCCAGCCCATAGTGAATGAAAACCTAAAGGATCATTGCAGCAGGAGACCAACAGAAGGTCCAGGTAGGGGACCGAGATCCACTCCCAGGCAAATATACGTGAGAAGGAAATACATGGATGGGTGATAAGAGGACACCCAACATTCCTCTGTGGCCTGCACACACATGCATGCATGCACACACATGTGCATGGAGCATGCATCTGTACATCCACATGTGGATGCAAAGACATCATACCCACCACACCCGTTTTCTACCCCTCTAGCCATAAACACATACACACACAATACACACACACACACACACACACACACACATGCAAAAACAATGTTGTGTGTTGTAGAAATTGGGCTGCTGACAGTGTAATTTACTACTACATGTCCTACCAACATAGTGCAAGGCGCCAGAGAGAATACTGGTGGTTTACAGAGGTTCACTAACTGGGACTGGGGAGATAGCTCAGTGGCGAAAGAACTCTTGCTCAAACTGGAGTGCCCAAGTTCAATTTCCCAGAGCCCAGGTAAAAAGCCAGAAGCTGCTCAGACTTCTGTAACCTTAGCACACTGTTAGAGAGATGGGAGGCAAAAACAGTAGAATTTCCCCCAAAGCTCATGGCAAGCACAACAAAGAAAAATAGCAACAGAGTGCAAATCCCAAAGAAAGAAACCCTGCCTCAAATGAGGTAGATAGGCAAGAGCTGAACTGAAAATATTCTCACGTGTCCATACTCACAAATGTGCAGATATTCATGCACACACAAAAGATTAAGAGAGAAAGAAAGAAAAAGACCTGGGTAGATTGCTCGGAAGTTAGAGGCACTTGTTTACAAAGCCTACCAGCCCTGGTTGGAGTTCCCAGCATCCAATTAACCTGGATGTGAAAAACGCACATGAGAATGGTGTTATTTTCACTGGCACAAGGCCCTTGACAAAGAAAGCTACTATGCTACATGGATGGTCCATCCTAATGTCAAAGTGGAAGATGGGGATAAAATGTGTACATAACCCAGCGGATTCTCTGGAGTACCTTTTAGTACTCCACAGTCACCAGTAAAATTGAATGGAAATTACGAAAGCCTTATAAAGTAAGACAGTTAATGGCACAGACACAGAAGGATCACTCCATCATATGATGAATTATGACCAGCTGATTTTCTTGCTGAAGACCAGAAGAATGCAGAAATACAGTGGAAGAAGTGAAAACTGTTGTCACATGACCATTTGCACGAAAAGGATGAACATATTACATATTGTTCTACTATTTTCTACCTCAGGGCCTTATATCCTGATCTTATAAGTACGTGTGTGTGTGTGTGTGTGTGTGTGTGTGTGTGTGTGTGTGTGTGTAGATAATCCTCCTCAGTATCATTCTATTAATATAGGGCCTGATAATAATGCTTGACCCTGTAAGTTAATCCTTATTGTTGAAGACAGTCAATGTGCATTGTGATTAAGTTAATAGAGAAATGAACATCAAGGTAGCACTTACCTTCTCATTTTGGGGATAAAATGAACAGATTATGGAAGGAGAGGGTTTATTTCTGGCTTTTAGTTTCAAGAGAAAATTTCGTCATGGTGGCAAAGGCATGGCAGTTTTTACATCAGCACAGAAGAAGTAGCAAGGGCTAGTTACGAGCACTAGAAAGTGGGCTGTGCTAGGACCACCTCCCAAAGACTACACCAGCAGGAGATTAAGTATGAGCTTTCATCACAAACCCATGAGGCTTTGGGGAACATTTTACATTCAAATTACCAGTTACCAAGAAGAACATAATTTTTGTCTCTCTTTTGGAAAGCATGTGAGCATAAATTAAACTTTGTACAGGATAATTGTATTATTTTAGTAAACACATGATGTCTTTGCATTCATTTGGAAGTTAATCATAAGTGAAGGACTGCTGTGTGAGAATAAAGGCTGGCAAAGGGGTATCTACACTGAGTTGTCTCTTGTGAACTTAATATCACCAACCCCAAACCTGCGTCCTCCTGAGATGCTTAAGAGCAGATCATACTACAGTTTCCAAATCACTTTCCTGCATAGCTCCAGGCTATAATATAAGGTGTTGTACTTGTGTGAATTTTAAAAGCATGCATAGAAAAAAATCCCTTATTCTTCCATGGTACTTTCTGTGTAGGTAGACATTCCAAGTGGCTTTTTTATGAGCTCTTTATAAATTAAATATTTATGGAAATATGCAACATAGAATTTATCACTTTAACCATTCTTAAGCATGCAACCTTAGGTAAATTTACATTGTTATGTGGTCATTATATCCTACCATCTCCAGCACATTTTCAAGTATTCAATGCGAAACACCATTCCCAGTAAAAGATAACTCTCACATGACTTCCCATAATCCCTTGACAATACCCATTCTGCATCCTTGATACGTCTTGTAAGTGGATTCATACAATATCCATCCTTTTATATCAAGTTTATTTCACTTAGTATAATGTCTTCAAAGTTTACATGTGTCAGAATTCTATTCCTGTTAAAAAAATATCCCATTATTATTAGAAAGAGAGGGAAGGGGACTTAATAGGATGGTATTGTATATATGTAAGTAGAAGAATAGATTAATGGGGGTGAAAAGGCCTAAGTGAGGTCAGGGGAAGAGATTGAGTAAAGGAATGGTGGAGGGAGGGCTAATCAAAACCTAAGAGGATATAAAAAAGTCATATGAAAACCTACTTTTCTGGACAATGGAACACTCAGAAGCCATAGATTGTTACTAGAAAATTTTCAGTGCCAGGGATGGGACAGTGAGGTGTTGGCCAGGAAGGTCACAGATACCCCCAAAACATAAATTATTGCCAAGGACCTTGGTTTCCCACCAGGAATAGATGGTAAGACCCTATTGCTGAAGATTCCACATACTTGGGTGGCAAGTTCACTGAGAAAACCTGCTGGAGTTGAGCGAAAAGTCTCCTCCATGTGAACCAGCTGACAGAAAGTTGGAAAAAGCTACACTATATGCAGTTCAATGGAAGAGAGAAAACACCGTTGAGGGTACTCAACAGTGAACACTGCAAGCTTTAAATTTGGCCAGCCAGGCCAAATGAGCCAATGGGTGCAATAGTGGCATGTCTGTTATGGGGGAAACCAACTGCTCTCTACTTGGACTGGAGGCCTGCTCCATGGGAGGGAACACATCCCTGATACTGAAAATGTACAACAGGGGCAGTCATGAGCCCTAAGGGTGTAATGTCTGCTGGTGTCATGCTAAATGTATATATTATGCTCACCAAACTGCCCAGTAAGCACTTCTCTTAATGTCCACACCCATATATTAATGCTACTCTCACTTTTGGTTAGAGAAGCTTCTCTTTTCAGATAGTGGCAACCTTGGGATGACTCAGAAGGCACCATAGTGCTGAGAAGAAGTGACAGAGGAGTGCTCAGTGCTGAAACATCTCAAACCTACCTTCCAAGGCTCAGGGTCCATTGTGGAAGACAGGGCAGAAAGAATGTAAGAGCCAAAGGAAGAGTAGGACTCCTTACAATGTGCTCCTCCAGACACAAAATGGCCTGGATATCCATGACCTCATAGTGCCTGACACTACCTACACAAGACCATCATAATAGGAGGAAAAGATCATGACATCAAACTGAAAAGACAGACTGATTGAGAGGGGGAGGGGATATGACAGAGTGAAGTTTCATAGGGAAAGTGGGGAGAGGGAGAGAAGTACCATGGGATATTGTCTACAATTAAAGAAGTTGTCAATAAAAAAAAAAAAAAATTAAGGGCTGGAGAGACGGCTTAGTGGTAAATCGCTTGCCTATAAAGCCTAAGGACCTCAGTTCAAGGCTTAATTCCCCAGTACCCACATAAGCCAGATGCACAAGGTGGCACATGCATCTGGAGTTCGTTTGCAATGGCTGGAGGCCCTGGTGTGCCCATTCTCTCTCTCTCTCTCTCTCTCTCTCTCTCTCTCTTTCTCTCTCTCTCTTTCTCTCTCAAATAAAAAAATAATAAATAATAAAAATAAATAAAAATGTTTTTTCACATTATTTGTGAGCCTTACATTTTGTTTATTCATGGTGATTTGAGTTACTTTTACCCTTTGGCTACTGGGAATGATCTTGCTATTATCATAGTGAAACAAGCCCCATTGGAGTCTGAGTTTTCAATGTTTGGGGTATCCATGAGGTTTGGAGGACTACCTGCTTTGAAGAGTCAGGCTACAATCCTTGACAGCACAGTCTCTAGCTTTGAGGGTGACATTTTTGATGTTTCTTCTCCCAAGTCTTCTGGTTACAGGCAGAGCAGTTCTGTTTTCCTCATTCGCATATCCGCTTTTCTGCCTTTGTGCTTCCTCCTCAGTCTTTGCTCTACAGTGACTTTGGCTTTCCTCCTTTAATAGGTAGGTTCCCATTCTTTCTAGCAACTTAGAAGCTGCTGGTCTAGTGCTTGAATTACTGTTGATCTACTCTTGCCCCATTTGTGTTGCCAGTTAAGATATGTTTCACATTCAAACTTAATGTCATTTCCTTGGGAATGCAGTTCCCTTCTCCAGTATCCTCTAACACCATGCCATCTTTCCTTGGGAGAGTTACCTCAATAGCAAAATTAACACTTAGAGTGCTGGGCAAATGGCTTAGCAATTAAGGCATTTGCCCTTGAAGCCTAAGGACGCCAGTTAAATTCCACAAACCCCACATAAGCCAGATGCGCAAGGGGGCGCATGTATCTGGAGTTCATTTATGGAGGCTGGAAGTCCTGGCATGCTGCTTTCTCTCTTTCTCTCTGCCTTTTCTTCTCTCTCTCTCTCTCTCTCTCTCTCAAATAAATAAAATATTTTAAAAAATTAACACATATGTCCCTATTTAATTAACATTTATTTTTAAAATATTTTTATTTATTTATTTATTTATTTATTTATTTATTTATTTATTTAAGACAGAGGGAAAGAGACAGAGGGAGAGTGAGAGTAAGAATGGGCTCTCCAGGGCCTCTAGCCACTGCAAACAAACTCCAGATGCATGTGCGCCTTTGTGCATCTGGCTTTCATGGAACCTGGAGAATCAAACCAGGGTCCTTAGGCTTTGCCTTAACCACTAAGCCATCTCTCCAGCCCTTAATTAACATTTCTATTATCTTCTAGTCTCTAAGTTTGTAATGAACAGAGAACCTCTGCTCACTCTATATTCCTAGCATCAAATTGCTATATCAACTCACAATTAGCATAATTTCAAATCATTATTTATGCTTGTCAAAGAATTAGAAATGCAAATATATTTTTGTGCACACAGCAGAGGGAAAGAAGGACAGAAGGATGCTAACACCAGTGGTCTAGTTGCTCTTTGAATTCTTTGCCAGAAAGAGGGTCAAACATGAGAACAAATATCCTCATGCTATCAGTAAGGAGAGATGATCCTGGTTAGGATCTTGTCACCAGATCTGGTAAACAGAAAGATATAACCTTGAGTCTTTTGTCATAGACCTCCTGAAGGGAAAAATACTGGCATCCCATCACAAACTTTAGGGTGACCAAGACACATTAACTATGGAACCCAGAGATAATTTGAAAGTTGTAAAACTGGAATTCTGACTTCTTCACAGAGGGGGAAGAACTAGGTGAGAATAGGGTTTTGTTACAGTATCATGGGTCTAAATCTCAAATTGTAGCCCTGGGAGCATCAGAAAGAAGAGTCAAGTGCACAAGAATAAAATGAAAACAAATGTGCCAGTAGGAGACATAATACTAAGTAATTTTGGTATAAACCCTCCAAATCCGACAGATTTCTCAACATAATATTCTAAGTGAGCGTAATGTTTTCCTACCTTGTTCATGTGTACAGCCAAGTCTATAGAACTAGATACATATGCCCAATCATTCAAATCATGGGCTCTTACAAAGTCCATGCCCTAAAAATTATGTTCTCTCCAAAACTGAAAACTGAGCTATTACATTAGAATTACAATTATCAAATCTTATCAGGAAAACAGAGAAAAAAAGCTACCCATTGATTCCCAAGAACACTTGAGATAACTTAATTATAACTCCTCAGCTACTTGTTTTTCTCTTCTGATTAACACAAAATTTTTAAAGTGACTAATGCTTTGATGATAGTGAGAGAGACTCTAAATAATGAACTTAGTCACCCTCTCGTGAAGTCCTCATTGATGAAAACAAGCTGTAATAATACAGTAAGCATATGATAATTGAACCTCCAGCGCATTGCCAGTTAAAGCTTCTGAAAGGGTTCGTACCCATTACTGCTTTCATTACTGTCAATGCTCTAGGTTTGGGTGGAAGCAGAACTGAGTATGGCAACAACAGGGCACTGAGGAAACAGCCCTGGGGAGAAGAAGCATGTGAGTTTATCTAGAATCCAAGTAGCATGAAGAAGTCAATAAACCAGAGAAACGGGAACTGAGGAAGACAGCAACAGAGACATCCACAAATGTTCAGCAAATTGCAGTCTGTTAGTGTTGGAGAAAATTGTAAAACCAAAGGCAAGAGGCTGGAGAGTCAAGAAGCTGCAAGTAGAACGTCAATCAAACCACTGAGCACCCAGGGGCAGGGAGGATGCGAATAGCAATTCTACACACCCACAGCAAGATGGACAGGACCAGGATTCAGCGGCAGGTGTCTCTACTAACCTTTCACCCTTTAGGGGAACTGGCTTTCAGGCTTCAAGTGATAATAACAGAGGAGAGCTGGAGAAATAATGAATGTAGATAAAGAGAGCAGACACAATTCTCTGGCATGGAAATACTTGCCTGAAAATTGAGCTTATCTGTAATGTTATCTTCCAGTCCATATTCACTATCCATGCTACGAACAAGACCTTGCTATAATGAGTACCTTTGTGAACACTTCTGAGAGCTCAAAGAGAGTCATATACTTACTAATCATTTTTTGGGATTTTGTATTATGATGTAGTTCCACTCTATAGATAGGAAATTGTCGTGAATCCATATGCAATCATGTTGTAGCATTACTGGTGTTGAGATTGTGTGTGTCTGCTGTTTGGCCTAGGCATTCATGCTCTCAAAGGTAAAGCAAGTGTGTATTTGGAATTACATGAAGAGCTCACTGATAGGTTCCTTTCCATGTACTGCCCTGACATAGATTAGATGTGAGCTCAAACTAAAACATGTAAATGTGTCTTCACACAGGGTTTGAAAATCTCTTTGTAATTGACTGGTATCAGTGACCAAAGCAAGAGATTGTACTTGCTTTCTCCTGGCTTCTACTTTTTTTTTCTTTCTTTTTTTAAATTTTTTGTTTATTTTTTTAAATAATTTATTTTTATTTTTTTTTAATTTTATTTATTTTTATGTATATTATTCTGGTTTTACATCCATAGTGGTGACTCCATTATCCTCCTCCCTGTTCTCCCTCTTCCATAGGGACCCTTTTATTTATTTATTTGAGAGCAACAGAGAGAGAAAGAGGCAGAGGGAGAGAATGGGCACACCAGGACCTCTAGCCACTGCACCAGGACCTCTAGCCACTGCAAACGAACTCCAGATGTATGTGCCACCTTGTGCATCTGGCTTATGTGGATACTGGGGAAGGGAGCCTCGAACTAGGGTCCTCAGGCTTCACAGGAAAGTGCTTCACTGCTCAGCCATCTCTGCAGCCCTTGGCTTCTACTTTCTTCCAGGCATCCAGTCCACATCAGACAGTGTTGGTCCTGATATGTGAATGTGCAGCCCTAGAAGCATATTGTGTCACTGAGCTGGTTCTCTTCCACCACCCTTCTGACCAAGCTACCTCAGGAAGATCTGAAGGAAGAAACGGAGTCTGTGCAATGGTAGCTAGTGGCAAAAATAAAACCACACCATGGTTCTGAGTTAGGAGGCATGGGCACACCCAGTGCCCCATTAAATCATTAATTTGCTAAAACTGGCCTCACTAGTATAACTTGAAGCTAAGCTTCAAACCTCACATTGAATTGTCACTAGGCCCAAAACAAATGTATTCTGTCTCAAGCTAGTTGCATTTGAATGTTCCAACAATCTTTACAATGGACAAGCCATACTATAATTGATACCAATTTATTTGTAGCTAATACATTATACTAATTCATTTTAAGCTCCAAAGACTACTGGGGGCTTCCACAATCACTTAGAAAGCATTGTAAAGCCTATGACCAGTGGCCTGCTGACCAAAAATGTATGTTCCAGGAATTCTTGAGCACTGTTCTGTCTTCATTATTGAACTTGGTTTACGAGAACTTCCCTGTGATGGCTTCTAAAATCTCACAAACATTCTATCATGGTTCATTATTTTATTTGAAGCTGAATCAAATAACTCACATGACTTCAACCTTTCTCATACATGAGGGTTGAGGTCTATGTTTTTCTATGGCAGATAATCTTGTATACCATAAATACTTAGGGAACAGCTAGACAAAAGGTCTTCCTTTCAGATGATTCTAATTTTAGGTTGATTATTCCCTTAAGTCTATCTGTAAGATAGTAGTCTCCCAAGATACAGGTCAAACTACATATTATCCAGATAGCATCAGCAGGGAAACCAGTGGTAGAAAAAAGGATTTGCAGATTCCAGTGGCCTCATGTGCTATTCAGAAATCCACACAGCGCTGGTTGCTCCATTCAGCTGCTGTTGCTATAGGGATGGACTCCTGTGAGTGCTCCATCTGCTGCAAGAGGGTCAGCTTGGAAAATTCTCACAGGTCTTAAGAAGAAATGAGGCAAACAAATGACTCATCTGGTTAGAAAGGTTGGTTTGTTAAGTAGCTATTTCGGCAGATTTCTAGACATATGAATGGCACAAATCTGTGGTTAAAGTAGAGAAAATCTTTAATTTCAAAATTGGTTTCATAAATAATCAAATTTTCAATCGATGACTTAAAACATACATGCTTACCAAGCACAATATTTTTCCAACTCTTTCATGTTGAACTAAGCAACTGCATTTTACGTGCTTGCTTTACATTTTCTGGGACAATTAATATTAGCTTCTAAACAAAGTCAAGGGCTCATTTAACAGGACCATTTAGGGGAGCACAGCACAAACAGTCTTGTATGATGTGTCCATATGGAATGTGGGGATATATTAGTCACGGGTTCTCTAGAGAAACAGAGCTGATACAATGAGTACATAAGAGGGGGACTTGTTAAATCAGTTCACAAGATCTAGGCTGGCACGTCTACACACAGCTGTCCACAGACAGGAAAACTGAAGAATCCCCCAGACCCTCAGTCCCCAAGGCCAGAGTAATGGCAGAAGGATGTACAAGTGGGCTGCAAGGGAAACCAGGCAAACTGCAGGCACCAGCAAGTAGTGTGGGCAGCCCAGTCAAAGAAGGATTGTCCTGGCAGTGTCCCCTGAAGTTTCTTGATGCACAGTCCCACAAGCATAAGAGCCACTCTTTCTAGAGGAAGGATGGCCTCATTCAGTTAATCTGGCCTGGAAATGCTCTCACACACTCACCTAATTGCTGCATTTCTCACCTCATTTCTAATCTGGTCAAGTTGACAGCAAACTTAACCATCATAGGAGCTGTCACTCAGACTGGAAAAAAAACAAAACAACAGTCATTCAGAGGCTGTCTTCCACTGTATTTTGCCAACATTCTTCATTACTAAATAGAGATCCTGATAGTAAACATGGCCAAATGTTACTTTTGAACACATATATCGATCAAATTTGCAGACTAAAGTGAGATTCGGTGTGGCACATTTGGGAAAGAATTTTTTAAAAAATCCTATTTTTAGCCACAAAGAAACTCAAGATCATAAAAGGAAATTGCAAATTGAACAAGTGTGTTTGGGGGAATATTAAGTGTTTGAAGATAACAGTGGGAGAGACCACTGCTGTGTGCTTTTTCTGGCCTATTAAAATAATGCTTTTAATGTTTTGCCTACTTATTTGGTGGTAACCATAGAACAGCTGCCAGCTAATGTGGTTTTCCTTTTGTCTGAGTGCGAAATTACATGATTCAGCTAATGTACCAGAACAGTTTTCATAAACTGGACCCTAGGGGAGTTTCCTAAGGAAAAGGGCATATCTGAGTGAAAAGTAACCTTTTGGAAGTAGTCTCTTCAACAGCTTAACCATTCAAACATTTCACTATTGAAATTAAGTATTGTGGAGTTCTATTAATTCAAACAGCACCTCCATACGTCATTACTCCCACCCCCATCCCTAAAGTAGGCTGTCCTACTTTCCTGGAGGTAGGAGCCACAAAGGAGGGAGTTGACCAGCTGGATAGCTGGAGACCAACATTTTTCCTGTATCAAAGAAAAATGAGGAGAGGAGAGAGTGAAATCTCTGTGTGCAACTGATAATACATTCAGACCATCACTCACCATGCATGTGCTGTCTTCAGGCTGCTCTTTCCTGTGCTGCTAATAAGGCTCTGTGTACAGGACCCATCTTGTGTTCATATCCGTGTCTTTTCCAACTCTCAGCCATCTAATGTAGCTACATCAGTCTCACTTGCTCTTCATATTTACAAGTCTTCTCCTTCCTGCCAAACTGTTAAGGATTGACAATGATATTCCTACAGCATCTTTCTTCCATGCTACATGTGAAGTTATTGGTAGAACCTTTGTTTGTTATGGGCTTATGAACAATGTATCAAAGCATCACACAGAAATACAGAGATACTTTGCAGCAAGCCAACTGAAGTTTGTCAGTTCCTCTGATGTTAACACATACAAAGCCATTTGTTCCCCTAACGTTATGAATCAGACCTCAATAAGACTCAAATGTGATGGATGTATGATTAAAATGTCAAGTTCAGGCTGGGTAGATGACTTAGTGGTTAAGGCGTTTGTCTGTGAAGCCTAAGGACCCAAGTTCGACTCCCACACAAGGCAGATGCACAAAGGTGAGGCAAGCATAAGGTTGCACATGCCCACTGGTGACACAAGTGTCTGGAATTCTATGTCAGTGGCTGCATCCCTGGAGCTCCAATTCTCTGTCTCTCTCTCATTGTCTCTTTCTCTCTCTCTGTCACTCACTTTATCTAAAGTAACTAAATAAATACAAAAATAAATAAAATGTCAATTTCAATAATTTTATACTGCATTCATTTTGAATTCAAGTAATATTTTCTGTATTACTTTATACATGTATTTTATTCTTTACATTCTGTCTTCTCATTCTCTGATAAGTCACAATTCACTTAGAGTTTAACTCATTTAATGGGCAAAAATCATAAAGACAGGCTTAAGGGTAAAGAGGGTCTGGCAAGCAAGGACCAAGTCATTGTATTGATGGCTTTGCAAATATCAAAAGGAGAAACTGAAGGACTAGAAGATGGACCAACTAGGAAGCATGTGAGAAAAAAAAAAACTTGCATTATTTTAGGTTGAACAAATATATTTAATCTTTTTCAAAATTTAAATAACAATGAAGCATCTTAGCAACCATTTAGCAGAGAAAATCAGAATAAAGAGATTCAGAGTCCTCAAAAGTCTAATATAAAGGTAAAAATAAAGTATATAAATATATATTAAGGGCAACCATAACTGTATTAAAATATATGAAGCATCATCACTGAAGTAGACAAGGGGAAAGGTGTGGTCACACGTACATTTAAAATGAATGGACACTGTACTATGGTTGACAAGGTTATATCCTATGAAAGTATCAATAATTTTCTTATTACTACATATGTACATTCAAAGGAGCAATTAAGTGAATAGATGACAAATTTATCACTTTTGGACTTGTTCATAAAGAGAAAGAATAAACAGTAAACCTGAGACAAGGGACTAGAGTCATAGAAATAAGTATGAACGCACATTTAGACAAGTGTCTACAGGTATACATGTATATTTTTGTGCATATATGTGTATATACACATAGTTCCATATGGAAAGATATATCCACACAAAAACTACAAACAAAAACTCTTGATCTGTCTGCTGGGAAGGACTAAGAAAAATGAAATTCTCCTCACAATGAGCCTCTAACACTTAGATCTCAGTTTTAATACAATTCTTCAATAATAGCACACTGGACTACTGGGGTGAAAATTTGATGAGTATGATAAGTGAAAGTAGATACTAATAATGACTGTAAATTTCCACCCAAAGCAACCAAGGTGGTTGTTATCATATGACAAAATAAGATGGAATATGCTATTTCTGAGTGCTCAGGAAAGCAAATATTTTGGGATATTTTATCAGTCTCCAACATATACCATAGAAATAACACATCTCATGAAGTCATACATTAGCCCCTGTCATTCTTAATAAACTGTTCACAAGGCAGAGCCCATTTTCTACTTGTGGATTAAATATCCTCTTTGTAGTTCTCATTTTGGTAATAATACAAATTTTTCTGATGATTTTTATCTCTATAATGTATGCATATAGAATCTCTACATCCTTCAACTGTAAATTAAGACACAAAAATCTTTCCTCAATGTAGCATTTACATAACTATCCAATTCAAATGATCATCTAAACTAAGATTTTGATATTCCCCAGTTCTTTAAATTTACATATGAACATGGTCTTGTACTTTACTTTTGTGTCAACTTAATTTTTTAAATTAATAAATGTATTCATATTATTGGCAGTGTGTGTAAGTGCAGGCATGTGTGACATGGCATGTGTGTGGAGGCTGGACAATTTCGGGGTCTGTGCTTGCCTTCAACCTTGTTTTGAGGCAGTGTCTGTCCTTGTTCACTGCTCCACTCACTAGGCTTTTGTGAAATTCTCCCATCTCTGTTTAACTTCTCACCATAAACACTGGAACTACAAAAGCCCATCACAGCGTCTCACTTTCATGTGAGATCTGGGGATGTCAATTCAGGTACTCAGAGTTGTGCAGCAAGCATTTTATCCAGTGAACATCTCAACAGACTCTTTTCAAGTCTTTACATTGCATTGTCATGTGTGTGCATATTGTGGTATGTGTGCAGGTGCATTCAGGTTTGCATGTGTGTGAGCACACATGTGTGTGGGCATGGGTGCATGTATGCCTAAATGTGGAAAACCTACATTAAAGTCAGATGTCTTTTTTAATCACTCCCCACTTTGTTTCTTGAGACAGGGTCTCTCACTTGAACCCAGAACTTGACTGTTCGATGAGTTTAACAAGCCAGATCGTCCTTGGAGAGGCTCTATCTCTGCCACTATCACACGTGGACCACCATGCCTTCTGAGCCTTTTACTGGGAGCCAGAAATCCAAACTCAGGTCCTCACACTTGGGTGGCAAGTGCTTTACCAAATGAGTCATCTCTCCAGCCCCACCATTGCATTTTTTGACCCTACTTTTACATTTCCAAAATTTCAGATACTAATTTTGCAAATCAATCTTCATGAAAACTCACATATAGGTTTTAATGACTTATGCATGATTAACATAACTCAAAGCCTTCGCATGACTTCACTAGTATGCTTGTTATCATGGGCTCCTCTTTCTGTATTGCAGAAATCTTATCTGCTTGTTGTGCATGAGATAAATACTACCTGCGAGTAATTCAATGCACTTTCTTCTACAGCCCATGTACAGCTGTAAATGTATTTCTAGTATATCTATGTCTCCTTGTGAGTCCTTCTGTTCAAGTTGGAAGACGAACAATAGTACCATCTGTGCCTTCTCTCACCAATGGTCAATACTCGGCTGGATTTTCAAGCTTAAAGAAACGGAAAATCAAGCTGATAGCTTTCAATGTTTCATCGGTGACACCTGATGCTGGGATATTGAATAGAATCCTGCAACACAAAGACAAAACCCAGAGAAATTGACAGAGGAGTTTTAAAGTGTTACTCTAAGTCAGGACAACCTAATGACCTCAAATCTCAGATACCATGACAGGAGTCTGAATTATTATGAAAGTGTGGAGGAAAAGCCATGGTGGACTTTTGTCTATAAATTCATGTTTTGCCTACATATGTAAGCAGTAGAGTCAAGTTCTTTTTTTTCCTGGAGCTCAAGCTGTTTCTTTCTGCAGAGACAGAAGGAACACATTGGACCATGGATGATTTATCTTCCAGACTCTTCAACTGAAGATACCTCATGCTACCTTTAAGTCAAACAACAAAAAAGAAAGAAAGAAAGTCTCAGCTGTGATGTTAGATATGCTCAGGTTATTGTATAGCATATTCAGACAATTGAGAAAATGAAATGTTTGCTCATAGGCATTGATTGGTGTTGGAAAACAGAATGACAGTTGTATAGGTACCTCTTTTATAGCATGTCTGTTTACACCATTAAACTTATATTTTAATGAAAAATTTCTATGGGGCTGGAGAACTAGATCAGTAGTTAAGTAGTGATTGCTTGCAAAGCTTGATGGCCTGGGTTCCATGTCCCAGAACCCACATAAAACCAGCTCCACAAAGTGGCACCTGTCTCGGGTCTGGATTTCGTTTGCAATGACAGATGGCTCTGGTGTGCCCACACTCATTCACTTTCTCTGTCTATTGGCCTCTTTCTATTGATCTCTCTCTTTCTCTCAAATAAACAAAATTATTTTAAAATAAATTTCTAGAGATAACAGTAATATAAACCATAAATACAGCATGGAGCCTAAAGGATAGTAAGTGTTCTAGAATTTCCATGGACAAATGGAGAGATGCATGAATGAATAAGTGAGTGAAATTCTACTCTTGTGAATCTCTACTTGTACAGGTAGCCTCAGTCCAAAGTGTTTTTATTATTGTTTTATTGGAAATTTATACATGTAAACATGGATTTTGATCATAATCCTCTCCCATTACCTTTTCATAACTGTCCTCCCTCTCTGCCCCTTTCACTGAAATCCTTCTTCCCCACAACTAGTCTCTATTCTATGTTTAGATTCATATATTTTTTTGCCTTTTGGTTTATAACCTGACATTCTGCACAAAGATTAACATGCTAATGGATATGCATAAATACTTCAACATGATTCTGATGGTGAATATAATGAAGAAGTGAAAACGTTAAACACACCAAGCATCCACATGCAGGCTTTATAGGTTACACCACTGCATTTTCATTACCAATCAAGGGAAAGGTAGAGGAAAGCTCTTGAAAGCTCATCTTCAGACAAATCAAATATGAGATGCTCACAAGGCATCTATTTACAAAGGAAATTGTCTTCTCTGACCTTTGCAAAGTGCATGAAAGGTAATATACTCAAAGTATCAAAAATATGAAAGGTGTGTTTACTAAGAATTAAGATGATAGGCAAAGCATAATTTTACTTTGAAACTTTGTTTTTTAAAGAGCTTATTTCACTCTGATTTAGGGAACATTGAAGAATAGAATACTGTACCTATCTGTGATGAGCATAGAGGTCACACAACATAAAGGACAATACCAGATAAATATGGCATATTTTGGAGACAAAAAGAATAGTTAGAAGATAATCAGTCAGTCTGACCTTTTGGATCACCTATTTATTTTACTTGTTAAAAGCATACATGTACATTTCTTTTTCTACTCTTTCTAGTAAGTAGAAGAAAGGAAATACTCCATGTCATTTTTAATATTGATAGGCTTTTTCTGCAGTAGATATTTACACACACACACAAACACACACACATATACACGCACATGAAAAACCTAGAAAGGAATTCATATACTTTCTTCCTGTGAATTTTAATCCTCTAAAATCATCACAACATTTCTCTCTTATAACCCAAGCTCTGTGGAAAGATAGTGTTATTTTACCACTCAAGCCTTACGTAATTCACTCGGTAAGTATTTATTTTGGATGCAAACTGTACAATAAATTATCACATGGACTGCAAAGTGAGCACTAAAGGCGGGGAAGAGAATGCTCAGACACTGTAATGTACATTATAACGTGGATAAATTATGTAATAAAGCATCATGAATAAGTAAAGGAGACATTGCATCACTTCCATGAATGAAAACATAAATCAAGTAAGGACATGGAAGTTCTAAGTGAAGGAGTAGCCTTTAATAGAATAGGTAAAAAGAGAACAAAGATTAGATGAAAATAAGAGGTTCCACCAAAAGGATATTCAATAGAATGCTCCAAGCAGTGAGCTGAATTAGTGCAAAGGCCATGATATGAAGTATGTCTGTGGGGCTTAGGACCAGCAGGGCTCTAGTGTGTGTAGAGGACTTGAAAAAGGGAAAGAGTAACTAGAGGGGAGGTCAGCAAGGCAAGAGGACTCCAGAACATGAACATCATTTAGACTACCATAGGGACACTGGCTTTGTATCATTTTGAGCAAAGAAATGACATTAGCATAAATGTTAAGCAATTTATGGCATCTGCTTGGATAGTCTTCAGATGGCACTTAATACACATCACACTGCCTTAAACTTAGATAGAGGCTTACAAACAATAAACCTTTCTTAAATTTTGGTTCTGATGGTCTCAATTTAAGCAGAATTGGACTGAACTGCTCTGGGCCTCTGTTCCTCTCACTGGATTCTCCAATGTGTCTGTGGTCAGCTAGAAGTCAAGTATGTGGCTCCGTTTCTGCAAATCAAAGAGCTGTCAACCTGGATGGTGAGGACGTCTGGATGACATGCGTTCCCTCATCTATCAAGTCAGCAAGTACTCTTCACCTAATTTGTATTCTGAAGATTTCTAAAAATAGAAATAGAGCAAGTTCAAATGCACATTCTCTTTCACACCTCTGCCTACACTATATTAGATTAAACTACTTAAGTCAAAACAACTTCATGGCTAATGTGAGTTCAAAGATTAAAAAAAAACAGGCTTCACATCTTGATGTGAGGGAAAAAAATATTTGGCTACTTTTGTTGTATACTTCAGCTGATATTAGAACACAGGGAGGCATGATAAAAGCAAGGCAAACTTATGAGCTTTCGTTAGTCAAGGTAAACAGAATATATCAGTTTCTCTCTCATCAAAATATCTGACCAGAAGCTTCTTCAAGAAGGAAGGATGCATTTTCAACTTACAGTTTCAAGGGGAAGTCCATCATGATGGACAAAGCATGTCAGGAACAGAAAACCAACATCACATGCTCAGGGAGGAAGCAGAGAGATCTGGAACAGCAGACAGGGTCCTGACCTAACAGAACTCAAGGCCCACCCTGCATTGAAACCCTTCTTCTTGCAAAGTTCCATCTCCTAAAGGTCCCTCACCCTGCCGCACCAGCTGGAGATTAAGTATTCAAACAAGCTTATGGGGTCATTTTATGGTCAAATTACCACAAAAGGTTTGAAGCAAAAATTGTTACAGTGGGGCACCTCTGAAGCCTTTGCTTTCTAAGCACATGTGAAAAATTGAACTGAAGGAATACTCCAGAAAATTCCATCTATGGTATGGGGTAAATAAAGAACAAAGTCTTGGTGAGTGAAGCCAGGCAAGGTGGCGCATGCCTTTAATACCAGCACTTGGGAGGCAGAGGTAGGAGGATCACCTTGAGTTCAAGGCCACCCTGAGACTACATAGTGAATTCCAGGTCAGCCTGAACTAGACTGAGACCCAACCTCGAAAAACAAAACAAAACAAAAAGTTTTGGTGAGCAAACAAAAATATTGATTGGTAAGAGAAAGTTTTAAAGAAAATATTTAAGTTTATTTTGTAACTTATTAAGTGAAAGCTGATTGTAGCAGACAGCTTCAGGTTCGCTGAGATGAGCTTCCAGACCAGGCACATTTATGGAGGAAGGGATATTATTTATTGAAGCTTAGAGATCCAGGGGAAGTTCCATAATGGCAGGAGAAGTGGCCTGCTCTCCACAGGACCAGGCAAGAGAGAGAAAAGCCCACCAGGAACACAGCACACAGAGCAAAACTGCAGCCAAAGAGTCATACAGCACACTTCAGGAACTTGTGCTAGGCACACTTTGCATATCTTTACAATGGAATCTCAAACCCACCACCACACCTTGAGACTGGCCCCAGTGACATTGACATTGCCTCTAGCCAGGTGATTGCAGATGCAAACTATAACTAATAAAACATTGAATATATTGGGGGACATATATTCAAACTACCACACTACTCCATATATATCCACACAAAAAAAGATAAATTTAAAGAAGATAAGCTAGTAGTCAATAATGAGCTCAAATCTACAGAAATAAATTAGTAACTGCCCAGGATACATGGACAACTACAGAAAGTCACCACAGTACTGAATATCCCCACAAGGAAGTGACAGCACATGGCCATCGCTGTCACAAGAGGTTGAACATGGAATCATTTATGACTCTCATATTTCTCAGATCTAGAGACAGAACCCCAGGCTTCATACACAGTAGGCAAGCACGAGGCCACTAAGCTACATCCTCAGCCCTCATTTGTGACTTTTTGAGTTTTATTTCTCTCACATAGAACAATACATTGAGATTTGCCCATGCTGTTGTGTCTAAGAATAGTTTGTCCCTTTTTGAGTGGCATGCAGTTTTCTACTGTATCTATTGCTATAATTTGTAAAATTATTCTTAAGGTGAAATAAGTTATAATATAAGCTACTATTAATATGCCAAGGCTTTTATGTGAATATAAATGTCCCTTTATCTTCTGTAAATATATAGGAATGGAAATGCTGAATCATATGCTGTGATGGCTAATCTTCACTGTCAACATGACTAGATGTAGAATCACTTAGGGAACAAACCCTGGAGCATGTCTTTGAGAGTGTTTCCAAAAAGGACTAACTGAGGGGGGAAGACCTACCTGAATATGGTGGGGCCATCCCCATGGGCTGAGATCCTGGATTGAATAAAAAGAAAAAAAAATAGGAGAGAGGAAGCTGAACACCAGATTACTGATACAAGGTGATTAGCTGCCTCACACTCCTGCCACCATGGGTAAAGACATTCTTGTCACCACATATTCCTTGCTTTGGAACATTGTACCCTCAAACTGGGAGCTACAATAAACCCTTCCTTCATGAAGTTGATTCTATTACAGCAACAAGAAAATTAACAAATGCATATAGTAAGCATAGGTTTAAATTTTCAAGATACTGTTAGAAGTGAGAAATTCAACTTTCCAATGTAACATTTTGCATTCCCAAAGATATGTAAGAGGGGGCTGGAGGGATGGCTTAGCCGTTAAGGTATTTGCCTGCAAAGCCAAAAGGACCCAGGTTCAATTCCCCAGAACCTATGTTAGCCAGATGCACAAGAGGCATACACATCTGGAGTTCGTTTGCAGTGGCTGGAAGCCCTGGGGCACCCATTCTCTCTTTCTCTCCCTCTTTCTCTGTCAAATAAATATGTAAATTTAAGAAAAGATACATATGAGGTCTCTAGTTGTTCTGAATCATAGTATGCACTTGGTTATTTTCAGTCTGTGGTTGTTTGTATTATTTGAATAAATATTTAATAGTGTATCCTTATACCTTTATTTACTTTTTATTTTTTCTGATGCACAGTTTTGTAGTTCCCTTGTCATTGCTGGGGCAAAACACCTGACCAAAATTAGCTTATGGGAGGAAAGTTTTTATTTTGGCTTATAGTTTTGAGCAGAAGCCTCATGATGGCAAGGAAAAGCATGGCATGTGCAGAGGCTGGACATCACCTCTGCAGCAGCATGAAGAAGGAGCATCAGGAGAACCACTCTACCCCTGGCCAGGGGCAGCTGGTCATAACACTGCTAAGTCTGCCCCCAACAACACATCTCCCCAAGCAAGGCTTCACCTCCCAATTTTTATCAGCTAGGAAGCAAGAATTCGAACACATGAGTTTATGGGTGATGATTCAAACCACCATATTCCACCCTTAGCCCCTATGAGCTCACACCCATCCATGACGCAAAATGTATTCAGTGCAACTTTAAAAGTCCCCATAGTTTTACCAATCCCAACAGTGTTCAAACACCCTACACCCCAAGATCTCTTAACTGCTAGCCTGTAAAACACATAAAACATGTGAAGTCATAGGAAAAAAAAAAAAAACATTCATACTGTTAAAGATGGATTACAAGGAAAGCTTGAACTAAAGCAAGATCTAAAACAATTATGGCAAACACCAAATCTCGCAGTGTAAAGTCCAACATCTGTAACCACTGATGATGTCTCTAGGGTTCCAATTCTGCCTTACCAGCTGGACTGCCCACAGCCCAGGCAAAACTCTCCTTGGTAGCTGTCCCATAGTTCTGGCACCTCCGAAATCTCCTGGGGTTTCCACTGTGACTCATGGTTCATCCTTACGGCTTCACTGGGTCTTCATGGGGTTTCCAACAACCCTGTTTCACATCTCCCACTGGCCAGTTCACAAAACTAAACTGTATTACATATCCAATGACCCTCTCTTTCCTGCATTTTTTACACTCCCATAGTACCAGGAAAACTACCAAACTTGTTAACCTAGGGGAGAATAAAACCATCTGTGAATAATAAGAAAATTCCTTCAACATTCTGGCCCCCTACATTCAAAAAAGTCAGCATTCTTCCCCTATCCAGGGAGAATAGCTGGTCACATCTCAATGATGGTGATTTCTCAAATGATTGAAGCTGGACCAAGCTGTTATCTATAAACTCAAAAAGTTTTATTTCTTTTTGTGCCATACTCTTCTGCTCAGATAAGTCCATTTAAAAAAAAAAAAAAAACTCAACGATGGACAAGTTCTCAGGACATTGAAAGTACACAGACAGCCTCTCAAATTGCCTCTAGCCTAGTCTGGACAAATCTATTCCTTCTCCCCATAAGCTAAGCTTGTGAAGTCCACAGTTCTTTCTTGTATAGATCTTTTACCTCTGACCAAAATGGTCCATCAAACTGATTACAACTTTACAAGGTGTCTCTTAGGCCAAGGTTTCAAATCTTTCCACATCCCTCCCACAAATCAGTTCCAAATGGCCAAAAGCCACACACTCAGGTTTCTAGAAGCAATAACCCCACTCCACTAGTACCAGTTTTCTGTTATAATTACCTTTTTATTGCTGGGAAAAGTAGCTGATGGGAGGAATGTTTTTGTTATGGCTTATGACTACCACAGCGATGGTGAATATCTTTGCTCACACTTACTGACCACTTGTACTTACAATTTGTATGTTTTCTTTGATAAAATACTTGGTGAAATAGTTTTCTCATTGTTAGAATAGTTATTTACTATTTAGTGCTATCTCCCAAAAGTGCAAACACACAAGTATTTCTGTAATATTTCACATTCAACACAACATTCCACAGACTCAATGTTCTAGCAGCATTCATCTACAATAATGGTGCTATCTGACAGATACCAGGTTCAGATCTTCAGTTTTAAAATTCTTCCCTGGAAGCTATAGTATACATGGGGAATAAGCTAGATCCTAATGCCCTAATTCCACTGTAAATGTCCTCCAATTTAAAATTATTGCTCCAGGGTTTTTCACAAGGTGAGCTGAGATTTTATCAAATCTGTTACATAGTCTGAGAATCTTCCAACAGAACACTGCTTCCTTTCTACCTGTCTTTCACAGATGAAGAGCTACATTGATTTCTGAAGACCTTGTGTGCTAAGTTCTGCTCCCTGCACCATTATACTCCAAAGGCATCACTCCTTACAAACTCTTATATCATTGGACCTTTCTAAGCTCTGCCTCCAGAAAAGCCAAACTTATATACTGGCTCATCCACAAAACACCCAGAAATATGTAGTAGAGATTAAAATAAAATATCTTTAATGATTTCCTAAGCTTTAGTCTTAAAAAGAATCTTTACCTTCAAAAGAATGAACTTTAATTGAATTGTAGTTGGATATATATTCAAAACATAACGTATGTATATTTATTTGTTCTCTAGATATTAATAGCTCCATAATATTTGTATCAGTAGAGATAGGACAGAAAAGAGATGGCACTATTAATAAACATTACATTACAAATAGAATTCGCCAATGTTTATTATCATAATTTATATATGGTTTACAATCTATCAGCCTCTCTTCCTCCATGGAAAAATGCCTAGACAATTAGTCATACCTGTCTCAAGGGGACAAAACAGGTATAAAGGACTGATTCTAGATGCCTCTGTCTTTCTACTAATCAATGTGACTTTTATAGTAATTACTTTGTGCCTCAAAGTACAGCAGGTGCCATAAGTATCCTGAAGATATATGAACCACAGCATTTAGACAAAAAAAAAGGGGGGGGAAAAATTGTGCCTACAATCTATCTTGGACAGAGAAGGTATAAAAAAAAGTCAACCAATTAGTGAGATTAGTGAGTGGCAGTGCAGGGTGCTAGGACTGTGCCCTGAATGTCATGATACAACCTACATGAACATTGGTCTTCTGAATCAAAGTCATGCTGGGGCTGACATCATCATAAAGCAGTGGAGTGGTGACAGGCACAGCATCAGAGGTGCACATCCTCAGCCTCCTGGGGGACACAGCAGTCAACCCACCCTGCAAACACTGCTTCCTCCCCTTCCCATTCTTACATGCAGCCCCCACCCTTATCTTCAGGAAAAGTGGGCTGCAGATAAGCAGGAGTGAGTGTTCGCCTCCATCACTCTGACATTAGTCTCCATATTAATCACCTCAGGAATGGAAAGGAATTTGCTCCATAGATGACCTGACTCAAGCCTGGTTTACAGAAAAGGTTGCAGGTTATGGCATCCTTTTGCTGACTGCAGCACAACTTTTTTCTGAGACTATGAGCACTTAGTTATCTCACCATAAGTGAATTAAGATTTGAAAGTCCCACGTTAAAGCAACCAAATGGCTTCATTATCCACTGAATACCCAGTCCCATTTCCAGCAGCTTCTTCTCCAATGCCCCCATCACCACCCTGCCAGAAACAAAAGAGAAGCACTTGGGGATGAAGAAATGGCTTAGCAGTTAAGACATTTGCCTGTGAAGCCTAAGGACCCTGGTTCAATTCCCCAGGACCCACATAAGCCAGATGCACAAGGGGGCACATGTGTCTGGAGTTCATTTGCTGTGGCTGGAGGCCCTGGTGTGCCCATTCTCTTTCTATCTGCCACTTCCTCTCTCTCTCTCTCTCTCAAAATAAATAAATAAAATATTTTTTTTTAAAGTACAAAGTAGAAGCCCTTATCAGGGATCTTCTTCATATGTTTTGTATAAATACTACTTGCTCCATGGATAGGTTGTAAATAGTTATAAAAACAACATCCCAATTTGCAAATATAAGAGCATCTAGTATGGTCCAAAAACCCAGTGAATCCTTTTCTCTTAGCTGAGAGAATACTGAGTGGTATTCCCCAAAATTCCCCAAATCCTACAATGGTACAGTATATCACTATTCTCCATCTTTTCCCCATCACAAAAAACCAGAAAGACTAATAAGTATTTCCCGAAGTAATGACTTCATTTCTTGCATCCAGGCATTATATTAAGACTGTCAGGGAAAGTATTTTCACCATAAAAAGCAAAACAAATAATTTGCAATTGCCTATGCTTCATTAAGCTATAATTCTACACACCCTTGTTCATGGTCTCTCTAGCTAAATTCTAAAGCCAGTTCCCAGCAAGTTACTGAAGAGACACAACCCCACCAGTGTGCAGGAGCTATGGCATTGAAACACTGTGCCATACTAGCCTGATGTCCATTGCTATTCCTTACAGTAGTAATAATGTCAGGCTGTCTAGATTCTTCTGTTTGCTTAATTTGAATGACAGGAAATTGAGTCTCTGTCTCATTCCAGTATGCAATTCCTCACAGTTGATACTCCTTTCAAGGTCATAATACTAATGACAGAATAGAAGTCAGATGAGTAAGCTTCCACAGCATTGTATGTATGCTGAACTGACCAAAGACAACTTGAAAGTCAGGAAGCCATTCATGTAAAGAAACTGTCCATGTCCTGGTTTTCCAACATCTTCTTCCCATACCTCCATCTCTATGAAGACAATCAAATATTCCAACACCATTGTTGCTAAGTTATGAAATAATGATGCCAAATCCCTAACCCCCTTGAAAAGTCTTTTATTAATATTCATTGATCTAAAATACTCTCTTTTGTTTAAGAAATGCTATGACAGCCAAAATCACTTGTAATTTTTATTATTATTATTTTTGAGAGAGACAGAGACAGAGAGACAGAGACAGAGAGGAAGAGGCAGAGAGAGAGAGAATGGGCTTGCCAGAGGCCTCTCAGCCTCTGTGAACTAAGTCCAGACACGTGTGTTCCCTTGTGGGCAAGCGCAGCATTGCGTGCTTGCATCACTTGCGTCTGGCTATATGTGAGACCTGGAGATTGAAGGCATATTCTTAGGCTTGCCAGGCAGTCACCTTAACTGCTAAGCCATCTCTCCATCCCACTTGCAATTATTTTTAATTCATGATATTAACGTCCATACTAATAGCTATATCATGGGTGTATTTGAAAATCTTTCTCTATAGCAAAACTGAATCAACTGACATGCTACGTGTCTTCTCTAAGTTCAGTTTTTCTGTTATACCTCAAATAAGCAATTGTTGAAGAGAAAATGAATTTGAATAATGGTAGCTCATTAAATGTGATATTTACCTACAGCACTTAGGGCAGAAGTAAGCTGTATTTTGACCCTTTCTTATTACTTACATTTAACTTTGCTTGGAGAACTGACCTATGGGGGTAGCTCTCCTCCCCAAAACAATACTAGTACGAGCACATGGCCATTGTAGATTCCAGAATGAAGAAGGTGAGTGATTAATGTGGTTGTTTCCTTGACTTTGGAGGAAACATGAAATAGTAGTGTATAGAAAAAATACAAACATTTTCCCATTGTAACACTGCTGATTCTGCCAACTATGCTTAACTGAAATTGATAGAAAGGCAATAACTTTCCAGAAAATGCCAAGAAAGCTGCAAATCCCATCCCATTCTGGGGCTTGTTCGATCACAAAAGAAAAATAAGTATTTTTTCCTGCTTACTATATTATATTTATTTTGCTAGAGGAAGAGCTGCAAGCTAAAGCCAACACAAATATGTCTGTCCCCTTCCTTTTCTGTCATAGATGGTGTGAACTATAGTAACTGTCTAAAGAAATAGTTTGCATTGAGGCAATCCTTTAACCTCACAAAGAACTTCATAGGTATCATCACACAGATTTTACAGGTACAAGAAGTGAAGTATACACCCAGGCTTTCCTTCCATGTCTTGTTTAGCTTTAGTCACTGGTAGCAATCTGAGAGATCTGGCATCTGAAGTCTCTCTGTAATGTCTTGATAGATGCAAAAAAAAAAAAAAATCCTTTTCTAATTATTTGTGTAGTGGAGTCTTAACCTGTAGAACCTTGAATGGCAACTTATTTGGAAATGGGGCCCTTGCAGATGTCAACAAGCTGAGACAAAGTTGGGCAAAGTTGAGCCTTATGTGAAGACACAGGCCCAGAGTGGAGTCATGAGGCCACAAGGCCATGAGCGCAAAAGCCATTGAAAAACCATCAGAAACTGGAAGAGGAAGGAGGGACACTTCGTCAAGCCCTTCAGAAGGAGCTTGTCCTGACAACACTTTGATTTTAGACTTTGGCCTCTAGAAACTGAGAGAGTAAGTTTTCAATGATTTGTCACCAACTTTGTGACCATTTGTTACAGCAGATCTTGGAAATGAATGAACTATACCTACCCATGTATTGAATTTATGATAAAGGTAATTCTTACGTGGCAAAGTCATAAGAAAAAAAGATAAACCAATGTTAACATATCTGGACTAAATGGTGTTATATGTTATCTTCATAATATGTTCTATACATGGATATATATGTGAATCTCTATGCACGTATGAACATGTGTATGCATATATGAAAGATTATACACTGATGTGAAGCACTTAATTGACTTTTGGGGTTGTTGATGATTGACGACCAGTGAGTTTCAATGCAGATTTTTCAATCATGACCTTGGTGAAGAACACAGTCTTGCCTCGACTTGGATGCACTTCGTCTTCATCTTCCAATCCCTGGCATGATATCTGACATCATAGATATTATATTCATTTTCTCACATACTAGGGAAAATTATTAAGATGAAAAGTAACGAAAGTGAATTTTAAGGCAACAAAACACAACCCACGTGCATTTTTTTCTCTTTATTTCCCATTCATTGACAATAGCTAGGATATGTAAGTGTAGTGTACATGTTGTAACTGATTTCCATATCAAGTGTGAGCAATTATAGGTGAGTATAGTCAAAATCTCATGATATGTTCTCACCTTTTTATACCCTATTACAGCTCATATGTTCCCATTATTCTTATCTTTTGGAGGTTAGAGGATTAACTGCATAGAGGAAAGACCTAACATTAATCTTTAATTGGTTTGAAAACTTTGAAATAACTTTATGTCTCTTTCATTTACTGACGTTGGCATAATGGTTTTCTTTTTTTCTTTAATTCCCAGATAATTGCATGGGAATATCATTCAGAAAGACCCTTGGACCTAATTACAACCTCTGGCAAAATTCGACCTTCTAGCAAAAGAAATGCCTCTTTTTCATTATATGGAGCATAAAATCTGGATTATAATGTTTGTAAACTTGGCATGGGAAATAAGTTTTATTATAATATAGTAGGAATTCAATTGATAAGGGATTAAAATGATATTTGTCAGGTTGTATGTGTGCTAACAGAGTTCTTGTATTTCCACTATTCCACCATAGGTAGGATAGGAGTGTTAGGGTGACCTATTAGAGATTCTCACTCAATAAAATTATTATGCAAGTAGACCATGGATGGAACACATATTGAAAAGCACCAGTACTTTGAAATCCCTGAGCCATCAGTAAGTAGTGCTTATTATTTCAGTAAACTTATGCTTAAAACTCTAAAAGATTTTACATGCCTCAGAATAAATCTGTGTTGCAAGTTTATGGTTCTCATTATCAGCTCATTTTTCCCTACTTTTTTTAAAAAAATATTTTTTATTTATTTGAGAGAGAGAGAAGAAGAGGCAGACAGAAAGAGAGGGATGGACACACCAGGGCACCTAGCCACTACAAACAAACTCCAGATGCATGTGCCACCTTGTGCATCTGTCTGATGTGGTACTGGGGAATCAAACCTGGGTCCTTAGGCTTTGAAGGCAAGTGCCTTAACTGCTAAGTCATCTCTACAGTGCTCCCCTACTTTTTTTCATTATTTTTTAATCTTCATTTTTTTCTAGTGTTCACCATTTTTCACTCATTTATATATTCCTCTGATATGCTTATCTTATGTCACTACTTTATAAAAGATTTCCAAAAGGTCATCTGTTTTGTTCCTTGACTATGGTAAAAGAAAATTTCTGTTCTAATTTAAATTTGTTTTTCTTATTTTTGCATTTCTTGTAGGAATTGTGTCCCAGTATACATAATCAATTTTATCAATAATTTATCATCCCTGCATACTCTTTCACTATCCTCCTATATTTTGATGGGTCGCCTCATTTTTTATTTTCAATATCTGAGAGTATCACTCTCTACTAATATTAAACTGCTCTTTGTTTAATATTAACAAATATATTTAGACTGTATAATTTTACAGGCATCTAGTTATGATTTCTTTATCAGTAGTCATTCAGATTCAACTTAAGTAACTATATTAATTCATTCTACTTATAAATTAAGAATATGTGTCCCATGAAAAATATTATTACAACAGAATGACAAGTAATGCATGCTCATATTTGGAGCGTTGAAACACTTGTTGCCACAGAAATTTATAGTAGGGGCTGGAGTGATGGCTCAGCAGTTAAGGTACTTGTTTGCAGAGCCTAACAACCTGGGTTCAATTCCCCAGTACCATGTAAAGCCAGATGCACAAAGTGGTGCATGCATCTGGAGTTTATTTGTAGCAGCTAGAAGCCCTAGTGCACCCATCCTCCCCCCACTCCTCTGCCCTTGGAACTAAATTAATTAATTAAATAAAAAGAAATCTATAGTAGAATGATGGTTATTGTAAGATTTGGAGAGTAGAATGAGAGAAGAATTGGGAAAGGTTGATTGCCAAGTACTAAATAACAGATATGAGGAAGTTCTAGTGTGAAATCACCTTGTAGGATAACTATAGATATAAATAATTAGCTATAAACTTTAAAGTGTAAGATAAAAGGATTTTGAAAGATTTTAGCATAAAAATGACAAATGTTTGAAGAAATAACTATGTCTTAAACTGATTTAAACATTGTGCAATTTATTCAGTCTCAAAACATTGAGCAAATTAATTGTATACATTTTATGTATCAGTTGAAATAATAATTTTTAAATAGTAGGGCAGAATCTCCAACCATATCTAACCTCATGAATGGGCCTTAAGGCACTAAGAAAAAAACTTACAGTGATGTGGAAAAAAGATGGGCCAAATGGAATCTACCAAAATGTACTTCTTATATCAAAGTGGGATTTGGGATTTTGGTCCATGCTTTTATAACCCCTATGTTCTGACAAGACTGGAAGAAAACAAGATCCTAGCCGAGAAATAATCACAATATTTGAGGTATGCAAAATTTTCAAATAGTAATCACCACACTTTGTGGGCTCGCCATAATTAATGGCAAAGGTTTTTCATGCAACTGAAGATATTACTATTCAAAGGAGACCACACTTACACATCACCACTCACACAATGATTACCCCATACTAGAAATTAAAGTGCTGTCTTACTTAAGGTTTTGCTTCATGCTTAATTACAGTTTCTCCTGTTTAATTACAAATTAAAGACAATAATCAAACCTCACTCTGAACTGCTGTCTGAGACTAATGAATTTCCCAATGCATCCTGCAGGGAAGTCTGTCTAATCCATTTCCCCACTTCAGGCCAGGTCAAGTGCTTTCCTTGTGTGTTCTTAGACTACCACGTCCCTCTCTTTCACAGCATGGTAATGATTTTATAAATCAATGTACTTATCAACTGAGGTCTGTCTTCTTCCTGCCCCATTATAAATGCCACCATGAGCATTGACATTCACTTGTCAATGCAAGGAAAGAGCAGTGGTAATAGCTCAATATCTATGAGTTGAATGAATGTGGAATGCACTGCAATGTTATGTGCCCAAATGACTGCTAAGAAGCTCCTATTGAAAGTCTCTGCAGAGAATTACAGGGATAATACTTTGTGAGTCACACTAAGGATGCAAAACACATCCCACAGAAGGATGAAAATTCAGCTACAAATATCAAAATAAAAGTTAGCACCTAGCATATTTCACAAGTGAGTAAAGTGGTTTGGGAGGAAGTAGATGAAGTGAATAAGCAAGCTGGTAAGGACAAATTCTGCTTAGGAATGTGCCTTACTTCATCCCAGTGACAGATACTGATTGTGTATAATTGAAGATATTGATGTTTGAAGGGATAAGTAGTGTTACACCTTGAAATAACCACTTCCTAGATGGTGATTCCATTACAGAATACAAATCAAGCCCCACAGCTGGTCACTACAGAACCATTTGGAGAGAGACTCATTAGTTCTTTTGTATAGTTTTGCAATGGGCCAAGCACTATTCTTAATGCTTTTTCTTTCCCTTTTATGTTATGTGTGTATGAAATCTCAATATAGATGCTTATATAGTTCACTCTAGCAAGCACAGCTGTGAGATTGGTGCTTACTATTACATTAAAGAAAGAAACACAATGGAGAAGCTTAGATACAGTGAATAAGTGATGAGAGCTGCGATTGAAATGTCTTTTTCCCTCTTCCAACATCTCCAAATGTAGAAGCAAAAACGAGGTCATTTGCATATGCTGTGCAAGTAGAATGTAGTCTTAATTTGCTTATTTAAACCAAATCTGGGTCTTGCTGTTATTATTTTTGTTAATTAAGGTGTAAATTCATCAATCCTTGATTTACTTGATAATCTAGAATTTTCTGTAGTCTCCATCATATAAGTATTATTTAAAGACTAGAAACAGATGTCAGTAACATTTGATTTTATATATAAACTGTACTACTGAGTTTTTAAAATATAGGTGATGCTTGTTTGTAAGATGAAAGAAAATGTGGAGGAAGGGATATAGGAAACAAAAGAAAAAGGAGGGAGAGTGGGATAACACTGACAAAGGAAGAAAAGGAAATAAAGAATCAAAGAAAGGAGGTAAATAAGGAAGGAGAGAGGGAGGGAGGCTGGAGAGAAGCACGGAGGATTCTGATCCCTGGTAGCAGCCTAATGTAAAACTAAAGCTAACCCTGTAGTGCAACCTGCTGACAGACTGGAGAATTACAAACAAGAGAATAATACTGGCAAGAAATTTTGCTGTAAATGTTCATTTAAAATGCTGTGGTTTTTCGGATTTCCTCACAAAAAAAAAAAAAGTACAGTGAGTTATGCCTGAAGCAAAACATCCGTGTTGTTTCTCAATTAGGAAACAGAGTAACTAATTTTATGATTTTTGGTTCAAAGAGTATAATATGCTTCCTCATGTGAAGTACAGATTGTATTCCAAAGTAGGAATCTATGACTGATGCCAAGCCAGTTTTCTGACAGGTAAGGGCACTCCGGAGCAGGTCATTTCACCAGAACACAGCCACAGCGGGCATGGAAGACTGGGGGAAAGACTCTACAGGATGTCACCTGGCTCTGCATCCTCCCAAGGCCCCAAACATGACCCAAAGCTCTGATAACATATATAACTAGTTTAAATAGCTGGAGTTTATGTGAAAGGACAAAATCTCTAATGTAAAATGGCCAAGAGTTTGTTTTGAGGGGTTGGGGTGGAAGGAGGCATGCAGCTCAGAGCTTCGGGTGTAGGTAGGTAGGCAGTTCAGGGCAAGTCCTTCTTTGCACTGGCAACTCTCACTGATGATGTCTGTCAGTTTAGAATCAAGAATCCACTCATCAGACATTGGTGAGGAAGGCATGGGATGTTAAGTACATGGTCAATAATATATGACATATTTCAATGGAGGGAAAGGGTTTCTTTCAAAGAAATCATATTTGTGTAATATGTTATAATTTATAATATTTTATAAGCCACTCGGAGGCATTCCTTAATGAGGTTTGGCGTTTCTTTCTACCAGGCTTTCAAGTGAGACTTTAGAGTTTCTGAAATAACAATAGGTGTTTATTAAAGCAAAGAGATTGTGGGAGGTGAATAGTTTTGTGTCTGATTTCTTTCATCAGTATTTTCTTTCTAATTTAATTTAATTTATTTGACACAGAGAGAAAGAGGCAGATAGAGAAAGAAAGAATGGACAAGCCAGGGCCTCTAGTCACTATAAACAAACTCCAGATGCTTGCGTCCCCTTGTGCATGTGGCTTATGTGGGTACTGGGGAATCAAACCTTGGTCTGTAGGCTAAGTGCCTTAACTACTAAGCCATCTCTCCAGCCCTTGCCAGTATTTTCAACTTTCTTTTTTTTTTTTAATTATTCATTTATTTATTTGAGAGAACAAAAGAGAAAGAGGTAAAGAGAGAAGAAGATAATGGGTTCACCAGGGCCTCCAGCCACTGCAAACCAACTGCAGAAGTATGTGTCACCTTATGCATCTGGCTTGTGCAAGACCTGGGGAGTAGAACTGAGGTCCGTTTGGCTTTTCAGGCAAGTGCCTTAACCACTAAACTATCTCTGCAGCCCAGCCCCCAGTATTTTCTAATTTTCATTGCAGATCCTTTTCAGTTTCTTGGTTAAATTTAATCCCAGGTATTTTCTAGTTATTGTGAATAGTATTGCATTTATTATTGGTGTATATAATGCAAACTGACTTTTGTGTGTTGTTTTATATACTACATCTTGCTGGATGTACTGATGTGTTGGTGACTTCTAAAAGTCTTTTGGTGTGGTCATTAAGCAAAGACTTCCCATGTTCATGTGTCTGAAGAATTAATATTATAAAGGTATCCATACCACCTATAGTAATGTACAAATGAAATGCAGTTCTCATCAAATTTTCAATGACTTTATTCATACTAGAAACAACCCTAAAATTCATATGGAAGCAAAAATGCCCAAAACATATGAAGTAATCTTGAGCAAAAAAAAGTGAAGAATCACAATGTCTGATATGAGGACATGGTGAGCCATAGAAACCTGTGGGTGGTTTGATTCAGGTGTCCCCCCCATAAATTTAGGTATTCTGAATGCTAGTCTGCCAGCTGATGACAATTAGAAATTAACAACTGCTGAAGGAGGTATATTACTGGGAGCAGGCTTATGGATGTTATAGCCAGTTTCACCATGCCAGTGTTTGGCACACTCTCCTATTGCTGTTGTCTACCTGATGTTGGCCAGGGGGTGATGTTCACCCTGTGCTCATGTCATCATTTTCCTTTCCATCGTGGAGCTTCCCCTCAAGTCTGTAAGCCAAAATAAACCTTTTATCCCCACAAGCTGCTCTTGGTCAGGTGATTTCCGCCAGCGATGTGAACCTGACCCCAACCAAAGCAAAGCAAAACAGTGCAGATATAAAAAGAGGTGCAGAGCCCAAGGGAACAGAACAGAGATCTGAGAGATAAACACACACCCACAGCCAACCAGCAATCCTTGACACCCAAAACAAGCACTGGAAAGGGATAGCCTCCTCGACATGGCGCTAGGAAAACCAAATGTCCATTTGCAGAATTTTGAAATTGACACTGACCTTTCACCTTATACAGAAACTATAGGTGAATATAGAATGATAAATGAGTAAAGAAATGTGGGAAATATAGATAAACAGAGATACAGATTAGATAATATGATAGTTTGAATGGATGTGCCCAATAGGTTCAGTGTTATTAAAGCTTCCTGGATTTCTTGCTGCTGGCTGGAGGAGGTGTCACTGTGGGCAGATCCTAGGGGTCCAGCCCTACCTAAGGTGTGTTTGAGGATGGATCTAGAATTTCCAGTCAAAAGGTATGCAGAGCGTTGAGCTCTGCCCACGGTTCCTGGAGTGTGCTTGCTTGTGCTGGTGGTGGTTGCTTTCCTCTCTCTGTGTGGACCTGTGAAAGGGGCCTGGTTTCTTCCACCACTATGGAACTTCCCCAGGATCAGTAATTTTCAAACAAATTCCCTCCCATCTCTAATTTGTATCTGGTGTGGAGGTTTATCTCAGAAACTTAAGGCTGACTATGACAGATAATGATATATAGATAAAGGAATAGATATTTGATGGAATATTATTTATACATAAAGAAAAATGAAATTCTGCCACTGAGCAAAATTTCATGTTAAATGATACAAGCCAGACACAGAAAAATAAGTTCCATATGATGCCTTTCAGAATGGACATTTAAAAAAATACTATTGACATGAATGCAAAATAGCAATTACTAGAAGTTAGAAATTGAGGTGGGGGGCTCGAGAGATGGCTTAGCGGTTAAGGCGCCTGCCTGCTAAGCCTAAGAACCCGGTTCCAATCTCCAGGTCCCACGTTTAGCCAGATGCAGTGACGCAAGGGCGCAATGCCGCACTTGCCCACAAGGGGTGCGCACATCTGGATTTTGTTCGTAGAAGCTGAGAGACTGCTGAGGCGCCCATCTCTCTGTCTCCCCCTCCCTCTCTTTCTGTCTCTCTCCGTGTCTCTCTCCAAAAAATAAATAAAATAATTAAAAAATTAAAAATAAAAGAAATTGAGTTGGGAAAAGAATGACTGAATATGGACTGGACTGGATTCCTACACTCTCCATGCGTAAATTGAAATGCTGAGCTCCACTAATGTGCAAAGCCAATGCATTCCAGCCAGAAGTACAAAAATAAAAATAAACATTATATGTGTGTGTGTGTGTGTGTGTGTGTGTGTGTGTGTGTGTATCTGACAAGAACAGAGGCATACCTCGGTCTCTAAGACCTATAAAGGCGAAGTGACTGGAACCCAGCCGAGGACAGATCCATGCTGGGTAACAGTGATCTCAGAACTGATTTTTTGTGCTGCAAGTCCCTTGAGATTTCTTCAATGATTTACTTCAGATTTAATTAGCACAAAATCTTAAGAATTGATTTTGAAAATTTAAAAATAAAGTCACAAAATAAATATTAAGAAGGAATGTTTTGAGATAATGAGTTGAGAAAAATCTTTGAATTTTTCTTAATTTTTCTTAAAAAGTAAAGAATCCAAGCATGTTAAAAGTAAATTATAGAGGGTCTGGGGCACAAGCAGAGTGCATGGAAGGCTTTTTCACATGTGCAGTGGCTTTCCTGTGGGTCTCTCCTTGTAGCTGCTGCAGTGAGACTTGTGACAGGACAAGCATTCAGAAAGCTTCTTCCACTCTTTGATAGAGTGCTGGTTGAAAAGAATGCAGCTGAAACTGTAAAGAAATGTGTCATTATGCTGGCAGAGAGATCTCAAGGAAAAGTATTGCAAACAACAATAGTAGCTGTGGGATCAGGCTGTAAAGGAAAGGGTGCAGAGATTCAACCAGTTAGTGTGAAAGTTGGAGAAAAAGTTCTTCACCCAGAAGATGGAGACACCAACGTGGTTCTAGATGGCAAGGGTTATTTCTTATTTATAGTTGGTGACATTCTTGGAAAGTATGTAGACTAAAATCACTACTGAAATGGAATCACATGAAGCTACCCATTCCACTAAAATTCTGAAACGTCTCATCACGTTAACAACTTCCATGCCTCACTTTTACAATAAACTGATGGTATCTAAACGACTGGCATCCATTGACTCAGATCTAGTTTCTCTGTACTGTTACTAACATTTCCAGATAAAATAATGTAAATGAAATAATTAAATAAATGAGAGTCGTGGGTTACATGTTTTGTTGCAGCATGGCCCTGTGTTATTGTGGAGGAAATGAGGAAGGAAATAATCGCTTGCATGGGAGAAATAAAAGACCTCCTTTAGTCAAGGAAATGAATGAAAATCCACATGATAGTTGAAAATCCTCTTTCAATAAAGATAAAGTAATGCTATTAATAATAAATAGAAGGATAGTCATACAATAGTAAAAATAGCTCTCACTGATTGAGCATTGTTTCTGTTGTCGTGCTAATTCCACAGTAAAAATTGTCCAGTGAAGTGCCCTTATTACCCTTTCCACAGCTGGGAACACTGAATCTTTTCAAAAGTGCAACACTCCTGGAAGGGGCGATGTCTCAGTGGTTAAAGGTGCTTGCTTCCAAAGCCTGCTGGCCCAGGTTCACTTCCCCAGTGCTTACACAAAGCTAGATGCACAAAGTGGCGCATGTATCTGATGTTTGTTTACAGTGGCCAAAGGCCCTCAGGCACTCTTTCTTTCTCTGTCCCTCTTCATCTTCACCAATAAATGTGTCACTCTTGCCATAACCTCAGTTCATTCCTGTGCAGCTCATGGCCCATGCTGATTGGATTTAAACTTTCCTCATAGAGTCATTCTAGACACCACCAGCATCTCCCACCCTCTTGAAAAATTTAGATGGATTGTAACTCTCTATGTAGATATTTCTTATGTAAATGAAATTTCCCCAACACTGATTGCAATAAATATCTGATATACAAATGACTACATTTATAAATAACTTTTGATGATATTGGTTAAAATAGTATGATGACCACAAATAAACTGAGGAAAAACAGATAACTGGTATTAAAATGGAACAGAACAGGAAGAAAACTTTTAAATATTTTGGGCAATAATTGATAGCTTGTGAAATACTGACATCATATAAACATGGAAAAACCAATAGAAGGCTGGTAGTATTGCAGTTTTCTTCTCTTTCTCAAAATGTTGTATAACGCTCTTCTCCTCTTTTCACCATGAACTGTTGTATTCATCAGCATAGTTCATGAGTCCTGAGAAGCAGATGCTCACTATTCGATGCACAAGAAATCCAGCTTCTGGGGGTAAAGTTCCATGGTGGAGGCGTTGCCTCCCAGCACTCGAGAGAGGAAAGAATTCTATTAGATAAGGAATCTCTGTGTGATGCACTGTTATAAGGATGTTTGGTTGCACTAATGAACAACTCTAGAGACACCAATTAAGTACTTCCATGTTCAGCAAGAGTGGACCTTTGCTGGTCACCACATTATGCTCAGCCTCTGGCACAGAAACAGTGTTGATTGAGCTTCAACACAGGTGGCAGACACAAAAGGGAAGCTGGGCCCTCAATTACATGGGCTTCCCCACAGCCTCTGGGCAAGTGCTCTATTGCCATGTGTGGTTGCATATAGACACCGTGACGTTGAGGTGGCTGCGTGCAGGCTCAGTGAGGTTCAGGCTGCTTCTCCCAGCACCATTTCCCCATTACACTTTTGATCCCTTTCCACAGTGATTATGTTCTTCCCCAATTCCTCGAGAATTTTGTTTCATTTCCTCACCTTGGAACTACAAAATAACAAGTAAGTGATTAGTGTACCACATGCCAGTGATTTTTCTAGGCTTTCCCTTTATCGTCCTATGAACTGGGCTTGATAAAATCAGTTTTCTAGACTGTAGTGATGGCTTAGCAGTTAAGGCACTTGCCTGTGAAGCCTAAGGACCTAGGTTCAATTCTCTTGTTCCCACGTAAGCCAGATACACATGGTTGCACATGCGTCTGCAGTTCATTTGCAGTGGCTAGTGGCCCTGGGGCACCCATTCTCCCTCCCTCTTTCTGTGTCTCACTCTCTCTGTATGTGTGTAATAAATATTTTAAAAAATAATAATAGGGCTGGAGAGATGGCTTAGCGGTTAAACGCTTGCCTGTGGAGCCTAAGGACCCCGGTTCAAGGCTCGATTCTCCAGGACCCACGTCAGCCAGATTCACAAGGGGGTGCATCTGGAGTTTGTTTGCAGTGGCTGGAGGCCCTGGTGCACCCATTCTCTCTCTCTCTCTCTCTCTCTCTCTCTCTCTCTCCACCTGCCTATTTCTGTATCTCCCTCTCTCTCAAATAAATAAATAAACAAAATAAAATATATTTAAAAAACAACCTTTCTTTAAAAAAAATAATAAAATACATTTTTAAATTTTCCTAGAAAAACTGACCTCTCCTATCCACAAGTGGTTTAGTAGAAGAACCATGGGATCTAGTTGGAAGTAATTCATGCCACGTGCTTAGGCACCAGCCACACAGGAAGAAGAGCATCAGTCTCTTATCCCCTGCCTCTGGTTTCTCCAGTTTACAACTTTTCTTTCTTTCACCCATTCAGGGTAAGGGAATCCTGTGTGTTCTCAGAGTTCTGTAGTCATCCCCTGCAAGTAACAACAGCTTTTGGAAGGTGACCTAGGAAACGGTATATCATAAACTATCATCCATAGACGTGATACGGTGCTGATCAGTCAAGGCTGTATGTCCATAAGCACATTTTCACTCTAAGGGTTCAGAAGGAACCTGCAAGGCTTGTTACTACAGAGCTAACAGAATGACCTTCCATATGCCTTAATCCACTAACTAAGAGAGCAGAAGTGAGCATTATTTTCTATTCATTTATGATGCACTTGGAGCCAAAGAATACAACACATACCTACACTCCTCTCTCTCAGGAGATACAGGTTATCATGAGTTTGAAGCTAGCTCGGACCATATAGTGAGTGTCAGGCCAGCCTGGCTACAAAGTGAGAAACATTTCTTATGGAAATCTTGGTTTTTAAAGAAATGACTTTAATTTTTTTTTTAATTTATTTGAAAGAGAGAAAAAGAGGCAGATAGAAAGACAAAGAATGGATGGGCCAGGGCCTCTAGCCACGGCAAACAAACACCAAATGCATGCAACCACCTTATGCAGTTGATTTACATCAGTACTGGAGAATTGAACCTGGATCCTTAGACTTCTCAACAAGTGCCTGAACCTCTAATCCATCTCTCCATCCCTGGAAAACAATCTTAACAGGTGGTCAAACAATAACTATTGTGCTAATTTTGTTTGTTTTTTTTTCCTTAAGTTGGATTGGACTGAATAGAGGAAGATAAAACCTAGGGGCTCTGCTATCCTAAACTTGACAAAAGCCAATGAAAGAAAATTAGCCAGGGTCTAAGAGCAGATGAAGGTTCACAGGCCATGAAGGTAGATCTGAATGACCTATAAGCTTCCGAGGGTCTACATTTCCAACATGCAACCTAAGTCACCAGTTCATCTGTCTTCTTTCTTCCTTCTATCATGGTATGAAAACTTATCTCTTCATTCCAGGTCCTCAGAATATATCACAAAAGTTAGGGGCTGGAAAACAGCTTTGGATAATTGGCTGGGATGAGGCCCCAGAAATCAAGGAGCAATTTCTAACTGAGCACTATGGTCTCGTCTGTGTCTGAATATGCTCAATTAATATTGACTGGGGAAAGCTCTTAACAGCATCACCCATGTGATGCGGGCCCTCCCTTTGACTTGGAAGGTTTTACACTGAACCTTGCTCAACACAGGCTGTCCTGTGAGCAAAGCACACCCCAAAGTGATGTACATGTTGACTGGCGAACAACAGTGACAGACTCTTAACCTTTTCCTTGGATGAATTTGATTATATAAATCATTTTCATTCTCTGTGAAAACATTTGCATGTAGCTTATTGATATCAATATGCCATCAATAACTTCCTTTAAGGAGTGAAAAAGTGCCTTCGACAGGAGCCAAAGACCTTTGCATCACAATTCAAATCGTCAAAAATGTCAGTAAAGTTAGTGTTATTGAGCCCCTTGATGCTTCCTGTATCTTCTTCCTGGTGACTATTCCTGGAAGATTTTCCACTGAAATCATAAAAATGAATTTTACTTAGAGTTTTAGTGTCATAGCTTTTTTTTTTTTTTTTTTTTTTTTTTTTTTTTTTGAGGTAGGGTCCCACTCTGGCCCAGGCTGAGCTGGAATTAACTATGTAGTCTCAGGGTGGACTCAAACTCGCGGCAATCCTCCTACCTCTGCCTCCCAAGTGTTGGGATTAAAGGCTTGTGCCACCACGCCCGGCTTAGTGTCATAGTTTTAAGTGAGTTTTCTTCCTGCCATGCCATTAGTTCCTATCAGACTCTCTCTCCTTGACATATGCCTTAATCAGACAGCACACTACAACAAGTCAGTTCTATACCCTACCATCCATTTTCCCCAACACTGACTTAAGACACGGTAATATTTCGTTCACTGATGAGGGAGCTTTATAAATAGCAGGCCTTGCTGGAAATGATATCATTGCAGTTGTTCCAGATGAGCTGAACTCAAGAAACATTCACTTTAGTAAAGTAAAATCATCTATGCCGGGAGCATATGCTAAATGAGATGATATTTTCTGCACTCAGTGATTCAGTGGCCCTTACAAGGGCTGTATCTGCTAGCATGCACAGATGATAATGGTTGTCTTTCCACATGCTGCACCTGTGAGGCCACCCAACGTCCACGACACTACTTCACAAGCAAAGCTGCCTGCGGCTCTTTTCCTTGCTCAAGTATCTGTCAGTTTTGAAGGTAGTTCTGTAAAATTCTGTTTTTTTTGTGTTTTTTTTTTTTTTTTTTTTTTTTTGGTTTTTCAAGGTAGGGTCTCACTCTAGCCCAGGCGGACCTGAAATTCACTCTGTATTCTCAGGGTGGCCTCAAACTCATGGCGATCCTCCTACCTCTGCCTCCTGAGTGCTGGGATTAAAGGTGTGCGCCACCACGCCTGGCCCTCTGTAAAATTCTTAACAATGGTTGCACTTGTGCTTTGCTTGTAGTAAGAAAGACAACTTTGCTTTTCATTGGCTTGATCTAAAAACTTTTGATCAATTTGACAGAAAGGTTGCTATGCATTTGTAGGTAAATGAATCATGAAAGATGCATTCATTCTACAGTTTGACCAAACTCATAGTTGAAAGACAATGGGGATTAGGATAAATACAAGGTATATGTAAACTGACTAAGTTTCAGTAGTTCAGTCTTCCTGTTTTGGCTGTTTAAAGGAGATCTCCTCACTTGTCAGTTCAGGTATCCAGATATGCGCAGGTGCTACGGTTCCCGGAGCCCTGGTCACTCGCTGTGCATACAGCATAGTCATGACTTAACGCTACTACTTTCATTACTGCTCTTCTTGTCTAGTTCATTAATTAATGCTACTAATTGGTTCATTTTTGAGAATTGGGGTGCTATGTAACTACTAATAGTACGTATCAAAAGTGCAAAGTTAGGGGCCGTTTGCTGCTCTTCCTTCTCAAGGACAGGAGCTCTCTGTAATCTCTCCTCTTTCCTTCACTGACAGTGAGATGGGAGGTTGAGACACAAACATGTGTATACACACATACAAACACACATATGAATACATAATAAAAATGATATCAAAAATTTTAAAATAACAAAACAGAGCTTTTTAATTATAATTTTAAAAAATCCCTACCTTGACTTCCTAGTTATTATTAAAACAATCCCCCACAAATGAAAAATTAGTGTAAAAAAGGTTAACAGAATTTCCTAGCCAAAGATTCATCCTTGCCTTGACACATTTTTTTTCTAGTTATTTAATCTTTTCCTCTTCTTCAGTTACCAGCTGACAGCTAAAATTGGCCTGCAGAGCCCGCCCACTTGACTCTTCTCTGACCCAGTTCAGGCTCCCTAGCGAGGAAGGCACGGAAGCAAAGCCAGCATTGGGCATTTGTTTACTTCTTTGTGTCTCAGCACAAATGATGATACCACAAGAAAGAGCCCAGGGAATAATGTTTCTTTGTTCTGGGGTGGCCAGCACACCTGCAGGGTCAATGCGTGCATTGTTTTGTGGTTCTCTCATAGGCCTGATCAGATGAGAAAGCAATTCTTGTTATTGCTTTGTGATTCAATTTACCACCCATTCTTACCCACACAAAATGCAAGCAGGCATCTATGTACAGCTCAGTGCAAGCTGCAGAATGCAAGGCAGTCATTAATTTTTTTGGTTTTGTTTACATTTTCTAGCAGATGGTGCTAAGGAAAACTTTGAGCATTGATGGAATTGCTTTGAGATTACTTAGTAAGTGCTGGTTTCACCATTTTGCTATGGAACTTGTTTGGAGAATCTTAATACATTTTAATCTATTCTACAGGACTATTTTCCCTCAGTCCTTTCTTTTGGGCTGACCAAATAAAATAATTCCAAGCTGTAACAAAATAGTAGGTAAATCTATGATTGAAAAAATGGAAAATATTATGATTTTTTTTTATTCTGAAGCTACATTATATATTTTAGAAAGTGTACTGGCCTGTGTGCCACAAATTTATTATCTGGAATACTTCAATCTGTACTGAAGCTCGCTGGATGTCAACCAACTCTGGATAATATTCTGGACACATCAGTGTAAATAATTAAGAATGCAACCCTCATACGTCCCTGTGCATGGAGACACGCTCACAGTAAACTAATGTAACAGTACGCCATTTGCAATTCCAGAGGGACTCCACAGGAAGAATTTTCCTAATCTTATCAGCAGTCAAACATTAAACTTAGTTTGCCTTATAGACTTGAAATGTAGCTTAATCCATTCTTAGATTCTAAACAATTCCTTTGTGAGTTTAATTTCTGGGCTATAAATTATTGGTGTCTCAGGGGGATTGAAAATTAATAGTTGTCATATTTTTGGCAGTTTGAGAAAAGCACCAGGAAGTAAAATCTCCCAAACTCAGGAGCTGACTGCCAACATTACTCTGAGCATTTCATAAACAATGAAGTGTCTATTTCATCTGCTCCGCTGTTGGATAAACTCGAGCCTCAGGGACTTGTGGATCACAGATGTGACCAAAATCAGATTTCAACAGCCTTTCAAACTGAAATGGGTTTTTATATGCATAGAAATTTTCAGCATGCATGTGTATAATTCTGTAGAAGCAGATTGAAAAGGAAATAGCAATTATTTTATTGTGTTAAAAGTACATCAGCACCTGGGACACTTGAATTGCTCTGCACCATGTGATGGGAAAAATGTGAGTCAATATAGTTTAGTACAACACAGCAGCATAGTGTCAAACTGAGCAAACTTTTGTCCTGACCTCTTGCATGTAGAGTGCTTTATCTTTGGAAAAGATGCTTAATGTTTTGGAACTTTTAAACCTTCCTTTATATGTCTTTAATGCATAAGGTTTAAGAGGATCATTGAATGAGAGTATGCAAAATCATGTAATGCACTAAAAGAATATAGTCCATAAGATATAAAGAGTGACATGAATATAAGTGGACAGTGCTTGTGAGTGTGTGTGTGTGTGTGTGTGTGTGTGTACATGTACACACTGACAATCAGTGTTTCTGCATTTGGAGAAGAGAAAGGGTTACCATAGGAAATGGCATTGCAATTGTGGAAAGTTAGGGCCAATGGTAGAACTATAATACAGAAGTAAAGTCAGAGATAACACAATGACTACAAAATTAAGTTTTAAGAGAAAGGGCATCCTTGTTACTGCAAAACATTAATATATAAAGAGAGATTTTAAGTCTTGTCTGGAAATGGGCTAGAGAACCAGTAATATGGGCTCTACAATGGTGCATTGAAAAAACAGAAAGAGGGCTGGAGAGATGGCTTAGCAGCTAAGGTGACTGCCTCCTAAGCCTAAGAACACTGGTTCCAATCTCCAGCGGTTTCAATCCCCAGGTCCCACGTTTAGCCAGATACAAAGTGAGTCAAGGGCGCAATGCCACACTTGCCCACAAGGGGGCACATGCATCTGGATATCGTTCACAGCAGCTGAGAGACTGCTGGCACACCCATCTCTGTCTCCCTCTCCCTCTCTGTCTATCTCTCTCTGTCTCTCTCTCCAAAAATAAATAAATAAATAAATAAATAAATAAATAAATAAATAAATAAATGAAAAAACAGAAAAAGAGCCGGGCATAGCAGAGCACATCTTTAATTCCAGCAGGCAGAGGTAGGAGGATCTTAGTGAGTTCAAGGCCACCCTGAGACTACATAGTGAATTCCAGGTCAGCCTGAGCTAGAATGAGACCCTACCTTGATAAGCCAGAAAGAAAGAAAGAAAGAAAGAAAGAAAGAAAGAAAGAAAGAAAGAAAGAAAGAAAGAAAGAAAGAAAGAAAGAAAGAAAGAAAGAAAGGGGAGGGAGGGAGGGAGGGAGGGAGGGAGGGAGGAGAGAGAAAGAAAGAAAGAAAGAAAGAAAGAAAGAAAGAAAGAAAGAAAGAAAGAAAGAAAGAAAGAAAGCAAGCAGGCAGGGAGGGGGGGGGAGGGGGGAGGGAGGAGGGAGGAGAAGAAGGGGGAAGGAAGGATGAGGGGAGGAAGGGGAGGAAGGAAGGGAAGGAGGAAGGGGAAGGAAGGGAAGGAAGGAAGGAAGGAAGGAAGGAAGGAAGGAAGGGAGGAAGGAAGGGAGGGAGGGAAAGAAAAGACAGAAAGAGAAGGTGCTATGAAGGACAGACACAGCAAATGGAAGGAGACCACTGGGTCACAAATTAAGGTAATTAAAACATGATTTCCTAGATTCAGTTGTTAGTTTTTAGAAAAATCTATTTATTTTTATTCATTTAATTTTATTATTTTTTATTATTTATATATTTATTTTGATGAGCAATTTTAATTATTTTTTCCTATCATAGGTCTTTTTCCTTTTCACCATCTTGTAGTGTGGTCAAAGCTAAGCAGTCACTAACACATTAACGTGACCTCAGTCTTTAAAGAGAGGGGATTACAGCCATGTCAGGACAAGCAGAAGGTCCACAGAAGACCGGTCACCAGAGGACACCATGATGCCGTAATATAGGCTGTGAACTTAAAGCTCAATGATCCCACGGGGTCAAAAATTTCCAATTGAAGACATTGGGACTTACAAGGTTACATAATTTGCCTGAGGTCATATAGCTTCCTCTCCATCATGGTGCAGCAATTCTTCTCACATAAAATTGTACTGGGATCTGGGCAATATATTCAATAGTCTATATTCAATCTTTCATACATAGAGCCAGATTTAGTCCAAACAAAAGAAAATGATATTCTGTATGCGTACACACACAAAAAAAAAAAAAAAAAAGGAAAAAAAAAAGCATGTAAAGCCCATGAGAGTCTTGTATGTCATCCATACTCCCTGACCTCAGCCAGCATGACTTCAGTTGACAGTCAAAGGACTAGAAAATCTCACTCATGGCCACCTATCTACAACCTTATCCCTGGATTTTCAAGTTCAGGGAACTTCCTGCAAAAATGTGCTTGACAGTTTAGGCCTTCAGAATTGTCTGTTTTGAATATATCATTTCAAAGAATGTTCCTGAAACCTCCCTTTAGAAAGGTTTATCAATAAAAGTGTTTTATTGATGGGATCACAATTCTCCTATATATTTTAATATAGTAATAATTTTAATTATAGGTGTTGAAGTGCACAAGGGTTTAATTTTATTATTCTAACTCTATTATCAACACTGTCAAGGCTATAAATCATAAGATTTTTATCAAGATAAAAAAAATCCTGTAGAGTGATATATTCAACTGGGATGGCCCTTTATGCAAAGTTTGATTGAAAATCTTCTCTCTATAATATTTAACTAGTTGGTATTAAGTACTTTTTGCAAGCCCACTTTTCACACTTAAAATATAAATGCTCAAATTTATCATATAGGGTCTTGTGGGTGATGGAGCATGACTCTTCATTAGGAATTCAACGGTGTTGTCACAGTTCTTGTTTGCAGAGATTCTCCACATGTAATAAAACAACACAAGGGCTGGAGAGATGGCTTAGCAGTTAAAGCGCCTGCCTGCGAAGCCTAAGAAGGCCCATTTGAATCTCCAAGACCCACGTTTAGCCAGATGCACAAAATTGATGCAAGTGTGCAATGTCACACATGTGCACAAGGGGGCACACATGTCTGGAGTTCATTCACAGTGGCTGAGAAGCCCTGGTGCACCCATTCTCTCTCTGCCTCTTCCTCTCTGCCTCTCTCTCTCTCTCTCTCCCATTAAAAAAAAGTGTGCGCCACCACACAAGGACAGGGAGTGTGAGTAGTGTGAGTCTGAGTGATACATAGGAGATATGATGATCATTAGCCAACCTTCCAAATCCAGAAATTGTAGCTCTTTGAATCTTATACATTTCTTTTTAAATAGTTCATTTATTTATTCATTCAAGAGAGAAGAGAGAGAGAATTGGTGTGCCAGCGCCTCTATCCACTGCACACAAACTACAGACACATGTGCCACCTTATGCATCTGGCTTTATGTGGGTACTAGGAAATCAAACCTGGGTCCTTAGGCTTTGCAGGTAAGAGTCTTGACCACTGATCCATCTTGCCAGCCTATGAATCTTATACATTTCTTAGTATATCATAATCCACACAGAAAGTAAAATATTCAGAATGTGTTTTCTAAAGATGCTCTGTTCCTCTTTAGACAGAAGATAAGGTGGGACAGAATGTAGTGTACCAAGTGTATGCGTTAGTAACTTTATGGAAGAGAATGTTAATTGTCCTTTAATATTCATTGCTTTCTTCATTGTGAGCTGTACAACATAAGCTCACACAATGTTGCCATTTAGAGACAGCATTCTCTACAGACCTTTGAGAGTTGATGTGTTTCTATGAACATTAAATGAATGGGATTGAATATAAGTGTTGTTTGTAATTTCAGAGTGATTTTCAAGTCACTGGCCATCAAGTCCGTTTCCCTTTGTGTCCTAGTGTGTGGGTCCTCAGCGGTCCCAGGGGCCATTGGCCACTGACGTCCCTGGAGCAGGAGGAGTGGGGGGAAGCAGGGTCCTGAAGCAGGTGAGTGCAACAGGTAATGAACCACCCAGGAGGCAGTCTGATGGATAGCACGCTCTCATTTATTCACAAGGGGAGTGGGTTTATAAACACTCGAGAAAGGTTGACAAGGCACATACAGACTACATGTGATTGGATACGTAGGTTTATGGGTTGCTGTCTAATTGGTTGAAAGGCAGAAGTCACGACGGAGAAGTTGCAAGGGAGATAGTGACAGGAAAAGCTACATGACTTTAGAGTTGCGAGGGAGGAGCTGCAAGGGAGATAACAGAAGTGGTGGGGAAAGCTACGTGACTTCAGTCTCTTTGGAAGGCTAAAGCTGAAGGGAGACTGTTTATAAGGGTCTCTTGGGCAGCTAGCCACAGGGTCAGGAACTGTGGGGGGGGGCAAAGCCTGACTATGGAATGGTCAGGTGCATTTTGGGATCAAGGGGGAAGGACCAGCCAGTTCTGCCCACTCTGGGTGAAGACAGGGCACACTACAACCCTGCCTGAGGGCAGGGAGAGCCAGTCTCCTTCCCCAGAGTGGGTTCCAACAATAAGGCCAGCTGCAGCCCCCACAGCCCAAGGTCCCTGGCCACATCCAACAGCCCAGGCCAGCTTCCTCACAGTCCCAGCCTGTGTTTAGCAATGCTCGACACTACTGGAAGAGTATGAGCCTGTCTCAAGAAGACGAGAGAGATGCACTTTTGCCAGGTGGCTGCAGCTAACTATGGGCGCTCAGAAACCTGGGCCACTCACTTCATGACTCTAGGCAAGAGAGAAGAACATTTTCTCTGTATTTGAGGACCATTGTTATGTGAATTTAATCTTTAACCTAAAGACAGTGACATTCACTAATGCAGGACTAAATACCAAGGAGGCACATGTATGACTCACTCTTTTTGTTATTCAAAAGTAATTATGATCATTTGGGGACATTTTTATTTCCTTTGTTATTGTTAAGTAAATGCATTACTTACAATTTGTAAGGAATTAAATAGGAGCAGAATGAGCTGTTCAAGCACTTAGGCTATTATAAATTCACTTATCCAAGCCACATTAACATATGCACTGTCAACTAATCACTTTATATTCATACGATGAAAATAAATTTTCTAAAAAACAGAATACAGCAGCAAGTGAAATTAATTTTTGTAAGTGAAATCATTATTTTGACAAAAATATTGTGTAAGCTATTTTATTGAAGTAAAATCATTTGAAAATTATTGTACAGACTAAGTAACATGATAGTTTGAAATTTGTACATGTAATCAATAAATGCACATAGAAGAAACGCCCTTAAGTCGGACAAAAGAACTGATAACAATCTTCCACTTCTGGTCTCAGCCCTGAGAGTTCCCACTTTTCTGTCTATTAAACTTAATGGTTATTTTTGTAATTTTGTACAATTAAGGATATGAGATGGTTACAATCCAATGAAATAAGCAATTCTAGTACTGATACACCTTTCTTTGAGAAAGGAATAAGGCCCTGATAACATGACTCCAATGAAGAAGAACACTTCAAGTTAAATGGTGAAATTTTGTGTAAGCATTTCAAGAGGGGGGGAGACAGGATAGAATAGCTAAACATTAAGTGCAGCAGCTATGTTTCCAGAACCCCACAGGATACTTGAAAGCATGGTGTACTAAACCCTCTATATACCACAGCTTTTCCTATTTGTCTTTTATAGAGCTTAGCAACCTTAGCATGCACTGTGTTTTCCTATCAAGTAGAGAACATTTACATCCATACATCCATCTTCAACTAAAGGAAATATATTACAGCTTATCTTTAGGATATACAAAGTGAGGCATCACTCTTCCTGCGCATTGGGGTCATTAAGTAAGATAAAGTTTACTTCAACATAAGCAGTTGATCTGATAGCCAAGAGGAGTAGAATGTACTTACAAGGATGGCAGCATATATAGTGACACTGAAAAAGGGACAATTCACATCCCAAGAGTGACAGAGTGGCAAAGTGCAAGATTTTATCACGCTTCTCAGAATGGAGGGCAATTAAAAACCTATGAATAGTTTCCTTGTGGAGTTTTTCATCATTGAATACTTTTAGACCATGTACTGTAGGTAACTAAAAACATAGAAAGTGAAACCTTAGATAAGGTTGGAGTACTGCAAGAACATTCCAGAGGTTTAGGGAAGAAAACCAAAGAAATATCACAATGCTGTTCTGAAATCTGGAGCCAGTCACCAGAACAAATAAATTTCTTGGGTGTGGGACTGTTACTGAAGCATTGCTTCACATCTGGTCAGAGTTCCACAGGATAACACTGTGGAGAAAGAAGACTATGGTTCAGACAGAAGTAAATGCTATTTCGGTTCCATACATACTAGAAATGAATGCCATGGACTGTCTTCCATTTCAGTTATAAACTGAGAGCAGGAATAAAGTCACAGGATCAGGAGACAGAAGACCAGCTGTGTATAACTTTTTTTTTTTTTATCCTTTTGCTCAGACAACTCTGGATAGATTTTTCCTTATGCAATAACAAAGATAAAAACATGGCATGTCTTAATAATAGGAATCTAAAAAGAAATGCCATAGAACAAAGTAATAATGTTACTGGAGGATCCATTGTAAGCTCGCATCCTGCAGGAGAGCCTCCTCTGGGACGGCATTCTCCAAAATAGCATCTTGCATGGTATTATCCCTTTAGGAAGTGATTGTCTCTCTGGAGAAAAAAAATGAGGAATAGGAAAGAAAACAAAATAACATAATAAAAGACATGGATGAGCTAAAGAGATATTTCAAGAATGTCAAAGAGAATATAGAGGAATGAAAAGTTAAGTCAATGCAGAATTGATACTTTTTAAAAATAAGTCAATATTGTAGACAATAAATATGAGAAATTATCCCATAATAAAGAAGAAATGGTAGGAGAAATCAATGATATCAGAAAGACAAAAAGAGGCCTGAATAGATGGCTTAGTGGCTAAGATACTTGCCTGTGAGGCCTATGGATCTAGGTTCGATTCCCCAGGACCCATGTAATCCAGAAGCACATGGTTAGTACATGCATTTAGAGTTCGTTTGCAATAGCTTAAAGGCCCTACTGCACCCATTCTCTCTCACTAGCTCTCTCTCTCTCTCTCTCTCTCTCTCTCTCCTTGTTCTCTCTCTCTTTCACCTAAGTAAAAATAAAATATTTTTTTACAAAGAAAAAGAAAGATGAAAAGAATGAACTTAGGAATCAATAGAAGGAATTAAACAGTAAGTAAAACATAAACTAAAAACTATAAACTTTTTTTGAAAGGTTACAAGAAATGCATGAAAACCAAAAACTCAATTTTTTCCAAGCAAAACTGATATAAAAAGATAAATTACAGAAGAATGTTCAATCATTCCATAATCTGACCTTTCACATATAGAATCACTATCCTATAAATATAAGATACATTCTAAAATCATTTTGGAAAATGATAGATTGCTCTAAACACTGCATCCTCCCTTAAAATGGCAGCAATACATTTTCACAAGTAATAACACTAAAAATATGAAGCATGTGCTTTAACAGCTTATTGCAGGTAGCAACTGATTTCTGATACTGGGAGTTATAGGCCAGATCCCCAAAAATTTTAAGGTTAGGCTTCATCCTACCCTCTCCAGGGCCCTTCTTTTCAGGTGCTCCCCCATATTCCTGTAGAGGATTAAATCTTTTAGTCTGCCTTGAAGTATAAGGGTTTCTACAGTTCATTTTGGTTTTGGTTTTGTGTTTGTTTCCCCCCATCCTTTCTTTCCCCTCCCTGCAAATCCTTCCATCCCCATTGTCTAGGCCTCTAGTTGCCTCAGGTATGCGAGCAACTCGAGCTGATCTAGGTTAGGAACCACAGATGAGTGAGAAAAATGAGGCATTTGTCTTTCTGTGATTGTATGTGTTTGTCTGTGTTTGCGAAGTATGAACTGTTCCAAATCTGTCCATGTTCCTATAAGTTTCATTGTATGGTTTTTGTTCTTACAGCTGAGTAAAATTCCACTGTGTAAATGTACCACAATTTCCTGTTGCTGAAGATACCATATGCTGCTAACACAGAACGGAGGCCTGGCTGGAATTCCAAAGAGAGCCAATCCCCAGACAGCCCATCTAGTTCCGGAAAGTACTACATGAGCTGCTGGGGGAAAATGGCCAACAATGATCAGAGTAACCAGGGCTCTAAGCTACTTAGAAGCAAATACCCTAACAAGGTGTGCACACCAATGCAATGGAGGCACACAGCCTTGGTGGGTAAGCAATGACTTTCTGATTGGCTAAGAGATCAGCTCAGCAGAAAGGAGCCCTTATCTTGAACTAGGAACTACCACAGAATTCTATTGAGACTTATTTATGCTCTCTATGTCAAGATACCACTAGTCTTTGACTAAAAGAGGGGCTATGTTCATCAAATTCAGCCTAAATTAGTAATGCTTATCTGATTTAACCTATGCTTACTTCACTGTCTGTAGAAAAAAAAATTTTTTTTTTTTTTTTTTTACATAAGGCAGCAAGACCTGAGGAGATAACCTGCCCCTCACATCTCAGTCAAGTCCCAGGTGAAACCCCAGAGGAACTGGTGAGTCTGACAATCAGCACCAGGGTGAAGGAGACAGACCCTGGGGACACTCACCACATACCAAAGCAGAGATCCAGAGGCTCCTCAGAGCTCATCACTGAAGTAGACTTAAAACTCACCCACCACGGCTCAGGGAATTTTGAAGAAGAAAGGGTGGAAATATTATAAGAGCCACAGGTTGGCATTGACGGCCCCCCATAACTTCTGTTCTCACAACACATAACCCACAATCCCATGGGGAATACCTGCAACCCCACTGAGGAGGGCCTCCAGTGGAATGGGGGCGGGGACAAGAGAAAGAATGGTACCAATGCATGATGTATCCATAATAATAATAATAAATAATAATTATAATATTATAATATTATAATAATATATTATTATATAATTATAATTATATTATAATTATATATAATTATAATTATATTATTATATATTATATATTATATTATATATAATATATTGTGTATATATTATATATTATTATAATTATTATAATAATATTATAATATTATAATAATAATAAAAAAATGAAGCACACAGTAAAACTAAGGTGTTTCTTAATCTTTGTCAGAGACAATGAAGCCACATTGGTTCAAATAAGTGTTATAGTCACCTTCATGTTGATGGGACAAAACACTGAACCAGAAGATTCAGATGGGCAGAAAGACTTTATGGTGGCTTACAGGCTCAAGAGGAAGCTTCATGATGGCAGGGAAAAGCGTGGTAAAAGCAGAAGCTGGACATCACCTCATGGCACAGCAAGTGGCAAATAGTAGGAAGAGAGTGAGCTGAACTCTAGCAAGGGGGGAGCTGGCCTATAACACTTCTAAGCCCTTCCCCAACAACACACCTCCTCCAGCAAGGTTTCACCTCCTAATTGCCACCAACTGGGAACCAAGTATTCAAGACACGTGAGTTTGTGGGGATAGCTGATTGAATCCACCACAATGAATGAGCTCAAAAATGTTCTTCTCTGCGTCCTTGTGATGATCAGAATGGTTGTGTCCAGTCCCCAAATCTGTATGATGAATCTTAGTGGGTGAGGTGATGGAAATACAAGGTTGAATCTTCAGAGGTTATTAGGTCATGAGGTGAAGCCTTATTGAGTAGCATCTCCAGGGAACTGCTTTGTCTTTTCTGCTGTGCGAGTTCCCAGGTAGAGGAGAAGCTATGCACCAGAAAGCTGGTCCTCATAAGACACCAAATCTGATTATGTCTTGGTCTTGGACTTCACAGCCTTCAGAACTGTGATAAATTTCTGTTGTTCATAAGTCATTCAGTTGATATTTAATCATATCGACTGGAAAAGAGCTATTAAGCATTCTAAATAGCTTTTGTTTATGTAAATTTTATCTATCACTATACCAGAAATAAAAAATAAATAAAAAATGGAACTATATTGATCAATTGAAAAAAAATTAAGCTTACCCCTTGTGATAGTTAAGTGTGTCTCAACTTGATCTGTTTAGGAATCCACAGACATTCCTCATAAGTGTGTCTCTGAGGTTGTCCTTAGGAAGGATTAACTAAAGGAGGAATCCTTCCCCCAGGTGAGCCCTTCCCCAGAGTGGGTGGCCCCTCTTGGAGGAGGGAGCTGGTTTATCAAAAGAAGCTCTCTTCCCACCTGGCTGCCAGTGCTGCTCACTGCTATCTGCTTCCTGCTTGCTGCTTGGTGCTTGGTGTTTGCTACTTTCCAGCATGGACTGAAGAGCAGTGTCTCTCTGGGAAGCCTCCAGACCTTCAGTGCCAGATCAGGACTGCTGAGGCCTCCAGCTTCGTGGACTGAGCAGCTACCGAGTTTCTTGACTCTTGGGCCTGCAACCTGCTATTGCTGGACTGTTGTAAGCTAATCCAATAAATTCCCTTTTAATACAATTCATTCTATAAGTTCTGTTACTCTAGAGAACCCTGACTAATACACCACACAGTAAAACAAATAATACATTGAACAATGTTCTAAAATTAAAATTTTTTATTTAATAATTTTGGTTTTAATTTTTTAATTTTAATGACACATGTTTATTTTTGAGAATTTTTACATCTGTTCACCAGAAAGACTGGTCTGGGTCTTTTTTTTGTGTCTCCATCTGGTTTTGATACCTGTGTAATTCTGGCTTCACAGAAAGAGTTTGGTAGCATTCTTTCCTTCACTATTTTATAGAATAATTTGAGAAGAATGCATTTTAGTTCTTCTTTAAATATCTGCTATAATTCTGCCACAAATTTATCTGGTCCTGGAGTTCTCTTAGTCAGAATTTTTTTTGTATTACTGCTTCAATCCCCTTACTTATATATGTATTGAATTTTTAAAGCACAAAAAATATTATAAAAATGAGTAAATGAAAATTAAACAAATCAACTATCTTTGAAGGAAAAATGCATTAGGAAAAGTTAATAAGCATAATGAAATAAGTTTACTCTTTTTGATTTTTTGTTTCTCAAGGTAGGGTCTCACTCTAGTCCAGGCTGACTTGGAATTCACTGTGTAGTCTCAGGGTGTCCCTGAACTCAATGTGATCCTCCCTACCTCTGCCTCCCAAGTTCTGGGATTAGAGATATGTGCCACCATGCCCAGCTTAATTTTACATTTTTAAAATATTTTATTCATTAATAAATTGGAGAGAGATAAAAGTGACAGATATATAGAGAGAGAGAGAATGGGCATGCTAAGACCACCTGCCACTGCATGGGCCACCTTGTGCATCTGGTTTAAGTGGGTACTAGGGAATCGAACCTGGGTCCTTGGACTTTGAAGGCAAGCACCTTAACCATAAGCCATATCTCCAGCCCTTAATTTTTACTTAATCATCACTTAATATTTGACTTCATTGTGGCTTCATATTTCTTGCTTTCAATTTTTTCCCTTCTACATCTTTCATGACTTATGGAAACCTCCACTGTATATTCTGAAAAAAAGATAAGAGTGTAAATTCTAATAGCTTAATGTGACTAAAATAATTTTCAATGCCACACTTTGAGACCTACTGCCTTAGGCTGAAGGATATTCATTAAATAACTAACAAAATTACTGAGGTGAGCCCAGGATTGCTTAAGTCACTGGATTATTGAGATAATCACACTTTTTCCACTGTGCATTTCTCACTGACTGGCTTCTGCACTGTCTTATAGTTGCCTGTATTTTACCTGTCAACACTCAACATCACAGAACAGAAATGGAGAGTTTTATTTCATAAATTTCAGTACAAAGAAGCAATTCTAAGATGTCCCAGCAAAGTTCCCTGTACGAATTGATCAAAAAAGTGACTGTTGAGTGCCCAATACTAAATAGAAGCACTCTGCCATGCCATTCAAGTCTCAGGCAACATGGAGGAACAGAGGGTGGAAAGAATGTCAAAGCAAGAAGAGCACTTTGGGATGCTATCCTGCATCCATGAAATGACCATTGCATGTATGTCCTCACAGAAGCTGTCTTTACCTCATCAAGACTTGCACAGTACTGACCCCATCAACACTTTGACAGAGAGATCACGGAGAAGAACCTAAAAAAGGCATCAAAGTAGAGAAGGGACAGACTACTTGGAAAGAAGAAGGATTTCAATGGAAGTTACAAGGGTTCAGGAGCAAAAAAGGTAATGAGAGCAGATTATGATAAAATAATTATGTATGAAAATTGTCAATAAAAAAGTGTTAAAAAGAGGGCTGAAGAAATGGCTTAGCAGTTAAGGTGTTTTCCTACAAAGCCAAAGGACCCAGGTTTGATTTCCCAGGACCCATGTAAGGTAGTTGCATAAGGTGGTGCATGCATCTGGAGTTCGTTTACAGTAGCTCAAAGCCCTGGTACACCCGGTCTCTCTTTCTCTCACTATTAAAAAGGAAGAAAATTAAAATAAAGAAAATTTATTATTCATCATTCTTTTTTTTTGTTTTTTTTTTTTTCTTTCTCGGTTTTTCAAGGTAGGGTCTCACTCTAGCCCAGGCTGACCTGGAATTCACTATGTAATCTCAGGGTGGCCTTGAACTCATGGCGATCCTCCTACCTTTGCATCCCGAATGCTGGGATTAAAGACGTGCACCACCCTGCCCAGCTTATTCATCATTCTTTAACTAATCAGCAGGCAATTGAGAGTTACATGCATCAATACACAAATGTAGATATAGATTCTTAAATATACATGCATTACCTCAAAGGGAATAATATGTATTTCTCTTTAAGGATTAGTCATATATATTTTCCCAAAATATGTATCCAAAAGGAAATATATATATACATATATTATTAGTTATATACCTAATGTGAATATAGTCATGTTGGTACCATCGTTAGCCTCCTCCCTGACCTCCCCCCCCTGTAGGGACTCTCCTCATTGGGGAATGTGGGTCGTGCATTGTGGGGGTAGCCATCAGTTATAGGGATGAGGCAATGTCTCTGTGCCTTAACAATCTTTCTGCCCCCTGTTCCACTAATTTCCCTCAGTCATATTGGGTTCATTTTAGATCTACTTAAGTGATGCAGTCTTGGGAACCTCTGTGTTTCTGGATATCTGCTTTGAAAGCACTTGTGTATTCTCTGAGTCTATCTCCTTCACTCTGTGTTGGTACCAGGTTCACCAAGAAAGCAGCACTCTTGGTCATTTCCCCAATTACCCTATGATTTCAGCTGGGGCTGGCCCTGGTGGGGTGCAATGGGCTGATCTTCTCCTCGGGTTTGGCATACATCCGAAAAAGAGAAGCAGATTCTCCAATGGAGAGAGAAGTCAGCACTGGATAAATGGGGTAACCATTATTATTTTAGAGAGAATTTTATAGATGTAGGCCATCTTGTAGCCTCCATTTGGTGGGAACTTGATATTAGAGAGTGGACACATTTTTTTGGATATCGTTCTGACTTGTTTGCCAGTTCTAGCTCTGCATCCTGTTCTACTGAATGGATCTGATAGCCAACTCAAGAATAGTCTGTCTTTCAGAATGTAGGATTTTATGATACCATTTCCATTTGGGTCCAGTTTTGTGTTCCCTACACCCTACCATCCGCTCCTACCCCACCCTCCCTATTGTCCAGTCCTCAAGATGCTTATTAGGTATGTCAGCATCTCAGGCATATTTAGGTTAGGACTCACAGTGGTCTCATTCATCTGTGGAAATTTTATACACACACACACACACACACACACACACATATATATATATCCTTTGGAGTTACATATCTGTATTTTATTTATCCCAATGTGATTATCAAGTGTACAAGATGTATGTGTTTTTTTAATTTTAATTTTATTTTTTTGACAACTTCTATACTTACATACAAAAAAACGTATATTTCCCTCCCCTCCCCACATTCCCCTTTAGAACTCCAGTCTCCATCGTATCCCCTCCCTCTCTCCATTAGTCTCTTTCTAAATTTGAAGTCATCATCTTTTTCTTCTATTATGAGGGTCTTGTGAAGGTGTTTCTAGGCACTGCAAGGTCATGGATATCGAGGCCAATTTCTGTCTGGGCAATTGCACTGTAAGGAGTCATACCCTTCCTTTGGCTCTTCCATTCTATCCACCCCCTCTTCCGCAATGGTCCCTGAGCCTTGGAGGGTGTGACAGAGGTGTTTCAGTGCTGGGCACTCCTCCCTCCCTTCTTCTCAGCACAATGTTGCCTTTTGGGTCATCCCAGTGGTCATCGCCATCTGAAAAGAGAAGCTTCTCTAACTAGAAATGAGAGTAGTATTAATATCAAAATGTATGTGTTTTAATAATTTACATGACAACTTTAAAACTCAATGGCCCAGGGCTAGAGAGATGGCTTAGTGGTTAAGGTGCTTGCCTGCGAAGCCTAAGGACCCAAGATCAATCTCTCTCTAGATCCCACGTAAGCCAGGAACACAAAGGTGAGGCAAGTTGAAGGTCGCACATGCCCACTAGGTGGCACAAGCTCTGGAGTTTGATTCAGTGGCTGAGGCCCAGGTGTGCCACTTCTCCCTTTCTTTCTCCCTTTCTTTCTCTCTCTCTTACTCCCTCTCTCTCTCCATATATATATAAACTCAGTGGTTCAGTCAAAAGAAGTCAGTTGAATATATTTTTGTGTTTCCATCCATAAAATGCTTTGGAGCCATTCAGAGAGATAATGTAGAATTGCACGTCATAGCATAGAAAACAACACACAGCATTTGCTCTGTAAAAAAGCAGAATTTGTAATGTAATGCACAGAGAATGAATCTATTTTTGTGAAATATTTTCAAAATTGTGTGAAAATATGTCAAAAAGAGGCATATGAAAATAATAGTGTTCACCTCAGCTGGCCATATATTGGATTATTTTCTTAACTCATATACACTTTCTAAATTATCAAACTTGTTAACTAATTCATATTATTTTGCCTGTTATTGTAAAATGATAATTTATCAAAGCTACATTTATCTTGAAACCATAGATATTATGCAGAAAATATTTTAGCTCATTTGTTCCATTGAAATAAATTCAAATGAATCTTAAGAACTGATAATTAAGTCCACATCTTTCTTAGGATAGGAGACATGTTTTAATTAAAAAATATTAGATGTATGCAATTATTTGTAATTTAACCTGACCAATTTGTATTCCAAGTGATTTCATAGCAATACTGGTATGAACAGAAACCATCAACCATATTTGAAAGTATCTCTAGGCCACATTTTCTTAAGTAATAATTGCAATTAATCTTAGCCCCATAAGAAGTTTTAATATCCTATATTTCTCTATAATTGATTCAACAGCAAAGAAATCACGCTTTCTTGATGCATGAAGGCTCAAGTAGTTGTTTGTGGAATTATGGTCTTGGTACCAAGTCTGTTCCTTCAGTCTAAGCACCTGCAGCACCTGCAAGCAGTGCTTCTCCAATTTACCTGTGTAGAGGTCAGAATAATGTGTATAGTAATCACCTTCAGTTGCTGGGATGAACTTCCAAACTAGGCATGGTTATGGGAGGAAAGGATTTATGGAAGCTTACAGATAGAGGGGAAGTTCCATCCTGGCAAAAGAAATTGGCCCCTTTTTCACAGGTTCGCACAGAGGGGAAAAAAAAAAGCAACCACACAAACACAGTTCAGGACCCTCAGGCAGAGCTCAGACATTCTGTACATCTTAGCCTGGAATTCTGATCCATCCCCAGTAACAAACACCTTAGGGTTAGACCCCAGGATCCCACCCAGTGACACCTCCCCCAGCCAGCTAGCTAGAGATCTAAATTACAGGCTTTAATTAACTCCTGAATATATTGGAGGAAGGGCACCCACTCAAACTACCACAATGTATATCTTCTGCTTCACTGCTGATTGTTTAAGTTTAAATTTTGTATGCTGCCTAGTTCCCATCTCTGCATTTCATTCCATTACTGACCACCTAAAAGATCCAAGGATATGACGAGGAAAGTTCAGCTCTCAAAGATGTAAGAAATAGGGCTGAGATGTGGATTAAAAAAAAACTGGAATAAGGGCTGGAGAGATGGATCAGTGGTTGAGGCACTTGCCTACAAATCCTGAGGAACCAGGTTCACTTCCCTAGTACCCACATAAAGCCAGATGCACAAGGAGACGCATGTGTCTGGAGTTTGTTTGCAGTGGCAGGAGACATGGGCATGCACATTCTCAATCTCTCCCTCTATTTCATCTGCATTGTTATTTCTCTCTCTCTCTCATAAATAAATAAAAATATTTTTTAAAAACTAAAAAATGAGGAAGCAATGATAAAAAAAAAAAAAAAACTTTGACTAATTGCAGAAAATGGGGCTGCTATTCTCTGTGTGATGGGTGAAGTAGTAACCTCAGCTAGGATTTGACAGAAATGTACAGATGAGGCCAGCAAGTACCTGGACACTTACATAGAAACCTAAAGTATGGAAATTACTGTAAACCAGAATCAAGAAAGCATAACAGTAAGATAAAGTGAAATCTCCAAAATTTCTGAACAACTTTGGGGATGTTGTGAGAATATAAAATAAAGCAATCCTTCTCCACTACAGAACTGGCTATTTCCTATGTATTGAAAAGGAAGTAAATGTGCATTTTAGGAGGAAAAGGAGATTCCTGGTACTTCTTAAGTAAAAGTAGGAAAGGAATGGAATGCCATTAAAAGGGAGGACGTTTATAGAAAACTGCGGCATAGTACTAGTTCTGACATTCCAATGCAATGTATGAGCGCCAACCACAATTAGTATGTCATTAAAACTTTCTCCCTCGGTTCTCCTTCATATTTGTATTCCTCTCTCTACAAATGTGTCAATAGTATATGGATAACAATTAAGAGAAAAGCTTAATTAAAGAACAAACTATGATTATATGATCAGTCATTAGGTATATTAGAAAGTAATGCTTAAATTAAATTCAGCAGTGAAGTCAAGAGAAAAAAAAATCACCCACAAAATTATTCACACAACACTCTGTTCTTTTGCCAATACAAATTTTACTTTAACAGAGTCTAGTGATTATGATTGAAGAGTAAAAATAGAACTATGATTTCTCAGAAACATCTAGATATTAATATTAAAATTTCAAAGTTGTTTAAAGGCAGTATATGTTAATTAAAATGCAAAATTTTTAGTATTCTAAAGCAGCCATTCACTCAGCTGTAAGTGAATTTATGGGATGGGAAAGGAGAGTTTTACTTTGGGGCTATATATTTATAGACTTGTTTTAATGTAATTTAGAAGGTCCATTGTAACTGAGGGCTTGATCTCTGGGGTGTTCTTATTTTTGATGAGATGGCAGTGGTGAGAGCAATCTATCATTTTGTTGTTTGGAGGTATGTCCTCCAGAGTCAGGTCTCCTGGGACTCATATTTCTCAAGAGGGGGCTGACATTAAAGAACAAGCCTGGCCCTATCTAGATCTCTACTCCCAAATCTACTCCCTCAAGGGCTCTTCCCATTGCTATTTACACCACAGCTAGTGCATCCACGGGGCAGCCCTCACCAGAGAGCCTGCACTGTGACATCTGGAAATCAAGTCTTCAAAACGGTGAGCACTTCTTTTCTTCTTAAGCAACCTGTGTCACCTATTTTTATCACAGTGACAAACACAGAGCCCATAATCCTACCTCATATCCTTAAATAAGTAAACACCTTAACTTCAATCATTCCGTTAAATAAGTAGCAGATAAACAGCCCAATATGAAACATTTCAAAATGTTTAAATGCCAACAGAGAATGAGCCATTACATAACAAAGTAACCATATACCATATACAAGCAGTGGACAGGAAAAATGATGCTTCAGAGAAAGATCCTGGGCTGGAGAGATTGCTTAGTGGTTAAGGTGTTTGCCTGCAAAGCCAAAGGATCAACTCTCCAGGACTCACATAAGCCAGATGCACAAGGGGACACATGCGTCTGGAGTTTGTTTGCAGTGGCTAGAGGCCCTGCTGTGCCCATTCTCTCTCTCTCTCTCTCAAACAAATAAATAAAATATATATTTTTTTAAAAAGAAAGATCCTTTCAGTCACAAAGTTATTGAGTCTATTGGCAATATGAAGCCTGAGAAATATAACCTTGAAAAAATTCCATTTTAACTTTGATTATTAAGCTAAATATGTCATGCATTGCAGAACTCATTTCATCTCCAAGTCAGGTGCCCAAACAAACAAGGAAGTACCAGGGACTGAGTTTGTTTCAGCCATGTAGGACTTTCAACTTTCAAACCATAACAATCATGGGCAAATGGAAACAAGTTAGGTATTTGTCTCCTACATAGTGCTAACCATTTACATCTGAAATGATTGACTCTCAAAACAACCAGAGATAGAGAGAAAAAAAAAAAAAACTGACCTTCTTGTGCAATGATCCAGCCCCTAAGACATAAATTAATCAATCTAATAAATCCCATATATATGTATACATTCATATGTGTGTGTATATGTGTATATATATATATATATATATATATATATATATATATATATATATATACTCACTCTATTAATTCTGTTTATCTAGAGAACTTTGACTAATACACTTGGCCATTATATATGGATGCATGTTTCTGAGGTTTAGTGGCTAACATTACTTGACTGCAAAGCCTTTCAGTCTGGGTTCAATTCCCCAGCCACCAACAAAAACTCAGATAAACATCTGTTTGCAGTGGCAACCACCCTGCCATGCATATGCAAACACACACACACACACACACACACACACACAACACACACACACACACACACACACACACACAGGGCAAAATCAACTTTAAATTTTGTTTAAATTTTCAAGTGTTTCCAAGCACCACATGATTTCTATAAAAACTTTTCTTATGTAACTAACGTACTAAAGCACAGCGACCAGAAATCTAGAGCCTTGCTAGCTTCTGAAAGACAAACAAGGTTGGTATGAGCTCTCCTGCCTTCATTATTTGCTTTGAGGTTTGTTTTTGTTGTTGTTGTTGTTGTCTATTTAGGGTTGTTGCCAGGTGTGATGGTGCACGCCTTTAATCCCAGCACTCAGGAGGCAGAGGTAGGAGGATCGCTGTGAGTTCAAGGCCACCCTGAGACTACACAGGGTGTAAGTTAATTGATTCTATTTTTATCATGATTCCACCTTAATTCTTTATTCATAGATTTAGGAAATATTAAGATCGCTTAGGTTCTAGAAATGCTATGTGTACTTATAGTTTATATCCTCATTTTATTTTTTGGTAACTTTCAAGAGAATAGAAATATATATACATGGATTCATCTTTTATTTATTTATTTTTTTGCTTCAATCATTGCATTCACTAGAAGGAATTGTTAGAAGAAGGGGGTTGTAAAAATCATTAACAATTACAACACTCCTACAGCAATTCTTAACTTTAGACTTTTATGTTTTCCAGTTGGATGCACATGATATTAACACCAGCAATAATGGCATGGGTAATTTTTGCTGTGGCTATTTTTGTAAATTAATATTGCATCACAAGTACACCACTGATTTTTTTTTTTTTTTTTTTTTTTGGAGAGAGACACAGAGAGAGACAGAGAGAGAGAGAGGGAGGGAGAGGAAGACAGAGATGGGCGCGCCAGCAGTCTCTCAGCTTCTGTGAACGAAATACAGATGTGTGCTCCCCCTTGTGGTGGAGTGTGGCATTGTGCCCGTGGGTCACTTTGCATCTGGCTAAACATGGGACCTGGAGATTGGAACCGCTGGAGATTGGAACCACTGGAGATTGGAACCAGCATTCTTAGGCTTAGGAGGCAGGCACCTTAACCACTAAGCCATCTCTCCAGCCCACACCACTGATTTTTGAAGAGCCACTCAACAAATAAACAGGATTCTAGTTTACACTTCTTCTTAGTCATTAATGTTGCCCTACCGAGTTTACTCTGCTGTGAGGAAAAGGGAATTTTAACTGTGGCTCAAAACTCTTGTATCATATTTTCTGACCCAAAAGATGTATGCATATATCCTTCAAGTTCCTTCTAGTCATTGTTTTCAATTCCAGTACTTTTATCCTAAACTCAGGTGTCAACTTGTTGTGATTTGATGAATGCGTACCCATCAGATTATGAGAAGGGAGAGTATATATCTCTATCTGATATCTGCAGGGTGCTCAGTATATGTTATGAGTATATTAATTACTCTTTCTTCTCATGTTTCTGCAACTTGTTCATCTCCCTTAACAATGTTCTGTAAAGCATCTGTTTATCTCTGTGTGTGACAGCATGTCACAGAAGAGCTAAAAACTTTAGGCAGCCATTTGCTGTATTCGACCACCTCCATGACATTTTGCCAAACAATCAACATACATAGAAGTCTTTACAAGTGTCCACTGAAGCACTCTTTCTAACTGCAAAAGACTTAAGTGTGAATTGAGAAGGTACATCACAGCAAACAACCACTTCTAAAGGGAAAGAACACAGAGAGGGCCAGGAAAAGGATAGGAACAGGGTTTTTTGAAATGCATTTCTCTTAGACTTTAGCATGACTTCACAATTATAAAGATGTTTAATAGCCAGGTGTGGTGGCACACACCTTTAATCTCAGCTGTTGGGAGGTAGATGTAGAAGGATCACTGTGAGTTCAAGGCCAACTTGACACTACATAGTGAATTTCAGGGCTAGGGCTAGAGTGAGACCCTACCTCGTAAAATAAAACAAATAAATAATAAGTTTTAACAAATTAAGTAGTAAAATTAATGAGTTTATTTAGCCATCAAACTGTTGGTATGACCACATAGATAAGGTTTTCCCAATAATGTTGAAGGACATATCTTCACTTTTCAGTCTTTTTCAGTCGGGATACATCTTGGGGGCAGAAATAAGTAAAAATAGATCTTTCAATTGTTTGTGTAGAGAGTGATTTGGGTATTGTTATCTTGGAATATTCTGCAGAATGAAGCAACTGTGAAATTGATTTAGAATGGGTTCCCTGAGAAACACAAACAAAGGTTCATATTTCCTATAAACATTTTACTTGGGGTATGAAATCTTAGGAAAGCAAAAATGAGGGGATTACATGGGAGTGAAGTTGGAAAGAAGGTAGAAACAATACGTGTGATATGTTTCAATGCTCTAAGATATCCTGTCCCCTTGTTTTTGCAGAGTCCCTGAGGAAATCACTTCAAACCTGTGGAAGCTTTGTATAGTGGGTGAGGCCAAGATGAGACTCTGTCGTCTGTTGTTCACTGATCAAAGTCATTCATGGGAACTATCTGCCCCCACTCACCTGGGATCAGCAGATCCCAGAACCTCTCCTGCCTTGGCTACAACAGGAAAGCCCTGGGGCAGGAAACTAGAGGAACAAATGCAGGGCTCCACGAAACATGCCAGGGACATACCTTTAATGAGAACACACATGCATGCCCCTCAGCACCATCTGACCCTTGGTTGGTATTTCAGCAGCAGGGAGAATACCGTGGAGCTGATTCCAGGACCACGGAAAGAGGGGAAGTGGTTCCTAGAGCCATTCCAAAGAGCAAGCCAGGTGATCTTAAGTGTGGGAGTCCACACCCTGGAACTGATGCTGTTATACTGATGTGTGCTCGGTGGCTTTCAGTAAAGAAGGAAAAAGATAGAGGTGAACATCAAAGATGACTAGTGAGTTGTTCTCACTTATAAATGGAACTGGAAAATTAGGTTGAGTTTATGGTTTAACATCCTCATTCAAAAAGATATGCGTGTCTGTCTACTGCAGCACTTGAGGTCAATGACAACCCAGTTACAAAGGGCACTCTTGGTGCCCGGATTTAAGCTGCCAATATCATTCCTAAAAGTAGTCCTGGTTCCTTGAACTGATAGGGGGTTCCAGATGTGTGATTTTAAAAAATGTAGGCGCTGGAGAGATGGCTTAGCGGTTAAGGCGTATGCCTGTCAAACCTAAGGACCCTGGTTCGATTCTCCAGGTCCCACGTAAGCCAGATCCACATGGTGGTACATGCTTCTAGAGTTTGTTCGCAGTGGCTAGAGGCCCTGGCATGCCCATTCTCACACTCTCTCTTTCTCCCTCCCCCTTTCTCTGTCTCAAATAAATAAATAAATAACTTTTAAAAATGTAGACTGGAGAGATTGCTAAGTGGTTAAGGCACTTGCCTACAGAGCCTAACAACATGGGTTCATTCCCACCAGGACCCATGTAAAACCAGATGCACAAAGTTGTGCATGCATCTGAAGTTCATTTGCAGCAGCTGGAGGTCCTGGCATGTCCATATTGATATCCTCTCTCCCTATCTTTCTCCTTACAAATATATAAATCAAATATATTTTTTTAAAAGAACAAAAGAATGTAAAAGATGAGCTATGGAAATTTTAGTGATACAAAAATTAGGACTTATTTGAACTGCATTGTTTTGAAAAAGAAAAGAAGCCAACTTGAAGGGGCTTCCCCTGGTCAGTGGTAGCACACTTGTGCATGGAAGAGAAAAATAACAATACATTGGCACCATCAAATCAATAAAACCCTGAATTGTTTGTATCTGGGGATTGCTGGCCTGACATCATTGCAAGGGAGACTGATCAATAAGCAAAGGGAGTCCCTCATGTTTCCTAACCTCACGAATGAACTGTATTTGAACAACTGAATGAGTCGGGCTTCTCTAGAGAAACAGCTCCAGTGGAAAGACTACACATTACAAAATGGATTTCTGGATTGTCTTACATGCCATGGGATAGGTGGTCCAACAATGACTGTCTGCAGGCTAGAAAAGCTGCTCAGTCCACAAGATCAATTGTTCAGCAGTCCCAATAAGGCACGGAAGGTCTGGAGGATTCTTAGGAAGGACCTGGTCATCAGTCCACATCTAAAGGCCAAATAACCCAGTTTTTGTTTTCATCAAAGCATAGCAGCAATGGTGGCAGCAGTAGAGTCCATGTGCTCACCAGCCAGGAGTGACAGCAGGAAAAAACAGCACTGTTTGTCTCTCTGATTTCTTCATGTTTGAGTTGAGGCTGCAATGGCTGACCTTTCTGGGGAATGGATTCCCTCACTCAGGTAATCCTTCCTGAAAATACCCTCACTGACCTTCCCAGAGGCATGTCTCTTACTTGATTCGTAATTCAAACCAGATTAGCAACAGCCAGTCAGCTAATGAAGGAAAAAACATTTCAGTGTATAAGAACCTGAAAATGCTGAGGGAATGATAGAATTGTAAATTTCCACATTTTGTCATCCTTCATGAAATCATAAATCCAGATGTGGCCAGCTACTATTAATACAGTTTTTTAGAAGAAAATGTGATTAGTCATCTTATGATAAGGAGCAGCTTGCCAGTCATGATCCCGCTGGTGGGTACTGTTATTAAATACACTCATTGTTCCTTTGATGTGATGTCGTAGGAGAAAAACACAAAGATCCTTACGCACTCATGCTTATCACCACACTACTTCTGGCAGCCAAGTTAAGGAGTGAGTCTAGGTGTCTACCAACAGAGGGCTGGGTAAAGGAAACATGGTATATTAATTACACAAGGGAGTTTACTCAGCCATAGAGAAGAATGCAGTCATGTCATTTTCTGGAAAATGAATTGAACCTGAGATCATCACATTAAGCAAATAAGCCAGACTCAGGCGATTAGTGCATTGTCCTCTCATCTGTGGACCAGCACGAAGGGGGAAGGGAAGAAAAGGGCAGTGGCTGAGGGCATTAGACAGTGTCAAAATATATGCTATACTTGAATGAAACCATCATCACGAAACTCAGCAATGTGCTCAATGTATACACACCAATACAATTTTTAAAAAGGGGGAATAAAGGAATGCATAAATGATACCAGGAACATGTAATTAGCCACAATGATTTTTCAGTAAACAAATGTTATCTATTATTAAGAAATAAAGGAGATTTAAGAGACTAATTAGGTGAAAGCAGTATGTGGACCTTCATTTGATCTTGATTCACATAAATTTCAAAAGATATTTTGAGACAAGAAAATCTACAGTAGACTGTGCATTAGCAGAAATTAAATAAACAACTATTCTTAATTATTGGTCCTATAACTCTATTTATTAGCACATTAATTTTTAGATAGGGTCATTCTTTGTAACCCAGATGGCCTTAAAGTTTTTATTCCCCCATCTCAGCCTTCTTAATGATAGAATTGTGTGTGTGTGTGTGTGTGTGTGTGTGTATGAAATCACCACTAAGGGCTTTATGCCACTATTCTTATAGTCAGGCATAATAATGGTAGAATAGTTAGATACTTTTAAAAGATACCTCTGCAAAAGAAACATACTAGTTTACTTAGTGTACAATATACCGTCAGAAATTTGTTTTAAAGTACATCATAATCTTTAAAAAGAAAAGATAAAACGTGAAATAAAATTGACAAAATGCCCCTAACTGCTAAGACCGGTGGTCACTAATTATTTTGTCATCTCTACTTTTGGAAGGTTTGAGTATTTCTATAATAAAGAAAGAACAAATTATAACATTTAAAATCCAAATATGTAAGTACATATTTCGCTTATTTTCATAATTCAAGATTCTTTCAAACTCCTATCATCTATGACCCTGAGCTCAACAATAAAAGGGAATGTGTACTTCCAACAGAGATGGCTTTCTCATGAATCCTGCACCAGCCTCCCAGGAAACCGTAAGACAGTCTTGAAACCCACCATCGTTCTCATCAATGCATGCACATCCCGGCATGGATGGCCCAGTCCTTCCCCACTCTCTCTTCAACAGAAAGTAAAACTGACACGCACAGAACAAACCTCTGTGACCCACAGCAGCACATTCTGGCTTTAGTCTGTCAGTGAGCTCCTCCACATAACTGTCAGCTAGCAAACAGTTGGAAAGGAAGAATAAATTGTACAGCTGTTTCCTCTCTATGCGAGTGCAGTGTTAAATTTCACTGCCAGAGGGAATTCTGTCTTGAGAAATGCCACGATGCTCAGCGATACTGAATGAAGAATGCTCTTTCTGTTACTTGATGCTACAAAAGCATGTGTGGGTGTGAATGGATACTAGGATGTTTATGAATAGAGGCAAGAAAAGATATGTGTCTTTAACGTATGTTGATAGAGGATAGGTACCAGGCTTCTAGTTTTGAGCCATGGTTTTATCAATCTCACAATTTGATGATAATGTTAGTTCAGCCACCCAAAGCCATTGGTAGTAATGATCTGAATACGGTAATATATAGGTAATGTCAGAGGATGGGAAGATGAAGGCAGAAAAGTCACTTCCATTGAGTCAGTATAAAACAAAGTTCAAGTTCACATCACATCCAAGTTTATATCAGTTCTCTTCATGGCTTCCATAAACCCTCGACATCAGTAGTCATTAAGATTTCATCTCCTGGGCTGGAGAGATGGCTTAGTGGTTAAAGTGCTTGCCTGCAAAGCCTAAGGACACAGGTTCAATTACCTAGCACCCATGTAAAGCCAGATGCACAAGTTGGCACATGCAGCTGAAGCTTGCTTGCAGTGGATAGAGGTCCTGGTGCACCCATTCTCCCACTCTGTATCTATCTATCTCTCTCTCTCTCTTCTCTCTTTGCCTCTTTCTTTCTCTTTTGCCTCTATCTCTCAAATAAATAAATAAACAAATAAAATTTTCAAAAAAAGGAAAACAAATTCACCTCCTGTATAGTGTATATTTTTCTACAATGGAATTGGAATGGTGTCAATATTTCAAAAGCTATAGTTTATAAATATACCCTCATGAAACAATTCCATTATGTGTTTTATTTTGTTTCTCTTAAACAGAAATAAGTGTCATCAAATTTTGACTAAGTTTTCTAAGTACACTTAATATCAGTTCCAAACTTTGAAAATTTCTTAAAAAGGAACTTTCTACAAAAACCTACTTTTACCAAATATTTGGATAGTCTGGCCTCACAGAATCAAGGATTATACAATGTGCCAAATTTACCATAGTTCTAAAAGTAAGAATCACAAAATAAGAGGCTTGCTGGTTTTTAAATAACATAATTCTTTTTATTTTATTTTTATCTATGTTATTTATTTGACAGAAAGAGAGGGAAAGAGCAAGAGAGGCAGATGGAGAGAATGAGCACATCAGGAACTCTAGACATTCCAAGTGAAGTCCAGATGTTCATGTCCCTTTGTGCATCTGGCTTATGTGGGTGTTGGGAAATAGAACCTGGGTCCTTAGGCTTTGCAGGCAAGTGCCTTAACTGCTAAGCCATCTCTCCAACCCTAATTAACATAATTCTTTACTGGGTAATATCACAATTTCTTTTTCCAAGCATCATGAATTAGAAGGCAAGCTCTAGCTTACTGCATTAGAAAAGTGGAAAACGTCTTAGAAAGAAGTCAGGTTGGGGCATATAACTATACAGCACCCATAGCGTTGGTTCAACAGACCAAAACTAATATGTGGAACTATTCCAAGGTTATGTGAGGTGCTGATGAAACAGAGGAGGTAAGCAAATCCAGAACATATCAGCTACAGGTAGTTGGTTCACCTTCACTTGTGGATGGGGGCATGGACAGAGACAATGCTGAATCCAAAAGCTGCCCAGGAGACCCCACACTTCCATAGTGAGTGCAGCCCAGTGGAGTGATGAGGGTCAGGTGAGCTTCAGAAGCAAATGACATGGAAGGAAAGGGTGGGAGGTACATGCAAGTTTTCTCTCCTCATCTGTAACTTCCAACCAGAATACCTTCTTTGCCAAGTGTAACCAGAGGGTGGTTGGCAATGGACCCTGCAAATTGTACTTTTTATAGACCATCTCCCCTCAAAGCAGCATTGGCCGTGGAAAACAGAAGATGAATCTGAGACCTACAGAACAAGTAGCAAGTAGAAAGGAGGTTGCCAAATCCAAGTGCTTTATTTTCTTTTTTTCAGTTAATGCTGAAACCTTGCCTAGAAAAATTAAGTCTTAATAACCATTAGTTAAATTGCACACATTATCTCGAAAGACATTACTGTGCTGATCTAACAGATCACACTGTTCTAGGTCCTGGGAAGATGTGCTGATTAAGAGCTGATGTTCCTGACTCCTGGAGCTAATAAGCAAATGTGTTATCTAAAGTCCCCAGCAAATGACTGCACCAATACAAACCAGAGCAACCCTTTAACCAGAACAACCTGTCCCAACAATCCAGAGCAGTGCTCCTGTGCCATGTCATGATGACCTTTCCTTAGTATGAGAATGAATATCGTCCCCCAACCTGGGTTTCTGTGGTACTAATGCTAAGTGTTTCTCCAAGATCTGAAGGAAAAAACACAGTCAACACCTCTTGTGCAAAACTCACCTGCCTTTAAAAATGGCTAATAATCTTCTGGTATGTCTTTTGTAGAGAAAGGATACTATCAAAGATGTATCCTAATGCTGAGAAGGAGGCCTTTATAAAAGAGAAATTCTTAAAATGAAATTTCAACTCAATTAAAAATGAGCAAATAACACTAGTCTAACCCAGTGGGTTACAAAAAGTAAATAAGATAAAAAGATTGGAAAAGAAAGGGATTCATTAGGAAAAAGGGTTTTAGTGGGAGGAGTATACAGCAGGGTAATGGGGGTGAATATGATCAAAGTACATATCTACATGTATATGAACTCCTTACAATTAAAATGAATATTTAAAAAATTTTTATTTATTTATTTGCAAGGAGATGGCCAGAGAAAGAGAGAGAATGGGTGAATCAGGGCCTCTAGCTGCAAACAAACTCCAGATGCATGTGCCACCTTGTGCATCTGACTTTACATGGTTAATGTGGGTTCAAGTGCTTGAACCACTAAGCCATCTTTCCAGTCCCCCAATTAAATAAATTTATTAAATGTCATTTCCAGGCTGCTAGTTGAAAAAAAGAACCAGTGCTTTCTTTTGCCTAAGAAACCAGCTAACATAAAAATTAAACTAAATTTCTAAAATGAAAGAATCAGGTTGAAGGAATGGCTTAGCAATTAAGGCACTTGACTGCAAAGTTAAAGGACTCAAGTTCAATTCCCCAGCACCCATGTAAACCAGATGCACAAGATTGTGTACGCATCTGGAGTTAATTTGCAAAGAGTAGAGACCCTGGTGCTCCCATTCCCCCCCTTCTTTCTCTCTGATAAATAAATAAATAAATAAATAAATAAATAAATAAATAAATAAAGTAAAATGGAGAAACTAACCATTGATGCAGAAGGGGGGAGGAAAGGAGGAGGAAGAGAGAAAGAGTGAGGAATAGAAGCATCATCTTCACTGACAGTGGAAATGTCCCCTCACTCCCAACCACAGTACATGAGCATTTTTATTGATTTATTTATTATTCATTTATTGAGTATTCAGTAAAGGAAAAACTAAAATGTAGGAAGATGTCAACAAGAAGATGAGGCACCTATGCTGCAGATCTCACAAAAAAAACTGACAGCATAATTATCTAAGGTGTCACCCACAGTCCTTGTGTGGTAAACACTAGAGTTTGGCTCACTTGCCAACTATGCCAACACACCTCTCCTTTGTCATTCTCTAATGTAGGGGACAGAAGCAAAGTGCTCAGTTACTTAGCGCTCAAGAAAAACAAAACAATGATGAGAAGCAGACAGGAGTATCTATCAATGGGATCTATGCAGAAAGTTTGGAAGTCTCAAAGCACCGGAAGTTGGTGCTGGTTGGAAAGAAGAGAAGACTGTTGCTAGAAGGGTCTGCAACAGAGGTAATTTTGTCTTGCTCTGGACATGGAGATAGGATCTCACTGAAACTATAGAAGGTAAGGAAGGTTCCTGAAAGGGGTCTGTCAGGACGCAAACATTGCCTGTTAGCCTACTTCTCCTCTGTCCAGCAAAGTCAGCCAGGCAGGGACCCTAACCTGGCACTGTGGTGTGGTGCCCCAGAAAGGAGTCCTCAGCTTCATGTCCATACCTGCTTAGTCTTGGCAGAACAATGCCTGACTGTCAGGAAGCATATATTTACAGTTTAAAACCAGTCTCCCAGATACATACCCAAGTACATCTACTAGACCAAAGACAGCTCAAGCTGGCCTCTTAGAAAGTCCGTCAACTCTCAATTCCTAAAGATAGAAAGACAAACAGTGGCCAATAGTAGGCACATGAGGAAAATCAGAAACTGTGATCAAAATCCCATGGTAAATCAAGAGACAACTACGTCTGAGGTAAATAGATGAACCAGTGAATAGAATGAATTAATTAGGAAGTTATGGAAACTAATGCTCATGAAATGTGAAATACATTCATGTGCATCTATGAGAAATATACATGCATATATTTTTAGTTATACTTAATTTTTTTACAGTCATGCATCACTTAATAATGGGGGCACATCCTGAGAGACAGACCCATCAATTGGGTAAATTTTATCATGTGTGAACAACATGGCATAAATTTAGGCAAGCTAAGAGGGCCATAATGTCACTAAGTAATACATTCTAATGAGACTACCATCACACATGCTATCTTGGTTAACTGAAAACCATTATTTGCCATATTGCTATAATGAATACTTTTCATTATATTTAATTTATGTATAACTATTTTTGTATATGAACACACTTAAGCATATATGCTTATTAGTATATATATATGACATATGACTATATGTTACAATGAAGTATTTCTTATCTAAAATATTTGAGAACAGAATTGTTTCAAATTTAGAAATTTTTTTCAGCCTTTGAATATTGACATATCCATCACAAACTATCTTGTAAATGTGACAAATGTCTCAACACAAAATCAGTTATGTTTCATATATACACAACTCAAAGGTAATTTATACAGCATTTTAGAGCACCTGTGTTTTGACTGTGATGTCACACATGGTGACTTGTCAGTGCTCAGAACATTTAGAGTCAGATGTAGTAGAGTACACCTGTAATCCCAGTCTGAATTAGACTCATGAGTATCTTCCCTGGAGTTAATGTAAGCGCCTAGGTCTTTGTGAAGTTCAGAACACAGCAGATGGTTCCTCATTCTGCGTCCTTCCTTCAGTCACATTTTTCATAAAGAGGAGACAAAAGAACCACAGGGAAAACGTATTTAGGGTAAAATAAGAATCCCCAGGTAGAAGAGATGGCTTAGCTGCTAAAGCACTTGCCTGCAGAGCCCAAGGACCCACGTTATACTGGATAGGTGCACAAAGGTGAGGCAAGTGCAAGGTCGCACATGCCCACTAGGTGGCACAAATATCTGGAGTTTGATTGCAGTGGCTGAGGTCGGGCGCCAATTCTCAATCTCTCTGTTTCTCTCACTCACTCAATCTCTCTAAAATAAAAATAATTAAAATTTTAAAACAAACAAATAAGTAATAAAGAATCCCTGCCAAAAGAAGTTGCCTCTGGCGAGGGGATGAAGTGGAAAAATATGGAATGTGAACTTTGATTTATCAATACTAGTCCATCTATTTTCTGATTATTTCCCTGTATGTTACTGCACAAAAATGTTATTTTAAAAAGCTCTAGCATTTTAGTACAAACTTTTGTTGACAGAATGTGCTATTACTTTTAGTATTCTTTTTCACTAAAATTGTTTTCTTTCTAATCTTTCTAATCTTTTCTAAAATATATTTTATTTATTTATTTATTTGAGAGAAAGAGGCAGAGATAGAGAGAGAGAATGGGGGCACCAGGGCCTCCAGCCACTGCAAACAAACTCCAGATGCATGCACCCCCTTGTGCATCTGGCTTACGTGGGTCCTGGAGACTTGAACCAGGGCCCTTTGGCTTTGCAGGCAAACCCCTTAACCACTAAGCCATATCTCCAGCCCCTTTTCTTTCTAATCTTGAAAATTCATGCTTAAAAGGCTGTTTTTCCACTTTCTCTCCCAATGCTATCATTAAAATAATAAGCAATTCTGCAGGTAGAGGATATACCACTAAGGGTTAGAGAGACTGGAATAAAGTGATTAAAATCACCAAAGGAAAGTGGGGCTTCTAATTAAGCCACTCTGTATAAAAGAATATCCAAACTTTAAAAACCACATGCATGTTTAAAAATAGTTGTGCCATGTACTGAATTAATCATTGTTCTTCTTCAGAAATGATTGTATATTATTTTACCTTGTTTATTCATCTGTATCATAAGTGAAACTAGAAGAGTCATATTTGACCAGATACTAAAAGAATCCTCACAATCTAAAAATACTGTGTTTAAGTAGAAATAGCACCGAGTTCAAAACAAAAAATTATTAATTATCTGTGGTTTTGTAAGTCTTTAAAATATTGTGTTCTAATCAGCATTGCAAAACTATCTTATCTGTAGTTTTATAATAAAATATTGGCACAATCAAAAAACTATTAAATAAAAGCTGTGCAAATGGTAAATACACACCATTTAATTCTAGCAGAAGCAGAAATAGGAGGATCACCATAAGTTCAAGGCCAGCCTGAGACTAAATAGTGAATTCCAGGTCAGCATGGACTAGAGTGAAACCCTGCCTTGAAAAACAAAAAATTATTAAAAATGAAATAGGGCTAGAGAGATGCCTTAGTGATTAAGGCACTTGCCTGCAAAGCCTAAGGACCCATGTTCAACCTCCAGGTCCCACATAATCCAATACATAAGGTGACAAAGGGGTGCAAGGTCACACATGTGCACAAGGTGGTGTACACTTCTGGAGTTCAATGGCACTGGCTAGAGGCCCTGGTGTGCCAATTCTCTGCTTTACTTACAAGAAAGTCTTTTGTTTTGAGCAGCAAAGATAAGGACTCTGGTGGCTTGGGGGGATGAAAGTTTCTGTAATGGAGGAATTGCAGGTTGCAAGAAAAGAACTGCTTTAACCCAGATCTCTCAAAGGCTAGACTTTGTGTCACCGTGAGAAGAAAGTATCAAATGCCAGCCTCTTTCCTCGCTGCACAGAGTTGGTGTTCTTGACTGACTGACACAGTCCTTTACCAAAGTCTTCCATGTGGAAAGTGCCCAGATGTCAGCACTTGTACCATGCAGGTGTTCCAAGGAGCCCTGCAGGATGCCACATTGCATGAAGGAGCTATAGTCCTGATGGGTCTTCCATCAACACATCCGGGATCTTCCCACAGCTTTCAATGGCAGATTAGTCCTACTCAAGTCACCTTTCTTGAATAAAGCACTAGAGTAAAGGCTTAAATTTTACCATCTCTGTAGTGTCAACTTACCTCCCAGTTATCTTACTGTGTTCTTGCCATGCAGACCAAGGGTACACAAGGCATACCATTACCTTTCTTTGCTGATTTGATTCAGGTGTCTCCATAAACTTAGGTGTTCTGAATGCTAGGTCCCTAGCTGGTAGCAATTTGGGAATTAAAGCCTCCTGGAGGCAGTGCATTATTGGACGGCAGGCTTGGGTATTATAGCCAGCTTCCTCTTGCAAGTGTTTGGCACACTCTCCTGTTTCTGTTGTTCATCTGATGTTGGCCAGAAAGTGATGTCCACCCTCTGCTCATGCCATCATTCTCCTCTGCCATCCTGAAGCTTCCCTCAAATCTGTAAGCCAAAATAAACCCTTTTTTCCCACAAGCTGTTCTTGGTCAGGTGTTTTCTGCCAGCAATGTGAAGCTGACTGCAACACCTTCCTTCAATATCCACCCTACCACTTCATTCATCTGTATTTATTTGTTCAGAGAACCTTCAGGTAAACCAATTATCCTCACAAAGTAGTCAGTACTGTTCCCAGACCTGAATGGAGGGTCCCATTCCTAGATCCTGGGCCTTGGTGACCCTGCTGTGACACTCTTCTGTGCCCATGCCTTCCTATTAGTGGAGAACTCTGTGACATATGTCTGGAGGCCACACAAGACACCTCTCATGTTTAGGGCAAGGTCTATGTCCCTGCATCCTTCATAGGCCTATGCCCTGAACCCACCTTCTCAAGAGAAGCAACATCACCTCTGGGCTGATAGCTCCCAGACCTGAAGAGAGCTCAAGGCGGTCTGGGAAGAGTGTAGGGGAGGATGGGAAGTGAGGGAAGGCATCTGGAACTTAGTCCCAGGCAGGGTTTTCACTTCAAATCTCACCTTAGGTATTCAAATGTTGAGGAATAGCCTAAATCATACTTTCAGTTGAAAAGTGATGAAATTAGTTTTGTTCATCTTTAATTCATCCCAAATCTCTTGCACTCCTTTGCCACAAAGGATAGATAACACTCCTTCCTTCCTTTCCCTGTGGGGAGGAAGAAGTAGCTTTTATCATGAATCTCACTCTTCCTGCCAGGGTAAGTGATCTAGCCACGCTCACCCCATTCCTTAGATCTGAACAGAGGAGTGTGTTATATCTTAAGATGGCAGCTAACGTAGTCTCTCTAAGTCCCTCAAAAACTTCAGTTGCTGGTGGCTTATTGTGCCACTCTGAATTGGAATATGGAGGTTGTTTTGTGCCACATGTAATCTGCTTAGCATTTATGGAACTATGGTGCAATTGCAAAAATATCATCAACATGTTAGCATATACACATACCACCTACTATCTGTCATATAGGCTAAGAAGGAAAACCATGTAGTCATGAAGGCCAGAAAAAAAAGAAAACATAATTACATCCTTTGGAAGACTAGAGATCAAGAAATGATGGATTAAAGCAATATCATTAAAGAAGTGTCAGTAGGGTTAAGTGGATCACAAGCTACTGTATAGGAAGTAAAGGAGATAACCAAAAATAATCTAAGACAAACACCAAAACTTGACAGCTTAGTGCTGTACTCAACTCCTGATCTCATGTACAGACTTACATCATCTGCTTCCTGTTATAAAATATATTTTAACTGCTTGACAAGTAGTCACTAATATAAATTTAAATATTATATAAATGTATTGTTTATGGATATTGATTGGTAATCCATTAATTTTTATATTCATATTAAATGCTAATCATTAATATTCATATTGATTATTAATGGTGATAATAGTAATTAATATTGATGGGGATTTCTGTTATGGTTTTAATTTTAAAAATTTTTATCATGTGTAATCTTATTCATGGTACTGCATTACAGAAAGACATTTTCATACAAGTATAGGTTTTATATTTAGCATAAAATGTATTTTTGGTGTGTGTGCATTGTGTGTGTATGTTATATGCATGTGCATATTCATGTGTGTGAGGGCAAGTGCACTTGTGTTATGGTGCAGTTATGGAGGTCAGGGAACAATTTTGGGATGTTGGTCCTTCCTTTCATCTCCTCTGAAGCTAATCCCCAAGCTTCTCATGGATTCTCCTGTTTCTGCTGACCTTTTTGTCCATAGGCATGAGGTATTACACTAAATGAGAGTCAACAGTGTTGGATAGACTGGATGAAAGGAACATGGGGGGATACTGAGGCAGAAGGAATGGATCAAATTCAGGCTTAGCAGGTCCTGTAAGTTTTGCAGTGTTTTGTCTTGTTTTTAAAGTGGAGGAAGAGCACAAGCTGGGGAGATTCGTGGATATTTGCTTTTACTCTTTGGGGTTAGACTGAAGTTTTAACTACTGTATGGGCGTAGAAGAAAGTTCAAGCTGAAATCCAGATACCTTGATCTAAAGTGGTGAAGTTTCATAGAATTACCAAAGTGCCAAGAGATCATCATTGCTTAGGGCCTGATTGTGAAATGTTCTCCACAGGCTCATTTGTTTGGTTCCAAGCTGGTCATTCCGTTTGGGGAACTTTGGATTCTTTTTGACTTAGGATCTAGCTGGCTGACATAAGCCATGAATTACAGGCCAGCTCTGATTATGATCTGACTGTCTGCTTCCTGGGTTGCTGAGATGTCAGCAAGCCATAATACAAGTTCCCACAAGCCCAGCCACCATGCTTCACCACCACGATAAGATGGACCCTTTAAACAACGAATTACTCTACTTCTCCCACTATGATAGGAGGTTTCCTCTAAACCATGAGCAAAAATAAACACTTCTTTTAGTTGTTTCGGTCACAGCAAAAACAAGAAATGTAACTAATATAGATACAGCACCTACCAGGATTTGAGGTGCAAATAATTAAGTAGAAGATACCACGCTATAGAAAAGCCAAGTTTAGGCATGAGCGTGAGTCTACAAAAAGGAAGCTAAGCCCAGGGATGAGGGAGTGAAACCTCAGACCAACAAAAGGAATGTCCATGGAAGTCAGAGTTTGTCTGTAGCATGAGAGTCTGCTCACATGTCTTTGAGGAAGCAAGGAGTCACATCCAAGCTGTGGCTTACTGAATGACTATAGAGCAGCAACTTGCCGTACAGAGAAGTCCTAACAGCATCTGCACTACTGCTAATGTTTCCACTCTGTTCTTGAAACCAAGGTGCAAATAGGAAGGCCTCTACAAAGAGGCCCTGTTGCCATTCATAATTACACATTTTTAGATGCTTCAAAGCATCAGCTAGGAACAGCAAAGATATTACAAGGCTGAATTAAGAACTCCAGCGGGGAATAAAAATAACGAAATGTATTTTGAATAGGAATCAAAACCAATTAACTGCAATGCTGTAGCAGATTATGAATTCTACCAATGTGGTTTGAAGCAGCAAATGTATTTTTTTAAACACTGAATTTATTTATTATGTTTTATTTATTAGCACTGAAACAAGTCAATTATAAGGCCAAAAAAGTGATCTCATTTTGTGTCATGTCAGATAGTAATCTCTCATTTTGACGAATAATATTTTATTTATATTTGTGCTGTTAATGCAGGAAAGAAACTACCAGCTCTCTGAGACCACTCTAAGCTTACAATGATTCTTCTCTCCCAATATAAGTCTACCCAGAAGAGGCAATTATCTCAAACTCTTTTGTGTGGAGAAATCTTGCTTCCCTGCCAAGATCCACCTGCTTAATGGATGAATTTCGCTAAATTCTTAGTTCAAAGGTTTTCATGGGCTCTGCTTCCAGATGCCTAGGAAAAGTACGTACAATGGGCAAGACCAGTCTTGCCTTCCAGTGGTTTGTCCAAGGATGGAAACATCATCTGTGATATCTAGAGAAGACAGGAACACTAGCATATTTATGGGAACTATCACAAAACATTGTTCGACTGAATTACTGGCTACAAGATCGAGGTTAAGGCACCTGTAGCCTTCCTGTGCACCAAGTTCAGAATGCAGCTGTTGGAAGGATTCAAGATGGAAAAAGACAGAGCTAAGTGACAGAAACACCGTAAGAAGCCAAAATGTTACTGAACTTTTCAACTTCTTGCATCAATATATTCTTTTTGTTTGACTCAGTATAGAATGAATATGTCCTAACTGATATAGTATTCAATACATGTAGTAGTGCTGTCACACTTTACTTCCCATTTGTCCTTGGCCATGGGATCTCACAGCCCAGTTAGGGGGAAAGGGCATGTGCCATAAAGAACAAACCGGGCCAGGAGATATGGGTAAAAGCTGTGTGAGGTATATGTGGGGCAAGTATAGGATAGTACAAGCTGGGGAGATAATGGCTGAAATCCACCTGCATCCCTCATTGTCAGGGCTGTGATGACCAGCAAGCCCCAAAGTAACACTTCCCTTTACAACCCACTGGGTCTTCTTCTTGTTCTACTTCAAGTGTGAATAAATCAACCTTCAATAATATACATGAGACTATAAACAAATGTACAATACCATTGGTTATAATCTAAAACCACCCAAAGCATCAAAAATGATCTAGGGCCAAAAGGGCAAGCAAGCAAAACAGTGAAAAACTGGGAGAGAGAAAAAGAAAGGTGCTACACACAATATATTAAAAGGAGATAGGTTTCACTTCCCTAAATCACACTGGATATCCAATTCTCTGCACGGGAAATATTTTTTTTTTAATTCCTATTCTGAAGTAATAATAGACTTTAAAGAAAGTTGAACGAAAGAGAAACAAAGAAAACTAGGCCTGCCATCTTTGGTACCTGTGGAAGGATGATGGCAAGTTCAAGGCCTGCCTGGGGTGCAGATCAATTAATGCCAGACGGACCAACCTAGTGAGACCCTCTCTCAAAATTAAAGAAAAAACATCAATACACAAAGGGCTGGGGTACTGCTCAGTGGTCGAGCACTTGTATAACACCTCACGGGACCCTGTGTTCAATCCTCAGTACTGTAAACATGGAAGTGCAGAGAAGTCCCATTTAAGCTCCACTCATCTTCCCAGAATGACAGCTTGTGTAACTGAAGACAATGCTCGAAACAGGAGTGTGACACTGAGACTATTCATTGCACTCAGATTTGGCCAGCATTGTACAAGTGTGTGTGTGTGTGTGTGTGTGTGTGTGCACTTTTCTTCCCCACTATAGTCACACCCACTCACACCTTCTATCCCTGGCAACCACCAATCTGTTCTCCACCTCCACCACTGTGTCATGTCAAGACACAGACAAATAAATGATGGTGCATGTAACCCTATGAAATGGGCTTTTCTCAGTCTGCATGATGCTCTAATATCCAGCCAAGTTGCCACATTCACCACTAGCTTTTGTGTGTGTGTGTGTGTGTTTTAAATTCCTGTTGCTGAGCAGTGTACCGTGGTAAATAGATATCATTGATTCAATCATCCCCCATTAGAGGGACAGTGGATTGTTTCTAGTTTTAAGCTATTATAAATAAAGCTGTGAGGCACATTTTGTGTACATGTTTGTGTAGGAAGATCAATTTTAATTTCTCTGAGATAAATACCCAAGAGAGCAATCAGGGAGAGACTTTTTAATATTGAACCTTGAATCAGCTCACACATCCGGAAGACCTCACTTTTCTACTCCCTGTCTCCGGTATTCTTGGGCTTCAAAAGGCAATGGCATTTCTGGACCCTTTAATTTCTACCAGATGCAACATCCAAACCTTGGCTGAGCTGAGTGGGACAGTGTGTTACTCTGATTTTTTGAGCTCAGTGTGGTGAACATTTTCTGAAACTGCTGCTGCCTGGAAACAAGCAGCTCAAAGTGGAATGATTATATGCCTTTATCACACAGAGAAGCTTCCGGTGCCAAGGGCCACTTAGTGGCTGGAAACAGCCTACACACTGTGATTCATGCTTCATAAGCTGTTAAATGGTTCATCAAATCCCACTCAGGTATGGGTTGTTATTTTTGTTTTTGAGGTCTCTCATCTCAAATCGTAATATTTGGATTTTCAACATGTCAGGTGTCTATGAAACTTGTGACTTCTTTGTGTTGTAAAGTTCCATCCCCAGAAAATCATATTCGTGAGTCTTCATATGTGCTTTAGTTGTTGAATCTTAATAAATTTCTTCTGCATGTGATGTCAAACCTGTTTGTTTCTCAAAAAGGCAGAAATATTTCCCCTTGCATCCCAAACAAAATATATTCAAAGATTTTTCAATGAGCTTCTTGCAATGTACACAGACTTTCTACTTTGTTCAACAAAGATTTTTCCTTCTTAACCCTCGTTTTGGATACTTGCTTCTGAATATAAATGTGTACACAGGGTGAAATCCTGAAACATCCAAATTCAAATATCTTCCCAAAACCAAAATCATGCAATGTACTACATGGGGAAAGAGAAAACACAAGTTCAATCATTTATTCCAGAAGCAATGATTGAATGCTTATGATATCCAGGCAAGTGAAAAGTTTGGGGCTGGAGAGATGGCTTAGCTATTAATGTGCCTGCCTATGAAGCCTAAGGACCCAGGTTCAATTCCCCAGTACCCAAGTAAGCCAGATGCACAAGGTGGCACATGCCTCTGGAATTCATTCGCAATGGTTGGAGGCCATTGCATGCCCATTCTATTTCTCTCTGTCTCTCTATCTCTCTCTAAAATGAATAAGTAAATAAACAAATAAATAAATGTAATTTTAAAATTGCCTTTGGGGCTGGAGAGATAGCTTAGTGGTTAAGGCACTTTCTTGCAGGGCCTGATGATCTGGGTTCAATTCTCTAGTACTCATATAGAACCCTCTCTATCTCTCTGTGTCTGCAAATAAGCAAATAAATAATTAATTAATAAATAAAATTTTAAAAAGCACCTTCATGCAGCTTGGACAAAACTCAGTGTAGTGTGTTCAGATATGTGATAGCAGGGGTACAAGGTGGAAGGAACAAAGCTTTGTGTTGGGCCATGGAGCTGTCTGCCTGAAATGAAATGCAATGTGACTTCTGAGAGATGAGAATGAAATGGGCAGCTTAAAGGGAGAAGGCAGGTGGGGGAGACAGGTAGAAAAGCATTTCAGGCAGAAGGTGGAGCATGCACTTGTTAGGAAGTGGCTTCTTCGGCCTCTGTGACCGTATGGGAAAGCTGCCTCACAGAGTGTGAGGGGCTTCGTGAGCTAAAGGGAAGAGAGACTATGGAGAAAGTAGAGATGTCTGTTAGGATGAGGGGCAGTTGTTTCTTCAGGCCACAGGCAGAAGATAAGGAAGTTTTCTTGATTGATTTTTTTTAAAACCATGTACCTTAAATATATCTTTAATGTGTGTTTAAATAAATGAAACACGTTTACTGAAAAAATATACAAACAAGATAAAATACTGTTAGACCAACAGATAAAGTTTACAAACAACAAATTAGGGGGCTGGGGAGATGGTTTAGCATTAAAGAGCTTGCCTGCAAAGCCAAAGGACCCAGGTTCGATTCACCAGTACCCACATAAAGCCAGATACATAAGGTGGCACAAGAGACTGGAGTTCATTACAGTGACTGGAGGCTCTGGTGCTCCCATTCTCTCTCTCTCTTTCTCTCTCTCTCTCTCTCTCTCTCTCTCTCTATATATATATATATATATATATATATATATATATATATATACATATCCCTCCCTCTCTCTCCCTCTCTCTCTCTCTCTCATATATATATATATATATATATATATATATATATATATATATATTTCTGCTTCTCTCTCTCCAATAATTAAATAATATTTTTAAAAATGAAAAAAATTAAAGAATTAAAGGATGCGAACCATGATCTATTGCATAAATACTTTCAAGGGCAAGGCTCTTGGCACTCCTGCACATTCTGAAATCTCCATGCCCCTCAGTCTCTCCCTCTGTGTGAAACCCTTCCTGGTCTCCACGTGATGTCTTTCCTGTCACCCTGCCCCTACCTCCCACAGCACCAATTCCTCTGCCACTCAGAGCATCCCCAAAGCACTTGATGCATTACTACATCTTTGTATTAGCTAGTCTGCCTTCCAGCTAGGCTGAGTTCCGTGAGCAGAGCCTGCATATAGGTCAGTTCTAGATCCCCATTCATTCATTCATTCATTCATAACAGTTCTTGAGAGCCCACTACATGCTGAGCGGCATAAACTCTGGAGATGCAACAGTGAGCAGAGTATCCAACATTGCATGTCCCCTTGCTGTCGATATTGTCAGAAGAACATAGATAATAGATGCAAGACTCAGTTATTTCCTGGCTCCCAAGTTTAGAGATTTTGGGTTTCCCTGTAATTCAGGAAGGGAGTTGTTTAAGGAGATTTGATTTCATTGACCAGAGCTTGCTTAGGCTGAGCAACATTTGAAAACCCCAACATGGGCTCTTTTATGAAGGAAGAACTTTCTCATACCCATTCCCACAATGCATTTTTTCCTTAATATTTATCAACACAGATGGAACATCACCCATAAGGCACATGTCCAGATCACTGGATCTGAAGCTATAGTGGACAGTATACTAGCACACATGTCCCTCGGTAGCAAACCTTTATTGTCCCAGGGAACAACAGATTTTAAAAAACAATGCCAGCTCCATCCAGTCCTATAGATTCCTCTGAATAGCCATGTCTCTAATGAGCAAGTGCACCCCTATGGAGGCCTGAAACTAAAAGCTCCTCAACGTCCTAGAGTTTAGGGACTCACATTATGGTTCATAGGCCTGTATTGGGCCAGCCCATTGATCTGTTTCTAAATATATGCTAATTTTAGAGAACTTATTGCATTGGCTGCAACTGAGCCAATCTACGAATTCATCTCAATGAATTGATCTCATTTTTGTTCTCTCTTTTTGAAAGTTTGAGAGATTATCTCTTCACTCCTAACTGAATCTTTTTCAGCTAAACTCTACAGACCAGAAGCAGCCTATGCTCTGTCTTGAAGCAGTGGGGCCAGCTCATCTTCTCCTCACATACAAAGAAGACCAACAGAAACATTCCTATCCCAAATGAATCTTCTCCAAGTGGAAATACTGTGCATATCTTCAGACATAAAAGCCAATAATTTGTTTTTATTTCTTAAGACCTACCACACTGTGCCACCTGCTATAACGTCCAAGTTCAGTGTTTCCCGATATGCTGCTGGTGAGAATCAAATGGGAGAGTTTAAAACAGATTTGAGCCCTCTCCCTTCAGAACCTAGTTTGTTAGGTGTAAATAGAACAAGAATCCAGGCTACTCACCAGTTATCTTCTCATCTGTGATTCTCTTGACCATATCACTTTGGGAGCATAGCTTTAGCTAGTCAGTGCTGAGCATGGGTTATAGGTTTCTAAAGAGTCCAGCACTTGAGAACATTTACCATGAACACTTGCGTGCTTTAGACTTTTGAGAGATTAGAAGTATGCATTACATTTAGGAAAATCCTTGACTGTAGCTGCAGTTTCTGCTACCTTCAGACTCAATGACCAACTGGAAACATGTCATGTTCAATTACCGTGCCACCAACAAACCCCAAGCCCGAGTCTTCAAGTGTTCTTGTCCCAAAAGGAGAAGCAGAAGATAAGCAGCTATCTGGAAAATGCTACAACTTCTGGAATGAAGACTGGGGTGAGTTTTAGAGTGTAGGAAGGGAAATGTACAGGATGGCTTCTTGAAGGAAGGAAAGAAGGAAGGAAGGAAGGAAGGAAGGAAGGAAGGAAGGAAGGAAGGAAGGAAGGAAGGAAGGAAGGAAGGAAGGTCTCAACTAAGAGATTGGATCACCTGAGCCTCAGTTTCTTCATTCTACATTGCACTGCTTACATGTATAACACATTGTTGGCCTTTAAAAAGTGATACAATGGTCACTTCCTTTTTGCTAGTCGTTAAGGAATAAAAATATTAAAGAATATTAAAAAGAAATACAAAGAGTAAAACATAGTTCTCTGCAAAGCCTAATGAAGCATAAAGCAATTAGAACTAATGTACCCTCACCCATTATTCTAGATATAAAACAATCTATACCCAGGTACTGGTTCCTCTATTTGGACTTTATTTATTTATTTATTTATTTATTTATTTATTTATTTATTCTATTTTACTTCAGAGCAGGAATCATCTTCTCCCTTCTGTGTGATTCCTTAAGCTGTACCAAAGGAGCAGTTGGATAGGACAAACTACATTTTATATGAATTAAATTCACATATATACACACACACACACACACACACACACACACACACACACACACACACACACACAGAGGTCTCTATTTGGTAAGTCACATATAATCACAAATCCAATCAAGAACTCAGTGAGGAGGTGATATGCCTCCCATTTAATTATCCTGAATCTATAATCCATGGTGGAGGAAATCCGGAGATTGAAACCACTTACTGGCTAATCAGGGGAAGGTAATGAAGATTTTATATGAAGGCTTCCTGATCTCCTTGCCTTTAATAGAGGTACCAGGCATATTTCTAGGTGATGGCTAATTTAGTAAGTAAAATTACTTAAAGGAATAAAAGCTCCTATTCTCCTCTGATGCATACATTTTACTTCAGAAGTAGATGTAGATTGCTTATTATAGTGCCATGAATCATCTTAAAAATAAGCATTAAAGTTGAAACAATAATTCCCTCTGGTTAAACAAAAGAGAAAAAGAAAAGTTAGCTTCTAAATATAGTTAGGTTGTTGACTTTTTAGGTTTGCACATTTGAATAGGGAAGGGAAATTTAGTTTGGGATACTTGGTTTTGTCTCTTCTTTCTTTTGTACAGTATTTCCCATTTGTAAGATAGTTCATAGGAAAGGAAGAAACCTGGTTCATGTTTGACATGTATTTTTAAATGAGAACTATGCTGAGTTCACTATAGAGTAAATACGCCTTGAATATGCTGAAGCACTGCTGGAGCAATGATGAGTATTCATAATTCCAGAGCATGAGAGCCTGAAAGAACAGACACAATAATTACTGTCTCCTGGATCAAAATTCTATTTTGGAATTCCACATAAAAATACAGAGTTATAGCTTTTATTAAAATGCAAGTAGATTTGGCAACACCTCTCTGCCCCGTCACATTGGCTTGGTGCTGCATGAAAGCACTACTCTTTAGGAGAGGTACGTGACTTCATAAAGCTCCTTCTTCTTTCCCACATTTAGTTTTCCCTACTGTCCTGAAGGCAATTTGAATTTGTAATACAAACCATGTCATAACACACTCATGTAACAGAGAAGGAACTGGATCCAGGAAAAGCAAGCAAATTCTTTCTGTGGCCCCAAAAATGCTGCACAGTAAACACCAGGCCCAGCAGCATAGAACAATAAGCATTTGTTTTGTTCACATGTTTGAAAGTCAGCTGGGCTCCTTGAGGGTGGCTTTGCCTGTGTGTCACTCATTCTTCCCCTAGCACTGACAGATTAACCCAAAAGGTTCTTCAGTGCACATGACAGAAATGGGAGAGGGCAGGAGAACACACAGCCCTCTCAATGTCTCAGTTCATCCCTATCACACCATCATAATCTTTCTTTTCAAGGCAGCAGGAAAGCCTCATGGTTGAATTAAAGTCAAGGGATGGAAAACGTGTGCAGCCTTATTGGGAGAAACTATATTTACCACATGGAAGACACTGGCATAAGGTTAAATGATTAAAGCCGGTAAAGCACACAGCTTTAATCCCAGAATCTGAGAGGCTGTGTCAGGAGGAGTGTGGGCTCTGAACAAACCTGAGCAGCATTCTGAGACCCTGTCTCAGAAAAAAAGAAGAGAAAAAGTATAAGTCAGCCACCTCATCTACCACGGTGGAGCCATGTAATCACTCACCGTGTAGTCTGCATTCAAGCCCAACATTACTCACTTGCCTTTCACTCTTGCCCCTCTGATTTGGAGGCAGCACTCGTGTAAGGCACATTGCTATCAGAGCCCTGGGGAGAACCTGCTTCTAAGGCTGGTGTTTTGTTGCTTTTCTGCTGTTTTTAAAATACTACTGTCCTATCTGTGTGAAATAAGTGATCCCTCAGCTTTTTCAGAAGGACTTCAGATTTTGAAAGAATTACATATAGAGATAGAAATTGATGGATGATAGAGATAGATAGATAGATAGATAGATAAATAGATAGACAGATGTTAGAAGTCATTTTTAAATTTAAGTGTTTATACATACTAAGCAATACTCTATTCTGAGGTACACCTTTAACCTTTGAACTCTATTAAGGTCTGAACAGCAACACATAACTGAAGTACAAAGCACTCATAGGATGTATACATATATATACATATATATATATATATATATATATTGTTTATTTTTATTTATTTATTAGCAACAGACAGAGAGAGAGAAAGAGGCAGAAGAAGAGAGAATGGGCAGGCCAGGGCCTCCAGCCACTACAAATGAATCTAGATACATGCAACACCTTGTGCACCTGGCTTACGTGGGTACTGGGGAATCAAGCCTCGAACTGGGGTCCTTAGGCTTCATAGGCAAGCATTTAACCGCTAAGCCATCTCTACAGCTCATAGGATATGTTTTAAGTTCTCAGAGTAATCTGTTCCTCAATAGTTCCCAGTCTAATTGCTCCATATATGATAATAGGTAAATATGGCATCAGAGAAATCCATTACGGAAAGCAAGAGCATTCACAGATTAGACAACATTACTTGCTTTAGGTTAGAGAACCTCATCTTTCCTACTTCTAAGATTTGATGTTTTTTAATGCTATCTCAAAAAGCTGATAAACCATTAAATCTCTAACAAATAGACAAAGGAGGAAAAAAGATAAGCAAATGTTTTTTTTTTTTTTTTTTTTTGAGAAAGAGAGAGAGAGGGAGGGAGACAGATAGAGAATGGGTGTGCCAGTGGCTTCTCAGGTGCTGTAAACAAACTCCAGCTACATGCTCCCCCTTGTGGGCAAGTGTGGCATTGTGCCCTTGCGTCACTGCTCCTGGATAAACATGGGACCTGGATAATCCAAAGGGCATTCTTAGGCTTAGCAGGCAGGTGCCTTAAATGCTAAGCCATCTCTCCAACCCAAAAATGTGTTTTAACATGATAATTTGGAATATCATCCACAAATGACCACAGAAACAAACAAACAAACAGCAGTTCATACTCTTGTGGCGTGAGAGCTTGCTCCCAGCCTACCATCCTCTCCTTGCCTGCAGATCTGTGTGAGCAGACACAAAACACAACATCTAAAGATCCTTCAGGCTGTTTCCTGAGCCAGCAGCCAACCCAATATCTTTCCTGTATTCAATTCTGGTAGCTTTAACTTTCCAAAAGTGCTGTTGCCATCCATACAAAGTTTAGCTCTCACTTCAAAAAATGAAGAAACAAAAATGTGGACATTATAACCTCAAAAATATGGTAACAGCTTCAAAAATCCAAAGCTCTCAAAGCCATTCCAATAAAAAAAAAATGTATAATATCTATCTTCCCAGTATCAAAAGTGGGGCCCAAGTGATTTGACCACAAAACCTCCTCCCCACCCTTATGTGCTTAAACACTTAGTGTGTAGATGCTTGGGAAGGTTGTGGAACCTTTAGGAGGTAGAACCTAGCTGGAGGAAGTGTGTCACTGCAGATGGGCCTTGAGGTTTCACAGCCCAGTCCCACTTGCTGGTTTTGTTTTTTTCCCCTCTGTTTCCTTCATGCTGATGTAAAGATATGACTGTTTTTGTGCTCCTGCCATACTTCCCCTGCCAGGATGGTCTTTACTCTCTAGAACTGTCAGCTCTTTTCTTTCCATAAGCTACTTCTGGTGAGGTATTTTTGTTCCCACAATGAGAAAACAAGAAAGTAATTGTTTTACACACACACACACACACACACACACACACACACACACCTGGATTCAAATCACTCACCTTTTCTGATAGAACCCCTTCTCAGGGTTGTTTTATTATGGATAAAGAAGCTGTGGCGGAGAAAGGACAAATAGGAGTTTCTGTTTCTCCTCCACTCTGTTCAAGTCAAGAGTAAATTATTTCTTCCTCAAACTTTTCCCACTCTGGAATAAATGTATGTTGATAGTTCTCTTAGACCAAATCTTTCCTTGATACCCCACAATGTAGACCACCCATGGTATCTTCTTCTTCTTCTTCTTTTTTTTTTTTTTTTTTTTTTAGGGAGAGACACAGAGAGAGACAGAGAGAGAGAGGGAGAGGGAGACAGATAGAGAATGGGCTCACCAGCAGTCTCTCAGCTGCTGTGAATGAAATCCAGATGTGTGCGCCCCCTTGTGGGCAAGTGCGGCATTGCACCCTTGTGTCACTGCATCTGGATAAACATGGGACCTGGAGATTGGAATGGCTGGAGATTAGAACCAGCATTCTTAGGCTTATGAGGCAGGCGCCTTAACTGCTAAGCCATCTCTCCAGCCCCATGGTATCTTCTTGTTCTTTACTGCCTGCTTTCATATTCTGTGAGTGTTCTTGATGGTCATATCCCTTCCTTGAGGACAGTTAATGGACCTACAGAATTCCCTTAGTAACTATATGTCAACAAATTTTATAAATCATGTCAATTTCCATGAATTTTTCAAAATATTGTTATTTATTTATTTGACAGAGAAAAAGGGAGAGAGAGAGAAAGAGAAAGAGAAAGAGAAAGAGAAAGAGAAAGAGAAAGAGAAAGAGAGAGAATGGGCATGCCAGGGCCTCTAGCCACTGCAAATGAATTCCAGATGCATGTGCTCCCTTGTGCATCTGGATAACATGGGCCCTGGGGAATCAAACCTGGGTTCTTTGGCTTTGCAGGCAAACACTTTAACTGCTAAGCCACCCTCCAGCCTGAATTTCCATGAATTTTGACATGTCTATCAGGGATGAGTAGTGGCACCTGTAAATAATACATTTCATTATGTACCTTGTGAATGTAATATCACCTAAGCCATAAGACTATAGTGAATCATGGGACATGGTAGGTAAGTTGACATTGAGATGTGAAGACAAGTTTTCAAGGTCACACAGTAGAAAGGAGGGCTTCTGTCATGGTTTGGAATGAAAGGGCACAAAGAGACCTTGGAATCTTTCAAGGTTCTAGAGCCTTTGAGCAAATAGTACAATCCTTTTAGGTCTTCCATGTATTTTAATGACTAACTATAGAGCAGGATAAAATCAAAGTTACACTCCTCACAGAATGGTTGACTGTGCCATGGCTCGTTTATAATTTTGCTTGTTTGTTGTTGGACATGGCTATTTGCATAATTTTAAAGATGTTTAGGGAAGCAGAAAAATAGCTAGGCTGTACTGTTCTACAAGAATTCTTTAGGACAAATTGTTCCTAAGGAAAACAGAATCCAAGAGGATTACAGAGGTTTGCCAAAGACTATGAGTGTTAGCTTCCTTTTTCGTCTCTAGGGAGGTAAGTAGAAGGAGGAGTAGAGAATGTCAGAGAGACACCGAGAGGACCAAGAGAGGCTCATCACACATACAGGGTTGTTGAGATCACCTTTCTGAAAGGTCAGTGATGATTCCACAAGCATGAGGAGCAGAACCAGCAGCTGAAGTTAGGAACACAGGGTGGAGGTATAAAGCAAATACATACAGGGCACACAAATCAGCCATCTTTTACTAGTGTCCACAAAACTATAGTGATCAGGGGCTGAAGAGATTAATTGAAGAGTTGGTTCATTAATTCCTTCATTTGATATGAAACATTTGATTACTGCTTAGGATATCCATGTGCCCGGTTTTTCACAGTGATATTCTAATTTAACAGCATGAAAAAATATTAACTTTTAATTTTTCATTTTAATTTTGTAGGAATTATTAGTGTCTCTTACTAACCATGAAAGAAGGGGACTCTTTAGGGAAGAGTCATTTAATCCCTTCAAGAAACTTATTTGAAGGTTTGGTTTTTATTTTTTTAATTAATTAATTTATTTATTTATTTAGAGTGACAGACAGAGAGAAAAAGAGGCAGATAGATAAAGAGAGAATGAGCGTGCCAGGCCCTCTAGCCACTGAACGAACTCCACATGTATGCACTACTTTGTGCATCTGGGTTACGTGGGTACTGCAGAATTGAGCCAGAGATCCTAACTACAAAGCCTGAATTTGGTTGAATTTTGACATGTCTTAGGGATGAACTGTAAATAATTACCTTAGAATGTAATATCACCTACGTAAAAGACTATTCAACAGAAGTAGGTAAGTTGACCAACCGGAGTCCTTAGGCTTCACAGGCAAGCACTTAACCACTAAGCCATCTCTCCAGCCCAAGGTTGGGTTTTTATATGTGCATTAGACTTAATGTTGTGCTAGTTCTAGCTAAAAACAAACATTTCTTTTGGACGTCAGATGTCTAAAGTCTTCTTGGCTGAAGTCAAGGTGTGAGGCCCACACTCTTGAGTTACTAGCATTCAGAGCTGTATTTCCTGTTTCACTTTGTCAAGATGAGACAATCGGGTACTGCCACAAGTGTACAAGAAGACAAACACTCCTGAGCCCTTAGCCTGCCACCTGTGAAAGCATGCTGTGTGTTTACTTCTCTCGTACCTTTATGCTTTACCAGAAGTGGCAGCAGCAGCACCTGACTTCCTTCAGGCAAGTTGATAACCACCAATTAGTCCACCCCAGGAAATCAGTAAAAGTTTGCCCAGCTTCTATTGGAGAGTAACCCTGTCCCCTCTCAGGCCAATGCTGGTTTTCCTCTTGCTTATGAGCCCATTTAATATTATATCTCTTTGACTTGTTCTTGTTTCCTTGTCAGTGTGCCAAAGACCCTGTTACTGGTGATATCCTGTGGCAACACTAGAGGTGTGTTCAAGGAAGACATGGAGCAAAACCTACTAAGGAACCCAGACACAATCCCATGCAAACAACTAGCCTCCTGGATCCGCTTTTCTCTGGAGTTGCCGTGGTAGGCACCTCTCAAGTCTCCTTCTCGCCCTACAAACAATGCTCCCTCTCTCTCAATTTTTCCCTCTTTCTTTTATTTCCTTCACTTTCAAGAACTTAAAGTAAAGCTGGGCATGGTGGCACATGCCTTTAATCCCAGCATTCGGGAGGTAGAGGTAGGAGAATGATCATGAGTTCAGGGCCACCCTGAGACTACATAGTGAATTCCAGGTCAGCCTGGGCTAGAGTGAGACCTTACCTCCTAGGGGAAAAAAAAAAAAAAACAAAACATTAAATCCCAATGTTAATTTTCAAAGTCCATAGAACTGCTATCATTTTTAAGGGACTGAATTCTGAAATTTGAAGTTGATTCTACCACATCTCTGTTTTGGCAGTTAGATGACAGCTTCCTACATTCAATGCTAGCCATTTGTTCTTCTTCAGTTGAGAAGTATCTGCTCAGATCATCTGCCAACTTGCTCACTGGATTACTTGTGCTGTTGGTGTTCTTTATATACTGTGGATACTAGTCCTCCATCCTGTGAATGCTGTCAAAGGTTCTTCTCCCATCTTGTAGGCTGTCTTTTGCTTTGATGATAGTTTTTTTATGTAAAAACTATTTTTAATTTAACCAAAGACAAATGCCAATTTTTGCTTTTATTTCTTGAGTTACCAGAGTCTTTGCATGTTCCAGTTTCTTGAAGAAGCTGCTTTCCTAGTGTTTTAAGATTTTGGGTATTATGTTAGGTCTTTGATTCATTTTTGCATTGATTTTTATGTAGGGTGAGAGATGTGGATTTGGTTTCCAGGACATGTACAGTTTTCCCAGGACATTGCCAAAGAGGCTATCTTTTCTCCAATTCATGCTTCTGGAATCTGGCCATAGATCCTGGGTCTCCTAGTCTAGTCCACCAGTTTTTCTTTTCTTTTTTTTTTTTTTTTTTTGCCAGGACTATACTGCTTTTGTTACTATGTTTCTGAAGTATACTTTGAAATCAGGCATTGTGATATCTCCAGCATCATTCTTACTACACAGGCCTGCTTGGTTCTTGGGTGTCTTTTATGTGCCCACATTAATTTTAAGATTTTTCAGGTCCTATAAAATATCATTACATTTTTATGGGGATTGCACTGAATATGTAGACCACTTTAGTTAAAAGGGTCAATTTTTTTGGCAATATTAAATTCTCCATATCCACAAACATCCTTTTAATTGTCTAGTTTCTCTCTCTCTCTCTCTCTCTCTCTCTCTCTCACTGTCCATGTGTGTGTGTGTGTGTGTGTGTGTGTGTGTGTGTGTGTGTGTGTGTGTGTGTGTTCATTTGTAAAACTATGGTAGCAAGCCTGGGAATGTTAGAAGGTAATATCAGGTGTAGGTCTTGCCTCCAAACCTTGCTTGAGGCAGAGTCTCTCATTGTTGTTCTTTGCTGTGTTTACCAAGCTAGGTGTCCCACGAGCTTCTGGGAAATTTTCCTGTCTCCACCCTCCTTCTCTGGGATTATAGATACCTGCTACATTATACACCTATTCCATGGGTTCTGGGATTAGAACTCAGGTCTCTGTGTATATCCAGCAAGCATTCATCCACTGAGCCATCATACCAGCACCTAATTTTTATTCAGTTTCTTTAGTGCTTGGTAATTTTCACCATAGAGAACTTTCACCAACTTGTTCAGGTTCATTCTTAAGTGTTATTTTCTAATGTTTTCATGAATGATATTGTTTTCAGGGTTTCCTCTCCACAAATTCAGTACTGGCATATAGAAAGAGTATTTATTTTTATATTGATTTTATCTCAGAATTGCTGGCTGTGTCCTTTCTAAGTCTTTTGGTGAGGTTATGTTTTTCTTTATCTTTTCCTTTTTTTAAGTTACAGAATCCTATCCCTTGCAAACATGGATAATTTAACATCTTACTTTTCTGTTTGTATACGGTTTATTTCTTTCTCTTTTGTGGTAGTTTGAATATATGGCCCCCAATATATTCAGTGTTTTATTAGCTTGTAGTTTGGATCTGCAGCCACCTGGCTGGAGGCAGTATCACTGGGTGGATTTTAGGGTATAGCCCTAAAGTGTGATGGTGGGTTTGAGATTTCAATCTAAAGATATGCAAAGTGTGCCTAGCTGGAGTTCCTGAAGTGTGCTGTGCTGTGTGGCTTTTGGCTTTTGGTTCTCTCTCTCTCTCTCTCTCTCTCTCTCTCTCTCTCTCCTGGTCCTGTAAATGCAGGCCAATTTCTTCTGCCATTATAGAACTTCTCCTGGATCTGTAAGCTTCAATTAATCCCTTCCTCCATAACTGTGCCTGGTCTGGAAGTTCATCTCAGCAAACCTGAGGCTGTCTGCTACATCTTGTCTTGTTGCTGTAGCTAAGATTTCCAGGGCTACACTGAGTAAGAATGGTGACTTCACATGCTTGTCCTACTCCTGGTTGTACAGGAGATGCTTGCCTTGTTGACCCATTCAGTATGATGCTGGCTATGTACGGACTTGTTGCATGGAAATGTGGTCCTTCCATACCAGGGTATTCAGATATTTTAATCACAGAGGGAAGTTGAATTCTGTTAAACATTTTGTTATGCATCTAATGAAATGATCATGTGACTTTTCTCCTATAATGAGAATATGGAAGCTTTGGCCACAGACTCATTTCAAAACCCTTTCATTTCACCCTGACTTCAGACAATTTTTCTACAGTATTTGTCATTGGTATTTCTCCTACTTAATTGTTTTTAGTAGATTCTTTTGCTCTATTGAAGATAACCATCTCTGGTTCTATTTCCCTGGATTCGCATCTGCCCCTTTTAGTTCACTGTACTGCAATCACGCCACTTCTACCAGAAGATGGTATTGGTCTGTTCTGGCCTCAATACGTGCTTTAGACAACAGTTTGTAGATTTATTCCAGCCTAGACCTAGGAAGCATGGCATTTTCCAATACCACCCTCTCCAAAACAGGCCACAAACATGATGGCTTATAAATTAAACTACTGAGTGATGACAAGCCACATGGAGATTGGCTATAAGGAAATGTATCACAGAACCTTAGCAGACATGAGAAACTATATTAGATGTCCCAGGTTCAACAGAGCCCCTACTTGAATGTATACGTGATCCCAGGCAACCAGGCAAGTCTGAACTGTTCAGCTGACTCCAATCAAATCCAAGATCATGCTGAGGAATAAATCATTGCAGTCCTGGTCCACGGAGTTCGGGAATAGTTTGTTATACAGAGATATTGATCTGAAAACCACACATGACTCTAGGTATTTAAAGACAAAAGGAACTGAGTTTTACAAAGCCATGACAAAGTATTACAAGCCCTTCTGCCCTAAAACTAACTAGTCTCAAAGTCCAACTCAGAGCTGTGATGCATATGTCAGGAATCTGATGTATCTGATTCCACAGCTGCTTCCACAACTGCCTTTCAGACTTCAGAGGGAGAGAAGACACAATGCCTCCCGAGCATGACCGCCACAGCTGCCTCTCAAACCAACCTCCCCGGCCCATTTTTGCTTTCCAGCAGCAGCTCTTATAGCTGGGGAGTGACTAGCCCTGCCAAAGGGTCAGTTTTAGCTTTCCAACCTCAGAGGCTAACAGGAGAGTTGAATGGAAAATGAGGAAAGCTTAACATCTTTTAACTGCTTTTACCAGACCTTTGATTTATTCATTATGGGACACAGAAGTGGGATTTTGGTGTCTGTCATGCAATTAATCATCTGGGCCCTACTATTTATTAGATGTACAATCTTGGTCAAATGGCTTAACAAGTATGAACTTGTTTTTTTCATTCATTATCATGGAAATGCTCATACTTAATTTGGAAGTGTCTTAGGACTCAATATACCTTTCAAAATAGTTGCTCATAAATTATCTCATCCACAACAAGTACTAAACAATTAATGATAGTCATATTAATATAGTTGAAACACGAACAGACACTACAATGTACAATATGTGGAGACTATGATATGATAATGTATTAGGGACAATTTAGATTAGTAAGAAACACATCCTAAAGAAGATGGTAACTTGCATGAGTTTTGAGATATGTAAAGTACAAAGGCAAAAAGGGAGAAGAGGGAAGGCAAGATGAAGGGTAGGAAGGTGGGAGAAAGGAAGCAAAGAAGGAAGGAAGAAAGACAAAGAAGGACGGAGGGAGGAAAGAAGGGACAGAAGAAAAATGAGAGGAACAGAGATCACAAATATTGTCACCCCTTGATCCCACTCATGGTTTTATAAGTAGGGCCATGACCAGTGCTCCTCTACTGTATTTCTTGAACAATTTAATTCATCTTTGACTTTCCTTCCTTACATGTTTCTGGCTTGACAATAAACTGGGGAAGGGGAGAACACTAGACTTCATAAACTTGCCTTTATCACTAAGTAGTCACTAAATATTGGATCTGGAATTTATACTTCTTGTATAAGTAAACATTCCAACCTAAACCCAAAGGAAATCAAAACAGCAACAACAACAATAAGAACTGGCTGAGATGACTTCCATGTTCCTCCCAGCATTGACAATCACTGACAAACCTCAACCTATTCATTCCCAAGCATGGATCCAAAATGTTGAGCAGAAAACCCAGTCTCTATCTGCCAGACTGCCTGTCACTGCAAAAAATGTGACTCCCAACAAGTGAATACAAATCCATCCACAGAACTAAAACCTATCAAGTAGATTCACACACTAACCACTGGGCTTGGTTTTCACAGGTAAACATCAAAGTGATCCACACTGGTTAGGTAGACACTGCAGCAAATGAAAGCAGGGAGGGCTAGCAAAACTCGTGTGCCTTTATGGAATGTGTGAATGCTATGAAGTAGATCCAATGCAAGGGCTTCCTCAACCGACTGGCTATGCAACACAGCCTCAGAAAGGCCTCTTGTTAATGTGAACCTGGTGCTGTGTGAGCGTTATGATGTCTTTCTAAAACTACACAAAATAATTATTGCATAATATCTCTCCTGTTGCTTTTAAGATCTCTGTAAAAATAGCTGTTTACTTCCTCAGCAAATAAACAAGGAAGGGGAAAGGGAATTTGTGATTAACTCTGAACACAGTAAATTTTAAAGCCTACACATGAGAAATTTCTAAAGATCAAAAATTTCTAAAATTTCTAAAAGAAAACCCTAATAGATTTGTATCAGTAAATTCTAATGATCATGTGGGGTAGAACAAAAACCCACTGGTTTTTCTTTGAGTAGAGGTCCCCAAGGCCAGTCAAGCTGCCATTTTGGGTGCAGGCTTCACATAAGCATGCGGTTTCCTTTGCTCTCCCTCCTCTGTCTCCTGTTTGAAAGAATGAGTGTCAGGTGTTGCTGTGATATTTCTAGTTCTCTCTACCACAGCATGAGTACAGGCAGGCAAGAGCATGCACAGGAAATGGGTTACTGCAAATACATGCGCACACCAAAACAACATGTAGAAAAAATAAAAGGCTGCAACAATGAGGTTAGTTGGTTTTTGTTTTGTTTTATTTCGTTTTTTAAAAGTCCAGAAAATGAAAGCATCTTTACATCAAACAGAGCTACATAAAATAGCTTTGCTCCATCTATCTTTTCTTACTGAAATAAGATATGGAATTAATGCTTCATAAACTTTGTGATATAAACTTCATGAAATTGATAACATGCATTTATAACTTTAGAGACAGTATGTTCTCAGATTGTTAGAAAAATGCATCCTAAGGGTCATGGAAAAAATTGCATTCTCTCAATCACAAAAATTTAGTGAGGTTGGTAGATTTCTTTGTTTTGAGATTTTGAGATTTTTTTATCTTTTAGAAATTTGTATATTTTGAATAGATTTGAAAATTGGTAAAAGACTTACAGATTTGTGAACTATAAATACTGGTCTTATGATTCATATTTACTCAATGATCTAATTTTCCTATTATCTTTTACACACTTTTGCCATAAAGATTTAAGTTTTATGCATTTGAACATTACTGCTTTCTCTTGTATAATATCTAGGATTCTACTCTTGATTGAGAGAACTCAGCCGATTCACAACAAAGAGCAATGAATGAATGAATGAATGAAGTCAGAGTAGTAAAGCCCAAACCAGCTCCTTGAACAGAGTAGTTACTACATAGTCCCCATTGCAAACCTACTTGATGAACAAAGGAAGAAAAACATCCCAGATTAAAAATAAGAACAGTGGGCTGGAGCATGTTAGCGCGCCAGCCTGTGAAGCCTAAGAAGGACCATTTGAATCTCCAGGCCCCATGTTTAGCCAGATGTAAAGTGATGCAAGCCTGCAATGCTACACTTGCCCACAAGGGGGAGGACACATTCTGCATGCCCATTATCTCTCTCTTTCTCTCTGTCTCTCTCAAATTAAAAATAAAAATAAATAAGGACAGTGAGTTAATTATGGATTGAAGAAAGATTTATAAAGCCTCACATAAAAAAGGAACAAGTTAAAAGTCATTAAGAGACAACTCGTTTGTTTTCTTCAGTGAGTAATCTCATCAGAAAGAAGTGGGAACAGCTTCACATTAAGGAAATATGACCACCAAATCAATTCATTATCTATATTGAAATATTGGGTGATCAAATCAGCCACAAAGGAAAAGCATTTGGGAACAATTGTAGATAGCTGAATATGGCTGGGTGAAAAATGATGCAAGGAATTGTTGAAGAAAACATCATAAGTGATATTGCAGCTATATAGAAAAATACAATTTGGTGGTAAAATATCAATCATTTAGGGATTAAAGATCAACATAATTAACCATTTTACAGCTATATTATATATATATATATATATATTATATATTTTTTTTGTAGTCTTTTTTAGGTCTGCTTAAAATCATAATAAATAAAATATATGATATAAAGAATATATGCATTCTTTATACCATATAGTTTATACTACATGATGTTATGACAATGTATCTGAATTCTAGAAAGATAGGTAGTATTCCTATTAAAGTATAAATTACTAACAAATATAACAAGTGGAAACCTTGAATAAACCAATTTCCATAGAAGGGACCAGAAACTGACAATGTAGCTCCCATTTAAAAAAAAAAAAAATTACCAAAACCAGATGGCTCAACAGCTGGATTCAATCCAACTTGTACAGAACAAATAATCTCAATGTTATTTAAATTGCTGTAGTCATGGGAAGAGATGGAAAGCTCTCCCATCCAGCACAGTAATATTCTTGGCTAAAGCTAACAATGATCATTCTAATTAAGAAAAGGTAGAACAACTTCTGTGATATGAACAGAGGAAAGATTCTCAATGGAATATTAGAAAATGGAATTAATTTTGTTGCTCTTTCTTAAAAAGGAAACAACTGTGTTGCAGTTTGGTTATGTATCAGGGTGTATATCTTTGAGAATGGGGGAATAAGCCATGCACTGGGAGGAATACCTGAGACAGTAAGGGTACAGGGTTTGTTTATGTGGCAAGAAACTGAACTATCCCACTCTGCATTTTCTAATCTTCTCCTTCCGCCTCATAATGAGCCAAAATCTCCTCTCCACGATTTTCACAGATGAATAAAAGATCATAGGACAGCAGTTCCTTGAGGCAAGATTACCAATTAAAACCAAAGGAGAACAGTAAACTCCAAGTTGTGTTTCCAGTCAAAAGTGGCTTTTTTTTTGGGGGGGGGAGTTGTTTTTTGGTTTTTCTTTCAGCTACTTACTTTTTGAGATAGGCCTCTAGGATTAATTGGGATAGAACACAGCACACCATGGGTACTAGGCAAAATGCTACAACCTGGAAATTTTTCACGTTCAAATCATATTATGTTAAGTATCATTTCCTTCCAAGGAGTGATCTGTCTTTGAAACACAGTAGAAAGAGATTTTTACATTTCATTCTTTTGCACATGAGCAAAATGGAGGCACTGGGCTCTGTCAAAGGCTCCGGCTCAGGTAAGGAATAGTGGGCCATTATTAACAGAACACCTTTAAACCATGATTTCTTTATTTTCTTGTCATTTTCATATTCCCTTGACAAGATGAAAAATATGTGCATTATTAAGTGGTTTCCAGACAAACAGCCATCAAAAATGCCCGTATATCAATGCAAATATTTACTTTTTGTAGAGAAGTGCTTGAATCAAATGATTTTTCTTACATTGTCTTACAATTCTGAATATTTTCTAATTGCTGATTAAGTTTTATGGGTTTTTTTTTTTTTTTTTTTTGTTGTTTGTTTTTGGAGAGAGACACAGAGAGAGACAGACAGAGGGAGAGGGAAAGGGAGAAAGATAGAGAATGGGCGTGCCAGCAGTCTCTCAGCTGCTGTGAAAGAAATCGAGATGTGTGCGCCCCTTGTGGGCAAGTGCGGCATTGTGCCCTTGTGTCACTGCATCTGGCTAAACGTGGGACCTGGAGATTGGAACCGGGTTCTTAGGCTTAGCAGGCAGGAGCCTTAACCGCTAAGCCATCTCTCCAGCCCAAGTTTTATGTTTTTATTTACCAAATAAAATTATGCTATTTTTCTCACTCTAATCCCAGAGTTTACATTATCAAGGTTAGTCCTACCTCCCACAGTCTCTGAATGTCAAGATCTGAACTCACATTTAGCACAAATGACAAAGTCTCACAACAATGTGCCTCTAGATCTTTTGAAAATTGTAGTATGATTTTCTCCTTTACAGTTACTACTATGTTGTAAAAACAATCCATTCCTTAGTCATATAATGAACAACGTCAGTCCTGAGCAAAGTCCTACAGGATAAGAGAGGACTGCTGATAACAATGGTTTTCTAACTTTGCAGAGTTTTCACCTGTACCACAACAGGTAGTAAAAGCTTCTTGCAGCTTAAGCAAACCACTTCCAGAGAAGAAGAAAGTGTGTCTGAGATGAAAGAGTGGTAGGTGGGGAGGAGGGAAAGAGGGAGGCAGGAAAGAAGGAAGGGAGAAAAGAGAAAACTAGAAATTCATTGTTATTGGGATTTTTAAATCTTTTAAAAATATTTTTATTTATTTGCAAGCAGAGAGCAATAGAGGAGACACAGAGAGAATGGGCACACCAGGGCCTCTACATGGATGCACAACTTTGTGCATCTGGCTTTATGTGGGGACTTGAACTCAGGCTGTTAGGCTTTTCAGGCAAGCACCTTACCTGCTAATCCATCTCTCCATCCTGGAATGTTTTAATCTTAGGGGAATATAAAATTTTACCATGGGTCCTAAGATACTTCATAGCTAAAATTTTACCCTCACCCTCCTCTCACTCACCATCAATAATGATTTACAAGCTTGTGAGTATGTAAAATTCAACTTTTTGCCAGGGCATGGTGGTGCATGCCTTTAATCCCAGCACTTGGGAGGCAGAGGTAGGAGGATCACCGTGAGTTCAAGGCCACCCTGAGACTACAGAGTGAGCTAGAGTGAGACCCTACCTAAAAAAAAAAAAAAAAAAAAAAAAAAGTTCAACTTTTTGGAGGTAGGCATTATTTGATTACCTCTGTGCCCCTGGTGCAGTGTGAACCTGTCCACAGTAGACATTACATAACTTTCCATTGAGCAGGGCTGTTTCTTTGTGATTAAATAGCTTGTCCATGCTGGCTGAAGTGAAGAGAATTTGGATTTGATAATTCTTTTTTTTTTGGAATTATTTTATTCATTTATTATTTATCAGAGACACAGAGGGAGAAAGTGAGAATGGACTCACCAGGGCCTCTAGCCGCTGTGAAGGAACTCCAGATGCATGTGCCACCATGTGCATTTGGCTCTCAGCTGCTGTGAACAGAAGCCAGATGTGTGCGCCCCCTTGTGGGAAAGTGCTGCATTGTGCCCTTGCATCACTTTGCATCTGGCTAAACGTGGGACCGGGAGATTGGAACAGGGTTCTTAGGCTTAGCAGGCAGGCACCTTAACTGCTAAGCCATCTCTCCAGCCCTTGACAGTTCTTGATTGCAACCTCTGTATTGCCTTGTCTCCACAGTGAGGCTTAGATTTGTACACAGGTAGTTTGACTGGAGATATGATTTTTATCACCACTCCATAGTATAAGTCATTGAAGACTCACTTGTTTTAGAGAAATACAAAAAACAGGAGAGATCTGTTCCTGCAATAATATCTCTTAAAATGAAAAAGGTTCTGATGTAGAATGCAGAATGAACCAGAATAAGGTGATATTTTTAAGAAAAAAATAAATATGGAGACAGGATGAAGTTCAAAGCAGATCTACCAGCATGAAATTTTCATAGATTTGTCTTTAGAAAGCATCTTCCCAAATCTTTCCAGGAAACTGAGGTGGATAACCAGCAAATGGCAATGTGCAAGTCTGAGTCCATGTTTATGTAGCAGAGAGTGGTTTCATCTTCCCTTCAGGATGTGTGGGTCTGGGGGTGCTCAGCTCTCCCCTCCATAACATCCAGAAGGAGGCTTAACTAAACCCTACATGACTATTGAAGGCTGAGGCGAATCCCAGTGTGGTATCATTATTGAAGGTCCCTGAAGATGAGGGGCCTGCTGTGACATCTATGTGACATTTTCCTGTGTGTGCTGTCTGTTGTCACACCTCTGCAGTGTGACCCACATCCTGCAGGGTATGAGGAGACCAAATAGGCATTTGTTCACAGATCTTCTCACCCCAATGCTCCTGCTGACCTCTCGAAGCTGGAGAGCATAAAATCACTACTAACAGAGGAAATGCAAGGGATTTTCTGTTACCTGATAGGGCAGAAGATTGGGCTGCAAAGGATCCTTGGTGTTTCTGATCACGAAGTTGCTATACGTGGGATAAAATATGATGCTATATTAGTTGTTTCTTGTTGCTATGACAAGACACCTGACCAAAATCAACTTAAGGAGTGGAGAGGGGTTATTTTATCTCACAGTTTCAGGGTACAGTTCAGGGAAGGCCTGGATGGCAGCAGGAACCCGAGAAGCAGGCAGCCATATTGCATCTGCAGTTGGGAAGCAGAGAGAGAGGAATGTTGATGCTCAGCTCATTTTCTTCTTTTTGTTCAGTTCAGGACCTCAGCCCATGGGATGGTTCTGCCCACAATTAAGGTGAGTCTTCTCACCTCTTTAACCTAATATGGAAACCCCTCAGAGAAAACACAGAAATTTGTCTCCAAGGTGATTCTACATCCAATCAAACTGACAATGGAAACTGATGACCACAGATATGGTTTGTGCTGTTTCTCTTCCAGAATGCCTTCCTTTTGTCCTGTCTGCCTGTTTTGGGCATTCACAGCTCTCTGACTGAAACAGCTCATCTGAGCCCTGGAGAGCCACCCATAGACCAACAATTATTCCTTGCCTACTCTGTGCTAGGTGCTGTTCTGAAGCCAGGCAAGAGAATGAGCATGTAACACAGCAAGCATGTTAGGGTGCTTGGAGGGAGTGTTCCAGATAAGTTTATGCCCCCAGAGGCAACCACATACTTTGCTTACCCTTAAAAGTGAGGGTGCCACATTTATAGTGCCCGTGTGATAGTATACAACACAGGACACAGTATTCTGTGTCTTGGAAGAAGAGTTTCAGGCAGTATCTCCCAGATCTTCCAATATGCCGAAAGTGATGCTCAGCCAGTACCTCTGACTAAATCCTGGAAAGCAGAGCTGATCCAACTGACACTACCAACACAAGACCATCATAACAGGAGGAAAAGATGATGACACCAAAATAAAAGAGAGACTGATTGAGAGGTGGAAGGGGTACGATAGAGAATGGAGTTGCAAAGTGGAAAGGGGGAGGAATTACCATGGTTTATTGTCTATAATTATGGAAGTCAATAAAAAAGAGAAAAAAATAATTTGCAAAAATTCAAAAAAAGAATTAATTATATGTAATGTAACCTTATATTTATAATAGTGTGTGCATATATATGTATATGTGTGTATACAGATACATCATATGCATATATGTACCTTTATATGTATGTGTATATATGCATATAGACTTTTTTGATAGAGTGAGAACAAGAGAGAGAAAGAGAATTGGCACACCAGGGCCTCAGCCTTAGTGTATTCGCATTCCAGATGCTTGCACCACGTAGTGGGCATGTGCAAACTTGCACTTGCCTCACCTTTGTACGTCTGGCTTATGTGGGATCTGGAGAGTTGAACATAGGTCCTCAAGCTTTGCAGGCAAGCGCCTTAACCACTAAGCCATCTCTCCAGCCCCATATAGACTTTTTTGAGACAAGGTCATATTAAACAGGCTGACTGTGCAGTCACAGCAGTCCTCACTCCCCTGGAATTATGGGCATGACCCATGACACTAAACAACTCCAGACAACTCTCCCAGGAGCTAGCCATGCTCTGTCACCCACCCATATGGACTTGAACCACCCTGGCATGTAACTCCTGATTTAAAAAAAAATGTTTTATAAGTCTTTTTAATCAGATAGCTAGAGACAGAGGGCAGAGAGATTACAGACTGACCTCTGGTAAGAGAACAGGAAAACTGCAGTGGGCACTGCCCACCACCCCTGACCTCACCTATCCCATAACCCACAACTCAGTCCTTACCTAGTCACCCTGACACCACCCCACAATCTCTGCACATTGCCCTGATGTGCACTAATTTGCATTCGTGCTAGCATCCCAACTGGTTTTGGTCATAGATTTGTCCGCTCTGTCAATTACTCCCCTCAGAACCCTATCAGCACCACACACTTCCAAGTGGGCCTCTGGTAAGTCAACATCCCTTTCTGTTTCCAGAAGAACGCGAGTCCTTTCAAGTAGGTAATATGCAAATGGTGGTGGCAGGTGTGACTGATGCAGGCGCTATCCCGAGGCGCCTATTCCTGAGGAAGGACTGAGGAGACTTGAAACCAGAGCTCAGTGGATGGCACAGGCGTCCCAGCCACCAAACCCTTAGTAATCATCTCACCATCTGCCCTGAGGTGGAAGGGAGAACTGAGCTCAGAAAGAAGGTCTGACCCACCCAAGTGGCCAGAGCCCCAGTCCTGGACAAATGGGGGTGATGGCTGTGGGTAAGCCCCGCCTAGAGGCCCAGCAAGGCCGCCCCGGGCCCTTCCCCCGCCGCAGGCCTTGGCCCGAAGTGGCGGCCAGCGAAGGCCGGGTGGGTGGCGCGGGTTGGAGGCGGCCCACGCGTGCTCCGAGGCTCCCGCGCAGAAGCGCGGTGTCGGGCCGGGGCAGCCCGCCCAGTCGGCTGCGTGCACGCACGGAGTTTGCAAAGTGGTGGTGAAGCCTGAGCGGGGCGCAGGGGGTGGGAAGAGTGGGGGTGCGCGCGAGGAAAACCCGCCTCTCGTGAGTTGAGCGAGGAAGGAGGGGTGGGGTGGGGGGGAGAGAGGACAGGCTCCGAGTTCCGCTTCCTGAACGGCGGGTGGGTAGAGAAGGCTGGCGCGGGCAGGGACCGGCGGGACGCACGCCCGGGCACCGCGGCCAGAGCAGCGCGGCGGGCCATGGCCAGCGAGCGGACCCGCAGGTTCACGCGGAGCCTGCTGAGACCCGGGCAGGCGGCCGAGCTCCGACACAGCGCCGCGTCCGCAGCCGCCGTGGCCGTCAGCAGCCGACAGCAGCAGCGGGTGAGTGCCGCGCGTCCTCGGGGTGGCCCGGGGACCCGAACCCCAATCGCCGGCGGCTCCCGCGCTCCTCCACATCCACCGGGCCGCCCGCGGGTCCTCCGCCCCCGCGTCCCTCCCCGCCTTCTCCGTGGGCGCCCCTGGCGCCACCTCCTCCGCCAGGCAGTGCCGCCCCGCCGCCGACGCGGGAGGACCTGGGGCGCGTTTGGGGACGCGAGACTGAGTCTCAGTGGGCGGCAGCGGGGGTGGAGGATGCGCCCAGGTGTTGGGGAGGGTGGAGGAGGTGGCCATATATCCACACTGGTGCAGGCTGATGGGGTGTGCCCCCCTTCCCCACACACACTGAGATCTGCGCGCCCCTCTCACCCTGGTCAGCTTGCCAAAGAAGCAGCTCTGGTTTGCGCCTGGCCCAGACTTTGAACCCTCACCTTATCTCTAGCGCAGAAATAAAATACTCTTCACACAGGCCTCCTTCCTACCTCGAGCCACTTTATTTTAACACACTGTTGGAGAAAGGCTTAGGGACTGGCTGGAGGGACCCTGGGTCATTAAATGGCCTGTGGTTTCTGGTGTTTTTCGAACATGTTTCACGGGGTTTCTCCCTCTATGCCACTCTGCTGGTTACTTCCTTGTTGAAACGCCTTCTAGATGCTGGGTGATTTCCGCGGGAAGTCCCTGGGGCAGCAGCCAGCTTCGGGTGCCCAAATCATATCCATCCATCTCCAGACGTTCATAGATTCCAATAGGTGTCACACTACAGACTGGAAGTGGCAAAGTGGAGGAAAGGGGAAGCCACTGGAAATACAGTTTTCCAGCCAGATCAGGGTTCAGCCACGGAGCCCTTGGCCTGACTTATTTTGGACCGGAATCCTCCTTGTGCGTTTCACTTTTCTTTTTTTTGCCAGTAAATATCATTGGGAATTAAAAGGCTCTTTTAAGAGTGTCAAAGAAAGCGTTGGTCCTGCCAGTCACCCATAAAGAAGGTAGCCAAAAGCCGGCCAGAGCCAGTTCCCACAGCCAGGACCATTCTCTAAAGCCAGAGGTCCGAAAGTTGAACAGAACGGAAGCAAATTGCCTGGCACCAGGAAGGGGCATCAATGCCAGCTGCGGAGGGACTGTGAAATGAGCTGGTGACCAGGCAGCCTTCTCTTTCCCTCACCACCGCGCAATCTGCAGCTACCCAGAGATGATTCAACGGTTAGCCAACACCGTGCCAGAACCAGCCTGTGGTCTCATATCTGGATGCACATTTTCAAGGCAGGAAGGGCACCTGTCAGAAAAGGGCATTTTAAAAACAGATGAGGCATTGAGCAAATCAGGCATGCATAGACAACAGTTTTTGCTCTGAAAAGATCTTTCAGAATTGTGACTTTGTTTTTGTCATTTGCTTCATAAAGTTTCCTTTGCAGTTGGGTCAGCAGTGATCTGTAGAGAAGTGTCAGCCATAGTTGCTTCCCTTCCGAACCAGCAGCACAAATCCTGTCAATTTGTGTTTAAACTGGGTGAAACTGCGATGGAATCTCTGTACTTCTGTAACAAATATTTATCCCAGATGCTTTTTGGCACTGCACACATACAAGCACACCTTTCTCCCGAAACTACTTCAGGTTTGAAATCCTAGCAGGACCTTGAAGCTTGTCACAATGAATAAACCCAATGTCATAAAGGGCAGTGGGGGAGGGAACTTTGTTGGCAAAGGTGTCCCAGCCTTGTCTCACTTCAGCACCTTGGCCAACACTCCTGAAGCAGCTCTTGCCAAGACACTTCATGGGATCTTACACATCTAGGCGAGCAGTGCTGGCAGCAATTCTGGCGATTTGGCAAAAAGACCTGAGTTTTGTACTCTCCTCCGTCACTTAGCTTTTGAAGGGAAGCAGGAAGGAGTGGGACTCTGAGTGGACACTCATGATCAGTGGACAGTGCACCATTAAGGAACCTAATAACTCAGAATTAAATGCTAATATGGCTTACACTGACCCAACCTCTTTGTGACTCTCATCTGTTGCTTCTTGTTTTCATAACCTGTTTGTCAAAGGATAAAAAGAATAGGTTAAGGGGGGACCTAATGGGTAGCTCCCTTCAGTACAGAGGAGTGGAGGGGCATCTACATGTTTTCAATCAATGATAAAAGCTGTTGTCTATTGAAAGGTATTTGAGAGAGCCCAGAAAATTCTAATGAGAAAGGGCTATGGCTCTGCAAGTTTATATTGCCCTTTCAGAAAGCCATCTTAGGCACCCAAATCCTCAAAGGTTTAGCAGAAAGATTGTTGTAGAGTTTGAACCATGTAATAAGGACATATGAGGGAGTCAGAATGACAACACCATTTTGGACTCTGAGAATGGGATGAAGCCTTTGAAATGTGTTTAGAGTATGAAAAGCAGAGAGACACAGGGAGGCCGGTTGAGGGGCATGACCAGGGGCTAACTGAGTGTGGCTGCTGAAAATAATAGAGTGGATGCCAAAGCAAGTGTGCAACTTCAGTGTTAACCCAAGTCAGTACGTGTGATGCAGACTCCTGGTCAGGGACCACTGCATTCTGCATTTCTCCAAAAATAAGCATGCATAAGACAGACCGTATGTACAAGCAAACACTCCTTTTAATTACCCTAAATTTTTGGAAGAGAATAAATAACAACTGAGTCAATGACTGATTCATAGGAATAAATGAAGTTTATATGATTTCCTGACAAGGCTTTGTCCATTGTCTTAGAAAACAGCTTCACTGGTATAGGATCCTAGCTTGAATTGGAAACCTGCCTTCTGAGTCAGGACTTGTGTGTTTTATTGCTGTGGCTGAAACATACATACAAACATACCATGTTATGTTTAAACTGGTAACTCTGCTAGTTTGAAATTCTTTCTTGATAAGAATTTTTTAAAAATGAGGTGCATTTGTACTTTTGTATGAATCTATTTAGATAGCCTACTACAATTTATTAAGATCTGCGTACCTTTCTGCCTATATGTTTGATGGCATTACAAAAGGAAAATGCTTCTTTTTTTCCCACAAAGGTTGTAGTCTTTTATCCCCTCTCCTCCATGTCCCACTCTCCCTGAGGGCTTTTCCCTGAGTGTTTTTGGTGTTCACTGTTGGGTAATTAAGGTCTCAGTCAGTCTCTGGGGAGTTTATTTCTACCCACTCCATGGCTCTTACAATTCTCCCACCCCTTCTTCCAAAAAATGATTCCTGAGCTTTGGGGGTCTGGTTTAGTGTTGAGTCCTCTAGAGCCTCTGGGTTTCTGATTCTGTGTGTTGTGATTGACCACAGTGTCTGTCACGGATCCCCTCACGCTAGTTTTCAGGCTAGCCATGGGAACATTATTCATGTCACCACTTCCTTTGCAATTTTTCCTTGGCCCCCTGCAGATGTGGTAGAGGTGGCGTGTCTTATGATAGTCAGCTACCTTTTCTTATCATATTTCTGGATCTTGGATCTCCTGAGTTTTCTCTGTCATATTCATGGTTGAGAGAAGGGATTATTGAATGGATTCTTGTTTCTGTGTTCTCCTGTTGTTTTCGGCATGGCTCCCATTCAGCCATCTTAACTGAAAACAAACAAACAAAAAAAAAGGTATACTAAAGCACAGCTAAGTCATGGGCCCGGGTGTGGTGGCTGACACCTTTAATCCCAGCACTCAGGAGGCAGAGGTAGGATGATCACCATGAGTTTAAGGCCACCCTGAGATTACATAGTTAATTTCAGATCAGCCTGGGCTAGAGTGAGATCCTACCTCGAAAAACCAAAAAAAAAAAAAAAAAAAAAAAAAAAAGGTAAGTCTTAAAGAAAAAATGATCTGTCACAACATCAGTTCCATCATTGTGAACTGTGAAAGACATGGAGTCATATATTTATATTTATGATACATCTTAAGTAGGTCAGAATCATGAAAGACTTTGGGCAACAGAAAGAGAAAGGGCAATGAAACATCAAATGATGATATATACAGGTAAATGCTTTTCAATGACCAAATAACCATTTGTCAATATATGTCCAAAAGCTTTTATGTATTTCTGACACTGGCACACACTAGTTTATTTGCATGCAGTCTTTCATGCATTTATATTTCCCCTAGTGTTATACAAAATATCCACGACAACTCATTTTTAATTGTACCTGATTTTGTTAACTTCTTTTAAAGAGGAAACATCCTGCCAGAAATGATCTTAGTTAACCATGTTCTCCGTGATGTCCCAACCCAAATGTAAGGAGTAAGGAGAGGAAAGTACTTATTTTGCCAATCAAATGCCCTCTTCTTGCTTTGATGTCTCCTGTCTCTGGTATCTTCTTATAGTATCTATGTGATATTTTAGGGAGCATTGAACAAGAAGTAGAACCTTTGATGTGCCAGTAAGCTTGGTCAAGAAACAATGAGTGCATAAACATGTGTGCATGAGGAATTTCTAGAAGGGAGAAGTGTCCTCCTCTCTGAACTTTGTGACATTTCAATAGCTGAGAGTAGGACCGGTTTTTGAATGCAGAGTGGAGGAGGAGTCTGGAATTTCCCAAAAGTCATGCTAGAAATAAGTTAGAAGACGCCTGGAAGTGATATTGAATGCAAACAAGGCATTTGATACGCAAAGTAAAAGCCTGTTGGTTCTGCATCCTTGGCATGCATCACAGGGCTTTGCATTAGACAGGGCTCTTTATGACAAGAGGGTTTATGCTTCAGCAGAAGTCACACATGTCTGTTTGCATATGAGGACATTCCCTTGACCTCATTGCTTTGTAAGGAAATCAACATAAACTTAGATTCCTAGATCAAGTTTGAATGCTATTGGTTGTGTCATCCAACATCCTTGACTCTTCAAAGGCCTTGGAGTAATAAATTTAAAAATAAACAGTGACAATAGTGGGTTCCAGGAAACATCTAGAAGATAAAAAAAAAAAGAAAAAGAAAGAAAGAAAGAAAGAAAGAAGAAAGAAAAGAAAGAGCTGGAGAGATGGCTTAGCAGTTAAGACACTTGCCTATGAAACCTAATGATGTAGGTTCGATTCCCCAGTACTCACATAAGCCAGACAAACAAGATGGTGCATGTGTCTGGAGTTCATTTTCAGTAGCTGGAAGTCATGGCATACCCATTCTCTCTATCTGCCCCTCTCTCTCATAAATAAATAAAAATGTTTTTTTTTTTTTAAAGTTAATGAATCAACCTATACAGCTTGGTGCTTTTTTTAAAAAAATCCTCAACTATTTTTTGAAGACCTGTTTTTATTAATAGATGTTTCATTGCTATGACACAAATATATAAACAACTTTAGGGAGGAATAATATTTATATATTGATTCATTTACTATTTGGCTTATGGTCAGAATGTTCAGTTCAGCATGGCATGAGATCCTCTTGGAGCAGAGTAGTTCATCTGATGACATGGTAACCAGGAGACAGGAAAAGGAAGAAGGGAAGGGTCCAGGACAAGAAGAAATCCCTGAATCATTCACTGTAACTTACTTCTCCAACTAGGCCCCACCTCCTACCTGTCACCACTTTCCAACAATGCTATCACATTGTCTACATCAGAGCCTTCACAATCTGATTATGGATAGCAACATCCTCAGACACACCCAGAGGTGTAGCTTACTAAACCCATAGATGTTTCTTAGTCTAATTAGATTGAAAATCAAGATTATCCAGAGAACTTATGGAATACTTGACACAATGTTAAATGCTTTATTTAATACTCAGAGCAATACTATGGGATTGCTACAAGTTGCAGGGAGATGGCCATTAAGACTGGAAGGGTCAAACACATTGAGGAAGGTTAAATAGCTGGCATGCTGCTTATCTTTGCATCTGGACCAGTGGTAACTATTACAAGGTCACTATTCCAATAGGCCTCTAGCAGGTTTCAGGATGGCACTTGCTTCAGTAGCATCTCCAAATGAAGAATGTGAAGAGCTAACGTCAGCCATTTTCCCCTTCTGACCTACCTAAGATGCAGCTTTGATGAAGGAACAGGAAATTGTTCTTCACACTCAGGGTTCCCAGTACATGCCAGCATCCACATCAATGTTCCTGTAAGGTCTGTTGTGTTGAGAGAGTTGTCCCATGCACCTTTGCACTAACAGACCCTCCTGAGACAACCAGAAGCTCAGTTGTTAAATCTCTAAAGATCTGAACCCCCACAGTGATCATCATCTTGCCTGTCTCGTAACACCTTCACTGCATTTTGCAAAGGATTGGGGTTGATTTTTCTCAAGTCCTCTTCTGGGACGGATGGCTTTCCATTCTCAGTTTCATAAGCCCACTCCTTCACACGCCCAAATTTTCCCAGTGTAGCCTGGAGCACATATTCCAACTATTTAGGCTGTTTTGGGATTCTTTGTTCACATTGTTCCTCATCCAAAAATTTATTCTCAGTGTCTTTGGAGATACATTGTAAGACATCAGCCACCACAGAACATAATAATGGTGCTAAAAGCCATAGTAATGAGGAGGAAATGCAGTATTAGGCAAGATAGATAGAGTCCAATGTGAGTCAATGGAATAAAGTCAATAAAATGTATGACCATTAAGTCATGTAGTCTTGTTAAGGTACAGTCTTGTTAAGGTACCTCCTCTGTGAAAAAGAAACATGAGTTTTAAGAGGACCCTAAGATGAAGGAAAAACATCTGCTCAAGATATATTCAAAGCTAACATCTACTGAGACTGAATTAACAATGTATTTCCTATCTTCAATAAAAGACAGCATAAGGGCTGGAGAGATGGCTTAGCGGTTAAGGCCTCTTACTCCTAAGCCTAAGAACGCATGTTCCAATCTCCAGCCGTTCCAATCTCCAGGTCCCACGTTTAGCCAGATGCCAAGTGACTCAAGGGCGCAATCCACACTTGACCACAAGGGTGCAAACATATCTGGATTTCGTTTGCAGCAGCTGAGAGGCTGCTAGCTCACCCATCTCTATCTGTCTTCCTCTCCCTCTCTCTCTCTCTGTCTCTCTCTCAAAAAAAAAAAAAAAAAAAAAAGAAAAGAAAAGACAGCATAATGCATTCATGGACCTCATCATTTAGGGTGTAGTCCCATGACCAGTGGCACTGGCTAAAAATGCAGAATCCCAGGATTCACACCCGATTTGCCCTGCGTTTGGTTCCCTAGTACCCAAGTAAATATCTGAGCATAGCCACGCAAGTATTATGTGGAGAGGACAACAGAGAAGTTCTGGGGCTCACTGTGTAGCTCCAGGTTCAGTGGAGAGACTGTCTCAAGGAAACACGCAAATGAGTGACAAGAAAAGACAATGACATTCTGTTCTGATGACTGCAAGTGTGCACCTGGATCACAAGCACCTGTATACACTCCACCAATCACCACCACCACCACTACACAATACTATGCACATATATGCAAAGAAAATGGAATGTGATTAATGGATAAATTACTTTAAGAAAATCTCTTGTTTGTGTTATATTTTCTTCTTTACTTACAACATTAATTATAGTGTGAACTTAATTGAAGCTTTTGGGTTAAGGAAAAAAGTTTTATATCCTGTGGTAACTATGCACATACACACATACACATATACACACATACAAAAAATGGAATATAAGCCGGGCATGGTGGCAAACGCCTTTAATCTCTACACTCGGGAGGCAAAGATAGGAAGATCGCCACGAGTTCAAGGCCACCCTGAGACTACATAGTGAATTCCAGGTCAGCCTGAGCTACAGTGAGACCCTACCTTGAAACACCAAAAAAAAAAAAAAAAAAAAAAAAAAAAAGGAATATGCATAATTGCTAAATGACATTGAGGAAATTTCTTGTTTACTTCTCTAATTACCACCTTAATTGTAGTGTGAGCTTCATTTAAGGTTTTAGGCTTAAAAAACTATGTCATACATTAAATAGTTATAATCTCAATAAGAAAAGTTCTTGCCCTGTTTTACAAGATGAGAGTTCACATCGTCAAGATGAGGCAGAAGTTTCTCCTCAATCCAGAGAATTTTAGAACAGAACAATTCCTATCCATGTATTTTGGACTGAATGTGTGTGTGCCCTTTCCCAACTCCTGTGCTGGCACCTAACCCTCAGTGTGATGATATTTGGAGAGAGCACCATTGGAAGACAGTTAGAAGGAAGTTAGGTCATGAGAGTGGGGCTCTCATGAAAGCAATAATAGTTTTAAAATAGAGATTGCCCCTTCTCTGCTACCGTGAAAAGGCATGCTTCATTTATAAGCCAGAGGGTGCTTATTGGGAACCCAACAATCATGGTACCATCATATAAGCTTTCCAGCCTCTAAAACTGTGAGAAACAAAGATCTGTTGTTTGCATAGCTGCCTAAAACCGTGATTTACTCATATGCTAGTGTAGTTCTTGACCTCTTTGGCTATTCTTCCTCGTTACCATTTTGGGCCACTCCCTCCATGACGATACAAGTTAGAGTTCTAGAAGGCACATTTCAAGAGTTTGCTGTGTGGGATTGTAGTGAATGGTAGTTGGTAGGAAGTGGCTGCGCCAGTGAATCTGGAGCCTCACACTCCATGCCCAGCTCTAGAATTCATGATGTAAAGTCACTTCTCTCTTTGCAGCCTCGGATATTGGATCTACGAAATTAGAGGATCATAGAATTTGACATTTCTCTTGCCAAAGAGTTCTGACAACTTCTGTACCTCATCTCTCTAGTTCTCAGATGTTCCAAAATTTTGAAAGTCTCTGACCCAGCCTCCCTTCCTGTCCCATTTTCTTGCCTGGTTTTCTTCATAGCTCACAGCAGTCACTACCTACAGTGATCTTTCTGAACTTGTCTGTTGCAGCCTTTTTCTTCTGTTTTTACAATATGATACTAACCTGAGAGGCAAAACTTCCTCTCTGCGAAGGAGGTGAGTAAAGACAGTCAGAAGCGTAGGTGAGAGCACTGAGTGGGGAGTTGTGTGACAATGGAACTTGCTGTCAGTGTGTGATAATGATGCTTCTTGATGCATCTCCTCATAGTCTGCTGGTAAAGCATGGGACACACAGCCAAAAAGGAAGACACCGGGGTGTCCTGTGTACCAGGCAGGTCATTTGTGCAATCTCTTTCAATCCCCACAGCAATCCTATGGCAATGGTTCTAATTCCCATTTGATAGGTGAGAAAGACACTCAGAGATGAGGAACTCGCCTTGGAGCAAATGGCAAGGAAATAGTAAAATCTCCCAATGTGGTCTGACTCCACAGTAGGAGCTCCTCCTCTAAGCAGGCAAGAAAAGCTTCAGTTGATATGCACTTAGCATCCCTCCCAGGGAACTGAAGGGAAAGAGTGTCCACACAACACCAGCCATAGGAAGAGTTGTTAAAACAAGGCTTCTGACAAAAAAAAAAAAGTGTTGTGGATGCTTTTGCCTTGACAAGCAGTCCTCATTAGTGACATCTCAGCACCATGGGACATTGAGATCACACCCCCTTTGCAACCTATTTTAGTGTTTAGCCATTTGCCAAGGACAGGGTTGGCATAGGCTGAGTTAAGCTTTGCAAACTTAAGTTCATTCAGCTCTGAAAGGGGCATCATTGGATTCTCCTCTTCTCCAGACAGACATTTTTTGGCAAGATAATCATGGAGGACTGTGGTCGCCTTACAAACCACATCTGTCACATTGTCTTTTGTAGTCTTCATTTCAATGTTCATGTTTACAAATTAGCAGATTTTTTTCCCATGAAGTGATATTTGTTTGCCTCTTATCAGTCACAGCAGGGCAGTGTGCTGGAAATAAATGCTTGTGTTTGCTAGACTTGACATGTTGACCTACATTTAATGATGCAGAAATAATAAAATTTAATGAATATGACTGAATTACTAGCAATAGACAAAAACACTTGCCTGGGAAAACATTAATATTTTGCAATTGGATTGAAGTGAGTATGTCTGCTTCTGAAGTTAAGAGAATTAGTTCACTCACATTATCTAAAGTTCCTTTAATGTCTATTGCTGAAAGTGAAAATACTTGTTTTTTTTTTTTTTTTTTTTTTTATAATCCAATTTCAGCATACTTCTTTTAACATAGAACTTGAGAAGCTAGGCAGGTCTTTAATTTAAATTTAATACCAAAGTGACAGAGTTTAACAAAAGGATCTGGAAGAAGTCTATTTGAAAAGATGACACCATTTATGATTAACACAATGAGCTTTTCTTTATGTAATGATTTTAGTAATTACCAATTTAAATGACTAATTAAGGCTGTCAAATGACCAATGACTTTTGGCCTTTCAAATCACACTTTCTATAAAAAGAACACATTTGACTTGGCAAACAAGCAAACAAAAAAACTTAACAGAGCTTACTATTCAGTGAAATATGATAATTAAATTATTCTTGAACATGCATTGTTTATTTGATAAGCTCCTCAGAGTCCCTTTGTTTTAGCTCTTTAGCATGAGAAAAATAAAACTGCATCTGAGAAATCTTCACAAAATGCAAGAGATGTTGGAGCTCAGACACTTTTTGAGGAAGAAAATACAACCCACAAGTTAAAAGAAATTCATCTGTGTTACTTCTCCTGGACAAGGTGTGACTCTTGCTATGACAGTCTAACACTTGGGGAGCCTTCAGTGTCCAGAGTGTGGGTAATGTCTCCATTTTCCCAGGGCAGAAAACGCCTGGCACCTAGTTGGTGCGTACCAGATGTTCATCAAATAAAAGAGAAAAATGTCACATTTGGAGATGGTAGAAGTAAATATTAGATTGGGATGGGAAATTTAACTGGCGTATAGAAAAGAAATGTCTTGGTACATTCAAGAAAAAATATTTGCCTTCCAAGAACCAGCATATATGCCGTGTGTGTGTGTGTGTGTGTGTGTGTGTGTGTGTGTGTGTTTGCTACTCAACAGTAGCAAAAATAAGATTAAAGTTAGCTAAATGGGAATTGCAAATGAATAAGACTGAGTCTGGCATGCTTTATGGCTTTGCAGCACTAGTTCCTTCCCTGTCAGGTGCCCAAGGGACACTCATACTTCTCAGTGCTTGGTCTGAGGTGTTCCTGTATGTTCCATAGATGCTCCTGGCAGCCCCAAGCCTAGGGACAAGCAGGACTGAGTAGGGTGCAGAAAATGATTGATTAAATTGCAGGAAGCATGGGGCCACAGTTCGGACAGCAGTTTTTTCCCAGTCCCATGATAGAGAATGCTTCATGTTTTCACAAAAACAAAGGGGAAGAGGAAAGAAAAATGATAAGTCACCACAGCTGTTGTGATTTTATCAGTGAATGTTGCTATTTCAGGCCCTGAAAATTCGCCTTCATTCCTTGAGCTTGAGAATATTCCTAACTTTGTTAGGATGTTATACTGAAGTATTTTCTCTTATTTGAACACTTTTAAGTCTTCACTGTCATAGAAAAGTCTCTTTATATACCTATATTTTGTGAATTTGGGGACATTGATTTAGTAGCTCAAAATACAGGAACTGAATGACAAAGAAAAACTAATAATTGCTCTCCCTAAATACATGAGAGCAACTCTGATGTAGGACAGATATCAAACTTACAAATTCCGGACCTCTTTCTCTGGATTTTCTAGTATCGGGTATTGAGAAGTCTGGTAGCAGGATCAGTGTATGGCAATGGGCTCACTTACACAGAATAATAGACGTAGAATGAGAGGCGTAGCTACTTCATATGTGAAGTTTTATTCAAAATAACATCTTTAATCCATCAGTCATCAGACAGCACATTTATGATCAGAGAGAATGAGCTAGATATCCCGCAGTATAGTTTTGTTCATGGTACCCCTTGAGCAGAAAAGACTCATAATATTGGTGTTCACCAAGGGTCTACACTGAACCCTCCTCCATATGCCATCCCCAGAAAAGAGAGCCTGGGAGATTTCATCATCTCACAGAACTTTGGCTCCCACTCATCTTCTGGTGTTTCCAACACTGCACTCAACTCTCCATCCCGAAGTCTCTGGACTCAATAAGATCCATATCTAACACATTTTCTTGCCTCATAAATATAGCTTTCTTTTTCACTCCCATTTAATACCTGGAATGATCTACCTGTCTAGCTGAAACTATGGTGTGATCTTTCCCCTCCTTGCCATCATACCATAAATGGGATCATGCTCCAAGGCTGGAAACGCTCCCTCTTCAATATCTCCAGCATTCCCCCAAAATTACCGACCTCAGCGAGTGGCTTGGGACATCTTCCTTAGATTGTCTTTTTTTATGAGAGAAAGCAAGAGTAAGAGCAAAGGGGGTAGAATTGGCATAGCAGCCCCTCCAGCCACTGCACATGCATGTGCCACCTTGTGGGCGTGTGCGACCTTGCACTTGCTTCACATTGTCCATCTGGCTTATGTGGGATCAGGAGAGTCAAACATGGGTCCTTAGGCTTGGCAGGCAAGTGCCTTAACTGCTAACCCACCTCTCCAGCCATAGATTGTCTTTTGCAAAACCTTTGTGGTTACTCTCTGAATCTTGTCACCTTCCGGTCTCTTGTCTCCCCATATGCTGATCTCACTTCCAGTCATTTGCTTGAGTTATCTTCTGAGCACACAGTCTATCATGACACTCTCCTACCCAAATGCTGGTTATACCCTTTTAGTTGTCTACAAAGGATTAAATCTCACCGGGGTCCATCCTACCTTCCAAGGCTCACTTTCTAGTGGGCTCTTTCACTTTCCCCATTTTACTGCCACCCAGGCTTCAGAGACTTGCCCACATGTTGCTGTGAACTCTTTGGCCACCAGCTGACCTCAGTGTCCTCCTGTTCTTTCCTTAATATGCAATTTTAATTTTTTTTATTTATTTGTGAGCAAAGAGAGAGATAGACACACAGAGAGACAGAGAGAAAATGGCCACACCAGGGCCTCTTGCCACTGAAAACAAATTTAGATGCGTGCACTACTTTGTTCACCTGGGTTTAGCAACCATTTGCCTTACCTATTAATTAGGTTTCTTGTTGCTGTGACAAAACACCTAACAAAAGCAGCTTAAAGAAGGTTATGGCTTGAGGGTACAGTTCATCGTTGTATGAAAGGCATGGTGGCTAAAAAAAAAAAAAAAAAAAAAAAAACAGCTCTAGATATGGGCAATGGCAGCAGGACCGTGAGGCCATTGCTCACTTTTTACCCACAGTGAGGCAGACGAGAGACACGAGTGCTGGTGTTCTGCCAATGTTCCCCTTCCTGGACAGCCGAGGAAAGTGCAAGGATGTACTCCTCACATTTGGGGAGGGTCTTCTCTTCTCAGGTGAGTGTCTCTGGAAGCACTCCCACAAACATACCCAGAGGCGTATCTCCTAGCTAATTCTAAAGCCAGTCAAGTCGACAATGAAGATCAACCCTCCCACCTGTCAAGACTCAATTTATTTTTCCCTCACAGGTTACAGTCCCTGAGTTCACAGACAGACTTAGCTTCCTCTGCTTTTGGTGTTTACATAGCATTTCTCAAATGCATTAATTTTCATTGTAATTACTTAGTTACCATCTTGCCTTAACAGGAGGTTACAGAGTTTTAGTAAAGCTTGAGATAGGATCCTTGAGTAGATGGATGGACAGACATATGTGCAGATTTACAGACCCTTTAAGTGCTCTAAACTCATTTCATTCTTGAAAAGGAAATGAACCCAACATATTGTAATCAGACAAACATTGCCTTTCTTTGCCCTCCTTAAATCCTTCAACCACTACTTACATCCTTAAAAACAGCCCAACTGGAGAGATGGCTTAGCAGTTAAGGTGCTTACCTGTGAAGCCTAAGGACATATGTTTGACTCTCCAGATTCCACATAAGCCAAACACATGAAGGTGAGGCAAGCTCAAGGTTGCACATGCCCACTAGGCTGAAAAAGCATCTGGAGTTTGATTGCAATGGCTGAGGCCCTGGTGCACCAATTCTCTCTCCCTCCCTCCCTCTCTTTCTCTGTGTCTCTATCTCCCTCCCTCTCTCTCTCTCTCTCTCTCCCTCTCTCTCCTGCTCACTCTCTCTTAAAAAAAAAAAAAAGAGCCAAAGCATTCAGATTTAATGCCTTTGGAAACAGAAAATAGATTTAGATACTTTTTTTTAAACATGCCCCATTTTAATTATTGTCATTCAATCAAATAATGTTACGACAAGGAACATTCATCTTGGGGCTGCAATTTCTTTACTTTTTAAGGTGCAGAACATGTCTTTTCTAACTGAAATGTTTAGCTCTTGAATATTCCTTTCATTTTGAAGTACTTTCATTTTTTCCATTTGTTCACTTTATTGAACATTCAATTTTCATAAATTACTCAGTTAGCAAGGAGAATACCAAAGCATGTTAAATTTCTCCATTGTGACCCATGAAGAGCTTTCACTTCATAATTCTAAGTCCATTATGCACTTTCTACCTGGGTCAAGTAGTTCTTTGGTCCCTAGTTCAGAGCAAAAATTGGAGTAGTTGTTTTTCCTAAATGGAGGCACCTGCTTCTGTTTATTATGGTGGACCTCATTATTATAAGAATTTGATGTCAGACACTTAAGTAGTGAGCACAGGAGGCCCACAGAGTAAAATTAGAAGGTAAAGTAGTTTTCTCCTGAAGCCCGTAAGTAACTTTTTGAAGCAGAAAAAGAATTAGTTAATTTTTTTAATGTGTGTCTCCTATTTCTGTTCACTTTTTAACACCTATATGCAACATACATCTTTAAGCCACTGCCCTCACATTTAGTCTTTCTCCTACCCAGAATGCTCCTTTCACTAGAATGAGCTTCTCAGATGTCACCTCAAGGAATCCTTCCCTGATGCTCAACACAGGAGCAAGGCAGCTAGACTTGCACTGGGTACCTCCTTACTAGAGCACCCCCTTTTCAGTTTTAGAAATACTACCAGAGTGTTTTCCTAAAGAGACTATGCCACTCTCCACTCCCACAGCCCATGAAACTATTCTTCTCTTACCATTTCCCTTCCACTAACACTAGTTCAGGATTTCTGTGCACGAGTGGGGGATGGTATTGCATGACTCTTCTTCATTTGCATTTCCCTGTTGGCAAATGCAAAAGTAGAATTCTTTTGTGTCTGTTTTTGGCCCAGTTCCATTTCCTTTTCTCACTCACAATTTAGTCTTGGATTATTAGAATTCCTATAACAAGTATGTCAAAAATGGATGGTTATGTTATGAGGAGTTCATTTGTAGGGGCAAATTTATTAAATTTATGAATACTGAAGTTGTGCTAGCATTTTCTCAAGACTAGGCTGGAAACAGTAACCTTCGGTCATCAAGTCTGAGAGCGTCACAGCTCACTGTAGGCATCCCATATGCAGTGCTTATGAGATTCAGAGCAGGAAAGACAAGCAGGTGTCTCCATTTAAGAAAGTTCCAAATATTCCAATTTTTGTGCAAAACTAAGAACAGACAATTGTGTAAGCTACACAGTTTCCTGGCCCAAGCAATCCTGGTGCAAATGCGACTTTGTTTAGACCAACTGAATTGTTCAGGACATTGCACTTACATCGTATAGAACACCCAATCTGCATGGCTGATTGTGATTTCAGAGTTTCAAAATATTTCCAGAAATTCACTGTCTCTCTCTCTCAAATAAATAAAATATTTTTTAAATTTTTTTGTTATTTTATTTATTTTTGGAGAGAGACACAGAGAGAGACAGACAGAGAGGGAGAGGGTGACAGATAGAGATGGGCGCACCAGCAATCTCTCAGCTGCTGCAAATGAAATCCAGATGCGTGCACCCCCTTGTGGTCAAGTGCGACATTGCGCCTTTGCATCACTTTGCATCTGGCTAAACGTGTGACCTGGAGATTGGAACCGAGTTCTTAGGCTTAGCAGGCAGGCGCCTTAACCACTAAGCCATCTCTCCAGCCCTAAATAAAATATTTTTTAAAAGAAGCAGAAAGGGTTGTTTGTGAGTATAAATGATTATAAGTAGGCATCCCAAGAAAGATAGTACCATAGATTGGGGTGAAGATGTAGAAGTACATGGTCAACACAAGTGAAAATGAGAGATTTGTGGACTGATTAATTTCCTATTATCTAACCAGCTGCCTGTTATTTGTCATATCCTCTGATGGTCACAAGACATGTTCCTTTTCTTTTCTTTATAGTTGAGAAAATTATTTATTAGAATGCTCATCAGACAGCTTAGGACATTATTTAAGTGGAGACGTGATTTGGATATAGTGAGATACAGTGGATAATGGAGACACTGTTGAAGAAGACAGTAATGATAGATGTCATGTACATGTTTCTGTATAAGTGAAACTCTCCACCTCCCTCTGCCTTGAACAAATTTCTTTCATTGTGGCTCAGCTCTCCCAGAAAGTATAATTCCTGAAATCCATTGCTGACTTGTTGTATCTTTGCAGATGCTCTTGAAACCAATATATATAAACAATATTCTATGTCACATATGTATTCCACCACATTTAAGTTGTTTTCAAACAAGGGCAAGATGGGTGTTTGGGGGGAGTGTGTGTGTGTCATGTAACTGTATGTATATGTAACCTAAGATTCTTGAGAACACAAACCATTTCCACCCCTTGCTATATTAATATTTTAATGTATGTCAGAAGTTAGACTACTGCAATGGAGATATTTCTAAGTGGTGGCAAGCATTGTTTCATTTCTCTCATGTTGAGATGCTTGAAATGCAGTTTTAGAAAATTGCATCATCTTATGATTGCCATTAAGCTGAAAAATTGTCCCTGACATCCTAAAATAGCTACCTGTACTCATAGCAAAGAAATCCCCCAGCAAACATCATAGCAATCAGGGTAACTTTTGTTCTCCCTAATAGTGCTATGAAATGTGAATTTTTAGGGAATAGTAATAAACAAAATAAGGGAAATTTTGCTCTTCAAAAATTGTAAGTTGCTAGTTGAGTTGTTTGGCAGGAAGCAGATTCTTTGCTTCATGGTAATCTCTGTTTCCCCACTGCTTCACCAATGTGTTCACCACATTTTTTGCTTGACTTCTTTGTGACTCATCCGTTCTGCTCTATAGACTATATTGACAACAGATGAACATTAATGTATACCACTCTCAATAAAATGTCAAGGACATCCAGTAAAAATTGTTATGACTTCCCTCTTAAAAGTATTTTATATTTTAGTATCTATTTTCAGACCACTTACTTATGAAGCATTAACGTGAATGTTTTAGAATGGGAAAGAACATTAAACTGGAGGAAATTTTAAAATTATGAAAAGCCATGGAGGAAAGTGTTCTTTGTTGCCAAACAGGTATCTGCTGGGTCTGTATCTCTGACCGTGAGCTGGAGTCATAAGAAGTGAATGCTTGAGAAAACATATGGACTGCAAATATGTGCTTGGTAATTTATACCCATGTGTGAAGGGGCTCAGCCTGTTGGTTCAGCTTTGTCAATTGGTCACATAGCTAGGCGGAAAGCATGAGAACTGGCCTTGCTTATTCCCTGACTTTGGTTGCTTATTCTTAGCTCAATCATGAAATCATTACACCATGCTTTGCAGAACTATGAGTGAACATCAAACCTGTGATCCTTTGCTCATGTTCCCATTCAAGCCAGAGCTAAAAATGGTGTCGGCATAGGACCATCCCATGATGAGGGAGTTAACTCAGCTTTGGGTCAGGACCTGACATCAGAGAGGTGAGGAGCCGGCTGCCACACTTGACAGGAAACACTGGGTCCTAAATGGCAAGGACTCGAAGGAAATCATGAAAGAGCAGATGCCAGCACGATCAAATGGATATAAGAAGAGAAGCAGGCGTGAGCATAGGGCCGGTGAGAGCAGCAGGCTTGAGGATCTGTATCTCTGCCAGAAAAAAAGGAAAAATTAAACCACACTCCCTTTAGCTTTGAAGCTTCCAGACCCCAAATTTACAGTTGTCTTCTTGGAGTTAACCATAAGAGTCTGTTTCAGATCTTGGGAACCCAGAGCCTGTACTCACTGGGGAGTGTGGGGTTTCGCTCTATCTGCTCAGGAAACGATCACATCATGTGGTCACAGTGACAGCCTATACTCATCCACAGTCCTCCCACAAGAGCAGGGATCCTGAAGATCGGAAGGGCTGTTTATCAAGAACCTGATGACCAAATGTTAGAGGTCCGGTCTCTACTGTGGCCCAAGAAAGAGGTGGTTTCTCTCTTATGTAACTGCCAAAGTGTTTTGAACAATTAACAGAGATTTAGAAAATGTCCAAATACTCAAAAATAATTGTACCAATTTTTAAAAGAACTATCAAGACAAGGTGCATAATATCCCCACATTCAGTGGCAATTTGTTGCCCTTCTGTGAGAGTCACTGTCCATGGCAAAGCCTGATATGAGGAACCTATTCACTTTACTCACATAGTCAGGACCCTGACCAGCCCTTCGGGTAATAACAACTTAGTCCACACTGACTGCATGGGCCCCTCTCCCTTCTAGCTGGTGAGAAATCAAATGGATTATTGTTGAGGACGTGAGGACTGTGAAAGGGAGTGTAAACTGGTTTACCCATTATGGAAATTAGCTAAAAAATTGAACCATATGACTTAGCTATACCACTCCGGTGCATATACCCAAAGGTCTCGATAGCCTATAACAAAGATACTTGAACATCCATGTTCATTGTGTCTCTATACAGAATAGCTAGGAAATTGAATCAGCCTTGATGTCCACTAATTGATGACTGGATAATGAAAATATATGTCGCTTAGGAACTCAGTGGAATTTTATTCACCTCTAGAGGAGATCAAGTGATTTGTTGAAAATAAAGTTCTTAACTGTTTTCAAATGTATTGTGTTATTCTTTTACAGCATATGAATGCCGTATTTAAAAACCATGTTTTTACAGTTTCATGAAAACCAAGTCATGCTGATATCATACTGTTTAAAACTCACTTTTTGTTAGTGAAATACTGTCAAATGGAAGATTGCCTTGCCATGACTGAGCAAAGTGATATGGACGCACAAGGAATGGGGCCTGGCCACTAGCCTGTGGCCTCTGTTCTCTGTTGGCAGGGATAATGAAGAACAGATGTAATTATAAATAGAATGATAGCCCAAACCAGTATTACTTGGATAACTCAGTCAACACAAGGTTTTATTTGATTGAATTTTCTACATGACTTCATCAGTGATTAGCTTAAGTTCATTACTGGAGATCTATGAGGAGAGCCAGCTTCAGCATAGACAGCAGACCCAGCCCACATTTCCTTCCACTCACTTCTATGTCTTCTGGAAGTAGGCATATTTGCAGTTATTAACATCTTTGACTAGAAAGTGTATGACATAGTTTAGAAATCAAAAGAAAATGGACAAGCAAGAGACATACTCATGTGGACAAATTAAATTATCTTGGATATTTTATGGAAACAGACAATGCAAAATCTTTCTTTCTCGTTCTCTCCTTCTCTCTGTTTCTCTTTCTCCACCCTCCCTCTCTCTCCCTCCCTCTACAGAACATCATACTCATTTGTATTTCTTTCCATAGAACCTGCAAGTCTTTGCATGGACAATGGTATGTTTTCCTGTGGCTAAGGAACCCTCTAAATAGAATTTTGATAGTTCATTCCTTCCTAATCTTTTGAGTCACTGTAATGCAAGAGATTGGAAAATACAATCAAAAAGCCCTAAGCAGGAGTGATTGACCCCCTCCTCTCTCATTTTTCCAAAAAAAAAAAAAAAAAAGAAATTATTGAATTACAGCTTGTATGAGGAAATCCTGTCAAAGTTTTTTCTTGGTTTAATTTTAAGCAGTTTTTTGGGGATTGAATAAGGAAAAGGTAAGTGAGAATAATTTGTTGCTTGAGGTGTTTAGATAATCTCCCTATCTTGAATTTTAATTAGATATTTGCCTTCTTGCTCCTGTCAAAACCTCACAGTTTTTCCACATTTTCTCTTGATGCTCTTAAACAGATTATATTACACTATTAAATGTAATATAATGTAATTAAATGCTTTGAGTAAAATTTAAAGTGTTTTGTATATGATGTAAAAGTTTAGATACAAATAGTAAACTTTGACATTGAGGCCAGCTATTTTAATTTTAATGATCTAGGAAAGGTAATTGTAGACACTGAAAAATCAAATTATATTGTAGTGACAGACCTTTTAGCCAAATCTGTGAAAGTCACCTGACTCTAGCTAAAGGGGCTATAACAGTGAAATGCATAGTGATAGTGCATAATAATGTACAGAGAATTTGAGTCATGTTATCACAATCAAACCTTTTAAAAAAATATGTTAATGGAGGAAAGTGAAGCTTAAATTGTTTGAGGGGAGTTTGTAGCTCAAATGATCTCATCTTTGCTGACATTTCCTTAAACTAGTCAAGTGCCACTTAATTTTGTTGACATTTTGATGTTCCTTCTCCACTTTTTCGACCAAATAAAAGGAGAGATGGGTAAACTACTTCAAAGGAAATTAGAAAGAAATGCCTTTAATGAGAACAAACATCTTCATGTAGTCCTGGTAATAAACAGAAATACAAAGCAGTAAGGGCTAAAAGAAATAGTTACATGACAAATCTAGAAGCAGACAGGATACTTATGGATTGCCACCATGTTCAATGATTCCAAAAGGGCATGGAAGAAAAGAAAAGCAACCACTCATTCCACTCCTAAGAGTCCCATTTCTTTTTTTTAAATATTATTTTTTTTATTGACAACTTCTATACTTACATACAAAAAACCACCTGATATTTCCCTCCCCTCCCCTCCATTCCACTTTAGAACACCAATCTCTATCATATCCCCTCCCTCTCTCCATTAGTCTCTCTTTTAATTTGATGTCATCATCTTTTTCTTCTATTTTGAGGGTCTTGCGGAGGTATTGCTAAGCACTGCCAGGTGATGGATATTGAGGCCAATTTCTGTCTGGGCAGTTGCATTGTAAGAAGTCATACCCTTCCTTTGGCTCTTACATTCTATCCACCCCTTCTTCCGCAATGGTGCCCGAGCCTTGGAGGGTGTGACAGAGGTGTTTCAGTGCTGGGCACTCCTCCATCCCTTCTTCTCAGCACTATGTTGTCTTTTGGGTCATCACAGTGGTCATCGCCATCTGAAAAGAGAAGCTTCTCTAACCAGAAGTGAGAGTAGTGTTAATATGTGAATATGAACATGAAGTGTAATACTTTCAGGAAAGCTTGGTGGGAATAATATATACATTTAGTGAGACAAGAGCAGGCTTTATACCTGTAAGGCTCATGACCTCACCTACCATAGACTTTTGCTTAAGTTTTTCAGTACCAGGTATGTATTCCCTCCCGTAGAGAGGGCCTTCAGTCCAATTATGGAGCGGTTGGTTACCCCAAGAGTAGACATGCCACTATTGCACCCGTTCAGTCATTGGGCCTGTCTGGCCAAACTTGAATATTTAGCGTCCACTGTTTTCACTGCTGATGACTTCTGTCTCCCATACGCTGCATGCAGTGCAGCTTTTTCCAGCTTTCAGTTGGCTGGTCTACAGGGAGAAGTTTTTCTGCTCAGCACCAGCTTGCTTTCTCAGTGATCTTGCCTCTCAGGCATGAGATGTCTTCAGCAATAGGGTCTTACTATCTGTTTCTCAAGGGAAACCAAGGGCTTTGGCAAAAGCCTTTAATGTTTTGGAGGCTACCGGGACCTCCTTGGCCAACAACTCCCTGGAAGTTTTCCCATCCCAGGTACTGAAAATTTTCTAGTAACAGTCTACAGCTTCTAGATGTGCCATTATTCAAAAAAGTAATTTTACGTAAGTCTTATTCACAATATCTTGAATTTAGATTGACCTTCTTTTATGCATTCTCTTCCCATGGCCTCGCTTAGGCCATTCCCCTCCCTGTAATCAGTTCTTCTACTTACATATGTGCAATACCATACACTTAAGTCCTTCCCTTTCCTCCCTCCCTTATAGCCTTTTACCAGCTTACTGGTTTCTGGTACATATTTTGGGTTCCAGTTCACACACACGTCTATACATTTGTAGCTAGGATCCACATATGAGAGAGAACATGTGACGTTTGGCTTTCTGAGCCTGGGTTACCTCACTTAGTATAATCCTTTCCAGATCCATCCATTTCCCTGAAAATTTCATAATTTCATTTTTCTTTACCGCTGAGATTTACCATATGATCCAGCTATAGCACTCCTAGGCATATATCCAGAGGACTCTTCTCACTACCTTAGAGATACTTGCACAACCATGTTTATTGCTGCTCTATTCACAATAGCTAGGAAATGGAACCAGCCTAGATGTCCCTCCACAGATGAATGGATAATAAATATGTGGTACATTTACACAAAAGAGTCCCATTTCTAAAACCAGCTCCCTCAGCCTGATCTTCCATCCCTCGAGATGGCATGTAAGGAGGCCACCAGGCTGGTGCAACGTAGAAATATTCTATGCATACATTAAGTGAGATAATCCAACAGCAGAAAGGCAAATGCCCATGTTCTCTCTTATATAAGGAAGGCAAAGAGTAATAAAGATAGGAAGAACAGGAGGATAAGTAATAGAGGGAGATTTTACCAAGGGGATGATGTTGGACAGGCAGAAGAAGTTGTAGGGTCTGCAGCCCAGTGGGCTGACTGTGGTTCATTCTAACCAAGAGTGGTAGTTTGAATATATGCTCCCCAACAAAAATACAAACAAAACATAAGGGCTGGAGAGATAGCTCAGTTAGTAAAGTGCTTGCCAAACAAACATGAGTTGCTAAGTTTGATCTTTAGAACCCATCTAAAAATGCCAGCAGGGTGGTTCACACTTGTGATCCCAGCACTGGAGACATGGAGACAGGAAGATTCCAGGGGCTCATTGGCCAGCCAGTGTACCAAATTGGTGAGCCCCAGGCCAATGAGAGACCCTATCTCAAAAAGTGGTGGATGAATTTTCTGAAGAATACCCAAGGTTGTCCTCCAGCCTCCACATGTGCATGCATACCTGTATATACACATCTGTTCGCATACATACCAACAAACTAAAATTATGCATATAAAGAAAACCAATGCTAAATTAGCCCAACAATCCAAGGTTGAATTTTCTTCTGATTTTATGGAAATTATACTCCAGAAAATGTTTCTTTAAAAGCACAAAACATTGTCCTCATAGGAAATGATGATGTGATCTGATAAAAGATTGGTCATATGAACTGCAGCATTGCACTATTTTAAGAATAATGAACTATATTTTGGCTACCTTCCAGCAGTTGTGGGGAGAACATAAGGAAGTTTTTGATATCTATTGCTTTAATTATTGGCTATATTAAAAAGTTTTTTAAAGACCACTATTAAAATTCTATAACATACTAAATTTACAAAATCTTAAATGCTCATAAAATGATCCCTTCCAAACCACACAACCACAGTTAAGAGGAGCTGGGGTAGGTCACCAGTGACATTACGACCATAAACTATTTTGAGTCCACTCCCATTGGAATTTATGTTAAGATCTACAAAAGGTAGAGGAGAAATTAATGTCTGAAAAAAATAGAACAAGATACAGATATTTGTAGCTAACGAACCATAAGTAATGCACATAAAAATTTTACCCCAAATATGAAAGAATAATATTCAAATTAAAAATACTCAACCCATACAGAATAAAATTAAGAGAAATTAAGATATTAAATATCAAAAAGAAAATAGTATGAACACAGCTGTATTAAAACTAATAGGAGGGGCTGGAGAGATGGCTTAGCACTTAGGGTGCTTGCCAGCAAAGACTAAGGACCCATGTTCGACTCTCCCAATTCCACCTTAGCCAGATACCCAATGGTGAAGCAGGTGCAAGGTCGCACATGCCCACTAGGTGGTGTAAGCATCTGGAGTTCAATTTCAGTGGCTGAGGCCCTGGCACACCAATACTCTCTCCCTCTCTCTCTCTCTCTCATAAAAAAATTAACAAAACTAATAGGAAACATAAAATACAAAGATCTTAAATCAATAAAAGTAAAAAAAAGAATTTAAAACATGTTCCATTCAAACATATGATACAAAAAAAACATAAAGACATGCATAAGAGGCATGGCTAATATATCTCTAAATAAAACTTCAGAGATTAATAGATCTGACCATAATCAATTATAATAAATATAAATTGATTAATCTCACATATTACAAAACTGAGAGCATACTTAGTAAATATTCTAATACTTCAATATCCTACTTTAGTATTTTTTAGTTTTAAAAAACCTTGACGTTTTTGTTAAAAAAAATTTTCCCAATTAATTTTCACTATCTAAGCTTTTCTAAACAAAGAAATATTCAAAGCATCATTTCAGAATTTCTTATTAAATCCAAAAGATACATAATGAAACTTTCTTAAGATGTCATGACATAAGTTGACCCTGTGGAAATGGCAGAATCAAAAATTTACAGAGGCAAATGTAGGTTTTAAAGTGCATATTTAATTTAAGGACTTTTCATTCAGACTCACACATCTCCTCTCCACTGAGCTTCTAAACTGTATTTCTTTCTTTTTCAAAAGAACTTACATGCCAACTGATCTCTGGAAACTTAAAAAATTTAAATTGTGGCTATTTTCTAAGTGGCAATTTACTAAAGCACACAGAGAAGGGAACAAAATAAAACAGCCGAGGTTCTTAATGCTTGGGGAATTCTATTATTTCTTGAGGAACTTATTTAGTTTTCAACACTCACTATATTCTCTCACTCCTTTTCTCTCTCTCTCTCTGACACACACACACACACACACACACACACACACCTGAAGTCTGCATTGTGTTCTGTGTGTCAGTTCTATTGCCAGTGGTTTTGCAGAGTCAGTGGTTGAACTGAAGAGAAACAAAGAAATTGTAAATACTTCTTTCAAATCCTGGCCTAAGCACAGGATGGGTTAGGGTGTCATTAACTGTCTACTCTTAAGTAAGGTCAAGATGTGTACATACTAAGCTGTCCAAAAAAGAGTATAGTGAAACTCAGATGGTTTTGTTTTCTAGGTAATTTCAAAATCTGGCTTGATTAATGAAGACATCTCATCTTACCTCTTCATTTTAGCCTCAATGATCTGGCCTATATCATTTCAACCATAGAAGAATTATGGACTTTCTGCTTGTCAAGTTACCAGTTAAACGAAATGAATGGTTGGGGTTTAAACAAACTTCTCAAGGCATTTCTAATACAGGATTCTCTGAACTTTAACATACATTTTTTAAACAGCACATTTAAATATCCAAGTGCCAACCATTGTACTTTTCAGTCATTGGATCATTTGTATTTTAAGGGACTTTGATGGTTCTTGTTAACCAACAGGCAAATGATTATTTTCCTATAAAGTAGTCAAAACTCCTCATTTGGAGTAAAAAAGGATGTAGTCCCTTTGATGTGAATTAATTCAAAATATTGATCAGAACTGGATTCTGGCTTGTTTAACCCAACTACAACTATAGTTAGTTAGAAAAAAATATATTCCTAAACCTTTTGATATGTACTTAAGGCTCTTGTGTGACTTGAAGCAATGAACAGAACATTTCAGAGATGCAACTTTCTTTCTGTAAAAGTGAAATAATAATATATACAACTTGTTGTTAGTACCAACTCTGTAGGAAGCAAGAAGTTGGTAGCATTTTATCTGTTGTACACCATTGTTCACCAATTAAGAACCATTATTATCATTGGTGATGAGTATTGAAAGATAGAATAGCCATAAATCTAGATACTTTGTCCACCTCAAGAAGAGGTTGTTAGCAGGGCGTGGTGGAGCATTCCTTTAATCCCAGCACTCAGAAGGCAGAGGTAGGAAGATAACTGTGAGTTCAAGGTCACCCGGAGAGTACATAGTGAATTCCAGGTCAGCCTGAGCTAGAATGAGACCCTACCACAGAAAACCAAAAAAAAAAAAAAAAAAAAAAAAAAAATTTGTTATGCCAACATCTCTGTTTGCCTACTGATACGATGCAAAGTTGAAAAGTTGTTTTGACAATATATGGTTTTTGAAAACCGAGTATAAACCTAGGTAAGCATAATATTTTATAGATATGTTAAAGAAATGGTAACTGTCTTATTATTTAGTTTTCAAATAAATTGGAGGCAGATGGAACTTAGTATGAAATGGTTCCCGAATGAAAATGAATTTAGAGTGGATGATTTGTGTATTCTCACTGGCTAATTGTAATGCATGCCTGCAGATACTTTCCAAACCTCTTTAGTCAGCCTCTGACTTGGCCAAAAGAGTCTTATCTGGTGGGTGCCCATTTTGGTCTGATCCAAAGCAGAGGTTAAAAAAATCCAAGTAAATGGTCTTTGTCCATCAACTCTCAATGTAAATGTTTGCAAGTCTCAGTGCCTGGACCTCCATTTTCACCTGGCATAACTAGAAGGAACAGTTTCACTCTTTTTCAAGGTCTGGATGAACGAGGTCTCTTTGGGAGAAATCTGGAAACGTGGCATACCTGGTATTGAACTCTTACTACAAAAGCCGTTGCCAAGCCCCGCTTATACTTTATAGGTGGTGGATTCAGGGGGCAACTAGCTTTTCCTCTTGTAGGCTCTACATGTGAGCTATATATTTTTTTCTTTTTTTCTGCACTGCTCATGAGTAAAGGTTAATATGCCCATGTGGAGCCCAGAGCACACCTATGGTACAATTCAGAAATACAGTCCCCCTTTTTCTTTTGAGACAGAGCCTCTTGTTTGCCTGAAGCTTTCCTAATTAGTAGCCGGCCGGCAGTCTCCAGAGATGCATGTGTCTCTTTCTCCTCAGTGCTAGGATTATCAGCCTGCACCACCATGCCCAGAATTTATAACATGGCTTCTTCTAGTGATCAAATTGTTCCTTTTGTTTGCACAACAAGCATTTTAGCAGCTGAGCTAGCTTCCCCATCCTGTGAGTTGGTTTCCACTCAGTGCATGTCAGTATCTGCCCTCCTCAGCTTTTATCTGTGGGGCATGTCCCAAAGAGCAGCTCACATCATTTTAATTCCAGTGCTTCTCTCCTTTATTATTTCTTCCCACTTCTGGAGATTAAATCTAGAGCATCAGGCATATAAGGTGCACCCCGAGCAACACCTCCATCCCCACTCTGGGTACTAAAGCTCTAAAGCAGCCAGAACTTTCCACGCACTTGATATGCATTTCTATAAGGCCTGAGGCAATATGCATACTAACAAAGTTCTGGGATAAACATCCAAACCAGACACAGTTCAGGAGAGGAAGAGATTTATTTCAAGCTCACGACTCAGGGAAGCTCCATAGATGGTAGGAGAAGCTGGCTTCCTTTCCTCAATCCAAGCAGAGAGAGAAACCACCAACAGCCAGCAAACACCAAAAAGAAGGAAACACAGCCAGGGCACAAAACTTCTCTGCATACATATAGTGTGGAATTCAGATCTGCCTTCAGTGACACCTTAGGGCTGGACTCCAGGATCCATCCCCAGTGACACCCTTCTCCAGCCAGGTAGCTGGAGACAAGCTTTGATAAAACACCAGAGTCTATTGGGAGACATACATTCAAACTACCATACAGGGTCTCCCCTCCAAGCCCCAAGTTTTCCTTTCATTCAACCACACCCAGCTCTGGACTTACTCAACTTATTTACTGAAGTTCAAAGTTGTCTCTACTTTAAAAAAAAAAATCAAAATTAAGGGAACGTGTTGCCATTTTTTGAAGGTTTAATCAATAGTCAAACCTCCAATGTGAGCTTCTTGTTACAAGAGAGAACCACACAGAGCTTGGAGTCCTAAGTGCGGACCTCTCGTTAACATGGGTGGTCACTGGTGACATTGCCTAAGTGTTCACTACCCTTTCACAATTAAGCCACTTCAATTTTTGTTTGTAATTTAAGCTAACTTTATCTTCCAACCTCTTTAATCTTTGGCTTATGAAAAAGCAGTGGTTTTAAGAAGCTGGAGTGTCTGGTGTGAAGTCCTCTAGCAGGTTTATGTGGAATCTGAGCTTTTATTAATTTTCCCTCTCAGGAGCAAGGAAAGAAGCTATGACTGTTCTCTATCCTCTTGTGTAAAGCTGTAAGATTTTTTTTCTGGCAACCAATGTAGCATCATCATTTTTATTTTTAAAAAATGTTGTAATACTTTTTATTGGTGTGAAATCCTTGAACTCATCATCTGGCTAGAGCAGCTTGCTGAGAGAGAACTTGGACTGGTCCATCTGCTACACTAGACAGCATGGCAGGATTTCCCATCAGTTCTCTGGGAGAACTTGTGTGCCCTCGGGTGAGTCAGGCTGTGTCTTCTCAGGCTTGCTTCGAAAACTTGAAATATTTCCCTATGTTTTCCCTTCACAGTGGCTGGCTCACCAGTCTTCCTTCTTGCGTTTGGTTTGGTGTAGATGGAGAGAGACACTATCAGGCATTAGATGCATGCTGTACCCTTTGGGACAGTCTACTCCATACAGACTAAGTGCCAGTTCAGAACAAGAGTGTTGCAAGCTGTGCTGCTACCAAAGTCCTGCTTCTGACTCTGCATTAGGTGATATTTTTGTGTTTCCTTTTCTATGTTCATTTCTTAAGTTTTAATCAATATACCCAACTTTAAATTATTGTATAAAAATATGAACCCCCTAAACCATGTGAACTGTGTGGCTTGAATCCCTACCCTTTCTGAAATCTGCCTCTTCCAAAGAACCAGATGTCAGGCATGTGAGCTGATGCACAAAACCTTCCTCTTAGTGTTTATTTTGTGTCTGATCTCTAATTAGATGATAAATGATTTTGTTCCTGGATAGGTAAATGAGGGAGGGAATGTGAGTGAAACACAATAATATACATGGCTTATGGTTTAAATGTAAAAGGTTCCTTATAGACTCAGGCATTTGGACACTTGGTTTCCAAGAGGTAGTGCTTTTCATTGGTGTGTGGGGGCGGGGGAGAGTAGTTTGTGAAACCTTTGAAAAATATGGTCTAGCTGGCAAAAGTTGGTCCAGCCTGACCTCAGGGCCTGTCTTACATTTCCTGGTCATTGCTAGTAAGATACACACACACACACACACACACACACACACACACACACACACTTACAAAGTTCTTCAATGTCTCTGTCCCCTCTGTCACTCCTCTTCCTTTATCATAAGAAAATACCAAACTGGCTGATGGTGAAGGAGATGCCTAGAGAGGAATTCATTTTTCCTGATTGTTCAAAACTCGGTACAGAGCCCCCTCAGTCCTGCCTGGCTGACCTAATGCATCCATAGGTATGTGAGGAAATCCCTATTAGTGCCAGAAAAATTACTGAGAGCTCCTTAGCAACAATAAATGGTGGCTTATTTAATAGCCTGCATATATCTGAGATGGTCTGTTACCCAGCAATAGCTGGCTGGTACACCTATTATAGGAGTCTAGTGCTCCAGCTAAGCAGAAAGAGAGCAATTCTAAGGCCCCCTCCGTGTCTGTAAAATCACATCCACAGGGCTGGAGAGATGGCTTAGCGGTTAAGGCCCCTGCCTCCTAAGCCTAAGAATGCAGGTTCTAATCTCCAGCGGTTCCAATCTCCAGGTCCCACATTTAGCCAGATACAAAGTGACGCAAGGGCACAATGCTGCACTTGACCACAAGGGGGCGCTTGCATCTGGATTTCATTCAGCAGCTGAGAGGCTGCTGTCGCACCCACCTCTATCTGTCTTCCTCTCCCTCTCTCTCTCTCTCTCTCTGTGTCTCTCTCCAAAAAAAAAAAAAAAAAATCATATCCACAATAGCTTGAAGGGATTAACCATCTCAAATGTGGTAAGACCAAATACAGTATTGGATCAAAATGAAATGTTTTCAGTAGATCTTTTAAGTAGTTTAAATCAAGCCAGGTATGGTGGTGCACGCCTTTAATCCCAGCACTTGGGAGGTAGAGGTAGGAGGATCAGATCACTGTGAGTTCAAGGCCACCCTGAGACTACAGAGTGAACTCCATGTCAGCCTGAGCTAGAGTGAGACCCTACCTCAAAAAAAAAAAAAAAAAAGGAAGAAAGAAAAGAAAAAAATGTTTAAGTTGGTTGCTTTTGGAGAGTGCTCAGCCTTCTAAACACTTGTATTTGTCCTTGTTCCCTTGTTAGTGGGGAATTTGTTTTTCTTTTTTTTTTTTTTTTTTCAGACATTCTGCCAATAACACCAAGAACCGCCAGGTCAATGAGGTTTGAAGGGAAACAGTAGGGAAGAGGAAACAGATCTTTTATTTGAAGAATAATTTTAAAAATCATCTTTTATTTGGTTGAAGAAAATAAATGGGTAGAGTGGATGCTTTATGCTTTTGCTTCTTGAAATCTCAAAGAAAGATATGTCTAAGTATTTTTTTTTTGGTAACAGAAATTCAGTCAAATGTATGTAAATAACTTCTTTGCCTAAGCTTTACCTATATAGAGTTTAATATAAATTATTTTTAAGATTTTAATACAATTATGGCTGTTTTGCTTCTGACAGAATATGACATCTTATTTGAAACTATTTTTAAGATGTATTTTTATGTATTTGAGACAGAGAAGGAGAGAGAGAGAGAGAAAGAGTGAGAATGGGCATGCCAGGGCCTCTAGCCTCTGCAAACTAACTCCAGAGGTATGTGCCACCTTGTGCATCTGGCTTACGTGGGATCTGGAGAATCGAACCTGGGTCCTTAGGCGAGCAGGCATGATTTTAACTGCTAAGCCATCTCTGAAGCCCTTGCAACTATTTTTTAATGGAAAGTTTTTATAAAGACAGAGCTTTAACAATTTTAACTTGGTCATACTTGACCTCTTGAGTCACCTAGTTAATTCTAGCATTGCTCTCTAGAGGGCGCCAAATCGCCTCGTGATAATTCCCAGTATTAACTGGGTGTCATGTGAAGCTGAAGTCAGTTAGATGACAAGATTTGAATAGTTTCGCAAGCTTATCAGTGATACAGCCTTCATTTGAAAGTGATAAGTGCATAACTTACACCATCTCTGGTTAAGCTTCATGGCAAATGACAGGGTTTGTGAGAGAGTGCAACAGTGCTTAGGTGATGTGGCTGTTAATCATTCAGTTCTAGCCCAGCTCCGAGTCAAGGCATGGCACCTTCTGGCAGGGATGTGCAGCTAGTGCAGCGTTGAGTGGAGAGCGAGTCTGTGGACCTGACCCTCACTTGAGCGATGTCACGTATGTGTTCTGTTTAGACTTGACTTTCCTCATCGGTAGGATTACAGAACCAACCTAGATTTTTGGGCATGATCTCATCAGCTCTGTGACTCAGGATCTTTGGTGCATGACCACAGCCCTGCACACCTTAACAAGGGAAGTGATGCCAGTGCTCCCAACTGGTACTTGGAAGGAAATTTATGTACTTACCCAGGGAAAATTTGGTGGTGATTTGGCGCCCTCTAGGGAGAAATGTTTGAATAACTGGGTTGACTCAAAAGGTCAAGAATGACTAGGTTAAAATTGTTCAAATTCCATCTCCAAGGAAAGTTTTCAACTAATAAAGAGGATCAGAATTTTTAGCTGAGACAAAATGTACTATAAAAATAAAATACCAACCACTTAACTAATGTATTAAAAATGTCCCACAGAAGATGTCTGAAATGAACATGCTTTATCTCTTTAAAGCATATGCATTCTTATAAATCAGTGTAAGATGTTGGCATAGTATTGGCTCAGAAGCAAAAATCTATCTACTGACGGTGTTACACCAGCACTAGAGTCTTCTCCTAAGAAATGCCTGTTGGCAGGGGTGGTGGCGCACGCCTTTAATCCCAGCACTCGGGAGACAGAGGTAGAAGGATTGTTTTGAGTTTGAGGCCACCCTGAGACTACATAGTGAATTCTAGGTGAGCCTGAGCTAGAGGGAGACCCTACCTATGAAAAAAAAAAAAAAAGGAAAAAAGAAAAAAGAAAAAAGAAAAAGAAAGAATGTCTGTTGGGGCTGAAGAAATGACTCAGTGGTTAAGGCACTTGCCTGCAAGTCCTAAAAACCCTGGTTTGAGTCCCCAGTCCCAGATAAAGCCAGATTCACAATGTGGCACATGCATCTAGAGTTCCATCCGTTGGCAGCATCTGAAGGCCCTGGCGTGCTCATTCTGTCTGTCTCTAGCTCTCTTTGCTTGAAAATAAACAAAACATTTTTTAAAAAAAAGAAAGAAAGAAATGCCTGCTGAATGCAAGTCTGGTGCATAATTCCATTCTGGGTACAGTTTAGCTGCTTGAACCTTCTTCACTAGTTTGAGTGGAAGCAGATCTAACTAGCCCCCAGCAATTTGGAAGTTTTACTTGCATTGGAAGATTCTTCTCTTGTTTTTTGGGTTTGGTTTTTTTGTGTGTGTGCTTTTTTGTTTGTTTGTTTTTGTTCTCTCCACCACCACCTATATAAATAGTTGAATGGTAGTAGAGTTGCTCAGAGAATAGAATATATATTTCTGGCAAAGATCGTACTTAGGAATACTTCTTTTTACCTGTCATTTTTAAAGTTTTGGAAACAATTGGAATGCCTGCTAGGGGCGCATCTTTTCAAAGCTCATCACGCTCCCTCAGGATGTCCTATGCAGGTGTCTTCATGTTCCTCACAATGGGTCCCCATTTGTCTGTGTCCATCCTACTCTGTCCCCAGGAACTGAACACAGTATTCAATGTCTGATCGATGACAAGGAACCCAGCATCATTATGGCCTCTGTTTTACCCTTGATTCTTCTGTGACTACAACCTAACGTTAGATTCCTTACTATAGACAGGCTTAGACTGCTGCCCAAGGAGTTTTCATAACTGTTCTTTGGAATAACATCTTTCCTTAATATCCTCGTGAATTATTTTGCTCTGATCCAGCATCTCCTTTTAAGCCTTCCTTATAAAGCAGCTTCTTGGACTTTGCTTACATGTGAGACATTATGGATTTTGGCGATATTCACCTACTGATTCTACATCCAGCTTCATGGTTTTAGCAACAGAAAATGTCCCATGGCCTAGTCTGAGGTTTTGTTCATGCATGTGTCTAAAATAACAGACCCAAGAGAGCCACAGCGCTCACTACCAGGCGTCACCCTCCAAGGATGTCTAGAGGAACAACTGGGGACATCTTAACAGATGGCTTCATAAATTTCAGACAATCTTCCTAAGTCAGGCCAGGGCAAAAGGGAAGCAAGATGATTGTGTCTGGATTTGGTTTCTGTGGTCTCTGATGTTATCTGGTAATTTTTGTTTCCTTTCACATGAGCTCCTTTCCCCTCTGGAGATAAGCAGAAAGCAAGATAATCCATTCACACCCACTCTCATTTTATAGGTTTGGTGATGTGTTGGGCATTTTCAGATCTCCTTGCTTAGCTCCACACCCTCAGAGCCCCTGTGTGCACTCAGATGAGTTCTCCCAGTGCACTGGGGAAGCTGGCTTTGGCTTCTGCTTCCAGGACTGCCAGTGCTCTGTTAAAATTGGAACTTTGGTTCCCCCTTTTGAACGTTTGCCTTAATCTTTTACAGCACATGTCACGGACACAGAAAAAGCACAGGGAATAGCAGGGGTGGCCTGTTCTACTTGTAGCATAAAATGTCTTTGACTCCCAGAGATTTCAGGGTTTTGTAGTAGCTGAACTACTTTGATGGACGGTAATAAAAACTATCTCATGACAAAAAGGTTTTGGCTTTTTTTTTTTATTATTCCTAAAGAGAATGTGAGGTCTCATTTCTCAACTGAAAATAATATATCTAATGACCTCTTTTCTAAAATTAGTTTCGTGGAGGGCTTGGTTGAATTCAGACCCTTTATACATTTAATTTAATGTTCATTCTCCATTGTGTTATTGCCCAGCTTGGGTAAAGACAATGATACTTATGATTAGAGAAATAAAGCAAAGGCTTTGGGGGCCAAGTATAGAACTGCCTTGTCCCTGGATTGCAAAGCCAAGTCACACTTGAACTGAATTGCTGATAGACACACTCTAATGGCTCTTTTAATGCAAAACATTGATTCCAGAGTCAGGAAGCTTCTGGGTAGGGCCGCTCTGAACCTCTGCATCAGCACAAGCACAGCCCTAGCATTCCTAATCTACCGCAGGTAAGCAGATGCTCTCCAGACTGGGAAACCAGCTCCTAGATTTTCAATTAACACACAGATTTGGAGTAATAAAGCTGTCAGCAGGCTGGAGAGATGGCTTAGCAGTTAAGGCATCTGTCTGCAAAGCTAAAAGACCCAGGTTTGATTCCCCAGGACCCATGTTAGCCAAATGCACAAGGGGGTGCACACATCCTGAGTTCATTTACAGTGGCTGGAGGCCCTGGCATGCCCATTCTCTCTCTCTCTCTGTCTCTCTCTCCCTCCCTCTTTCTCTCTGTCAAATAAATAAATTTTAAAAAACTGTCAGCTTTAAGGATGTATTTATTAGGTTCCTTCAAGCACTATAACAAAGGACCACACCAGGTAGATTCAACAAATAACATTTATTCTTACAGCCCCAAATCTGAAATCCAGTCCGTAGGTCTATGTGCTGTGACTCTTCTGAGGGAAGGACATTGGTGCCTGTAGCAGACAGCTTTCAGGTTCACTGAGATGAACTTTCAGACAAGGCCCAGTTATGAAGGAGGAGATATTTATTGAAGCTTACAAATCCAGAGGAAGTTCCATAATGGCAGAAGAAGCTGGCCTGCTTTCCCAGGACCAAACACAGAGAGAAAAGCCACAAGCCAAAAGCCACACAGCACAGCACACCTCAGGAACTCCAGCTAGGCACACTTTGCATATCTTTAGATTGGAATCTCAAACCCAGCACCACACCTTAAGATCGGCCCAGTAACACTGCCTCCAGCTAGGTGGCTGCAGATCCAAACTAGAGTCTAATAAAACACTGGATATATTGGGGGCCATCTATTCAAATTACCACAGTGCCTCACCCAGTATCTAGTGGTGCCCAGCATTTCTTGGGTTGTGATTTCATGAGTCAGGTCCCTGTCCCCAAGTCCACAAAGCCTTCTTGCTCCTCTTCCTCTGTCTTCTCTGCTTTGTCACTGGGCTGGGGCCACCCTGATACATCCAAGATGATCTCACCTTCAGATGCCTAACTCATCTCTAAACATCCTTTTACTGTGTTCCAGAGGTCAGGGAGGTCAAGCCTTTTTTTGAGGGAAGGGGGAGGTACCATTCCACCTACAATAAGAGATAATCATATATTTACCTCACAGATTAAATGAGAAAATTCTAAGCACATGGAATATGCTCAAGAAATGTTAATCACTATTGTCTGATTATATTCATATACCATTCACTGTACATGTGTGGGTGTGCATGCACACGTGTATGTGTATCGTATGTGTAGTGTGGTGTTTGATGTGTTGCACAAGCACATGCATGTGTAGATGCACATACTGTATGTACATGTGGAGGCAAGAGAAGAACTTCGGGTGCCTTGCTCTATCACTCAATTGTGTATTTCCTTGAAATGGGATCTCTCCCTCAAAGCCAGAGCTTCTATCAGACAAGGATCCCCAGAGATTCCCCAAGGGGTTACAAATATGTGGGGTCAGGTCTAGTTTTTGTTTGTTTGTTTGTTTTTCGAATTTGGGTTTCACTGTGGTTCAGGCTGACTTGGAATTCACTATGTAGTCTCAGGGTGGCCTGGAACTCATGGCGATCCTCCTACCTCTGCCTCCCAAGTGCTGGGATTAAAGGTGTGCACTACCATGCCTGGCAAGGTCTATCATTTTAAGTGAGTTCTGGGGAGCTTGAACTTGGTGGTCTCCAGCTCAAGAGGTCCTCACGCAAACTCAGCAGGTGCTCTTAACCAGTCCCTGTAATGCTTACTTTTGTGATCCCTGAGTGCACAGAGCCCTGCTGTTAGTCACAGTGAACCACTGAGATTCCAGGTGAACATTTAAAACAGGAAGGACAGATGATCTTCCTCCTAACGTAGTTTGGGAGTGCTTGGCCTTATGTTGATAGGGTAAACGTGTATTTTAGAACTTTACAACCATAGTATTTCTTTTAGTTTTAAAGTCAGGAAGGCCATTAGGGATGGAGGATGTAAATGAAACATTAACTTCAACCTGTAAAATTCATCACAAAGACAATAATTAGAAACAACCTTTGATTTGAACCCAAAATAAGGGAAGTGTATTCTTCTGTTACACTTGAAGTATTTGAACATTTCATTTATTTAAACATGAAGTCAAAAGACTTGAAAAGGAAGTATTTCAAAATTGTGGACCTTTGCCCAGGTTCTCATGGAGTTGACCACGTAGGTAGGAACAGTTCAATTCTTCAGGCACTTTTTGTGGGTTAAGACAAAGACACCCACCGCCTGCCCTCAATGCATTCAGCCTCTCTAGGGGATGTTTAACCAGCTCAAACACTAACTCAAAAATGTGCCAAATTGAGATGGAGTTTGTAATTCTTACAGCTTCCCTTGGCCTGTTGTTAGTTTTTATCTGTCCATCTGGACCAGACCAAACTGATGTGGTCATACCAGCTCTGCAGCGAGTGCTAAGGTTTAAGCTTACGTGTGTGTGTGTGTGTGTGTGTGTGTGTGTGTGTGTGTGTGTGTTTGTGTGTGCGCGTGCGCGCATGCGCATATCCCCTAGACGTTCACTAGGAGCTGGGAGAAGCAGAGGCCATTTTACCATTCCATGTGTGATGTAGATATAAATGTCCAGCTACCCAAGCATATAGCATAACCACTTTAGGCGTGATGTGCTCATTGTCAAATAGCCACTAAAGCATTCTGTTTTTCAACGATCTTATGAGACTGTGAGAACTTAACAACTGGTCAAATATCTATCAATACATCCAAAATATTAATGATATATCTGTCAACAAAAGACACAAGAGGCGGAAGCAGGTCTCCTCCCTGAATGCACTGTGAAAGTGGGTTGTTTATTGTGATATGTAGTCTGCATCTGCCTCTGTCAGCAACACAGTTGGTGCTGAAACCTAGAGAACTGTATGATTTGATGATATGGATGATGTTAGATGGTTATTCTTCAAGGATAATTTGGTAAAAGGATTTGCCCTTGAAGCCTCTTCTCACCTTGGCCAACAGGGGGCAGTATTCTCACCTTGGTCAGCAGGGGGCTGCATTCTCACCTTAGTCAGCAGGGGGGCAGCATTCTCACCTTGGCCAGAAGAGGGCTGCATTCTCACCTTAGTCAGCAGGGGGCAGTATTCTCACCTTGTTCAGCAGGGGGGCAGCATTCTCACCTTGGCCAGAAGAGGGCAGTGCTTTTAAGGAAACACAGCAGTAACTGGTGAAGAAACCCCATCTACCTACCAGGGCCGGTACCTTGTAGAGCAAAGAAGTCTTTCATCCTGGAAGATTTCATCTTCACATTTCCCCTATATATCCCCCATTCAACATTTATGACATGTCTGTCTCAGCCTCATTATGAATGAAGTGACCCTCCACATCTACGGTCGTTCCCAAAGTTCGTATCCTTTTCAAAATTCAGATGGTGAAATTTTAACCCCAAGGTGATGGAATAAGGAGATGAGGTTTGGAAAATTGATGCGTGAGAGAGCAGAGCCTTCATCAATAGAACAAGGCCCCAGGGAGCTCATTTGCCCCTTTTTGCCATGTGAAATGCAAAAGGGAACATGAAATCCATGGCCCAGAAAGCAGGCTTCTCTTCAGATCCTGAATCTGCCCGTGCTTGTGTTTTGGCTGTCTGTTTCCTGCAGAAGTGTGAGGAATAAGAGTATTGTTTATGTCGCCCAGTTTGTGGTCCTGGCTCCGCCAGACAGCCTGAGTAGATGGAGACATTGTCTTTGCATGGTGCGTTAATGATTGAGACTTCGCTGCTGAGGCTGCAGTGTGTCTTAGCGGACAAAGCATTTGCTGTGGAAGTATGAGGAGCTGAGTTTGTGTCCCTAGCACTCACTTGTGATAAGGGATCATGGTGGTTGGCCTGTACTTCCCACACTCATGAGGGAGGTGGGTCCTCCAGGGTAAAATGGATAGCTAGACTACCCAAATCAGCAAGTGAGAGGCCTTGCCTCCATAAATAGATGGACAGAGATGGAGGAAGACACTCAACATCATCAACCTTTGGCCTTATATGCACCCTTGTCCTCATATGCATGTACCCACATACATGCTTACACACACACACAGAGAGAGAGAGAGAGAGAGAGAGAGGCTTTGTTGACTATCACATATAACTTACCATATGACTTCCATGTATGAAAATTACCAAAATCCAGCACTTACCATTGGCTCCTATATTCTTATTAATGAATAGAAATGCCCTGAATGCTCCTGTTACTCCTACTACCAGTATCCCCAAACATTGATAAGACACCAGTGTCCTCGGACTCCCCATTGTTGACGTGGAGTAGTATTTAACCGCTGTAGAAGATCAGCTCTTCACTCAGCACACCGTGAGCCAAATTCACATAGCGGTTCCTAATGACTGGTTTTCTTACTACTACTAGCTTGAGCCCTCTGAGCCTTTCTCCGGTGGGAACGTATTGGCTGGTACAGCTCCGTCCCTTCGTGCTGCTCTAGTGTTAACACAGACTTCGTCAAGACGCTGTGAACGTGTTGAAGTTCTCTTGGCTTTCTGACGGGACGGGCACTACGGCTTTCCATGAGCTATGGACAGGAAGTGTTCAAACTGACCCAGCAGGTTTCCTCCTTTACTAAGGCGCTTGCTGTTTAGTCTTCCACACATGGAAACACAATTCCACGAAGGACTGTGATAAGCATAGTGCATCTTTCTAGATGCTAAGAGAATCTCACAGGTCAGGAATTTTGCCTTGTTTTTTTAAGAACCAGCCATTACAGAGCACATCAGTGAAACAGAAGTCAGTTTTCCACACTGTGCAAAGTAGTGTGTGTGTGTGTGAGAGAGAGAGAGAGAGAGACAGAGCACGTGTTTGTGTGTATTTGTGTGGGGGTGCATTTCATGCATAATCTCAATGCTGTTTCATAGATAATAAGAAATGTGGCTTCAAAAGAGTCATTCTGATCTATTCCTTGGGGCAGCAGTATTTTGCATAAAAGGTGTAGGAAATTAAAAGTCTCATTTGCTTTCTATTGAAAATACTGTAATTTTCTGACTCAAGGTCACCTTCCAGTCCAACCGTTGTTACCTGAATGTCCTGTGACATCAGGAAAGATGCTCTCTGAAGACTGATCAGAAGGTTCCCGGTACATCATACTTCCTAATGCTTCACAGTCCATAGCTGAGCTTTTGCAACATTTAGCACGTAGTAAAATAAGGTTTAAAGTTTGGACACCCACTGCTGCATACAGACAGCTTGTAACTCAGGTTGGAGAACTTGGAAAGGTTGCTTCTTTGGGTTTTAAGTTTTCTTATTTTTAAAATTATATGTAATTGAGCTGGAGAGATGGTTCAGCAGTTAAGGCACTCACCTGCCAAGGCTAACAACCTGAGCACATTTCCCCAGTACCCACATAAGACAGACGCACACAGTGGCACATGCATCTGGAGTTCATTTACAGTGGTTAGAGGCCCTGATACTCCCATATTCATTCTCTCTCTCTCTCTCTCTCTCTCATCTCCCTGCTTGGGAAAAAATAAATAAAATATAAAAATGAGTTTAAAATATCACATGCAATCAAAAAGACAAAATTCAGGCTAGAGAATCCATCAAATCAAGTGATAGTAAGCTGTAGAGATGGTTCAGAAGCCAAAGGCACCTGTTTGAAAAGCTTGATGGCCTGGGTTCAATTCACTAGTACACACATAAAGCCAGATTCACAAAGTGGGCAGAGGCAGGAGGCCCTGGTGCACCTCTACTTCTCTCTATATATCAGCATGTTTCTCTCTGTCTCTCTTAAATAAATAAACAAAAATATTTCAAAATGATGATGTTCATGGGCAATATTTTCTCAAGAAAGAATCATGTTTTATTTGATATTTGTACCAAAGTATAAGCTTCGGTGGGGAGGGGGGCACGAGCTCTCAGTGTCTCTGTGTTGAGTGCTCTATCCCAGCATCTGCGATAGTGTCTGACAGAGACCATCACCCTGCAGTATCCATTAATGAAGAAAAGAAGCAAGAGACCAGGGGAGGAAAACAGACATCTAATCTTATAAAGTGGAATTTCACTCGCCGGGGTGTTAGTACTGACCCCACACTACAGAAAGTATCACACAAGGCTGTGTTCTATCAATGAGATTTCAAGAGTGACGCTTTGTAAGAGAAAATGTATCTCAGCTCTTAAGGTACCCTCCTTACACACACTGGGTCTGATTCGTACCCCTTTGATGGAAGCAGGCATGTGCAATGAATGTCTACAGTAGACATTCCTGGGTGAAGAGTGGATGGCAAATAGGAAAAGAAAACCAGGGTCTCTAGATGAATCCTGCCAATCTTTTGCCTCTGAGGCATGACCAAGGAAGACCATAACCAGAGAATTCCTGAGTTTAATTTCTATTTGCTTATTCTACACATGGGAGAAGTTTATTGTGCTTCTAGGCAGAAGGAGCCAGTGCCGGCGGAGAGAACAGAAGTGATTGATGAACCAGACCCTGGAAGATAGAAGCTCGCAGAGAAAGGGCTCAAGGCTCAAAAACTTCCCTTGCATCTGATGCAAAGGAGCAGATGAGGAGGATGTATGTGAATGTTTTAAAAGAGCAACAATCATGCAAAGAACATCACGGGCTGAAGCCGAGAAAGCCCTGTTGTTTCTGAGACATTCTGATAACATCCTTTTGTTACTTGTTCATTCATTTCCATTCAGCTCCTACTGCTGACTTACATGCAAGCAGCAACAGAGACACATTTTTAAGGATATACGTGAAAACCTTATATGGTATAATTCTAACTGGAAGTAGATTGCCATCTTTTAAGTCATCTTTGTCTGGCTCCTGGGACCCCAGGGTGCCATGATATTGAAAGCAGTTAGGAGTTGAAGTGTAGTAATAAGACTGCCAGTCCCTGGGAGGCCAGAGAGCACAGTGGCCGAGCAACACCTCTTTGTTAGACAGAGTATGTTCCTCTCTCCATGCCCACACCCCCACCACCTGCTGGCTCGTCCTTTGTGTCTTTCAGAGAGCAGCCTTACTTCTGAGAATCTGCCTTCAGGTCTAATGTTCTCTGACTTTGGATCTCATCGGGCATTGAGTGATGACTCTCATTGTAGATTCTTCTCTGATCTTCCTTGACTTATCAGTGACTCTGGACTTCACTGCTTGAACTCTTCATGAAGTAGAAGACCACATGGTTTTGCATAGGGAACCTGTCCAGCCTGCTGCCTGAGTCCTCTTCTGCTTCTTACCAGCTGGTGTATGTGAGCTGTCCTCATACGGTCTTTTACCATGAGGAGTGGTCAATAGCCATAGAGCAAAGTTCAGGGAGGTGTCATTTTTGCTTATTTATTCTGTCCATTCAGAAGCCTTTGTGCTGCTTCGGGGAAGGAGCCAGAAGGGGGAGAGGGTTTGGTGGAGCAAAATACTGGAAGACGAGTTCACAGACAGGGGGATGAAGGAGTGAGAACTCATCATCCAGATGACACAAAGGAGGATGTGGCAAGGATGGACTTGCGCAGTGAGTCCCCCCTACACCTTAGGAGAAGTGGTGCAGCTTTTCAAAACAGCGGGGGAGTTGCAAGGCAGAGCCAGTTAAAGAAACAAAGGCAGTGTTGGCCTTATCAGGGAGCAAGATGCCTGTATAAAAATAGGCATTTGAGGGCTGGAGAGATGGCTTAGCGGTTAAGGTGCCTGCCTCCTGAGCCTAAGAATGCCAGTTCCAATCTCCAGGTCCCACGTTTAGCCAGATGCAAAGTGATGCAAGGGCGCAATGCCGCACTTGACCACAAGGGGGCGCACACATCTGGATTTCGTTCTCAGCAGTTGAGAGACTGCTGGTGTGCCCATCTCTATCTGTCTTCCTCTCCCTCTCTCTCTGTCTTCTCCACACACACACACACACACACACACACACACACACACACACACACACACAATAGGCATTTGAGATTTAAGACAGACTTTCAAGCTGGAGATAATAATTTGGGGAAGATCTGCAAAGGCCACATGAGGTGTGAAGTAAGTCCCTTGTGTTTCCCTCCTGTCCCCAGTCTGAAGGCACATGGTTTAGTGCAACTCCTGATCCCATTCCTGAAGCCTACTCCAGTGCCCCCTCAGAAAAGCAATATGGCCCAACTTTGTTCCTTCCTGCCATCTCCTCTTTGGGAAAGCTATCTCAAATCTTCCCTGACATATGGAGCCTTCATTCCTTCCTACCCTGAGGCCTAGTCACCCTGAAAGCGGATCATCCTCCACAAACAGACAAATTTGAAAGCTGCCATGGGCTTCTAACTACCCTGCTGCTCAGATGGTTCTCTTGGCTAGTCAGCCCTGACCATGCAGCTACCATGCATTGCCACTCCTATGACGAACAATGAGCTGGAAGATCTTACATGGAATTTCTATATTTGATTCTTCACAGAAAAGCAGCAATGTTAGACATGATTGCTAATGTGAACACATGTTCCATTCTATGTGTCAATATTCCCTATAGATGCCTTATTGCAACTCTTTCTGGATATGTGTATGGATGCACATGCACATGTGTGTGCCTGTAAGGCTAGTGTTTTCCTCAGTCATTCTCCACTTTATATTTTTTTAATTTTTTTATTTTTTATTTTAGAGAGAAAAGGGGAAGGGGATACAGAAGAAAAAAAAACTGGAGTGAAATTGAACTCCAGACACTTGCATCACCTAGTATGCATATGTGACCTTGTACTTTCCTCAGCTTTGTGCATCTGGCTTGCATGGGATCTGGAGAGTCAAACATGGGTCCTTAAGCTTTGCAGGCAAGTGCCTTAAACACTGAGCCATCTGTCCAGCCCCAATTATATTTTGATACAATATCCCTCATGGAACCTAAAGCTCACTCATTCACTGAGACTAACTTGCCATCAAACTCCAGAGATCCTCTTGTCTCTGCCTCCCCAAGGCTGGAATTTCAGGCATGTGCCACCACACCCAGCTTTTATGTGGATCCTGGGGAACCTAACTCGGGTTTTCATGCTTGCACAGCAAATACTTTACCCATTAAGCTATGTCCCCAGAACCAAGATCCATCAATATGACAAGAAGAGATAGCCAGCTGTCCAGCACCAGACCGGTCATCTTTACGACATCTGTCAGGTGTTAGGAGACATTACAGAGCATGTGGTGATTGCTGTTTTCACTGCTAGCCTGACAACCTCCTCCAGAAGGTTGATACACACTGAGGAGACTCAAAACTCATCAAAGTAGAAATTCAGAGGATACAGAGAGCTTAACACTAAAGAAGACATCACACGCCCTCTGAGGCTCAGGAAACATTGAGGAAGAGTGGAGCAGGAGAGACTGTAAGAGGACAGGGTAGGAAAGTGTATCCTGAACCATTGTCCCTGCACAGAGACTGGAAGGTACATTTATAAGCCCATAGCAAATACCAATAACTCCTCTGTGGGCCCTCAGTGGAATAGGAACAGGGAAGAGGGGATAATAAGAGGATAACCCAATGGGAATAAGACCAATATGCCATATAGTAAAGTTAATAATAATAAAAAAAACTATCTCCCCAGCCTTGTTTTGCAATTGTTGAAAGCACCCTCTCTCAGTTCCCAAAGGTCCTTATTTAGACAGTTAATTTTATGGTTACTCTGACCATTAATTTCCTCAGCATTTCATGTCATCATTTTACAAATGAGATACAGAGAAGTTGAATCCCTTATAATTCATCACTCAGTAAAATACATGGATGAGCCAGTGCATAGATACAGCAGCCAAACTCCACTGGGCCAGCATTTAACTATGGTTGGGATCATGATTACTAATCCCTCAGAAGTTTGAACCTAGCATCTCAGCATCCATTTCTGCCAATGTTTTGTCTGCTATGCCTCAACTGGAGCTTTTGAGTGTGCCACATGTGTTCATGTGGATACCAGACAACTTCCAGATATCTGTCATCACCTTCCATCTTATTTGAGCCAGAGTGATTCACTGAACCTAGAGACCATTCACTCGTCAGACTTAATGAACCAGCAAACCCCACAGATCTTCTTGTCTCTGCCTCCACAAGTGCCACCAGACCTGGATTTCTCATACAACCTCTTTCTCAAAAACACCAAAAAAAAAAAAAAAAAAAAAAAGTTAAAATGCAGCTTGGGTCACTTTTTGCATCCAAGAGAGGGAGGGGGCAGCAGAGAGATTGACTTTGCATGGTTACCCAGAACAGAGGTTCATCTCTGTGTAATGCTCACTTCCTTTCCTAACTAACAGTTGCATGTCAGCACTCACCCTCAAATGGAGATAGATAGACATGTGAGGGCATGGCCATAAGTGGACATAGCATAATCTCAATCTGTAGTGTCCAAAACAGCTGCTCATCTTCCTCCTCTCGGTCACACTCTCACCACGAAGACAGAACCTCACTGAGGTTCACTCAGTTATCAGCTAGCCAGGCTGTGAGCCATTCGCTCCCACACTTCCATTGTGCTCCTTGGCTCGGGTTTGCTGAGTGGCTCTCCTGGGCTCTGTACCATGATGAGAGACAAGCTAGTGCAGACACAGAGACCGTGAACCACTCCTTCAATGCCAGAGGCCACAAGCTGCTCAAAAGTTAACTAAATTGTTCAAGACTTAGAATTAGAAGAGATCTTCCTATGCTTTGTTGATAATAGGTATCAGGTGCTTAGTGTTTATTGAATGCCTCACATTTTTGACATTTGCTGGTTTACTTAATGTGCTTCTTGTACATATGTATGTATGGACCCGTAGACTCAGGCTCAAATCTTGAGTGTCAAGTGGGCAGAGCCCTGCTGGTGAAGAGATATGCATTAGGGGGAAGTGCTTAAGTCTAACTCTAAGGTGTGTCGAGAGCAGTTTGAGCTCTTGCTGGCGTTTTGTGTCTGCTGGCTGTTTGATAATGTCTCTCTGCTTGGATCAATGGAATTAAACCAGCTTCTTCCACCACTGATGGGATTTCCCCTGGACACTATAAGCCAGACATAAACTCTTTACTCCTATAAGCTGCTTTTGGTTGGGTGTTTGTCCAGCAACAAGAAGCTGACTGCAACACATGCCTTATGTCATTCCTTCTTGCTCTGAAAGCTAGGGCATTAGGTCACAGGCTGTAAAGACAGCCAGCTGCTGTGCTGTGAGGACACTAAGCAGCCCTGTGAAGAAATCTACACACTGAGGTGCTTTCTGTATTCCTAGCTGTCCCTATATGCTAGCTAGACAGCCAGGTAAATGAGCCTTAGGAGGGGATCACAGCCGTCAGATGACTGTGGGTCTAAGTAACCTCTTGCTCCAGCCTCAGGAGACACCTGTAGCCACAACTACTCATCTAGACGTAAATAAATCCTGACATATGGAAAACTGTGAGCTCATAAATATTTATTTCTCCCTAAAGTCAACTTAAGTTTCAAGGCACTATGTTACTTGGCAGTATGTGACGAATGCAAACTTACTTATAAAGTGTGTGTGGTTGCATATGTGTTTGTACAAGCGTGTCAGTTTGCTTCGGGAATTAAAAGTGAGTGTTGCAGAAAAGGGGGAATACTGGTGTGGCACATACATAAAAGCAGACATTTAGGGAGAGGAACATGCACGTTCACACAGGACATGAACCCTTGGCCACTTTGCTTCCAACAGGTGTTAGCGATAATGATTATTTATCAAGCCATGCTAAGATAGAAGTGACTAGAAAGAGGCAATCTTGTCTGGGTATGTTTTAGTGAGTGTGGTAGTTTGAATAGATGTTCCCCAATTTATTCAGTGTTTTATTAGTTTGTTGTTTGCATCCGCAGCCACCTGGCTGGAGGCAGAGTCACTGGGCAGATCTTAGGGTCCAGCCCTAAGGTGTGGTGGTGGGTTTAGGATTTCAATCTAAAGATATGCAAAGTGTGCCTAGCTGGAGTTCCTGAGGTGTGCTGTGCTATGTGGCATTTGGCTTGTGGCTTTTCTCTGTGTGTTTGGTCCTGTGAAGGCAGGCCAGCTTCTTCTGCCATTATGGAACTTCCCCTTGATCTATAAGCTATAATAAACCCCTTCTTCCATAACTGTGCCTGGTCTGGAAGTTCATCTCAGTGAACCTGAAGCTCTCTGTTACAGTGAGTATGGCATTTGAAATGTCCGATACCTAGAAAGAAAGCAGGCAGAGCATTTCTGGTTGACAGGGTTTCCCACATTCAGAAAAGGGTAGTAATTATCACTTTCTTCCTTTAATATCACCTGGCACTGTGCTAAGCCTCTTACCTATATAGTCCCCCAGTTTTCCTAACAGTTACCCAGGAAGAAATGAAGGTGGATGGTCGTAGGGGACTCTGCCGTGATTACCAAGACAGGGCTAAGAGATAGGCCTCACTTCAGATCTATCTGATGTTTTCTAGAGAACATTTACTGCCTCTGATGGCAAGGTGCAACTCTGTTTCAAGCCTATGCCATGGTTAGCTTCCACAAAGATGGTCGTGATATAGATTGATGGGATGTTCCTTTAAAAACTAATTTGTATATTGAATGAATTGCAAAGAAATAATATGAATGTATTATTGTTACTGAGAAAACCTGTGGTGATAAACATGTGTTACCAGTCAAAGCCTGCGTAGGGGTCTCTCTTCGTCCTTGTTGGGTGAGGATTTTACACTCTTTGTGAGAAGCATAATTGAGAGGGGATCTTTACCCTCCATATCTTTTTATGAATCTAAAAACATGGAAGTTGGTTTTGAAAAATGTATTGTGTGTAACGATTTTTGTGTTTAAGGGAGTTTTGAAGTAGAAGCACTACCAGCATGGTGGCCAGATGCAGCCTCCCTACCTATCGCTCAGCAGCCCCGGAGAAAAGTTCCTCTTGATTCATATGGATTGGCCGTGTGTTTTTGATGGGTGGAATGCAGGGTAGGCTTGAGGGCAGGAGGTAGCAGGCAGATAGTTTCAAATTTCTACATTCAAATTGCAGTTCCCTTTCCTTATGAAATAGGAGTTTTCTTCCTGTTCGTTTCTGAGCTTCAACAAAAAACAGGATGGTAACACTTTGCCTGAAGGGTCAACATGAGCATGCTGTCTTCTTGCCTTCTTCTCTTCTAAAATGCTGGAAGCCAGAGATTTCCTCCACCACAGGAAGGTTTCTGATGCTCCATGATCCCTAGCCCCCCGGCACTGTGCGGCTCACTCAACCCATCCCATGTGTGGCTTGGGAGCACAGCTGTGGCTGAGGCAAGCTCGTAATGTGTAATGGTTCTCTTTGTATTGAGTTCTCTTTTCTATTCATCTTACGGACTGGGCTAAGTGCTTTATTGGAAGTATTTCATTTACTGCTCCTCATCTACAGAATGTATCTAACATATTATTATCATCACCATTTCAGCAGTGTGGAAACACTATCCACTGGTTAGTTACTGAGAAGTTATACCAGGAAATGTCCTGTTAGTAAAAGCAAAACTATCACACCTCCAGCGAAACATGAAGTCCAGTCTTATTATTCCTTCTATCAACCCACCCTACGGGGCATCACTGTTTAGTTGGGTGAAGTTATGGTGGTTGGGATGTTGGGTTTTTGGACCAAGCAAGCTGGATAAGGGCATCCTGGTTTCTGATGACAATGACTCTCTCCAAGTTAAGGAAGCAGGTTTGGTTTAACCTCCATTCTACCACTCATGTTCAGTTCGTTCCACTTCCTGGACCTCCTCTGAGTCAGCCTACCCTGACAATTCTGCTCACATTGTCACTGCAGCCTTTTGAGAGTGTTGGGGTGACAGGATAGGGAGAGAGTGATTGATGGGTATAGAGAAAAAAGATAGGAAAGATGACTTCTAATGTTCCATACACAGTAGGTTAGCTACGATTGAAAACAAAGGGATATTTCAAAACAGTTAGCAGAAAGAATCTTCAACAGTCATAGCACAAGAAAATGGCAAATGTCTGAAGTGATAACTATGCCAGTGACTATGACCTGATCATTACACACTGGACACGTGTACTGAGGTGAGATATGGTACCCCATAAATCATGTATGTCATTAACATTTTTTAAAGTACAAAGTAAACAGAATTGTTGCAGTAGCAGCCTTATCCTCACAATAAAATTGTAGTTCATATTATTTAAAAAATAGAATAAGATGGGCTGGAAGGATGGCTTAGCAGTTAAGGCATTTGCCCGCGAAGCCAAAGGACCCAGGTTCGATTCCCCAGGACCCACGTTAGCCAGATGCACAAGGGGGGGGGGGATGCATGCAGCTGGAGTTCGTTTGCAATGGCATGCCCTCTCTCTCTTTTTCTCTTTCTCTCTATCAAATAAATAAATAAATAATAAAAATTTAAAAATAGACTAAAAAGGAATCACAGGAGATCATGAATGGATACCTGGTATTCATGTTGTGTGGCATTGTATCATCACAGGAAAATGTGACAAGACCAGCAGCTCCTCCCATCTTCACAGACACCTAAAGGTTAAGACTTTCGTCACTGATACTCTCTCTAGTCTCTGGTATTCTCTATGAACCTTGTAGTTAGATAAAGACCTGGGACCTAAAAGGAGCCCAAGGCCCTCTCACGTAATCCCCCAACTTCACAGTGTGGTGCACCTCCAGTGAAGAGGTGGTTCGTGTCAGAGCTTACACTCTTTTACTGCAATTTCCACCACAGCACGCAGAGGGAGGAACTGTTGAAGAACTGCAATGGCTTCATAGGTCAGTGGCATGAAGTAAGCTCACTAGGAATGAATCAGTGCAGGAGCCACTTCCTGTAGCTGATGATCTAAAGAGAAGTTATCAACGTGTCATTTGACTATTGCCAACCCCTTGCTGCTGGATCTGAATCTTTGTTTGTCCTGTTTCCTTTCAGCCAAAAGCCTTGAGCTGGGGGAACATGGGACCCTCCCCCGAGGCTGGCAGGCATGTAAGGCTCAGAAGTACTCAAGTTGCCCGCCTCCCTTTCATCTTCTGAATTGATTTGAAAAGAACATTGTGAGTTGCATTATAGACTGCCACCTTCATGTTTGCAAAGCAATTCGCAATTATTGTAAACTAGATTTGAAGTTCCTGTGCTAAGGATGTGGGTGGTTAATTCCTGCCATGACTCAAACTGAGGAAAGTGAAAATGGGAAATAAAGCAGAATAAGTACTGAAAGTACAGTTAATACCTTTTATCCAGTATCTTCAGAGAATATTTTTCCCATAGCTAACTGTGTGTGTGTGTGTGTGTGTGTGTGTGTGTGTGTGTGTGTGTGTGTGTGTATGTGCCCTTGTAGGGTCTCATATACTCCCCCGCCGGAAGTAGGGAGGACATTTGCCTGGTCCCATTCCATCACTTTCCTCCCATTCTTCAGCTGAGCAGCAGTCCCTTCCTGATTCCAGTGCTTGCTATTTTTGGTGGGCCTGGGTGATTCCCTGATCTCTGCTCCCCTTTGCAGGATTGGGGTTACAGACATATGTTCCATGTCCAGCTGCTTATCTCCATTTCAGGGATTTACACTTGTGGAGGGTGTTTCAGCCACCCCAGCTCTCGTGCTTGTGAGAAAGCACACTTAACCACTGAGCCACCTCTCCAGCCCCCATACTTAACTTTTCAAAAATGTAATCAACACTCATTTAAATCATTAAATCTGGACTGTTCCAGAGTTTTCTGTGGCTGAGCTCAGGTCACTGGGCATCAGTTGACTTTCCCTGATGCTTTACTGTTGTGGTGAGCCGTCTTGTTGTGCTGGACTCTAACCCTGTGTGATTCATATTGACCCAACATGGATGAGCCCCAGATCCTCGCTCTTGATTTGCATCTTTTTAGTTTTGTTGGGTTGTCTGCCATTGGTCCATTCCTTTGTGGGTGGCTCGTACCATTAACTGAACCTCTGTCAGCCATGCACTGGGGCCCACTACCTAGTGGACGAGGGCAGCAGCACTTCCTGTGCCCTCACTCTTGAGATCCTCATCCTATCGTCAATGATCTATCTTTTGAGGGCCATGACTTGCCCTCTTTGGCACCTGTTCAGTGAGGGCGGCAGTGATCGCAATACAAGTGGCTGTACTGATGACAGTGGATGAAAAATGGCATCTCCTGCTGATGCCAGTGTTTCATATCACCTTGGTTACAACTCTGCAAATGAGTTCATCTTGCTCTTATTGGACAATTGAAGACACTAAGGTTCAGAGCACAAAAGTGATGTTCCAAGACAATACAAGGAAGGAGGAGGGCGGATTCAACATCAGCCCTCCCAAGCATCAAGTTCATGTTACTCATTCTGAATCACTTCCTGTGTATCATGCCATGATAATGTAACTGCACATCTTCCTTCAGGAACACACCCCAAGCCCTGTCTCGTGACTGGGTCTCAGTAAGCTGACTTGACGTCTAGACTCTAGAGCGACTACAGCTCTGCACACCTGCCTTCAGCAGGGACATCCTTCCAGTTCTGATTACTCCCTATTCCCACTGGGCCAGGGCAGGGCAGAATTGTGTTGCTTCAGGTTCAGCTCAACAAGTTTGTTAGGATCGTGCATAAGATAATGGTATCAATAGTGACATTATGAAGAAGACCATGTCTCCTCACCACTGCATAAACTTTGTAGGATAAAGTCTGAGCCACCTCTTTCTGGCTCTGCAGAAGTCATGCCTGTCCTTCCTGGGGCTGTAATCAGAATATTTGAGGTTCAAAATGAGAGGCCTTGGGATAACTGAAGCATTGTTATAGCATGTGTTTACTCTTGGAAAATAAGCAGAAAGGGGTTATGAAGCTGGTGTCATGTTGTTATGGGAACTCACTTCAAAGCATAGGGGAGACATGTCCAACATCCCCACTCCCCTATTACCCAGGGAACATTGTGTGTCCTTGGGCAAGGAAGAGGCAGAAAAAAATACGACTTGTAGGGGAGATGGAAAGAAACTAGACAATGTCAGATCTTCTCTTTTCCAGCAATGACTGAATGTGTAATTACCTTGTCTCCGATACTCAGCTGGGCTCTTGGCATGAGTGTTAGGTCCACAAGAGTACTCATTTTCTTAACAGTCAAAGAATAGGGCATTAAATTTGTGTTCCAATCCACATAGACAATAAGTGGTTCAATGGGGACTTCCGTTTTGGCAGTCTTCCTTCTGATTTTCTGAATAGCTGCTATGCTATTGACAAGGCTTGAGTCAGGCATGATGGCTCACGGCTTTCATCCCAGTACTTGGGAAGCAGAGGTAGGAGGATTGGTGTGAGTTTAAGGTCACCCTGAGACTACATAGTGACTTTCAGGTCAGCCTGGGCTAAGTGAGCCCTACCCTGGGAAAAAAAAAAAAAAGAAATTTTATTATGTTCAATTAAACAGAAACACCTGAGAAATGTAAGACATGATATTAATGGAGCATTTAAATTACCCAAGCACTCTGCAGGAAGCTCACTTCAAGAGCAATGAAGGATAATTTTCTGATGCATCTAAATGTACCGACAAAAGAAGACGCTGCCTTTGTACTGCACCAGTGCCAACGGTAGGAAAATAAAGATCAGGAGGTTTTGGCAGCCACACCTGTACTTTTAAAATGAAAGACCCATGTGCTTGCTTTCAAAGAGATTAATTGTACAATTCCGTAATGTCAGCACATGGGAAAGATGTCTGTAGAAGTGAGACTGCTGCAACTAAGTGAAAATGAAAAGAAAGGGAGAAGGAAAGGAAAGAACTCTAGACACCACAGATAATGGGGAAAAAAGAGGCCATGGGTTAGTATTACAGTGCACCGAATCCTCAAGTCCTTCCGCTAAAGTGGCCATAGGAGAATCCAGTCGACCACGGTCCCTGTGACTTATGTCACTTCACTGCTTTGTGTTTTCCACTTTTCAGCTAAGAAGGCCCTGATAAACACCTGCACCCTCTGAGGGGGCGGGGCTTATCCTGCCTGCCAGAAATAGATTTCTAGAAAAAGATTCTCCCTGATCCCTGCCCTGGAACATGGTGAAGCGCCATGACCTGGTTTCACTTGGCTTGGAGTTTAAACACTCTTTGGCTTTAATCTATGAGGATTCTCCTTCCTTGGGTCACTTTTCCTGGGGTACAATTGCTGCACTGCTGGAAAATTTGCAAAGTAACTCAACATGATGAAGAGATTGATGATGGTGGTGATAACCTTGATTCCTATGGGTTGGTTGGTTTATTCCACAGATCTCTGATGTCTCACATCGTTTTTGCTACAGCCTAAGTAAGCAGATGGTTTCCAGCCCTCTGCCTGGGGCCTCCTGGGTTCTCTCTCCATGAAGCTCAGCTGAGAACATGACATGGGGTAAAGATGACGGGGTATCCCAATGTCTGGGAGACAACTGAATTTCTATCAAACATCCCTGGTGGTCGCTTCCAGATCATCCCTATCTCTGAAGACAAGTGGCCCATCCTCTCTGCAGCAGTGACATGGCCAAGCTGTCAGCTGAATCTCCAGGGACCATGTTAGCCAACTTCTTATACCATGCAGGATCAGCAAGGGAATACATAACAAGTAAATCATGTTTCCATACCCCAAATATTTGCATCGACAACTCCTTTGGATTGTTGAGTCATTTCTGCCTGCCAGTGACTATTTCTCACAGTAAACACATTTTATAAAACTCATCATATTCAAAGTGATTCACATCTCCTTCAAAATATAGTTCAAAGCATTGCTTCCACAGTCTTCTAAGACCAATGGCTACCCTGTGAAATGGTGACACAAGAAAACCTCACAGATTTTTCTCTGAGTGACAGATCAGCCCTCAAAGGGGATCTTAAAGGGTTACCTCCCTGGATCTGTGCTACATACCAACAAGTTTTCTAGTATAGATCTAGTTTTGGAAGACAAGTTTTAGTTGACACAAATTTTAACATTCAGAACTGCTTATAATCTCATATTCTGGAGTTAGATGGGCTACGTTCAAATTCTGACTCTGCCATTTACGCTAGCTGTGATTCTGTGAAGAAGCTATTTAGTTTCTCTGTGCCTCAGTTTCCTCAACTGTAAATGAAAATGATCATACCACCCTCTTGTAGAAGAGGCTATAAATGGATCAGTGCTTATAAAATGAGTCAGAACTGTGCTGAGCACACAGAGGAGTCTGTGCCCAGCCATACTTTCTTTGTACTTTCACCACAATCATTAGGAACCAAATCCCTACTGTAAAGTAGGCACTACGGTCATCACATAAGCCCAGTCTTTGATTTTAGAGAGGGGAAAATCATTTGAAATTAGCTCAATCAGAAGTTATAACTAGTGTGCTAGGAATGAGACCATGTGGTGCAGTTGTATGAACTGAGGTTCAGAGCCATGAGGCAAGACCTATCAGGAGGGGATTTCCTGGACTGGGATCACTTTGACCAGGTGTCCATTACCCTCACAGGCAGAGGAAATATCACCCATGATCACTGAGTGATTCATGTGGGCCAAGCTGTACATTGGCCTCCTCAGTTACTCTTCCCCCATCAACACATTATGTCCATTTTTCACACTGCTGCTATTGAGTTTGGAGGGGTTAAGCAGCCTGCTCGAGAACACAGTTCCTGGACTGAAGAGATGACTCAGTGGTGAAAGGTGCTGCCTTGCAAAGACTGGCACTTTCAATTCAATTCACCAGCACCCACATAAAGCCAGATATTCTCTCTGTATCTCTCCCTCTCACCCTCTCTTTCTCTCTCTTCTCTCTCTCTCTGACACCTCACAAATAAATGACTATTTTAAAGGACATTTCTAGACGACTGAGCCTGTACTACAATATATGACTGAGTCTCACTGTGAACTCATCCACTGTACTCTGCCAGCTGTCTTTCCACTGGGTATGCTGTTGGGATAAGGACCCCACTAAACAGGAACCTTGTTGCTCAGATATATTGACTCTATGTATTATCAGTTTCTCTATAAAATGAGTATATATTTGGAAAGATCTTCATAGCTTGTGCATCTGGTTGTGGGGATAAAGGGAGGGCTCTTTCACTTGGTTAGACTGACCAACTAGAGATGAGCTCTGGGAGTGACCAGTATACCAGTTGCTGTCTTGGTTTGCAGTTGTGTGAGCCCTGCTGGCAGGCAAGCTAGATACGGCTCTTTACCCCACTGGCCAAAGCCACATTGCAGGAGGGTCTCTCCGATGTGCTGACAGAAGTGCCGGATGTGGCAGAAGCACTTGCCCCTTTGGGAAAGTGCTTTACAGTGCTCTGGAGGTCCTTATGTGGGGACAAATGGAAGGGAGGTCTTCATTTACTTTTTCCATCCAGCACCAACATCCTGTAGCTGGGAGCCTCCCCCTGGCAGTCCTGGTGCCTCTTCCTCCTGACTGTGCGTGGCTATTTGGTTAGTTTTGGTTATGGGTCAGTGTGATCATGCTCTCAGAAATATTTAAATTCTCGGTTGTTATAGGAGCTCCCCTTCTGCACATTCTCATCTTTACGATAAATACTACTTTCTACCTTGCTCCACTTGGTTTTGGGAAGGAAGGAGATCATGCATGTGCTCTGTCCACATCTCGAGCCAGAAGTCAGGGCCATGTTCCGTTGGCCTGAAGGCAGGTGATGCAGAGAGAGGCCAGTGTTCCAGTCACTCCTGACTGTGTCCTTGCTGCTTTGAGTGAGTGCAGGGAGAGGGCGGGGGTTCACTCAACATTGAGTGCAGGGAGAGCGCGGGGTTCACTCAACTTGAAGGTGCTTAGAGACTTTCTCTGGGGTAGTAGTGGGTCTCTCATGTGAGGCTTTGTTGCTTGGTTGTGGTCTTCCTAAGCGAGGTCTTAGGATCAGCGAAGGAGCACAGACTAGATGGCCCAGGCATCAGGAATTACTTTTCTTGGGTCTGGAAATTCAGTGTTCTCATCTCTGCAGCCACCTCTCCAATGTGTGCACATGAGGACAGGCAGACAGAGGGAAAATTCTGGTACTTCTTCCTCTTCTTAAAGTTCACCATTCCTGCCAGATTTTCTCCCCCCCCCCCATTATGGTGTCACTCAAATTGAAGTTATTTATTTAGATACTTTTTTTATTTTTTGGAGAGAGACACAGAGAGAGACAGAGAGAGAGGGAGAGGGAGACCGATAGAGATGGGCGCGCCAGCAGCCTCTCAGCTGCTGCGAACAAAATCCAGATGTGTGTGCCCCCTTGTGGTCAAGTGTGGCATTGCGCCCTTGCGTCACTTTGTATCTGGCTAAAAGTGGGATCTGGAGATTGGAACCGCTGGAGATTGGAACCAGTGTTCTTAGGCTTACGAGGCAGGTACCTTAACCGCTAAGCCATCTCTACAGCCCTTATTTAGATACTTTGTCTCCAAGCCCGGCCACATTGGGAGTCAGGGCTTCAGCATATGAATTCACTGGTCAGCATGTCAATGCTTCGTCATCTCTTCTCTAGAAATCTCAGCCTTCTTGTGTTTCTCTTCATGAGTACGTTTTACTCACAACCCTGTTGCAGTCTTGAAATAGCAACCTGCAGCTCAAAGAGTGTGAAGCCATGAAGGACACAGTATCTGGATATCCAGGAAGCACGAAGGCTCATCTCCTCCTATCATTAAACCTTTCATGATCAACACCAGCTTTCCACACTGACACCCCGCAGCACTTGGTAGCAGAAGACCACTAGCAGGCCAATTTATCAGAAGACACAGGTGTTTGGGGAGAGAAAGAACCTCGGTTTCACCCCTTTCTTGCCCAGCCACAGTCTAGTTCAAGAGTCAGGATAGATGTAGATACATAGCAAGATAGACTCAATATATAGATTTAAGCATACAACTCTTACATAATTTAACAAAGCTGGGAAGGTCCAATACTTTCAATAGGCATTATTTATTTAAATTAAATGTGTTTCCTTGCTTGTTTTAAAAAGATCTTTGGTTGTTATATCCCAGTGGTGGAAATACCTACCTACTCCTATAGTTAAGTAATTCTAAAGCCAAAATATCTTAGACAGCTGTACTAAAAAGTGCATTCAGTTGTCAGGATGAACAGCTCTTACCAGTGAGACAAGGACAGGCACTTCCACTTATGCTGGGCTATTTTGTTTTCTTTTTAACAAAAAAATTAATATATACATATACATAAATACATAAATACATATACATACATACATATATATATATATATACATATACATACTGGAGAGATATATATATATAGTTAAGACATTTGCTGGCAAATGGCAAAGAATTTGCTGGTTCAATTCAATTCTCCAAGACCCACATAAGCCAGATGCACAAGGGGGTGCATGCGTCTGGAGTTCGTTTGTAGTGGCCGTAGGCCCTGGAACGCCCATTCTCTCTCTCTGCCTCTTTCTCTCTCTCAAATAATAAATAAATAAAATATTTTTTAAAATATGTTTACCATATTTGATGGCCCATAACTTTAATCACAGCACTTGGGAGGTAGAGGTAGGAGGATCATTATGAGTCTGAGGCAACCCTGAGACTACATAGTAAATTGCAGGTCAGCCTGGGCTAGAGTGAGACCCTACCTTGAAAAACCAAAACAAAAAAACTATCTATTTAAGAGAGAGAAAAAGATAGAGACAAAGACAGAGAGAGAATGGTCCCACCAGGGCCTCTAGCCTCTGCAAACGAACTCCAGATGCATGTGACAACTTGTGCATCTGGCTTGCATGGATTCTGGAACCTGAGTCCTTAGGCTTTATGGGAAAGTTCCTTAACCACTGAGCCATCTCTCCAGCCCTTATTTTGTTTTCCTGTTTTTCATGTGTATGTATGTATGTGTGTGCCAGTGTGGGGTGTGTACGTGTGTGAAGGTGTGTATATACATATGTGCACATGTGTGTGGAGGTTAGAGGAGAGCCTCAGGTGTCATTCTCAGAAACTTTGTATGCTGTTTTTCGGGGCCAAGTCTTTCACTGTTCTAAAGCTCATCATAGGCTGGACTGGCCAGTGATTCCCAGGGATCCTCTTGTCTCCACCTCCCCAGAGCTAAGATCACAGGCACAGGCCACTTCACCCGGCATTTTTATATGGATTCTGGGGATTAAAACTGTGGCTCTCGTGCTTGCAAGACAAGCACTTTATTGGTTCTCGCTCCAGTCTGCTGGCCTATTTGGGGATGACTCTTACCCCGTCCCTTCATTCCCTCCCCTCCTCCCTTTGTTGCTTCTCCACATTCCTTTTACTTCTCACTTTTATCTTTATCCCTGGGGTCCTTCAACCTAACGCAAACATCTCCCTCAGCCTTCTTCCATTTCCTTTACCATTTCCATTACCCCAAATGTGCACAATGCGGCCACCTCAATTTTGAAAAGTTTTCACTGTACATGAATTAAAGATTTTATCAGTACTGGATAAATCGATATGCAAAATGTGTTTAATAATCCAGAATAAAACATAGCTCCCTACACTTTGAAAATTTCACCATTACAAATGATTAATGATAGCATTTCCTAAACATGGAAAAAGAAGTCTAAAATCTTACCTCTAATATTTATATTTAGTCAATGTCTTATTAAATCATGAAATACTGTCCAGATGGGGACAGAGGCACACAAAATAGAAAAAGAGAGCCCCAAAATATCATTTATAACTCAGATCATACATATTTGATGTCTGCAGCAAAATTAATGATTTATTTTAAAGAGAAAACCAGTAGACTCCTGATGAAGACTTCGTTCCTTTTTTTTTAAAATTTATTTTTATTGACAACTTTCTTAATTGTAGACAATATCCCATGGTACTTCCCTCCCTCCCCCCACTTTCCCCTATGAACCTTCACTCTCCACCATATCCCCTCCCCCAATCAGTCCTCTTTTGCATTTTGATGTCGTCATCTTTTCCTCCTATTAGGATGGTCTTTATGCTATACGTGCTATGTGGAAGACGAGGGAATGGCTCTTTGGGTAGATGTCTGTCTTTATCCCCATGCTGAACACCTGGTGTACATTCTGTGTGAACCTCAGGGCTCAGAGCTCCTGGCTACATGTTGGAAATTCTTTGTGAATGATGTTGGAGGACAGGACTGACTCTTATTTCCTGCACTACATCCTTTTTATTTGTGTGTGTGTGTGTGTGTGTGTGTGCATGTACTTGTGAGCTCATATAAGACATATGCTCATGTGTACACAGATGCACGCAGGTCATGTGGCACACACGTGGATGCCAGAGTGTCCACTGGGGGTACTCTTCCACCTTATTCCCCTAAGAGAGAATCTCTCACTGAACTGGAAGCTCCCCATTTTTGGGTTCGATTGTTCAGTTGGTCCTTCTGACTCTGCCCCACTCGGTGCTGGGGTGACAGGCAGAGGCAGTCATGACTGGCTTTTTGCATATGTACCGGAGATTAAACTCAGGTCTTCATGCCTGTGTAGCAAAAGCTTTGAACCATTAAGTCATCTTCCCCATCCCTCTTTTGTTTCTTGTCCACTGAATAACTGTGGTAGTACCGAACTTGAAATGGACTGCTCTTTGGATGTCCCTTTAAAATAGGCACTAGGAGGAAAGAAAGAAGGGGAAGGAGGAAGGGAGGAAGGGAAGGGAGGAGGGATGGATAGATTGTGAAAGTCCCTCCCTCACAGCCCATCAATAACAGGGGTGAATTCCTTAGAGGCAAAGAGGAGATCGATATAAACAGGCCTCTAATAGCTAGAAAGCAGCTCATGTGTTTCCCTAAAGACTATGCCATCTGCCAAGCATTTGACTCCAAAGACCACCCCCAGAGTGACCTCCAGAGGAAGAGAGAGGTAGCTGGGAGAGTTCAAGATAAAAAAGAGGACCTTTCCTTCAGGCCTATGGTGTGTAACCAAGTCAGGTGTCTTCCCAGTCCACCTTCTGGCTGGAGCTGATGGCATGTCGGAGCATTTCCTGTCACCACTTGCAGCCTTCCAACTAAGGGGTCAGGAGCAGATTGTTAGAAACTATGAAAACAACTTATCCTGGAGTCTGGGAGCTTATGCATAGGGTGGGCATGCATTCATAGAGCCTGGGGGAGCAGGCATATTTAAAACACATACAGGCACAAACCTGGATCACACTCTGCTTTGCAGAGATATTCAATACACACAAGCCAGACAGGCTCACTGGTCTCTTGTCAGTAAATGACCCAGTTGTTTGGAGTGAAAATGGTTTAGATTAGTGAACGGGCACTCTGACAGAGGTCCGGAGGAAGTTAGGGACTTGCCAACACCATTAGCATTTTTTTCTTCTGTCTCCAACAGCACTAAAAAATGTTTGCCTAAAACAGAGTGAGATGAAAAACTACTAGTAGCCAGAACTTCTTAAAAAGAAAAAGAAAAGGAGGGGAAGAGAGCATGTTTTATTTCTCTGGCAAAAACACCAATTAAAACAATGTTGTGTTGTGACAGAGGACGGCGTAATTGATGCCTAATTGAGCACCATGCTAGATGCTTCTGTGAAAGTGACTTTACTGGGGCCCGGACAGCCATACCTGACAGCCAAACAGCCTTCTTCCAAACTGCCTGTGGGAACACATTTCCCACTAGAGAGCCCAGAAACCAAAGAGAACCTTCTTGGTTTTGTTTTGTTTTTCTTTAAATTTCTAACAGTTGCACTGATCGAATTAGCTTGGTAGGACGATCCCAACATTACAATGCCTCCTGGGAATTTCATACTTTCCTCACTTGTAAGCACAATCCATTTTCCAAGAGCTATTTTTAGCCTGCGTATCCCCTGACATCCTCTTCCCTTTCAGTATACCATTAGATCTTGAGGCCATTCCAGATGGGTCACGTGATTTCTAAGCATCCCTCCCTCTTAAGTGACTAGTCCTGCACAAGTCAGGGAAGACGAGGCTCTTAACTACCAAAGACCTCACTGTCCTTCCCTAGTCCTTGGATTCTTATTAATGGGATATTAAAATGTTTTCCAGATGCTTCTATTGAGGGGTCAGCTTGGCGAATTGCACTCAGTAGCCTCAGAAAGAGAGATATTTTCAGCTCTGCAAGCTGCCTGTGTAAATATAAAAATGTTTTAGGCTGCAGAAGTGCATGTGTAGGAAGGGAACAACCGCACTATTGAGAGGAAATCACGGGGAACACTGATGCCTCTCCCGTGGCTTTGGTTATTGCATGCATACTTTTCATAAATTGCCTTGGTTCGGCATACTCTACATTTCAGATGGGCCTATTTCATTTCTGAAACATGTCAGGTATGAAAAGTCAAAACCCTACTCACTTAATGAGGCAGAGATATTCAGCAAAATTCCCTTCAGAAAGTGGTATGTATATGTATGTACACACACACACACACACACACACACACACACACACACACTTATGTGACAAGCATTTTCTCTTTTTCTCTGTTGCTCATTTGCCTTGAGGGGAAAAACATCATCATGAAGTCAGATTTTTCAGTTGTTTCAATAGAGAAAGAGTGATTTACTATTTGTGTGTCTGAGTGGGAAAGATAGATTATTTACCCAAACCTCTAAAACAGGAACCCAAGAGTCATGGTGAGGAACAGAAAACATGCTCTCAAAATGAACTGAGAAATCCTCTGTGGACAAAGCGCTCTGATATTGTGGAGTGTGTTCAGTTTCTGTGGATCAAATCTTTCCCATCTCTGCATCCAAGCTATTTGGCCGTGATCAGATGATCACAGCTCAAGGAAGCGATTGGAGGGTGAGCTGGCTGCAGCTGCAGTGTGGGCTGCTCTCAGAGACAAGGAGCCGCTGTTTGTCCAACATAGCATCAACATAGAAGTTATTCTGTAGGCTCCAGGATGCAGCGATGGGCTGCACTGCCAGCATTGTTCTGCTGCAGGCTTTTCGTTCTGTGGTCCAGAGCAGCTGTCCACACATTTGTAGAAGACGCCAGGAGGAACCATCCCATGAAACTGTGCCCCTGGAAAGTGAAGATGAAATGAGTAGACCCAGAACCCTCATCATAATGGTACTGTATCCCTGGCAGGGCAGCCTCTGCTCATTGAACTGTTGTTACAGAGATGCTGTGATTAAGGGCGGAGGGGCTGGTGTTTGGATTTAAATCAAGAGATATGTGACCTACAGTATGCTACTTTGCTGTACTGCTTGTTGAAATCTCTCAGAATGATTTCCGTCCAGAGAGCTGAGTTTCTCTCGGATCTGACATGTAAACATGCACTGTATAGATCTGTGAGATATTTTACACTATCTATCTTTGCATGTTGTTAACTCTTCTGCAGGGGAAATATGACAAAGACAATGTGGGTGCTTAGTTTAAATGGACTTTGTTACTTTGTTTTGTGAGTCTCAGTTTGAAAGAAGAGATCAGAATAGGATTGTTTACATCACACCTAACCATTCAGTTTTGTAGGTGGTAGTTAGAGCTCTAACAATGAGGTGTCTGGGATGGTTGGTTTTCCTGCTGACTCTGTAAAATGCATAACTTTGGCACAATATCAGAATAAACATATTGAGAGTTCTGTGGAATGTGTGACGTTTGAATTCAAAATCTGTTTCTTGCCAATGGTCAAAGTACATTTTTACAAAATTTTATTTATTTACTTAACAGAGAGAGGGGGTGAAGGAAGGAAGAGAGAGAGGAGACAGAGAGAATGGGAGCACCAGGGCCTCCAACCACTGCAAACAAACTCTAGATACATCCACCACCTAATGCATCTGCCTTATGTGGGTGTTGGAGAACTGAGCCAAGGTCCTTAGACTTTGCAGGCAAGCCCCTTAAACACTGTGCCATCTCTCCAGCCCTCAAGCTACGTTTTTTCGCCTGTGCTTTAATTGAAGCAGATAGTGTTGCTTTTCTCTTTGCATCTGTTTGATCAGCAAGAGCAAGCAGAGAGGAGAGTCTCTCCTTACTTTAGGTTGGGGGAAATATCTGCTTAGACACTAAAATCTCCTGTTAGGCTAGAAAAGGGGTGCTGATGTTTCCAGAATCAAAGAAGCGTTCAAGTCAGCATGGTTTCAACAATATTGACTTTTTTCTCTTATATTTCAGTGTGCAGATATCATGGATGTAGTAAATAATGAATGAACATACCTGTTGCACTAACAGTTCTTAAATGAAAGTCATTTGGCCCAGGCTATTCCCATGAGTGACAGATTACCAAGCTGTGATATTCTAAGCTAATTTCTTCTACAAAGCGTGGTCTGATTTTTACAAAGCAATGTTACTCTGGAGTTTGGGCTATGATTGCCTCTGAATGAAAGCACTAAGTAGGGACAAGTTCATACTCATCATCCCTGTTCATTATCATAAATGAAACCTAAAAGAATTTGAGGTAGTTCAAAGGTCAGAAAGACTTAGTTACGGCCCTTGTTAATAACACTAGCATAGTCACAGCTATCGAGACATCACTCATGCCAATAGGTTTGCCTAATTTTGCTAATTAGGATATAAAATTGGATAGAAATTAGCAAAAATAATTACAAAGTAACTAAAAACTTAAAAATTAATTCAATGACAATTTCTAATTTTTCAAGGATTTTTATGACTTGTGTACCTCCTTTGTTGATGTGAAGTGGGATGTTGAAGCATTTATGATGTCATGATAACTTACTATATTTTTTAAGTTAGAAGAATTTTGAATGTAACGTTTTCAATGCCAAAGAAATGATAGATGTTTGAGAAAATAAATATGTTTAACCACAATAAGACATTGGGCAATGTACACCTGTATGGGACCATCATGTGTCACCCTATAAATATGTATAATTTTCTTGCCTCAATAAGAAAGTTTAAAAAAGTTTATTTAAAAAATTTATAAAGTTTAAAAATATTTATAAAGAATTTACTGATGGTAAAGCAGAGATTGAGGAAGACTGGCTATCTTGTTCCATCAATTTTGTTCAATCAATATTCCATCATTGAAGTCAGCACTGAACATCCCATTCAGTGATGCCGAAAGTCTGTGTGTTTTCCACTCCATCTCACCTCAAAGGAAATAAAGATAAAACAGATAAACTGATCTTTTTATAAGAAAATCTTGGACCACTTAAAGTGAAATAACTAGGAACAATTTCATTGTACATCTTTAATTTCCTCTGGGACAATTCCAGAATCCACCTGTGCAACGATATTTCCTGTAGGTCCATTATGGCCCAAGCCCATTGGACACACTTAGAATCTACCAATGAAGAAAGATACCAGAGTTCCATGGCCTCTGCTGCACGGGGTTAAGGCAATGGTACACTTTGCCGAGTGTGCTATGGGAATGTATTAGGCCTGTGATGTTTGAGTTTACAAACTTTAATCAACGAAAATAATTCCCATCTTCCACCATGATGATCTGAGATTTTTAACGTGTTTCAAAATCATGAAAAAGTTATTATTCATGGAGCTCCTTGAGCTCTGGACTCTGGGGACTCTATGTGAGAAAGTCTGGGGTGATGGCTGGGAATCTGTGCTTTTACTAAGCAGTCCTAGATGATCCCATCAGAGGAGAGCCTGAGGTGACACGGTGAGAAGCACAACCCAGCTCTGGAAAACAACCATTTTAATTCTCCACTTCCCTCTCCTTCAGCTGGAAGTTCTTACACGTGGCACATGTCTCCTGGCCCAAGTGCTAAGCTTCTGAACTCTGATTTTTTTTTTTCACACCTTCCCACTGGCATTTGTCACAGAGTTGTGTATATTGATTTTTTTTTTTGAAAGGTCATACTCTGGAACCAGAGCATGTAGGTTAAAATCTTTGCTCCATCATTTATCCACTGTGTGAATTTGATTATTCCCTTTCTCCATCTACACAAAGTTGGGAATGTATGCCAAGTCCTTGGAACAGTACCTAGATATTTTAGAAAACTTTTCCCTGAGTAGAGTTGGAGTAGAGATGGAGGCAGTGGGGGAGAAAGGTAGGTTACTTTTAGTGAGGAAAATGTCTTAGGTGGAAGGACTGGGTTGTATGAAAGGATCAAGGATGAGTCGACACCTGGGCTGAGGGGCACTGCAGAGGCCTGTGGATAAGACGACTATGGAAAATGTAGAATGGGGAAACATCAGGAGGAAATAGGGGTCAAGTCCTGACAGATGTCATAAGCTGTTACAAAGACAAGGCATCTTCCAAGAGTCAGACAGCTAGTGAGAGTGCAGATACCAGTGGAGCATGCTCTGTGGAGCCAGCACAGGGTTGTCAGTGCTGTCTCTGACTCTCTTAGGCTGCGTGCTCTTAACAAGTCATGCATCTTCTCCTGCTTTTCTTTCTCAACTGATGAAACACAGACCAGCAGCACCTCTAGGTAGGGGTATGGCAGAAATGCAGAACGTTCATATTTGCAGAGGTTAGACAGTGTCTGGTGAGTAGTATATGCAATATGAGCCGTGCACTCATCTACCTGGATGTCAGGAAGGAAGCTAGACTAGATGCAGGACTGTGGAGGGATAAGAAAATGTCTGAGTAGGAGTAAAGCCTGGCCCAGTGCTAATACCAATAAATGATGGATGAATGAAAAAAAGGTCACTTTCTTCTTTTAATTTCCTATAATACTTATAGTGGGCAAGTCAATTTCACAGTTTATCACATTTTGCCTAATAACACACCTTGTGTTTAACTTTTAATTACTTTTTCTTATTAATATATTTTTATCTCACCAGTTGGAAGAAAATAGGCAGGAACTAAGTCTTTTCTTTGCACCAGAACGATGCCTATTATACAGACTGGAGCTTAAGTATCTTTGGATTGACATCTTAAGCAATTAACACCAGAATGAGAAGCTCCCAGTGATAAAGCTTCCTTCTCAATCAAAATGCATAGCAGTAACTGAAAGATGAGGGAGGTCTCTGCCAAGATAAACACAAGGGTTTCAATGTTTGAGGAGGCCCTCAGTTCTTGGTCACAGAGGTTGTACTAGAGACTCTGACTTCAGTGGCCCAGCTTCTGGGTCTTGTGCAAAAAATGGGTTTAGAGCTGGCAGAACTGTATAGTCTGACTATGTGGTCCAAAGTGGGGAAATTTGATAAGGATACAAATTAACTTATAATCCTTGGACGTTTAGAAGGGATACATGAATTCTGGCATCTAAGACTGTTAAAATTAACTCAAGATGACCTGGGGAAAATTAAGACAACCCTTCAAAGTTCTACTTTCTCTATGAAGCACAAGTTTTTCTAATGGAGGATTAATAGAAACAATTATGAATTATTTTTCTTACTCAGTATTTTGATAAAGTTCAGTGAGACCTAATTTATATAGTTCTTTTTTCTGGACAATGATTTATTATTAATACTAATGATTTATTGTCATTTACTCGTCACTAACCCAGAAGTTTATTTTGTTTTAAATCATTTTCCTCCCACCAAAAAAAAAATCACTGCTTATATGTTAATACTCTGAAGTATGGCATCACAAGAGGCAAAATAAAATCAAGTGCCAGGCAGGCTGCTGGTCTCACTCTGGCTCTGTGGCCAATTGCCACACAGAATAGTCAGAAGTTTTCAGCACAAAGGTGAGATACTTGTTTAAGTCCTTGAAAATATTGAAATGACCCTGAAATGGCAAAATTGATAACATTGTGTAAATAGCAAGCCAAACATGGCTTTAATTCTTGTCAGAGACAGAAATAACAGGAACCTACATTTGTGGTGTGTCCAGGAGATGAAATCTCTTGTTAGTCACAGTTGTGCACTTGCCTGAGAAAGGTGTCAGAGCATGGCACACTTTGCCGATACCCCACCACCTGCATCTCGGGTCACCCTTTGTTGCTGAAGAATCTTCCATGTCCAGTCCATTTGAACTATATGATATGCAGATCAAATTCTGTCTGTAGACCACAGCCCATGAAATCAGAATAGTTTTCAGAGTTTGTTAGTATATGCGTGTGCCAATGTGTGTTTGAGAGAGTGTGCATGAACGTGAGTGCATGGGCGTGTGGAGACTAGAAGGCAACCTGATTGTCTTTCCTTAAGAACACCACCTGTTCTTAAGACAGGATCTCTCATTTACTTGGAGCTCATCAGTTAGGCTAGACTGGCTAGCCAGTGAACCCCAGGGATGTGCTTGTCTCCACCTCAAAGTCTTGGGATTACAAGCATATGCTACCCTGCCCACCATTTTTATGTGGGCTCCGGAGATCAAACTCAGGTCTTCATGCTTACAAGGCAAGCATTTTACCAACTAAGCATATCCCCAGCCTAGTTTTTAATCTTTTTTTTTAATGTAGCATAAAACAAAACAAAGGGCAGGAGAGAGGTGCAGAGGGTTCAGTTCCCCAGTACCCACATGAAGCCAGATGCACAAAGCGGAACATGCGTCAGGAGTTTGTCTGCCATGGGAAGAGGCAACAGTTTCCCTCTCTCTCACTCCCTCCTCCTCCTCCTCTCCCTCTTTTCCTCCTCCTTCTTCTTCTTCCTCTCTCTCTCTCTCTCCTCTCTCCTTGCAAATATTAAAATATATAAACAATGAATAAGAAGGAAGAGGGAAGGAAGAAGAAGCCTGAGGGTGCAGAGAGCACAACTACCCAGCAAACCTAAAACACGCGGTGTGACCATTTTGAGAAAAGTTTGTTGACCATTGTCCGGTGATCAAGAAGCCCTCAACCATGAAAGAATCGTTTATTCTTTTTTTAAACTTAGGCTTCTGCAATGTATGTTTTAGTATTTACTCTAACTAGTCCTATGGAACTTGGATTTTCTCCTGAGTGCCTCTTGTTGACCTGAGCATCTGAAAGTTGTAGTGACTGAACATGACTTCCAGGTTGAAAGTCAGAAGACCTAAGATTAGAGTCTCAAATCTGTCACTTCATAAAATCTCAGATGATCTGAACTTGCTAAGTCATTTCTCTGTGCTTGGCATATAAAGGAGATTAACTGTCCTGTCTGTTGAAAGCATGGGAGTATTAACTTTCATAGACTCACGTTGTATATTAAGTAGTGTTTGCATTAGTTCTCTTTCTTATTGCTGCAGAGGCAACTCAAGGGAATATGGACTTATTTTTGGCTTGCAGTTTCTGGGACCTTCAGTCTGTCATGGCAGGAAGGATATAACAATGCTTGTTGTGACAGAGAATATGGCAGAGACAGCTCAGGTGCCATGGTCCAGGAAGCATAGCGAGAGCTACTCTGAAACCAGGGCTCAACTATAACCTAAAAAGGTTTGTCCCCAAATCCTAAATGCTTCACAGCCATAAAAGTAGCACCAGAAGCTGGGGAATAAATGTTGAAACTAAGAGCTCATGAGAGACATTTCAGATTCAAACCACAGCAATACTGAACCATGATGGAGACTCGCAGGGGAGCAGGCTGACCCCCCTACCAGGACTGCACCATAGCCTGCTGTACAATGACAGTCCGTTAGCCACTGGGTAACTAGCTCAGCAAGACGAGGAGGCAACTTGCATTAGAGTTTAATACATTTGTTCAATGTCCACCTTAAAAGGATGGTACAGGGAGTGTGATCAAAAATCAGAGGCCAGGAGGGGAAGAGGAAGATTCTGCATTACATTTTGACTTTCTACAAATCGTCACATGTGAACGAATCTCTTCACAAGTGGTAAACAGGATAATTCTTCATTCTTAGTCAAGTACGTTAAACACCTGCATAAGAAAGGAAGAGAATTAAAGAAATGGTTATAACAAGTAATTCCAAATCTTTGGGACATATATTTGTTTACATACATGGTTTATGAACAAAACCAGGACCAGGGAGGGAATACTGTGGGAACATTTTCAAAGTAAATAAAATAATCTCTTCTTATCTCTATAATAAATAACCTAATAAAATGGTATCAAAGAGATTTTTAATATGCTTTGTTTGTCCCATTTCATATTTTTGAATGGATGTATGATGAAGAAACTTCTAAGCTCATGAAATCCCAAGATAATGTTCAGCTTCCACTTTAGTGAGGATAAAGTTTGGATACACTCATGTTGAGATACTATCAGGAAAGGAAACCCACGTCTGTTGTGAAGAGTGATTTTAAATGGTCTTCCACAGATGAATGAAATAACATCGAGCTTCAAGAACCTAGGGGAACTTTTAGCAGTTATTTTTCCATGAGAACTAATTTTCAGCTGAATGGCCAAGCCACAGAACATGGACAAAAAAAAATCGAGTGCCTTCTCCATGGGTAGAAGAATTATTTGATTGCACTTGGAAGCTTAGTCATTAACAACACTAATCTTTGAGGCAAAGGCATATAAAACACAAATAACATCTGATATCATTTTGACCAAATAATATTACATTACAGTTTTCCAAATTATATCAATTTAGGAAAAATGATAAGGAAAAAAGACAAAAGAGTCTAAAATGTAAAACCTACATAAATATAAGTAAAAGCAGAAAAGCAAAACAGTGCATGTTGGAGGAGAAGATAAAAAGAGACGTAAGGCAAAAAAAACTACAATGTGCAAATTCAAATATATATATATATATATATATATATATATATATATATATATACACACACACACACACAGCTATAGCTATATATGTATATATAGGACACCATACTTCAGTGGGTATAAGTGCTTTAGGGAAGCCATAGTGTGAAAGTGAAAAGATTTTTAGTGCCAAGTAGAAATATTTATATAGCTAGAAAAAAACCTGAATAACTGGTGATAAAAATCCCCTTGATTTTTGAAATGTAACCAAATATATATTTAAAATGTGAAATGTTCATTTTGATTTTTATTTTGCTTTCTATGAGTAAGTTTTAGGCATAACCCCACACACCAGACTTTGACATAATTATCATGAAGCTGAATTATATGATTGAGGATAAGATACACCTTTGTCAAACTAAATATGAACCTAGCATTTCTGTTCTGCTTCAACAAGGTTTTACTGGAAAGTCATCTTATTCTCTCAGGTTTTATCTTCATGTAGCTGATTTGCCTTGACAGAGACAGAAGCGTAGACTGTGGAAATCCCTGCTACAGTTGGATCTGCAATGTCCCCCCCAAAGACTCATGTATTACAGACATAGTCCCCAGTTTATAACACTACAGAGGAGGGAAGCTTTTAAATGGCAGGGACTGGAAGGAGGAAGTGAACTGGACACACTGGGCTGTGTCCATAGAGAGGATCCTTCTGTTTTGCTTTCTAGACTCCAGGAGATAAGCAGCTTCCTTTACCACAAGCAGGGAATCATGAGCCATATGGCCTGAAGCCTGCAAAACTGTGAGCCAAAATGAACCTTTCCCCTTTCTAAGTTGATTAGGCATTTTGTCACAGGGACAGACAGCTGACTAACAATCCGCTTTCTAAAGCTACTTCATTCTTCTGGAATACATTTTATGATAAATTTAGTTTAGCTGTTGGACTTGTCTCGGGTTATCTAAAAGCACCAAAAAGTCAGTGTATGTATATATATCTGAACTGAATAGTGGACAACAGTCAGGCACGTGGCCTTCAGCAGGGACAGATGAGGGTGGACATGGATCTTCTGCTCTCCTTCAGCTTACAGATTGGTGGCTAAGACTGTCATCCTGAAAGGAACTTCAGGAATCTCCATTCTGCCCTAGTCCTGTATCCTTTGTACATCCAAAGAAGTAATTGCAATGGAATGTAGACCTGGAGAATGGACAGATGCTAGAAAGAAAAAACACTTCACTAGAAGCCACATGAGTGGACGTCATGTGTCATTGTGCTGTCATGAGTGAAGGGCCTGAGACAGTGGTTCTGAATCCCTTGCCAAACCACGCGGTGGCTGTGTGATCTCTGGGGCAGTTATTTCACGCCTGTGCTATGGCCTCCCTGCCTGTGAAATGGGAATACTGAGGGAACCTGTCCGTATCAGTTTCCTACTACTGCTAGGACAGAATGCCACAAAGTCATTTTCAACAACACATGGATTATCTTACAGTTGAAACAACACACATTTATTCTCTCCTATTTCTGGAGCAGAAATCTGATAGGCTCTCACCGGGCTGAAATTGGCAGCGCTGCCTTTTTTCCTGGAGACTCTAGGAAAGCACCTAGTTTTCTAGTCGTTCCAGCTCCTGCAGGCCACGCACATTCCCTGGTTTATGTCCCTATCCCATCTGTAAAGCCACCAACAGAGCATCTTCCAAGAGTTCTGGTTCCTGCCTCTCCTGCCTCCCTCAGGATCTTGTGGCTGATCACGATAACTTGGGGTCTCCCATCCCCAGATTAGAAACCTAAGCTCCACCTACAGCCCTAGCTCCTCCTTTGCTTGAAAATGACCGATTCTAGCTTCCCAATAGTAGAATGCACACATTGCTAGGGAACCACAACTCTGCCTGCCACACCGTCTCACAGGGTTGTTTTAAAGATTCAGTGATTGAATGCAAGCCAAGCACCAGCTGCGCCTGGCAGTTAGGAAGAGCCCTGTATGTTTTAGCTATTTTGACTGCCTAGATGGAATAAGCTCGCACAGTCATTTATTGCTAACAGTCATTTTAAGGGGGAAAAAAAGAATTGTTAAAAGGAAGCTTAATTTATGCTTCATAGACTATGAATAAATGAAAATTCCAAGTTATCTTATTTAGCATAGCACCAAGTTTTTCAATGAACACATTAGTCACACACATAATTATTTAGAGAACACTCATAAAAGGTGGTTTGAGCTCTCTTGTGCTATCATCAGTTGGCCATTCCTCTGACGTTTAACTTTAGTTTTTCATGTTTTCCTTTCATCAGTTGTTTTTCAAAACTAAAGTATATTCATTTATTGTTTTCTAAGACCTTATCTGGAGGAAACTGCTAAGTTGTGTCACCAACCCCCCCACCCTATAAAGCAGATAGGGATAGTTTGAAGGATGGAACCAATATTAACTGACAGAGCAATTTCCATCGCAATTATAAAAATGTGTAAGAAAAAGGGACAGAGAAAGGAGGAAAGAGAAGGGAGAAAAGCAGGGAGGGAAGGGAGGAAGGAAGGAAGGGAGGGAGGGAAGGGGGAAGGAGGGAAAGGAGGGAGGGAGGGAGGGAGGGAGGGAGGGAGGAAGGAAGGAAGGAAGGAAGGAAGGAAGGAAGGAAGGAAGGAAGGAAGGAAGGAAGGAAGGAAGGAAGGAAGGAAGGGTGAAATAGGGAGGGAGGGAAAAGAAAAGCAGGTGATGGAAGTTGAGGTGGAAAAGACCTTCACATTCAAGAACATTGTGTTGCGGCTGGAGGATAACAAACCGGAAACGGAAGTACTGTACTACACAACGTGGACCACAGAGGCTGTACACACCCTTGGTCCAGGCCACACCCAGCCCCTAGCACTTCAAACTCATTTGCTTCCCAGCCAGCCGGGCCTGGCGCCGGAGGAGCACGTAGATCTTCTCCTTGATCCAGTCCTTGCTGTAGGGCTGGAAGGTCTGGGTGTCCCCGCAGTGCACCAGGCAGCTGAGGTAGACCAGGCCATCAATGAAGTCAAACAGCTGGCTGATGTCGTAATGGATGATGGAGGGGCGGTTGGGATTCGTTCTTTTCAAATTTTCTTCATACATTTTACAAATGCCTTCCATGCACTCATCCACAGACTCATAGTCAGCATAAGTTCTGCCTTCTGGCCTCTTGGTAGGCTGAACCAGCAGGATGGTATGAGACATCCTGCCCCAAACTCTGGGGCTGCGCTGGCTGCACAGGAGCTGAGCCGCAGCCAACAGCCAATCCCGCGAGAGGAGCTGCCCTCTCACCGGTTATTAAAGGGGTACTACATCTTTTCAGTTTTCCAATTATGTGGAACTTAGAAATCATTAGGACCTCAGACAGAATTGTAAAAGAAATGTTTGAAATTTAACCACAGTTTAATTAAGGAAATGGAAAATCAAGTGAGAGAAATAGAATGCATCTTGAATTAAGTAGATATGACTAAAATTAATTTATAGTCAATTCTTTAATAGACTGTATCTCACCCATAACCTTAAAGCGATTTCACTTGTGTGAATAGATATTTTATTACCAATTTGTAGCCATTAAAAAACTCACTGGTTCAAAAATGACAGAACCTCAGCTCTACAAATATGTATTCAGTAAAATGTTTAAGGGATGAATGAATATAGACTATATCATATGGCTCATAGTGGTTTCTTCAGGGATGTGACCTGGAAAGTTCATGGGTTCAGTTGGTAAATAACTAGCATCCCTGACATGAGTGGTGAATGCCCTTTGCTCTCTTACACACTTCATGAGACTCAATTAAATAAGCCACCGGTTATCTTAAATTCTGTTTTAAGATAAAGAAAGGAAGTGGAAATATTCTCCAAGACCAGTAGTTCTTTTTTTCCTTTTAGTGTGTGTGTGTGTGTGTGTGTGTGTGTGTGTGTGTGTGTGTGTGTGTCAGGGCTCCTTGGAATGCCTGTGGAAGTCAGAGAACCTTGAGTACTGGCCCTCACCTTCTACTTGAGACAGGGTCTCTTGTCCACCACTGCACACTCCATGCTGGCTGACCCGGAGCTTCTGAGACTCTTCTTTCTCTGCCTTTCATCTCACTGCAGGAGGACTGAGGACTGGGACTGCACGTGTTCCCTACTCCTGTGGTTCTGGGGATCAGAACTCAGGTAGGAAAGCTTGTCCAGTGTGCATTGTTACCCAATAAGCCTCAGAGGTATCACCAGCCCACACAACATGCCAGGAACTTTACCCAATTATTTTTGTTGCTATAACATCCCCTGGAGGAATTTTAAGACTGTTTTTTCCTTTTTTTTTTTTCCAAGATAGGGTCTTGCTGTAGCCCAGGCTGACCTGGAATTCACTATATAGTCTCAGGGTGGCCTTGAAGTCATGGCAGTCCTCCTACCTCTGCCTCCCGAGTGCTGGGATTAAAGGCGTGCACCACCAGCAAACTTATTATTTTTCTTTGGGTTTGGGTGTTTGCGTGTGTGTGTGTGTGTGTGTGTGTGTGTGTGTAGTCTTGTGTTTGAGATAGGGTCTTACTATGTAGTCCAGGCTGGTCTCAAACACCCAACTCTCCTGCCTCAACCTCCCAATGCCAGTATTAAATACCAAACCCAGCAACAAATATTTAATCTCCATATCAATGAGAAGAAATTAAACCATATATAGTAGCTCTGGTCAACTGAAATGCAATATAAGACACAAATGCCTTTTTAAATTTTCTGAGAACATCTTTTAAAATGGAGGAAAATAAAAACATAGATGAAATTAGTAGCATATTTTGTTTGATCCAATCTATCTACCAAAGTTATTTTGGCAGGTAAGCAATATAAAATGCCCACAGATAGTTTATATTTTCTTTCATACCTAATCTTTAAATTCTAGCACATATTTTTACTTGGAGCACAGTTCAATGTGGATGTTAAATTGTTATCACAATATTTGCTTGATATTTAAGGTTCATTAAATTGACAATTGAAATAGTTCATATCATACATTTTTCCCAAAACTAGTTAAATATCTTCTAATAAATGGACAGAATACTATTTTTTATTTTATTTATTATTATTATTATTGGATTTTTGAGGTAGAGTCCAATCCAGGCTGACCTGGAATTCACTGTGTAGTCTCAGGATGGCCTTGAACTCACTGTGATCCTCCTATCTCTGCCTCCTGAGTGCTGGGATTAAAGGTGTGTGCTGCCACTCCCGGATGGAATATTAATTATTAATGTACAAAATTAGTTAAAACACATGTTGCTACATTGCACTAACCACATAAGCCATTCCTCACCACAAAAGGCTTATGCTGCTTTATGGGGTCCTGCAACCAAACTAGTCCAGTCACTCACCCTGGAAGGATTTGAACTACTGTTGAACCCAAAGCAGTTGCTTGCAGCCAGTCTGCACACAACTGTGCAGTGTGTGTGGTCCACAGCTAAGCAGATCTTGCCAGTGTTCAAGCAGTGTGTGGTCCACAGCTAAGCCTATTTTACCAGAGTACCTTCTCTGCATCTCATGGGTATTTTCTGCTTTGATTAAAACAAAACAAAACAAACAACAACAACAACAAAAACTAGATACAACCACAAACAAAATAGGTCATTTAACTTCTTTAACTTGTGTTAGGAGGAAATAAGGGGGACTCGGTGAATTGCTTAGCTGAAGGTTTGGGGTGAATTAAATATGTATCATTGTTCTCTTGTCCCTAGAAAATTCTCCTTAAGTAGATAACTGACAGCATTATCAAGTTGTTAAGTTAGCCAAAATAAAATGGATGAAAATATAAGCAGTACCCAGTCTATAGACATGAGCACCCATGTATCCCTTAGTCAAAATATACCTTTTGTCGTTCCTCCCTGTTAGCCACTCAGCCAGCACACCTTTTCTTCACTGCATGTACTCCGTTCCCACACTACAGTGCAATCATGTTCACCCCTCCCTTTCCACCTACCAGGTCTCTTTTCTCCTACATCAGGGCCACACCCACTATGTCTACTTTCCCATCTTCTTGTCTGTCCTCCAGGCTGACCTGCCCACAGTCTCATTATACCCTTGTGCCTCTGTAAACTGTCCAGCCTTACAAGGTGCCTGGTGTTTTGTTTTCAAATTCACAATTTTCAATATAAACTATGTAGACTAACAAAATATTAGGAATTCAAGATTATAGATGTCATTTGTCCCTATTGAAAGGTTAACTCTAAGGCCAAAGAGGTAAAGTGTGTATATCTATAGCTTTCATAACAGTTGGTGCTAGAAAAAAAAGATATTTGCTTAGTTCCCAAAACCAAGAGACCCATGGACTAATTAATTACATGCCATTCCCTTCTCTTTCCTTCAGAAGCAATGGGCTGTGGTTTAAAGTCTGCACACAGTTTCATGTGGAACCACAAAGCTGCCAGCTGCAAGGCACAGTGATAATAATTTCACTGCTTACCAAAGCCTATCCAATTTCAGATTACCTTAGAGAACTAAATCCATCTGGGGATCAAAGGCAACTCGGCCATTCTATAAATAAGTATTTCCTTCTCCATATTAGGCCCTTCACTTTTCTTTAAGGGCTAAATATAAAGATGATGAGTTCAAATTAGTCTGGAGAATAAACCAATGCCAAGGAGAGGTGTACAGAAGACAACTCTGGGGACCCAGGTCTGCATGATAGAGATGATGAATGGATAAGAGTGTGGATCACCTTCTTGTCATTTCTTCACACTCACTGGTTTACATCTCTGCTATCGCACAGAACTCTAAGCTCCAGAGTTCTATAAAGAAACAAGGTGGTATGATGGCAAAGTTTGCTGACTGGTCAGGCTTATGTATTGTTTGAGAAATAGGAGACTCTGGGATAATTCACTGAATTCTCTGAACCTCAGTGTCCTGATTTGAGGTATGGAAGTTATACTTCACAAAGCATACAAACAGTGTGAGGACATGTTTAACATAATGTCAAGAGCACCTAGGGACTGTGCCCGTTTTTCATCCATCAAATGAGAATACCTTCTACTCCCCTGCATCACAGAAATTAAGGCAATGATTTCTGCCAGTAAAACAATACTCTGGATGCTGTTTGGGATAAGTTCTAGAGAGACATTTTGTCATGCATAGCTATTACTTCCTCACACATAAAGAAACTAGAACTGTAAGTAAGAGACTCATTGCATAAACAAGTTATTCCAAAAGTGACCTCGTGAAAAAGCCCATTGAAGCAAATGATGCTCCCAAATAAATGCCATGAAACAAGCCAGTGGGTCGAGCTTGGGGACAAGGAGTAATGGAGAACTTGGCGGGCAAAGAGAGAGATGGTGCGTGACCCTCAGGGACTGCCGTTGATGAAGGCTTCTACAGCAAGACTGACTCGAAAACTCTGCCTTGGCACCACTCTCAACGTGACACCTGTGCCCGTGTCCTTCCTGCACACTGGTCCATCTTTCCTTTACGATAGTAGTTCTATCATAGTGCCTGCCATCTTTGGTGCCATTTTTGCTCATGCTGTTGAAGGCTGTTGATGGGTTTGGAGTTTCATGAAGATAGTGTACATCCATTTTTTTTCTTTTGGCCCAGAACATTGTAAGTAACACAGCTGGGGTGAAATTACACTTTCAGGGGTTGAGTTGAGAGGATTGGAGGCTTTCTGGATCTGTCCTTAGTGAAAGGACATTCTGCTACAGATGTGTTTCAGGCTGTTTAAGATCATCAAGACTTTGCAAGACTTCTTTAGACATAAAGATGAATGGAATAGACAAGATACACAGTGATTATCACTAGGGAAATCCAGAAGTAGGTAAAGAATCAGTTACTGCTGTTCAGACTCCCTTAGTAAATGCAGAGAGCCCAGTCTCATTCAGAGATGACTCATTCAGAAAGACGTATCCCTGAATGGAGGGCATTGTTTGGAGTCATGGAAGGTGCTGGGCTTATCTGAAGCCCTCTGCCTACGTTTGGCACATCCTAGTTGGAGCTCACCATCATGCCCTGGTTTAAGGTTGGGTGGTAGTTCTGATCATATAAGCATGTGTGACTGTTCTGAAGACAGATGAATGTTCAAACCTCATTTGTTGTCATGAATCATGCATCCCAATTTATGCCTGTAACTAGGCCACAAATGTTCTCATGTGTGCACACCATGTACATATGTGGTTGGATAAAGATCCCTGTATAATATTACATTCATTAGCTTGGCAGTCATATTTTCAAATGGAATCCTGGGGCTATGCAAAAAAAAAAAATCTTACTTTAGTTAACTAGCTAGGACTTATATTAGTTACTTTTATTATTGTTGTGACAAATATCCAAGAGAAATAGAGGGAGCAGTTATTGATTTTCAGGCTAATGTTGCTTGGCCCATGCACTCAGGCAGTAAAAGCATGTTTCAAAGGAGAACTATTCACTTCATGGCCAACCAGGAAGCAGAGATATGGAAAAGTAGCACACAGGTGGTTTTTTACCCCATCTTGTCCCAGGAGGATGGCGCTGTCAATATCCAGCATGCTCTTAAACCTCAGTCCATGCACTAGACAAACACCCTCATTGTCATACTCAGAGATGTGCCTCACCAATCTCCTAGATGGCTCTAAATTCAGATGACAATGGAGATTAACCATCATAGGATAAATCCAGAGAAATGAAATTCTTGATTGAGAATTTATACATTTCAGTAGGTATTATCTCATTGATCTGTTGTCCTTTATCAGTAAATATTGAATTATCACCTTTTAAAAATACCAGATATTCAACATCAAATGGACTAAAAGAGGAGATATGCCAAATGAACCACAGTAAGGAATTTACAGCCTGGGGAGGTTTGAGGAGGTGAGACCTGCAGAATGAGTTGAAACTTAGCACTCACTCTCTCAGCCAGACTCTTACTGTCCCAGAGAAGCTCCTGTCCGGCCTTAGATTATCTTGTGCTGAAATGCCAAAGCTTAAACCATTCTTATTTTCCAGACGTTGTTTCTTGGACTCTTAAAAAAAAAAAAAAAACTACATGGAGATATTTTGGTCAGGAGAAATACTGACCATATCATTTTTATTAGCTTTTTCCTTGCCATTTTTGTTCCATAAATATTTGATTTCCAAGCAAGTGTTGCCTTTTATGTACAAAATTGTGGTCGATTCACATTGTTTTATTGCCTGAGCAATTGTCTAACTCCCAGCTCAGGAGCTCAGATTCAGTCATCTCAGATCAAAATGCAGCTAATAATTTCATTGAGATGTGTTTGCAAAATATACATCCAGTATGTATCAGAAAAGAACAGTTATAAAAATATAGGACAATAAAAGAGAAAAAAAGCTTCTCATTTCCCCATTTTATGTTTGTAAGTTTTGAAAGGAGAATGCATTATGTGATAAATGTAATACTATATACCAATGTGAAATATGAAGTGAAGACATTTGAGGCACTTTCTTCTAATCTCTTCCATGAAATCCCACATTCCTCTCCAAACATACAAATAATCTCTTTAGCATCTACACAGATTTAGTTTAGTTTTGTGTTTTTACAAGAATTCATAATTACATTAAAGTAAGCACTCAGTCTTATGTAACTCTTAAAAATCCATGAAGAATGTGAAGACATTTATTTAATGAAAAACAACAATTTATCAAATAAAATTATGTCTCCAAAGGGGAAGTCTGAGGGTATGAAGGATGAGAGGTGCCATCCATTTATACTTTCAAATTCCCTGCATGCTATTAGGTCTCAGAGAAATGTAAGCTCTTCATAAAAGGCTTTTGCAATAATTTCGAGGGGGAAAAAAAGAGAGATAAGAATGGATTATGTCCAGGCTAAGCATTTGGAATGTTGGTCAAATATCTTAAGGCGTCAGAAAGTCTGTTTTGCCACTGCATTGTTTTGGGTAATGTTAATCAATTAGTTCAATTCTGCCATAGATAGTAAGTAATTACACTCTGTGGAAGCCACAGCCATCAATTAATAATGAATCCCAGTTTCCAAAAGTAGCATTTCCCTCGGCACTTAAACATGGCTCTTACAAAAGTTTGTTTTCTCTTTTTGTATATAAAACACACGGTTGAAGAACAATTTATTTCTATGTAAGAAATATTCTGAGGAGAAAAATACAGGCTCTTATGTAATACTTTTGGCTCTTCCAACAATAATTAGTAGAACTCAAATTTCTTCTTTAAGTATTTTTAAATAGTTCTCAAGAAATAGAGTTTTAAGCTTGAGACAAATGTGTTATATAAAAGTGGGGCTAGAGAAATGGCTCAGTGGTTAAAGGCACTTGATTACAAAGCCTGGTGGCTCACGTTCATTTCTCCAGGACCCACATAAAGCCAGATGCTCAAACTGGTGCCTGTAATCTGGAGCTTGAGTGCAGGAGTCCCTGGTGCACCCATACTACTACTCTCTGTCTCTCTCTCACTCACTCCTTTGTCTGTCTCTCAATAATTAAAGTGTTAGAGAGTCCAGTTAAATTCTTAATATTTAGGGAGTACTTGCTATATTAATGTTCTTAAACTAGGCTCTCCAAAGAAAATAGCAACTAGCTATGCATCTAGGAAAATAATAGAACAATAGGAAATTTCTCCCCTGTTAATTTAAAGGGAAATAAGGTAACATCCCCAAGAAAAGCACAAAGAAAGTAACATGAGGTCTCCTCTGAGAGAGGAGTAAAACAACAGTCCATCTTAGAAAGGCTGTAGTGTGGGTTAAAACCAGAGTCAGATTGACACAGGAGAGCAACAGAGTTCTCAGCAATCAATCTTTGTATTAGCATTGACCTCACCATAGGAAAATCGCTTGACTGTTTTGCACATTCAATCCACAAACATTAACTGAACGTTTCCTGCTTGTCAGGTCCTGCTCCATCTCTGGCACAACATGAGATGTAACTACTTCAGATTACCAAAAACCATGCTTGAAATGTGCTCTTTGTGAGACTGGTGTACTTGTCATTGAATGGGCCATTTGTTTCATGAAGATAACAGGTTGAATAATTATGTTTTGTGGAAAATTTCCATTGTCAGATGCAGAGCAAATTTCTTTCCTAAAACCAAGTTTGCGGGTTTACTAATATTTAAGTAATTAAAAAGTTCATTAACAAAAGTTCTCACTTTCTACCAAATCTTCTTTCATGTGGCGTCATGATGTTGACGTAGGCAAACATTAGGAATGCACTTGCTGTGGACATCCAGGTGGCAGCAGGTTACCCAATGCCTCTACCCTTAGCTATTCTGAATCATTTTGTCACCTAGTCTGGTGTCCTTAAAGTATGAGTCCTCATTTTGAGTATATATCACCAAAAGGGATTTTTTTAGCTCTGTTTTGTTGATGTTATACTTTATGTTTGAAGGTGAAATGCAGCTCAGCTCCTCCCCAGGCCCATGACTTTGTGCTCTCTGGGGAGCTTGTGAACTCTTTGGAAGACAGGACCTACATGGAGGATCTAGCCTGGTGTGCATAAACTTCCTGTCTGGTCTTGTACTTCCTGATCCACCTAGATGTGAACAGGCATCCTTTCTCCCGTTGCCTGACCTCAGCTATCCCAGTATGAAAACCATGACATTGCCATAGGCATGGTGGAATAGTACAGAAAATAGCATAAACGATGTGTTCTAAGTTATTCTAGGTATGGTTATTACCAGTCTCCTCCTGACAAGAGGACTAGATCTAGCTGCTTGGTGCTATGAGGCATGGCAGAAGGCCCCCCTCCCCACCTTACCATCTTTCAAAGGATAAGAAAAAAATGCATTCAAAGCATGGAACTTTGTAACTTGTAGCTACACAGTCATCTTCATTCAAGTAGTCAAAAGACTTTATACTCATTCATCATGATTCATACCTTATCAGGACAAGGATTCTTGGAGAAAGGAGAGTAGAATTCCCCAAATACTCCAAGACTGAATATAATATAGAGAAGGAATAAATACGTAATATTTTCTAGCTATGCACTCACAACATAATAGATTTGAGAGTTGTTTAGTCAAGTTTATAATGTCATCTTATTTTATTGGATGTCAAAAATAATTAACTCAAGTGTGAAATTCTTATGTGATGTGTGTAGTTTCTAAACATGTGAGAATCATTTTAAATTTATTGATAAGAAACTTTATAATATCATGAGCAATTTTCCATGTTAAAATTGTGTTAAATGTATTTAAATGGTTGTTTTCTTTAAAATGAAAAAAATATTACAACATAATGTTTTCTGTGAATTAATCAACACTTTCAGAAATATTCTGTCCCATTTGTTCAGGCATAGAATATTCTGATTAGATGTGTAAGAAACACAATTTTATTACTACATATAAAATATGGACACCTTATTCTCATTCAGAGTGCCCCCATGAGAAAATTCTTGATGAATTATGGACCTGCATTAACAGCAAATATATCAACAAGGGGCATCTTCACATCAGCTATTTAAAATAAAAGGGCCAGGAAAGGCTTAGACCAGATTGTTAGTCACAAGGTTATGTCAAAAGACACCATATTAATTGTGACTTGAAGTTAAGGGTTCAAAACTCAAATGCCTACAAGTCATGAAGTGAGATGCTAAGAAAAGCAGGTTAGATGAGGAGACAAAAAGAAGTGGGGAGCAGAGCTGAATAGACATGATATGACCTGTCCAGAGAGCTAGTGGCTGCTCCCCAGCTTGAGAATGACTTTCCATGTCATGAAGCAGAATCTGCATGGTCACTTCGTGAAATTTCAAGAGGCACTAAGAACCAGGGCTCTTGTGCTCAAAAAAAAAAAAAAAAAAAAAAATCCCCAGTTTTAAATGTTGGCAACAAATTTGTATGTTTAAGAATAACTTGGAAGGAAGAAAACAGTTATAGACTGAGTAGAGTCCTAGCCTGTTCTAATTGTCAACCTTATGTAATTTTATGAGAGTTTCACTTTAAATCAGTGTCTCCAGTTCAGGGAACTAGTGGGAACTACTCAGCTTGCAACACATTGCGACTTCTTCGGCTGATGTCAGTGGAAAATGATTCTGATGTTATGTAAATATAGGGCTAAGGATTATGTCTTAACTTCCAGACACGTGTCCTCTGGCTTCTAATTCAGAAAGATTTCTGCAGGTATAATTGAATAATCACAAGTCTGACTGTCCTTTCTTGACTGCCAAACAAACAAACAAAATAAAAAAATAAAACCCAGAAATGTGGTCATAGACAGCTGACAATTCAATGGTTTAGCAGGAGGATGCTGAAGAAGAGGGAGAGAATGACCACTATGCATTCACAGCAATAGTGCTCTCTGGAAGCTGGTTACAAACCAGAGAACTGCCAACTATAACTGCGGGGTGGGTGGAGAGTGGGCTCAGATGTCCCATATTCTCCCCTTAACTGAGTCATTAATTGTTCTCTACGCTGACTGCAGTGCTTATTTGGGGCTTACTAAGCAACCATGAAGATTTACCCGTGGCTCATCAAATTAAGCTAGGGTTTCACAAAGCATAGCCAATCCAAAGCCACTCACCTAAACAGATACTCCATTTTCTCCAGTTCCAGAAAAATCACTTGGACCATTTATCTGTATATTTCGCTAGCTGATATACACAAGGACCTTGATCACATTGCTGTGAAGCCACTTGGAGAGAGATGATTGATTGGGCTTATTGTGCTCACAAAGGAACAGGCCAAAGCCAGACAGAGTGCCGGGATCTTGTCCTGAAGTCTGTCATCCAACCACAGCGCTGATAAAATCTGTTGTCTCCTGTTTCCTCACTAAAAGTCCTGTCCATGCGGCTGCCACCCACGTTCATTTGCAAAGATATTATAAATTCTGTCACACTGAGTCGCTTATCTGTTATGTCTGTTGCAGACCCAATTTCCCAATCTATGTGATATAGAATAGTAATTGTTCCTGAGACTGGATGTGATGGTACCTATTGCTTGGGAGGTTGAGGCAGGAGGATTGCTATGAGTTTAAGGTCAGCCCTGGGCTAAATAATGAGTATATTAGCACATGTGTCATATAATAAAATGTTTTTGAATAAAAAAGACGTGTATCAACACATCATATACTACGTGTTCTCCAAGAGTTTTGCACTGCATGTTAAGAATGCAGAGCTCTGGGCTGGAGAAATGGTTTAGCCGTTAAGGTGCCTGCCTGCCAAGCCTAAGAACGCCTGTTCCATTCTCCAGGTCCCACGTTTAGGCAGATGCAAGAAGTGATGCAAGGGTGCAATACCGCCCTTGCCCACAAGGGGGAACACACATCTGGAGTTAGTTCACAGCTGTGAGGCTGCTGAGTCCATTCTCTATCTGTCCCCTCTCTGTCCCTCTCTCTGACTCTCTCCAAAAAAAAAAAAAAAAAATGAATTCAGAGCTCTGAGGAGTCACCTGGCAAGGAGTCCAGTTTAGTTCTGTTGAGTTTAGTGTTCCTCAGGCTTAGTTGGCCTGGTAAATCTACAACCTGTAATGCTAATACATTAAGATGCTCTAGAAAACACTGGGAAAACACTAGTATTTTAAGAGGAGAGGCTGTTCAAGGTGTTGTGTTGGTAACCTGGCTTTTGAAAGGAATATTGTTTCAATGGTAAGAATGATTTTTTTTTTAATGTAGACTTTAGTGATGGACTGCTTATGCAAACGGAAGATTGAGGAAGCTAAGTTAAGTACTGAGTCCCCAACTTTATCACCTGGGTGGGTGGTGATAAGCCACATGGAACAGTAATTAAATGGTAATATTATTATTTTGATTGTTTGTCATTTGTTGATCTTCAGTGTTTAAAATAGTATTTGAGAGAGAAAGATAAATGAGAATTTGTGTGGCTGGTTTTTTGTGCTTTGTCAGGCACTGTTCCCATGACTGCATTTGCCCATCATGGTTTTCAAGCATGGTAAGGACAAAACCTACTTTATCATTCTGTCTGTCCTAAATACTCAGTGTAATACCTCTGCTCATTTATGGACTGAACAGTAGTTGAAAACATGAATAAAGGCTTCAATAAGAAAATGACCCTACGTAAGTCAGGAGGAATAAAATGAAGGGCGCATAGCCCATCAGATGGAAGACAGCTCTACTGGCCAGGCCTTGGGGTGCTCTGCTCCTAAAGGAGTAGGACCTCAGGAACCACAAAAACAAGGAAATGCAAAGTGAGGAACACCATCTTCAGTGTAAATTATGACCATTTTGGTCTTCGTGTCATTCCTCTCAACGTACAAATTCAGAGCAGTGACAGTGTAATGGGGGTCAGAGCATCTTGTCTGGTGCACTTAGAAGGGGAGGGGTTGGAGCAGATGTTCAGGCATAGTGGTTACAAAAGAGAAAGAGGATGAGCAACCCCCCCAACCCCACTACCTGAGCTCTGCCCTTTTCACCAACATAGTGAAGCTCGGATTTTTCAAACCAAGACAGGAGCGGCTTTGCTAGTAATTGCCCACATGAAATCAGTCCAAAAATCAGGGTCAGCCAAAATCAAGACCAAGCCCTTTGGAAAGCACGCACTGCTTTCCAGGTGTTGGCTTCTGTTTTAAAGCTATATTCAAGACAAAAGTAAGAGTTCACTTTTAAAAAACTAAATATTCAGATTTCACCAAGATAATACACAGAAATTAATTGTGTGACATCAGGGCCAAGATTCTTTGTAATGCTGCTTTTCCAAACCCTGTCAAGGGCATAGTCACATTGTGAGAAGTCACAGCTGCTTACTCTGCAATGAACTCTAGCAGAGTTGGGGATCAAGGCAGCATCTTTGAGGGTATGCCATTTGGACTAAGTGTATGGAGAGAGACCTTTTCCCTGGAAATTGTCTGTCTTTGCCAACCAGCACTTGAAACTGAAAACAAGAAGAAGAAAAAAACAAGTTTATTTTTTTTCTATTCAGTCCTTGATTTACCCAAGAATGGATGATACACATTGTCTTGCTTAAATATACAAAACCATAGGATTTTAAGGATGAAAAGTGCTTTAGGAAAGAGTGCCCACAGTCCCCCAGCCCTGCAGTGAATGAACCCCTGCTTGCCTTCCAGTGCTCTGCTGTGCCTTAAAGAAACAAAGAAGGAAATTAGCAATGATACCCTCCATGCAGTAAAAATGCTGCTAAAACATAAGAAATGAACACAAAGCCAAATCGGGTTTCTGGGCACATGACCCTTATGCTAGCCACGGCAGAGAGACAAACAGTTCAAAGTCTTCCAAAGATCTGATGCAATCTAGGTAGCAGATCTCCTTCCCAATCCATGACATCCTTGCTAAAGGGAGCAGAGTAGGATTAAATGTCCCTTTGTCAGTGTACTTTAATATCTGTGCATGTCCTTGGAAAGTTCTGGAAAGGGCTGAAGGGAAGACAGAGAAAAAGAAAGTGCCGTGCCCCCCTTTTTTTTCTCTTGTTCATAACATCAAATTCGTAATTATAACGTTAGTACTTGCCACATGCCAGTAGACATCTCAGCACAGCTGAGACATAAAGACCATACTGTTTATTACCCTGGGTATTCATAGGCATGCTTAGGCAGAAAAATAACCATGAAAAGATAAAAGGCATATGAGATTGGTTAAAGCATGGCTTTCTTAACTTCCTTGGCACTGAATCTTTTGTGTGGGATGAAGGGAGATGACAGAAACAGGATAATTAGAAGCTTTTGTAGTTGTGCACAGTGAGGATTTAAAAATGAAATGGCCAGTATCGGGAGAGGCGACAAGCAGGAAGAGGTCAGCTGTAGAGGGTGGGGGGGTGAGGGGTGACTTTCCCCACACCCACACCAAAGTGAGTCTCCAGCTACGCCCTCCGTTGCTGGAATGTCCTATCCCTTTTCACTGTTACTTGCAAGGCAGCTGGTGCCCTTTTCATGTCCCTACCTTCCTCTCTTCCTCATGCTCACAGCATAAAAACCTAGGACCTTGGTGTACCCCCAAAACACACTGTAGGAATCCAGCTTCAGACCCCCTCCTCAGATCAAACTCTTAATCAAACTCACAGCTAACATCCATGGAGTTATTAAATTAAGTAAAAAGACATTGCATGAGGTTAGTATCTTGGCTATCTTTGCTTTATAGGGCAATATGTCCACAGTCTCCACCTCAGGAATTTTGGCAACATCTGTCACACTGGCTGGGTCTAGCTGCGTGACCTTATAAGTGGCAAACACTGTGCTCCCAGCTGTACCCTTAACACTCACACCCTCATCTCTGACTCCCTGGGGCTTCACCAAAGTGTCCAGTCTGTCTCTTATCAGAGTTTATCCTAAGTTATTGAAGAGTGTAATGGCTTTATGTTTTTCCCCCAGCAAGCTATAGTTGTGTTTTTTAAAATTTATTTATTTATTTTTAGAGAGAGACACAGAGAGAGAGAGGGAGAGGGAGACAGACAGAGAATGGGTGCGCCAGCAGTCTCTCAGCTGCTGTGAACTAAATCCAGATGCGTGCGCCCCCTTGTGGTCAAGTGCGACATTGCGCCCTTGTGTCACTTTGCATCTGGCTAAACGTGGGACCTGGAGATTGGAACCAGCGTTCTTAGGCTTAGGAGGCAGGCGCCTTAACCGCTAAGCCATCTCTCCAGCCCTATAGTTGCATTTTAATATAGAAATAGAAACAGATTCAGAGACTCATACAGAGAGTGAGACTTGTGAGGTGTGTGAGGAAGCAGGAGAGAGTGCTGACTGCAAAGCCAGTAGGCCCAAGGCTCCTCCAAGCAGATCAGCTCAACTTCCAAGAAGTGCTGACTTTCTTCTGAAGAGGAACATCCACATTCTTCCCCATCGCTGGTCTTAAAGCCTCATGAGAAAAGCACTCTCTTTAGATCCCAGCATAGAGAAGACTTGGGCAGCCTCCCTCCCTCCCTCCCTCCCCTCCCTCCCTCTCTCCCTCCCTCCCAGTGTCTGAGGATAGGATTGGCCATCACAGTGGGAGCAGAATTGCTGTGTTGGTGGGGGTTGTGGGTGGGTTGTTAATGGGCAGAGGGCAGCAAGGGTTGCCACCGCACATTTTGTAGTGCTCAAGCTATCTCTTGACAAGGAATGACCTGGCCCCAAAAGTCAATAATGCAATGGTAGAAAGTCGAGTCCAGACAAGAACTGAGCAGCATGACAAGTGTGGCCACATTCAGCAAATTTCAAACAGAGAAATGTCCCATGAAGAGCAAGCGAAAAAAAGTCTGATGAAATCGTGGGTGGGGCAGGTCACTGGAGTAGGTGTGAAGCCAAGCTTTTGATGGCTGACTTCCCCACAATGGTATCTTCTCAGTCTCTCAAACGCACAGCATGATGGTTAGTTTATTAGGAAAGGAGAATATTTGACCCTATCTGTGAGACCTCAGTCTGGCATAAATTAACACTGGGAGGTGGTGTCCCCAGAGGCATTATTGTAGGATTTTGCTTCTAAGAAATCTATTAGGTGAACTAACTTCCAAGTCATTGTTTCTCCATCCTCATCTGTAGAATCACCCTGATGCTCATTAAAATCCCAGAAGTCTGGGCACCCATCAGACTAATAAAGCCTTGCATAGGAACCCACATTTTAAAGAACTTTCAAGGGCTGGAGAGATGGCTTAGCAGTTAAGGCACATGCCTGTGAAGCCTAAGGACCCAAGTTCGATTCTCCAGGTCCCACGTAAGCCACAGGCATATGGTGGCACATGCATGTGGAGTTTGTTTGCAGTGGCTAGAGGCCCTGGTGTGCCTATTCTCACTCTCTCTTTCTCTTACCCACCCCTCTCTATGTCTCTAATAAATAAATAAAAATAAATCTTTTTTAAAAAATAACTTTCTGGGCTTAGCAGTGAAGGCGCATGCCTGCGAAGCCTAAGGACCCCGGTTCGATTCTCCAGGTCCCACGCAAGCCAGATGCACATGGTGGCTCATGCATCTGGAGTTAGTTTGCAGTGGCTGGAGGCCCTGGTGCACCCATTCTCACTCTCCCTCTCTCTGTCTCAAATAAATAAATAAAAATAAAATCTTTTAAAAGTAACTTTCTATGTGATTTTTATACAAACTGGAGACTCTTTGTTCTTTGACACTTGTTACAATAGTGAGTTTAAAGTCCCACTAAAGTACCACCTGGGGTAATGGCTAAGTGGATGAGTACCTGACTTCAGACCCTTATGACCCATGTATCAGTTGAACACCACGGTAGCACTGGGATCTGTAATTCCAGGATACCTTGGGCAAAAGGAAGGTGGAAAGAGAAGAACGGCTTAGAAGCTTATGGGGAAACTAGCCTGGCAAACACAGTGGTGAACAACAAAATGACAGACCCTACCTCAAACACAGGAGAAGGGGTGGCTCAACACCAATACTAGTCCTCTGACTCCTGTGTGTGTGCCATGGCGTGCCCAGGTGCACACACACACACACACACACACACACACACACACACACGCATGCATGCCCATGCACACACGCTTCTATTACTGTCTGCGCCCTGACCCGGGTGGCAGTCCCTGTGTGAAAGTACCTTTGACTTGCACTGACACATTTCCATTTTCATGTTGTTGACTATTCTTCATTTATGGCTTAATTTCTGCCTTCTGTATTTTTGTGAATGATTACATGTGTACTTTCATCTCCCACAGACTGTGGGGAAGTGCTCTGTCCTAATCCTGGCTTTGCCACTGACAGCTAGCATTGGACAGACCCAGGAATATTCAGTAGAATCCAGGCCTCTCTGCATTGCCTCACAGACAAGATTGAAAAGATCCACACAGTCTTTCTCTTTCACTGTGCAAGCCCTTGTCTACCTGGTAAAGACAGAGCAGAGAGCCTTACACTACTGTGTCCTTTCACTCGAGACCATTAGCTATTGCACATCAGAAGGTCAAGAAGGTAAGACAGCATGTGCAGCCAAGGAGGAAGCTCCAACAATCAATGCTCTGCAAAACACAAAGTTCTTGACTGAAAGACAAAGATCTATGGGTATTCACCAGTTACAGTACTAGAGGACATTAATGCTCAGATCAAAGTAGGCAGGCTTTGCTGTCTCTCAGCAGAGACCTCAGAATGCACTGTGGCCACATTAAAGAAGAGGAAGGAGGGGGTGGGTTGCATCACAGAGTCTGTACCTAGACTGAGTTGGGCCCACTAGCAGCAGTCGTTGGTCTGAATAGCTGGTTGCTTGCATGCTCAGAGTTCTGGGATGTACTCATTGGTTTCTCATCAGAAATGTGTGGGGAAGCGAAGCTCTGTGTAGCGAGAGCTGTATTTGTGTGTCTTTGCCTGACCATCGGCAGAAGAAATCATCTGCTCCATCCCAGAATGCCTTTCATTCTTTTAAAGAGAGAGGGTGGATTTTAATGGTAGAAGAACGCTATACTCCCAGGGGAGAATTAGGCGTGGCTTTTTAAAGATCACTAGCAATCCAGCTGTAATATTAGTATGAAACAGAAACTTAGGAGTCCTGTGACAGCCTTGGTATTTTATGTCATTGTCATTGTTTTCCCCTGGCTTCTGATGGAGGCTAGTGGATGTGAGTGTGGTTTCCACAATAATGATAGGTTGTCGCTTAGAGAGCTCTTATTTTTAGTAACAGGCCAGGCTAATGCTGGGAACATTTAAATACACAGGACGGCTTGAAGATAGTTGATATGTGTAGAATGTGAGCATCAAAAAGTTAAGATGAATAGTGAATTCCTAAACACCCAACAGGAATAAACCCTAAAATCAGCATCCTTTACATTACAATAATTTTTGATAAAATATAGGAGTATCTGATGAGTGCAATGTTTTTTTGTTGTTGTTGTTGTTGTTATTGTTGTTGGAGGTGGAAGTAGGTAACCATTGTTGAAGTCCATAACTGAAAATGTGATTTTATGGCAGGGCTACTAAGCTATGTAAAGAATAAGTTCCTGAGCTGGAAAGATGGCTTAGTGGTTAAGGCACTTGCCTGCAAAGCCAAAGGATGTCAGTTTGATTCCCCAGGATCCACGTAAGCCAGGTGCACAAGGTGGCGCATGTGCCTGGAGCTTGTTTGCAGTGGCTGGAGGCCCTGGCGTGCCCATTCTCTCTCTCTCTTCAGATGAATAATGAATAAATAAATAAATAAATAAATAAATAAATAAATAAATAAATTTAAAAAGAATAAATTCCTTATCTGTCCTTACCCCCCTCCCCTCTAATGATTACTGACAATCTTTACCCAAGTGATTCTACTGAAATACAATAATAAAAACAAACATCATTACAATTTGTTACATGCCTAAATGTAACTGAATGGAAAACTATCAATTATTTTAATAAAGATAATTTATGCATACGCAAACATTACAGCAAATATCATACACAACACACACACACACACTAAGTTCACACATTCCTCATATACACCCATGCATGCACATGCTGTGCTACAGTCTACTTCTATCATTTGCTTGTTAACAGTCTCCCTTGATATGATCGCTGTTGAAAGCCCTCATTATTTTCCATGAAAACACACTAAATATCTTTAGTAAATTGCTAAAATCAATACTATGTAGAATAAAATATCACTGACAGGAAAGACCATTGTATTCTGTCGACACTGCCCTCTGAAAGCTCTCTGTATAGGAGCATGAGGTTTGATTGTGTGCTTTTAAACTCCCCCAGAGACAGCTACACTGTCATTGGTAACTGTGAGCTGACAGTTGAGTTGACCTTTTTCACAGGAAGTGATGAGCTTGAGTGCCACTCACTTGAAAAGACCACAGAGGAGGAGGAAGTAGCTCCATGCTGCTCGACTTCCGTTAGCTGTGGCTGCAGTGGTGAGCAGCCAGCGCCTGCTGTGTGGACCCGCCTTGGTTTTCCCTGTAAGAGAAAGGCTATGCGCTGAACCCCACCCCCGGGGCAAAGGGAAAACATGTTCAAAATGGAAATGAAAACAATCATTTTCTGAATATTCTCCAACATGAAGGGTGTTGGTGCAAAAGACACAGTTCTTACTTCAAAGAGAAATACAAGGTAATTTATTCTAGAGTCAAATATGAGCGACCATGGCCCGGGAACACAGATTTTGGTTACCCCAACTCTATGTTCCAATGTGTAAACAGTTTCATGAAGGTTTTATGGTGACTGAACAAAAGAACATCACAAATTGAGGCACTTTGCAAGTCCATTGGCTGACCATCAGGTAGGTGATCATCAGGCAGAGTGAGGATGGCTGAGGGCAGAATCTCCACTATAGGCTTCCGATGTTATCTGATGACAATTGTCAGCCGTTGGGCTGGTGGAAGCTGGGGGTCTGTTCCTGCATTCCAAAAGGGTCAGACACAGAGGTGGGCAATAAACTGGTGATGATAATCCTAACAACAATGCATGCTTCACAGGTTTATTATATGTTGGATTTTTTTTTCTTGGTTTTTCGAGATAGAGTTTCACTCTAGCCCAGGCTGACCTGGAACTCACTATGTAGTCTTAGGGTGGCCTTGAACTCATGGTGATCCTCCTACCTCTGCCTCCTGAGTGCTGGGATTAAAGGTGTGTGCCACCACGCCCGGTTTATGTTGGAATATAAATAAGGTATGGAAGCCCTCGGACCAGCACCCAGCATCTACTGATTACACAGTACATTCCTGCCATAATTCCCTGCTTACTTGTTAGATCGCTCTTGCTCTCTCCCTGTGTCTGTTTCTGTTGTGCAGTGACACACCCCCCCAGCAAGGCTCCACCTCCCAAATTGCCACCCACTGGAAACCAAACATTCAAAAACACATGAGTTTATAAGGGACATCTGATGCAAACCACCAAACTCTTGACTGAAGGATCCTTGACTTCCAAGTTCTTCTTGCCTCTTGGCCTCCATAACAACTAAGAATTATGCATATAATATGCCAGCTAAAGCAGTGTATTGATGTTTATTTTGCACATGTAGTTCAGTTTTTGGTGTGGTTGTGTGTGTATTGTATATGCATGTGTATGTATGCACACAACATATGGAGGCCAGAGAAGAATATCAAGTGCCATCCTTAACCACTTAAACACGTGTTTCCTTGAGATGAAGTCTGTCATGGAACATGGAAGTGCTGTAGTCAGAGCAGGTAACTGGTGAGTCCCACAATTCTCCAGTCCCCACAGGGCTGGGGTTACCAGCATGCCTGACCACACCTGCCTGCTCACATGGGTGCTGGGGAATGATCTCAGGAGAATCAGGCCCTCATGCTTGTGTAGCAAGAACTCTGACCCACTGAGTCTTCCCCCTCGTCCCCATATTGACTGTTGAATAAGTGTCATCTCAGTCATCCTTATATAATGCTTTATGTCATACCTCTTGTGAATGAAGAAAGTGAGTCTTGCAAGGGACGAGCAATTGGACAAGGGAAATCCGTCTCCACAGTTTGGGCCTTTCTGCCTTGATGTCTCTCCATGATGACATCCTTGCCTTGAGGATCTGTGCCCTTGCACTCATCCACTTGATAGGCAGCTGTTACTCAAAGACTACCTTAGGACTGACTTTTCTATGAAGCTCTCCCTGGTGCTTTCAAAATCTAATGACTCTTCTATCTTAAAACGAGGGGGGGGATGCCATGAATTTCTCACAAAACCCAGCAATGCTTGAGAGTAGTACTTTACCAATTCTGATCACTTATTGGTATCAAGTTTCTCTTCTAATGAACGTGACAGCGATTGAGATTGGGCCAACTTTATCTGGTTTATTTTTGTTGCGGATGCTTGACAATTTTCCTAGCTATAATTTTAATTTTGCAACACATTTCTGATCCTAAGCAGGAAAGGACCTTGATGGAATGGTATGGGATGCCCTGCAGAATGCTGGTGAAGTAGATTTGATCTAGAAACAAAGAGGGTATATAGAGCCAGTAGAGAGCCCCAGTGGTGCCATGCTGTGGGACTCTCCCTCCCTGCTGCACTGCTGGATTGCCCCTGCTCTGCATGCACTACAAGGTGGTCTATCTGGCTCGTCCAGATGCTGCTGAGCAGGGTCTCCTTTCAAGGCCACTGAGCTCAAAAGCCAAAGGGCATGGAGAACTGAGGCAACTTTCTTCTTTTACATTCTGGGCAGTGAACTCTGGCCCCATGTCTACAGTGCATGAGCTCTACATAGAGCGAGAGTCCCAGCCACATGAGTCAGTCTTATATTACAGAAGTCTAGGAGCGGGAGGGACTCCAGAGAAAACAACTATGGTGCCCTAAAGCAGAACAAAGGACAAAGTACACGCAAAGAGGAGAAGAAGGCACTGGAGGGATGGCTTAGCAGATAAGGCACTTGCCTGCAAAGCCAAAGGACCTTGGTTCGATTTCCTTGGACCCATGTAAGCCAGATGCACAAGGTGGTGCATGTATCTGGAGTTTGTTTACAGCACCTGGAGGCCCTGGCACAACCATTCTCTCTTTCTCTCTCTCTTCCTCCCTCCCTCTTTCTCTGTCAAATAAATAAATAAAAATAAAAATATATTGAAGGGCTGGAGAGATGGCTTAGCGGTTAAGGCATTTGCCCACAAAACCAAAGGACCTCGGTTCAATTCCCCGGGACCCACCTAAGCGAGATGCACAAGGTGGCGCATGCATCTGGAGTTTGTTTGCAGTGTCTGGAGGCCCTGTTGCACCCTTTCTCTCTCCCCCCCTTTCTCTCTCACCCTTTCTCTCTCTGTCTGCTTTTTTCTCTCTCACTCTCACAAATAAATTAAATTAAATTAAAGTAAAGTAAATTTAAATTAAAAAAAAAGAGTAGGAGAGGAAGTCACTCAGGAGCTTCTCAACATCATTGGGAGCTTGTCATAAGGTGTTCTCCTGTCTTTTAAAGCTGTGCATCAGAGACTTGGGAGTACCATGGTGAATAAGGACCATAGAAGGGTGACTACAGGTTAAGACTTCTGCCATGTAGACAATGTCTGAGTCTGAGTACTTAATCGTTTTTCTGATACGTGGGTCCAAAGCTTTTATTAGATTCTCAGATAAGTCCACAATTGTCAAAATGGTTTTAAAATGCTATTTCCCAGCCATTTATGAAAACAAATCTCATACCAGGATATCAGAAGACTGCACACAGCCTCTCTAAATAGCATGGCCTACCATGGAACACTTACTCCATCAGTGTTGAAGGGTTAAACAGCAAGAAAAATTCATTTAGAACTAAACACTGTGGAATTAAATAGACAGTGGCCGTGGATCAAAGGGCTTCTGTTCTGTAGAATCCTCGGCTTGCCAGTCAAGCCAGTAACAAGATGACTGTATAATCTGGCTGCATGGTTATCTTTTGTGCTATTTATATAGAGCACCTTGATATTTTTCTGGAAGCATTTCCAAAGAATCCTCCTCAGTACCAAGGCTTAGACAAATGATAAGCAGAATGCCTTATGATCTGTTTGGCACAGATTTCTGCATGAAAAGGCAGGAACGTTTGAGGGGTCAAGTTCAGGCATGTTCGTGCTTCTAAATCTGATGGCTAGTGGGAAAAGAGATGCCCAATTTCTGTGACCTTCAAATATTTCTCATTTCACTTCACTGACCTAATAGAAGAACCTGAAGATGCCCCATGCCCTATATTTCTTCATAAAGCATGTATAGTTATAGGAGTATTAATGACACTGTAAATGGGGCAGAAAGTAAAAGCCTATACTCATGTGGCTTTAAGGCTAAAAGGAAAATAAATGTGCAAATGTCATAGTAGAGTGGTGTTCTAGCTAATACTATGGAGAAAAATAAAACAGCCAAGAACATCCAGGTGGAAGGGAGACGAGATGTGCTTTTAGATAGCCCCAAGAGCTAACGGAAGGCAGGTGCGTTAACTACCTGGCTCCCTGTCACATATGACAGACTTAAGGTGTTTTTGCCCATGTGCGTTCTATGAAAGTGTGTGTCCATGTGTAGTATGATATACTAGAAAAGCAACATTTCTTTATTTAGGTGACCAACACAAATACAGTTTTCTGTATTATTCCCTACACCACTGTCTTGCTCACTAAGTTAGCTGACACATGTAAGAACAGCTGCTTTCAGGAGAATCCTCTATCCTTAACCCAGTTCTCACAGTTTACCTTTAGAAGCGAGCCAGAATTATGAAGTCTAGGTGGCTAGGATAGTGGAAGAAATGAAGGCCTATAGAAGCTTACCTCTCTGACATATCTTCGGTTGGGTTCCAGGGGTGGTTTTGCATCATATGGTTTACATAGCTGTGTCACCGGGTTGGAGTCTTGCATTGGAGCAGGTGGCCAGGGAGAATGTGTGCGCAGAAGCAGCGGCCGAGCAGCTGGTTCTTAGCTCCTGTGAGGAAGTGGTAACTTGGTTTTCCTTTCCTCTCTGTTGAGTTATATGAATGTACTATTTCCCTTTCTAAGGGAGAAGAGAGATTTGCTCAGCGTGGGGAAGCCTCAGAAAGAAAAGGTCTAGCAAACTGATATTGTATAAATATTTGGTGACTCCAACTCCAGCCACACGATGAGCTTCCGGGGAAAGGAATTTTGGAAGCGGAGACGGACAGTGAGGAGAGTAAACCCTGAAGAAATCCACAGGTTTAGCTCTGTAGGTATCTGAACACTGGCATCCTGCTTTCCATCTTTTTTTTTTTTTTACTGCTTTCTCTTTTAAAATGTTGGATCTAGCGTGGTCTTCTTACGTTGGCTGCTGGGCAAGGTCTTGTGTAAGGCACATTGTTCTGGTCAACTCACAAATCCCCTCTTGCTTGTGCCTCATGATTTTGGAAGCTCCATTGTTTTCAAAACGCTAGATAACTGTAGAAAATGCTGACAGTATATTTGAACAGAATATTACTAGAACATTGGGAATTTATCTAAGGTTATCTTTATGGTACTAATTGTTATTTCTGGAACAGTTTCTTGGTTTTGTTTGTTGTTCTTATGTTTAGGTTTGGTTTGGCCTTTTGTTTTGTTTTGTTTGGGGGGTGTTTTGTTTTGTTTCAAGAAAGGATCTCACGCTATAGCCCAGGCTGGCATAGAACTCACTATGTAGCCCAGGTTGGCCTCAAACTCCCAGCAATCCTTACATCTCAGCTTTTTGAATCCCAGGACTGCAAGCACAAATCCCCATGCCTGCCTTAGTTGTTTTCTTTAAAAGTCCACAGTTGCCTAACAAGACCCTGTTTAATGAATTGTACACAGTTACATTTTTAATATGCTGCTCTGTTTTTATCACACTCCGCTAGTTTACTTTAAACTTCTTAGAAGGAGTCACCCAGGCTATGAAAGGAAAGAAAAGTGCTCAGTCAACTAAACAGAGGGAGATTGTGAAAGGTGATGCATTTGAAAGGTCAAAAAGATTTGGTTGTATTTTAGTATTAAAATGTCTCTGTCTAATTATTCTTTGCTAATGAAATGCGAGCTCTGGACACAATTGTTTATGACGGGATTCTTGAGTTCTGTCAGTAAGGACCACCAACAATGGGCGGCGCGCTCAGAAGGCTGATCATTTTACAGAGTGGCTCTGGGCTTGACTTCAGGGAAGATTTTCTCACTCTCAGCATCACCGTTATTAGGGGTCTGAGAATTTTTAGTATAGGGTATGAGCCTTGTAGGCTATTCAGCAATATTCCTAGTCCATTTACTAAGTGGGTTCTGGTGGCAACCCTTCTCTAAAACATCCCCTATTATTATCAAATGAACTCCAAGCAGGGAAGGCTGATTGCCCAGTTGAGAACCACTTTTCAAGGGGTAAACATTTTGTTCATTTCTATAAACACCTATACTCTTCAAATACTTTTAAACACACACACACACACATGAAATGATTTCATGAATTTTTCTTTTTTATTTTTATTGAGAACTTCCATAATTGTGAATTTTTCATTAATGAATATGAATAATCAAATAAATCAGTAGCCACACAGCCCTTGACAGAACAATGTCATCAAAACTATACTGCCCTCACTGAGCAGCAGCTCTCTTTACACGTAAGTGATTTGGTGGCAACTCAATAGTCGCAGAATTTATTAGAGAAGTTGGGGGTTTGGGTTTTTGTTGTTGTTGTTCTTGTTGAAATAGGGTCACACTCTAGCCCAGGCTGACCTGGAATTCACTATGTAGTCTCAGGGTGGCCTCGAACTCACAGCGATCCTTCTATCTCTGCCTCGCAAGTGCTGGGATTAAAGGAGTGTGCCACCATGCCGGGCTGAGACGTCGTGGCTTTTAGAGCTGATGCCATGCTGGTTGTTGAGCTTCTATTTTAGTAGTGTGCATTAGCCATGAGTGAGCACCTACATCACGCCCCTTGTTTCTTGTGCACTCTGTATTTGACTCACTTGCGTCCTCTCCACTGGGAGTCTCCTCCATTGTTTATTTCCAGCCTATTAAAGAGTATAATTGTTTCAAAAACTCATTTGACTTGTGAGTCTAACCTTTCTACCAGCCTAGAAAGCATAATTTCCCTGCTGTATTCTCCCAGTGGTATTTAGAAATACTGTGGGTTATGTCACCCCGAGATTTACTTTTTGTTTCTGCTAAAAGAAACAACGCATAGGAGAAGAACTTGTCTATCTTACATCCACCACACATATGGTGTTGGCAAGAGGACAGTCCCGGATGTCTTACCATATAATGAAGCTAATCACTCTATGAATTGTCTTAATTGAATTTGAACGTATTGCTGAGTACTATGGGAAAAGGACCTAGTGTATTCCCACAACGTTCAGTAGCAATGTATTCAAATTTAATTAAGATCATTCATGCAGTGATTAGCTTTCTTTTGTGGAAGGCACTGGGGACTTTCCTGCTACTGTTGCCTGTTTTTGTTCTGCCTAAGCTAGGAATATCTGCTTCCACAGACTGAGTCTTTATTGAGTAAAGGATTGTTCTATCCATCCTCAAGTATTATCCTGAGATGTGGAAAACAATCTGAGAAAATGAAACAAGCCATTAGGGTGAGCTGAGCACTGCCTGAAGCAGGTGCCTTGAGGTCGTGCCGTCTGACTCTCACCCTCTCTACACCCATGCACAGGTTGCCTAAATCGCTCGGAGCTTCCACTTCCTCTTCTGTGAAATGTTCCTGGTTAACACCCATCCTGTCTTGAGGTTGCTTGTTAGAATTAGATTTGACAATATGCTTTCTTGACACGGTTTGAAAGATGCAAAAAAAAAAAAGGGGGGGTTTTTTTTTTTTTTTGTAAGTACTATTAAAACCAAGCAAAAATGAGGAGTTTCCAAGGAAGGGGAAAGAGGCCCAACTCTAATACAGTTTTCTTCTCAGTCGTTCCAACTGAAGCCACTGGACTACAGATGACATCGGCAAGAGAGAGTCTCAGTAAACACACTTCCACAATGCACCAAGCTTTGGGCTCCAGGACCACAGAGCTCTTTGTGAAGATAGGCATGACCCAGAAACGGCCTGTCATTTCCTCCAATAGTCAACCCAGTTTAGCAGAAGCCCACCCAAAGCCAGATGGAACTTTCCACAGTGCATTCATTCAAGCTTACAAGACCTAAATCTATATCCCTAGGTTAACCTTGGACCCACGTGGATCAGTGGTAGAGGAGAAATGGTTCAAGTGACACTGATCCCCAAATAAAGGAGCACAAGGCCTCAAGATAAGTTAGAGAATAAAACAATATACATTCTAAAGCTTTGAATATAGGCATATGTCGTAGTGAAAGGAGAAATGATGGTTGCTGAATAAAATTATTATCACTTCTCTGGTAATAATAATAGTACCATGTGAATTTTAACATAATATTCACTCTTGGCTCTTAAGAAAATTTAGAAATTATTGCATTTCATAACAATCCAGAATACTTTTCCAGAATTAAGACTTCCTAAGACATATGCAATCCCAACCTCATACTTGCTTGATGCAGACTGACAATTTTGTGTATGCTATTTACTTCAGAATCTATTTAAAGCTGCACGGTTTACTCTGTTGTAATTTCTAATTGCTTTGAGAGCTAGGGACATAGCTCAATGGTGCGGTGCTTGCCTAACATGTGCAAAGCCCTTGGTTTGATCTCCAGAACCACGAGAAATCAAAACAAAACTATTGGTACATCACTCCTTTAAATAAAATTTTTAACTATTTTGGAATTTTGGATTACTAATCTAATTTTCAAATGCATTTACTAAGAAACATGTTCACATTTTACCACATATAGTTGAGAGGGCACAGTTGTGTTTTGAGAAAAGTTGAAAGAAAATGAAACTTAATGTGAGCTACTTCCCTAAATCTTTGCAATGTGTGTGCTATTCTACCCTTGATGGTTTTCTTTTGTAATGCCTTTTTTTGTTTGTTTAATTTCACTTTTTACAAGAATTACTTAATGTGATCTCTTGTGTAAGAAAGCAGTAAAAAGATCATTTCCTTCATTGATTTCATGTCCCAGTTTAGAAAGATTTAATCCACGATTAAGTTGAATTATTATATCAGTAATCTGCACAGTCAGAAAAAATGCAGTACTTTTAAAAATAAATGTGATTTGTTGTTTTTAACTTGTCATCTTGTGGGTTTTAATTAGCAGGATTTCAAAGTATTTGGAGAAATTTTGGATATGCATGGAAGTTTCTCATGTCTTTAATAATAGTGCCTGTGAATGGTTTAGCATTAGCAGGAAATGAAAAAAAAAAAAAAAAAACGATAGGCAGAGAATCTCTACAGAATGGCTTCAGCCACTGCCTTATATGGCATTGTGCTACCATCTTTCACAGCCGCTTTTACCCTTGTCGCCTACGCTTATGTGATCAAGTATGCTTCCTACCTGTTACTGCTTACTGTATGTGAACATTCAGAGGAGCACGCTTATTTAGGCCACTGTGGAATGAGTGTGGGGGTCCCACCCAGGGGTGATAGCTGAAAGAAGCTTGAGCAACCAGGAGCTTGCATATATAAACAGACCACAGAAATGAAGCATGCACTGAAACTTTATCCCACCTAAGAGAAGGAAGCTGAGTGGGCTGCAACAAGAAGATCCGACCCAAAACTTATCCACTATGCATGTTCAACTTAGCAAGCAGCCACAGATGAAAAGAGGCATAAAAGAATGGGCTGTCTTTGGGGGAAGATTTATCGAAAATACGGGAAGCATATTATTAGCAGAACTATTTACATGTGCGGGTATATACATACATGCCTCTCACACACAGCCACTTGAACTGTAAATGAATGTGTGACCACCAAAGTATTAAAATACTGTCAGCTGGTAGCAGTTTTTCACAGATCTCGTATAAATTAATTTGCAGTTTGTTCTAAGACATTAATTTCCCTGGTGCCAGGCAGCCTTGTAATTGGGTTGTGATGTATTTTTAATGATATTTATTATCTTTCAAGTGTTTCTAAGAAAACTAAATGAGACATGTAATTTAATTTAATTTCTATCTTCTTGGGCAATTTCTATTTCTTTATAAGTACCGATACCCTGCATAAAAACATGCTCACTGACATTTTTAAACTTTTATTTGCTATGCAAAGCTGTGGGAATTTTGGTATGCTCCTAAGAAATATACTGGCTTAGCTACCCCTAACAAGTAAGACTGTAAGTCTGATTTTTTATTTTAATGAAGTTGTAGTTGTGAATCAATTTAGTAGTTCAAACACACAATTGCTGTATAATGCTGATATTCTGGTTATTGATATTCTTCAATAAGGAGTATCCATAATGTCATAAATCCTATCTTTGATTTTTTTAATGAAATTGGATAAAATATAAATAATTAGTAACATGCATGCCTTATAGTACCTGGGGCTTTATAAAACCTTATCATATTTCACTTTCTTTATTTCCCTGAAATAGACTAGCATTCAAAGAGCTACTATTGGTCAATTCCTTCTATAATCTATGTCCATCTTTGTCACCATGGGAACTGTTTCAAAACTTAGCTTCATCTGAGGTTGGCCAGCTGTAGAGTGCTTAACTTTGACTGAGCTGGTGTTTTTCCATTCTCATGACACTGTGGCTCAAGACAGAGAGGAGGCTAAAGGGTCAGCATAAGATGGTTTATTCCTTACTTAACCATTTCCTTTTTGCTAAGAAAGGCCAGCCTTGTTTTCTGAAGCTTGGTTATCTGAGAGGAAGTGCAGTGGAACACCCCCTGATGAAAGATGAATTAAATCTGTCACACAACACAGGCTGACAGCTGTGGCCATGGATCAGCGGCTTGGGTTCTCTCCCATACTCTGACTTTCTTTAAAGACAAATAGTGTGGAAGTTGGTTTCATTCCAGTTACATTAAGGCCAAAGAGTCCCGGGTTATGAGAGGGTCTAAACAGACCCATGTGCCATTTAGTTCTTTTATTTCTTAGAAATTGAACTTGTTGTCTTGATAGTACTAAAGTTAGGTAACAGCTGTGAAGCTTATAGATTGTTCTAGAGATCTTGATTGGAATTTTTTAGGATCTTTCTAAAGACTCCATTGAATGATCAATAAGAGATATTCATTTATGTGCGTGCCAAGATGTGAAGAGAACTCTCATATATATATATATATATATATATATATATATATATATAATATATATTTGAGAGAATGGGCATGCCAGGGCCTCTAGCCACTGCCAGCGAACTCCAGATGCATGCACCCCCTTGTGCATCTGGCTTACGTGGGTCCTGGATAATCAAACCAGGATCCTTTGGCTTTGCAGGCAAATGCCTGAATCAATATGCCATCTCTCCAGCTCAAGAACTCTTAAATAATTGCCATGTTATATGCTCACAGAGCCTATATACTCTATTCATACTAAAGTAAACATCTCTTTTTGCTTGTTTTTCTGTCATTAACCAGGAAGAATAGCTTAGAGTTTAGTACAGTGAAGAAAGCATTCATACGTTGGATCAATATGCTGTGGATATTGAAAGTAAAGATCCAGATATCGAAAATGGCAGGGGTAACTGAAGAAGAGTGATGAGTCCCACATAGCATGAAGGACGCACTCACTGTATGTCACTGAGAGAACATTAAAACCTCTAAAACATTGGGAAATAACTCTTCATAGTATTTCTTAGAAAGACCAGGTTTTCTGTAAAGGAGAACCAAAGTACTCAGTGCTGATGAGCAGAGATAAATGACCCCAATAGTGAGTATCCAAGGCTGACCTCTCCTGGTTTACACTTAAAATTTAGAACCCAAGTATGAGCCCCCTCCAATGTGATGGATTTGCCGTAGAAATTGTTATTCCTTCCTAATTCCATCAACCTTTTCCTGAATAACTCCCTGCTAAGGGTAAACTTACTTGCCTTTGTATAAGTTAGAGCTTCAGAAAGAAATTCTAAGTATCTATAACACCTTCTATTTGCAAAGCTAGTGAGTTTAGGATTAAACCAATCCTGAAAACCAATTCTTTCCATCTGAACATATAAATACAGGAAGAGATTCTCTAGTTGCTTCTCAGGGAAAACAGGTAGAACCTTGTTCATCTGCTGTTGTTTATAATTAGGTACATTACTTCCTTTCCTCCTGTGAAGGGTGCAGGATTTGACTAAGTTCTAAGTCTGATTTGACTTAGAAGATACACAGAGGAAAAGCCTCCTCACCCATTTTTGATGGTCTCTGTCTGTATCATGTAGTGTGTGTGTGTGTGTGTGTGTGTGTGTGTGTGTGTGTGTGTGTGTGTTGTAAGCCCAGGCACTCATGTGCAGTGGCCAGAGAAGAAAGGTGAGTGTCCATCACTTTCCCCAGTTCTTATTTGAGCCAGAATCTCTTACTTACCCATTTTTTCACAAGTTCCAGAAATCCTAGGTCCCAGCTCCCCTGCAGGACTGGGGTACAGGTGTACATGGCCACACCCACGTTTATGTGGGTCCTGGGAAGTCAAACTCAGGCAGTCTTAGGCTCCCCTCAAGTCCTGACACTTGAAAAGGAAGCATACTTATCCACTGAGTCACCCCTCCAGACCATATCCCCCTTTTTATTTCCTTATGTTATTATCTTTTTATTATTAATTTTGCACCTAGATTAGAACCATTTTGTAAAGAATTTTTTTTGGAAAATTTAGAAAATAGTTTTTGTAAAGGAAATTTAGATTAAAAATATATAGGACAGGGACTGGCTGATGTTCAATGCTTATATAAGCTTGAGGTCCTGAGTTTGGATCCCTAGTGCCCAGGTAAAATGTCACACTGGTGGTGTGACTTACATGCAATCTTAGTGCTGGGGAGGCAGAGACAGTAGCACACTCCCAGAGCTTCCTGGCTAATTTATCTCACTGAATCAATGAGTTCCAGGTTCAGTGGGAGACCCTCTCTCATCAAAATAAGACTGAGGGCAACTAACAAGGACACTTAACATTGACCTCCATGTACACATGCTTACTACACAATAAACATATCCCCCAAAATGGAATATATATAGCCAATCCTGATAAATGAAGAATTTATTGTACTTGGTCTAATTGATTAGTCCATTTGATCTAGTTTTGATATAGGATAATGTTCAGTCATTTTCAAATTAAAACAATTTTATATATGGTATTTTGTGATAATTTACCATGCATACGTATTTCATATCCTGCATCTTTACAACAACATGCCTTTCTTACTCACTTAGATCAACATCAGTTAAAACTCCAATGGATTTTCCGAGTTGAATAGCGAGTGGGTAAAGATTCTGAACTTCCCACTGGAATCTCTGACTTGGAATCCTTTGCTACAAGCCAGTGTTCATAGCTCTCTACAAAGATAAAAATACTTTAATTATTAAGTTGCTAATTATGCTCTCTCTTTTGCTGACATTAGCTTCTAGAACCACATTCCTAATCTGTAATTATTTTCTCTCGTCTCCTATCCCCAGCGTTTTGTGTATCTTTTATTTTAATTACTTGAACCTGTTAGTGGCTGCATCTCCATGTGAAGTCCCACTGTGATATTTCTGGGCTTCTTCTCTGGTGGATTTTTAAAGGGTAAGCAATTTTAAAATCACATAACTCCCTAGTGTTTTAATGAAGCCATGATACTTTTGAGAAAGCAAGTTCATTTCTTTCACAATGATGAAAACAATATATGTTCATTATAAGAAATTTGAGTGGCTAGAGAGATTGCTCAGAGGTCAAGGCACTTGCCTGCAAAACCTAACAACCTGGGTTCAATTCCCAGTACTCACATAAAACCAGATGCACAAAGTGACACATGTGTCTGGAGTTCATTTGCAATGGCTAGGGCCCCTGGCACCCCCATTCCCTTTCTTTCTCCATCTCTCTCTCTCTCTTTCTCTCTCTCTCTCTCTGTGTATGTGTGTGTGTGTGTTTCACTCTCTGCTTACAAGTATATAAATAAAATGATTTTAAAAAAATTGACAAATAAACATTCCAAAATCCTAAAGATCACAGTCCCATCCAAATATAATAATTGTGTTTGGATATGTATCACTAATCAGTTTTCCTAAGATTTTAAAGTCTTAGGAAATATGCATATGTTCTGTTTTGTAATATGCAGCCTAATTTTTATTAGGCAATAAATAAGCAATTCTGATTTTCTTTTAATGTCAAAAAATTCAGCTTTAAGAAAAAAACTTTGTATGGACACATCCTATGTTGGCGCCATCATTTCCCTCCTCCCTGCCTCCACTCCCTTAGTGAAGTTTCTGGTATTCACCATGAAGTTGTGGGCTATGGGTTGTGAGAGCAGCAGTCCATCATTGTGGGAGAGGGAGTGCAGGAATATTTCTGAGTATTACCTCCCACCCTGTGGCTCTTGCATTCTTTCTTCTCCCTCTTCCACAAAATTCCCTGAGCCTTGGTGTGTGTGCTTTAAGTCTACTTTATAGTTGGGCTCTCAGCAGCTTTGGTATTTCTGCTTTGGCACATTTTGAGTATCCTCAGTGTCTGTTTCCATCACCCTGGCCCAGGTTATCAGGCTTGCTGTGGAAGCAGCTCTCTGGCTCATCTCGTCATTTTCCTCAGTGATTTCACCTGGGCCCTGGCTGATGTGTCAAGATTGGTTCATCTGTTGACAGGCAGTCCACTATCTAGTCTGGTCTTGTTGATAGATTTTGATTGTCTTCAGTTCTCACTGCCTTCTGAAGTTCTCCAATGGAGAGTGAGATCAGGATATGTTAAAGGGGATAAGCATTGTTAATTTAGAGAGATTTTGATGAGTGTTACCTCACTTTTGGACAAACGTTAGTGAGAACTTCTCATTGGAGTCCATAATCTCGGTCCCCATAGGATTCTGACTTGGTTCCAGTTCCAGTTGCAGGTTCTTTTCCATAGCCAATCAGAGAACCATTGGTTACCCATCTAGCTGTGTGCCACTATCACACAGGTGTGTACAGCATGTCAGGCTGGCTTCTTTCATATAGCAGTGTCACTGCTTGCTCACAATATTGTTGGCCATTTTCCCCCAGCGCCTCATGTAGTGCTTTGCAACACTATACTGACTAACCATCTGGGAATTGGCTTCCTTCCAGAATCCACCCAGATCTCTTGATGTTCTATGTTGGCAGAATGTAGTGTCTTCAACAATAGGGTCTTACCCTTGACCTCATGCTGGTAATCAAGTGCTTTGGCAGAAACCTGTCTTGTTTGGGGGATCTTGTAGGTGTCTCCGATTAACATTTCAACGTGGGTGGTGACCAATTTCCAACACTGAGGAAGCCCAGTTTTAAGGAGCACTCTTTGTTCCAGGGGATTTGATCTTCTCTAACTTCTTAACTGGCCTGTGTTCTTACAGTCTAACCGCAGGTCTGTCGATGTCTGTGAATGTAGAGCCATTATCAAGCTTGAGCTTCTCTTTCTGAGACAGTAAGCACCCTTCGTCCTCATTCCTGCTGTAGCAATGCTGGCTGGCCTGAATGATTGTGGACATTGACAAATAAACATTCCAAAATCCTAAAGATCACAGTCCCATCCAAATATAATAATTGTGTTTGGATCTGTATCACTAATCAGTTTTCCTAAGATTTTAAAGTCTTAGGAAATATGCATATGTTCTGTTTTGTAATATGTAGCCTAATTTTTATTAGGCAATAAATAAGCAATTCTGATTTTCTTTTAATGTCAGAAAACTCAGCTTTAAGAAAAAAAACTTTGTATGGACACATCCTATGTTGGTGCCATCATTTCCCTCCTCCCTGCCTCCACTCCACTGATGGCCCCCTTCCTTAGTGAAGTTTCTGGTATTCACCATGAAGTTGTGGGCTATGGGTTGTGAGAGCAGCAGTCCATCATTGTGGGGGAGGGAGTGCAGGAATATCTCTGAGTATTACCTCCCACCCTGTGGCTCTTACATTCTTTCTTCTCCCTCTTCCATAAAATTCCCTAAGCCTTGGTGTGTGTGCTTTAAGTTTACTTTACTAGTTGGGCTCTCAGCAGCTTTGGTATTTCTGCTTTGGCACATTTTGAGTATCCTCAGTGTCTGTTTCCATCACCCTGGCCCAGGTTATCAGGCTTGCTGTGGAAGCAGCTCTCTGGCTCATCTCGTCATTTCCTCAGTGATTTCACCTGGGCCCTGGGCTGATGTGTCAAGACTGGTTCATCTGTTGACAGGCAGTCCACTATCTAGTCTGGTCTTGTTGATAGATTTTGATTGTCTTCAGTTCTCACTGCCTTCTGAAGTTCTCCAATGGAGAGTGAGATCAGGATATGTTAAAGGGGATAAGCATTGTTAATTTAGAGAAATTTTGATGAGTGTTACCTCACTTTTGGACAAACGTTAGTGAGAACTTCTCATTGGAGTCCATAATCTCGGTCCCCATAGGATTCTGACTTGGTTCCAGTTCCAGTTGCAGGTTCTTTTCCATAGCCAATCAGAGAACCATTGGTTACCCATCTAGCTGTGTGCCACTATCACACAGGTGTGTACAGCATGTCAGGCTGGCTTCTTTCATATAGCAGTGTCAATGCTTGCTCACAATATTGTTGGCCATTTTCCCCCAGCGCCTCATGTAGTGCTTTGCAACACTATACTGACTAACCATCTGGGAATTGGCTTCCTTCCAGAATCCACCCAGATCTCTTGATGTTCTATGTTGGCAGAATGTAGTGTCTTCAACAATAGGGTCTTACCCTTGACCTCAGGCTGGTAATCAAGTGCTTTGGCAGAAACCTGTCTTGTTTGGGGGATCTTGTAGGTGTCTCCGATTAACATTTCAACGTGGGTGGTGACCAATTTCCAACACTGAGGAAGCCCAGTTTTAAGGAGCACTCTTTGTTCCAGGGGATTTGATCTTCTCTAACTTCTTAACTGGCCTGTGTTCTTACAGTCTAAATGCAGGTCTGTCGATGTCTGTGAATGTAGAGCCATTATCAAGCTTGAGCTTCTCTTTCTGAGACAGTAAGCACCCTTCGTCCTCATTCCTGCTGTAGCAATGCTGGCTGGCCTGAATGATTGTGGACCTCACCTTCCTCAGGGTTTCAAAACCAGAATCACCAGGCTGGAGAGATGGCTTAGGGGTTAAGGCGCCTGCCTCCTAAGCCTAAGAAGACTGGTTCCAATCTCCAGCGGTTCCAATCTCCAGGTCCCACGTTTAGCCAGATGCAGTGACGCAAGGGCGCAATGAGCACTTGACCACAAGGGGGCGCACACATCTGGATTTCGTTCGCAGCAGCTGAGACACTGCTGGCGTGCCCATCTCTCTCTCTCTCTCTCTCTCTCTCTCTCTCTCTCTGTGTGTGTGTGTGTGTGTCTCTCCAAAATAATAATAATAATAATAATAATAATAATAATAATAAACCAGAATCACCAACCATCGCCAAAGGCTGACAGCCAAGAGAACTGAAGCACTGAGCAATTCAGTAAACCCATGGCATGTATGCCATGTCTCTGTTGGTAATTTAGTCATGTCATTTTTAGCGTTATAGTCTTCAATTGCCCATTTTCTTCAGTGTTGTTTCTTACCTAACTGATTTTAAATTAGAATGAAGAAAAACATCCATATTTCTGTGATGCTATGCTGGGTCCTGGAAATCAGAACCCTTAGTTAAGTCATAGGACAAGCTTCTTGTTTCAAGCCAGTTGTATGGTAGTGACAGCCTAGACTGTTACAGAGATGGCAGCCTCACTACTCCAAGGCTGGAATTTCGTGCTGGCATACCATGAGGACTTGTGGAATAAGTACAAGGGAATAAAAAGCCTTTGTTTTGTGGCAAGATCCCATTCTTCTGTTGTAAAGTTGATTTGAAAGAGACCTGTGGACTTGAGAAACTAGATCAAATGCATCTCTTAATACCATATAGGGAGAATAAGGCCTATTACTACTGTGGTGCGACATTCCCTGCTGCATGATAACAGATACTGGTGGGTACTTCCCATGCACAGTGACTATAGAGTAGCTAATGAAATGTGTTCCTCATTTAGGAAAGAGAGAGAAAGAATAAAAAGCGCTATAAAAATCCAAAAATTCAATTCAGGATAGCCTTAGCACATACCTTATCCCAGTTGGTACATTTCCCCCCCCCAAAAAACAGCCCATTAAATTCAGGAGGGACAAGTCGACCCTTGTTAAACTATAAATCAATGCCTCTCAGCTCCCAGTTTTGCTCAGTGTCTCTATAAGGAATAGTGGTGAGAGATGAACTGATCCTACAATTTTGTATTGGTGTTTCTCTGTAAACAGAACTCTTTATACCCTGGCCTCTCACCACCACAGGTACATAATGCTTTCCCAGCAAGTTTTGTCAAATCTTTAGATCCTAGATGTCAGGGCGTAGATGATCCACTTTCTTGTTAAATTCATAGCCACAGAATTATAACAAAATTATAATCTATTGATTATCTTGAATGGTAGGCATTAACAAAAACCCCTGGCAAGATAGAATTTTATCTATCTATCCCTCTAAAGGCCAAACCTTGTGAAGCAGAAAGGTTGATTTGGGATTTCTCCTGTCAAAATAACCTGAGTGTCGCATTCTGAATAGGAAAGTTCCAATAAATATCACTCACTAATTAGTATGCAGTAGCCTGAATTTGAAGACAAAAGTGTGCCTTTCTGACGATGTCCCCAGGCTTTTCTTTTCATTGGCTATATCAAGAAGGAGGTAGGATTTCATTTGTCTTTTGTTGTAACAATACCCTTTGACTTGGGAACTCTGATTTGTCTGTTGAATTAATTTGAGCAGGATTAATTTTAGGTAGAGTTAGGTCACAGTAAAACATGTTCTTTGAAAGATCTTTTTGTCTCTTCATTAATTTATTAACTTTGAAAACTTGAGACTAATTAAAAGATAATAAGAACAAGATTTTAGAAAACCATTCCAAACATCCTTATGTCATTTGCCATTAATAGTGGGAATTGCAGCACACTAGTGCCACAGTGTTCATGTCATATTGGTGTGAGAAGGGGAGAGAAGATAAAAGTGTAAGCTGTTGCCTTAGTATCAAACAGTGTCATACATTTAAGGCAAAGATACTTAAGGAAAGCAGCATAAATGATCAACCTAATTTATGCCAGAGATAAGAACTTCTTGACAAGTTTTTACCTGCATTTTGTTTTTATCTGCTGGTTTTCATGCACACACATTTATGCTAGAAAGGGGAGTTGGAGGTCCAGAAGAGTAGTTTATAATATAATGGTGGGTTGTCATGGGGTAAAATATAACACAGATAAAAACTACTGAGGCCTGGGTGCCCTTCAGTGCTAAAGACATTCAAAACCAGTTGAAAGTAAAATAAATATTGGCATTAAACCAAGCATGTGAATTTGTGATCCTTGGGTTTTTTTTTTTTTTTTTTTGCCTGGGAAATAAGGAATTGGAACTTGAAGTAAGTCTGCATGGAACATGACACAATGCAGAGATCCTAGAAAGAACAATTCTACTCCTCAAGCCATGCCCAGCCTCCTAGCCATGTCCCCCAGATGCTCACTGCTATGTGGCATGGTCCTTCAGCGTTGTCTTTTCTTCAAACATTCCATGGAGCTCTTTGTTTATTTGCTAAATATAGCCACTTTGCTTGATGGTCCCTTCCCGAAAGAACAGTCACCTTGCATTGCCCTCAGTTTACTTAAGTATTTAAGACTTTTTTAAAATGCAGAATAAGCCTGGAGATATTTGGTATTGGCCCAGTATGTTCATATTTTCTTTTGTTTTAATATTTGGAAAATTGTCAAAATAAATATTGACTGCTTCTTTGAAAAGCCCATTAGTAGGTTTTAAAATATCAATGAATCTTTTGGGGATACTACCAGCAGGAACCTTCCCACAACAGGTCTTAGAATCAAAGCTAAGTCCCTGAATTTGCAAAGAGAAAAGTCCCAGAGCTTTGTAGTGGAGAGCTAGAAGGTTTGTGGGAGATTTGTTCCTCATATTTTTTATATTTTTTTATCTATTTATTTATTTAACAGAGAGAGATAGAAAGAGAATGGGCATGCCAGGGCCTCCAGCCACTGCAAATGAACTCCAGATGCATGCACCCCCTTGTTTATGGGACTAACGTGGGTCCTGGGGAATCGAACCTGGGTCCTTTGGCTTCATAGGCAAATGTGTTAACTGCTAAGCCATCCCCGCAGCCCACTCCTCATATTTTTTACCACCCATAAGATAACTTTAGCATCTAAGTCTTGTGGTGAATCCTCAAGCTTCTACAAGCCCCTCCTTCAAAGCAAAGCAAAACTAACTAGAGACCAGCTTTTCCATGTAGTTTGTGTGCATACTTCATTGAGGGGCAAGGGGAGTCTGATTGTGTCCCTGGCTTTCAGTTTTGTAATACTTTTGCTTGACAGGGGTGAGTTCCACTTATCTCACTCAATGAGGTACATGCAGTGTGGAGGAAACACATCCATCCTTTAATGGCACAAATGTGTCTCCTTGCAGCACCTTTTATTTTGGCACTATGGGGGCTTCTCAGCAAGTGAGCATTTTGTCATGGGTTCAGGATACTAAGGCTCTTTCTTTATCTGCCTGTGGTAGTTTGAATGCATGGCCACACATACTCAGGTTTAAAAAAATATATTTGTATTACTTATTTGTTAGAAAAAGAAGCGGGGGGAGAAGGAGAGAGAATGGGCATGCCACGGCCTCCTGCCACTGCAAACAAAGTGCAGATGCATGCAGCACCTTGTGCATCTGGCTCATGTGGATACTGGGGAATCGAATCTGGGTCCTTAGGCTTTGCAGGCAAGCACCTTAACCACTAAGCCATCTCGCTAGCCTGACTCAGGTGTTTTTGATTAAGGATTCAGCTTGTAACTTTGGTTTCCAGCAACATGGCTGGAGGAGATGTTGCTGGGGTCAGATCTTAGAGTCCAGCCCTAAGGTGTGTTTGGGGCAGATCCTGACCCCAACCCTGCTAGATGTCTTCAGAGCAATTGGAGCTCTGGCAGGTTTTTTTCAGGGGGGGAGGGGAGGGTGCTGCCTATTGGCGATGTTTTTCTGCTTGGACCTATGAAAGTGAGCCAGCTTTTTCTACCACTGATGATGCTCCCTGGAATTTATAAGCCTAAAATAAATCCCTTTCCTCCCACAAGGTTCTTCTGGTTAGACGTTTGTTCAGCAACACAAGGCTGAACACAACACTGCCTATGTTTGTTTTTCGCTCATCCATTCTCACCACAGTGTATCTGCAATACTTGTGTTGTCCTTTTCTTTTGGACACTGACCCAACTCCTCTCTGTAGAGACACCCTGGCTCTCAGTCAAGCCGTGAATCCTGACACAGGATCCGTGCTTCAGTGACAAGGCAGACAGCCTGCCATGCTGATTGCTAGCAGGGTGCCAGTGTTCACAGCCTGGCCCAAGTGGAACTTACAAAGAAGCATCCAATCAAGCAAAGCAATGATAACTCATTGGCATTGGCATCGTACTGCGCTGTAGTGCTTTCAGTCACATGTCCCCATAAGTTCATGTGCTTTGAATGCTTGGGTCCCAGCTAATGACAACCTGGGAGAAGAAACCTTGCTGGGGAGGTATACTGCTGGGTGTGGGCCTTGAAGTGTATTATCCCCTACCTTTCCAGTGTTCATTGGCCCACTCTGTTGCTGCTGTTTTCCATCTGCTGTGGCAGAGGTGATGTCCAGCCTCTGCTCATGTCATACTTTCCTCTGTCACCATGGAGATTTCCCCCCAAGAAGTAACCCGAAATAAAAACTTTCCTCCCATTAGCTACTTTGGGTCAGACATTTGTCCCAGAAACAACACGGTAACTACAATACATCCTGAGGAAGCAGGGTTTTGTTTTGTTTTTTCCTGTCCCAAAGATGAGGTTTATATGGACATCTCTTCCATGGCTGTGCTATTCAGTACAAACAGCTGGAATTACTCAGGGAGATGTCAGGACTTTTAGGATCGCCTCACATCATTTCAAATCTGGAAACAATTGTTATGAGGGTCATGTGTCTTTGTCCCAAGTGCCTGACATGTGTGTGACTGCAGGGGCAGGACTGTGCAATGTCAACTAAGAGCTACAGTGGAAGCAGACGTGGAGAAGGAAGATGATGAGTCTAAGAGAGTCACATTGTGTTTTCTTTCTAGCAGGAAAAACCCAGGCTTCTGGAGCCTTTGGATTATGAAACTGTCATTGAAGAACTTGAGAAGAGCTACAGGAATGATCCTCTTCGCGACCTCCTCTTCTTCCCCAGTGATGACTTTTCAGTAAGTCCACCCATGCCATTTGAATGCAAGAGGGCCCTACAAAATGGTCACTGTCTTTACCCATAGTTTTCAGGATCAAAGCCCTTCTCTGCAGCCACCGTTCATCAGCCTGCTGCCGCAGAAGGAAGCACCCAGTAGTAGAATGCGCCCATGGGCCTCCTCAGGGCAAAAGAGTAGATGCTCTGCGAGACTATGCCCCCAAGGGGCTGGAGCAGTACCGGTGCTGCCTGGGCCCAGGGTGCTCACTCTGTCCTTCTTTGGACTTACAGAGCACTTTCTCCCTCATGTTGTGTCTAATAAAATGTTGAAACCAACCAGGGCAAAGGCAGAAATTTGTTGAAAAAAAGAAGGATATTGTTGAATTCACCTGGATCTGGCTGACTTTTACTCTATGAAGGAGATGTTGAGGCTTATGGACAAAGTAAACAGAGCAAGACCACCTTCATAGAAGGATCTGGGGTCTGAGATATGTCTCCTTAAGGAAAATGCACACTACTACACCACATACTTCTGAAGGTAGCAGGGGAACCAATAAAAAGGAAATTAGCTGGGCGTGGTGGCACACGCCTTTAATCCCAGCATTCGGGAGGCAAAGGTAGGAGGATCACCATGAGTTTGAGGCTACCCTGAGATTACATAGTGAATTCCAGGTCAGCCTGGGCTAGAGTGAGACCCTACCTTGAAAAACCGAAAAATGAAAAAAACAAAACAAAAAAAAAGGGAAATTAATTGTGGAGGTAAACACACCAAGGTTGTGAATGATGATGCATTTGATACTGTTGTCCATGGTCATCTCCAATATGTAAAAATTATTACTAAACTCTGCAAACAGGATTGTTCATTAGTAACCTTTCCTATTATCTCCTAAAACAAAAGTAGCCTCGGGCATCACAAATTTTAGCATCCTAGAACAGGTGAAATGGTAGCTCAGTAGTAGCCCCATGACATAGGCCTGTCAGAGAAAATGGACTATAGTGTCCACGTGTTACTCCAACTTCCAATATGGCCTCTCATGTTCCAGGAATATCTGGCCTTTAGCTTCTAAAAGGTTAATGTTTTCCTGCCTTGATGGAGTCACAGAAAAGAAGCTATATGAAAACTGACAGGGCTCAGGAGGTGGCTAAGTTGACAGAAGGCTGGCCTAAGCATACCCTGGGTCCTGGGTGTGATGCTCAGGTTGGAAAAAATAAAATAAAGAAAGTTGATACTTTATTGTCTCAAACATGAATGAATAATAATGGAAGAAAATAGATTTATACATAAGAAAAATAGCTCTTCCAATCTGTTTTTCAATTATTAAATGACTTCCACTTAATGTTGGCACATTTTGAGGTAAGCTTAGCTCATGCTAACATCTAATTTCTGTGGTTGGACCAGGATACTGGGGCTTGAGCCATAAGCATAAAGTTGAACTACCTTTTTTTTTTTTATTCCACATCCTTATTTTGATTCTTTAACCTGAATATAGACCTACCATTTAGCTTTCTATCAAACAACACCAAAATTCATGAACCCTAGAGCATTTTTCTTTTATCTCTGTCATACGTAAATGTGTCAAGTGACGCACTGAGGTCCCATCTGCACTCTACCTCAGTCAGAGAAGTACAGTTGATGTCACATGTGCACTGAATATGAATTCAGGTTTCAGCATCTCTCCAGGCCTACTGAAGCATTGGCTTGGGTTACTTTTCTATCATTCCCATGCCTAACATTGTAAGCAGAGCATGTAATAACAGCACGAAATTTTCCTATGAAGAATCCATTAAATTCACCAAGCTGTGCCTGTTTGAGCCCTAACTGGGCTTCCCCACAATCTTCTAAATTTAGTGTGAACCCCTTAGCACATGTAGGACCTTCCCTAAGAAATGGCCCTGGCACCCTTCCTGAAGCCTAGGCTTTCACACCCCACCTGCACCAAGTCCATCCGACACAGTCAACTTCATTGCCCACCTTAGTGACACTCTCACAGCAATAATCATACTCTTCTATAACACACCCCTGGAGCTTTCTTTTACTCATGCAAGTATGATGCTGAATATAAGGTATGGTTCTAAGAATAGAGGTGGCACACTGATTAAACAAAAGTTGCCTGGTTCTAAAGATCTGACCTGTTTATTAGAGGAATCAGGAAAAGTGAAAAAAAATGACTAACAAATAATAACAATATAAAAACCAGTTCTATAATGAAAACAGGACTGTGTGATGGAAACTGAGTCAAGGAAGAATGGTTCTAGACTGGGTGGTCAGGGACAGCCTCTCTGACCAGGAGACATTTGAGCTGAGTTCTGAATTCTCAAGAAAGATTAGAAGCACTGGATGTGAAGGACTGTTTCAGGTTGATGGGATAGCTGGTTCAAAGGCCTGGAGAGCTCTCAGATTAAAGATTGGTAAGCCTGACCAGAGACTGGTCAGGGGGAGGTTAGCCAAGGGCGAGATAAGGCATTTGCATCTGATTTTAAATGTAAATGGAAAATTGCTGGCCTATTTCTGGAAGAACAAATGACTGGTATATATTAACAGCTGTGTTGCCACTGTGTGGAGAACATGTAACAGGGCTTAAAAGAAGGCAGAGGCCAGCTAGGAGAGTAGCAGCCAATTAGGAGAACTCAAGAGTTATTTGATGACCCCTAATCTTACTATCAGAACATGTCATTTCCTATAATAGGCTAAATTTAATTTGCATTAAGCAATTGTCAAAAAAAGAGCATCAATTATTATACCTGTGGTAAAATTTCCACTTTCTTATTTTTCAGTTTTTAGTAATTGCCAGGCACATTGTTTTCTCTCTTTCCTGCCTTTCATAGTTTGGCTGTACAACCTAGGGTTCATAGGCAGCATGGTGCCTGTTTTTATATGCCCCTGCTAAGAATGTTCAGGCTTATAAATAGTTGAAGGAAACAAATTCTAGTTGACACAAGTGAAAGTACTCTGAGATTGGCAAAAATAAACCAAATTTTATTTGAATACTTGTGCCTCTTCATTTGCCTGTTGCTGGTGACTCTTTCATGATGTGAGGACATTTCATAGCTCTAATGACAAACAGCCAGCCCTGCAACACTTACATTCTATGGGCTGAGGAGTCGTCTCAGTGGATCAAACACTTGCTGAGCAAGCATGAGTAACTTAGGTCCCCAAACTCAATGTGAAAATGCAAAAAAAAAAAAAAAAAAAAAAAAACTTCTGTAATCCCAGCAGGTCTACAGCAGGACAGAAAGTGGATATAATAGAATCACAGGAGGCTTGTGGGCCAACTATTCTGGCAAAGGGGTTGAGCAATCAGAGACACTTCCTCAAATGAAGTGAAGGGTGAGGACCAATGTCTGAAAGTTTTCTTCTAACCTTCAAAAGTGTGCTTACACACACACACACACACACACAGAGAGAGAGAGAGAGAGAGAGAGAGAGATTATTTTCTAACTGCAGAAAAAAATCAGCTGGTCCCTGCTACACAACCCTCTTTGTTGAATGTAGGCACTTCTCTGAATTCCCTGGCATCATGTGCTCCATTGCACTTCAGGGGTGTGGCACCAACAATAAACTTGCATACCCCTGGCAAGGGTATCATTTCTTTGGCTCTGCTTGAGCCATGGGTAAAGATTCTCTAGGCATGTGGACCATCTGCGTTCAACAAGAGAAGTGGAGATAGAATGGTCAGACCAATCGCAAAGGATGGAGGGTGCGGGGTCAGCGGGGGGTGGAGGAGGGCGGGGGAGTCATCCTCCACAGGCCCTCGAGTCATCCGTAACCCAGTTCCTGCCCTGCACATCGGAGGAACCAGCTCATTTCTCTGCTTTCACACTTCTAAGCACCCACACTGGCTGGTGACATGATTCATTACTCCACTTGTTTAATCAATATTTATTCAGCACCCACGAGGTGCTGGATACAGAACAGCTCTTCCTAGAGGAGTGAGACTCGAGGAATCAGGAACCTCACACTTCAGGAGCTCGTGCCCTAACATGGGTAGAGTGAGGCTGACAAAGCTGCTCATGGTCAAGAAACAGAAAGAAGCAAGGGTTCTGCCTGGCATTTAGTATCCCAAAAGGGAAGTGACTGTTGTACTATGCAGTACTCCTACATAGCCAGTGTGAAGATCTTCCTTATTCACTCAGCTGGCCTGGGCTCCTGTCATCATTTTTGGCTCACAATAGCTTTCTAACAGGCCTTTCTGCTTTCACCCTCATCCTCTCAGAGTCGCAAATCAGATCGCAGCTTTCCTCACTGCACAAAATATTTGGTGTCCATTCTGTTCCCACAGTTACCAACCACATCTCCTCAGTGGGACCCTAACTCCTTCCCAGGTCATTCCTGTGCTTCATTCATGATTCATGTCAAGGGGGCCTCTTCACACAAGCACCCCTGGTGTTCAGCCTGCATATCCCTCTTGCTCCTGAGTCACTGCTTCTCCTTATAACTCTGGTTACTAACTGGAAACAGCTCTGTTCTTTATCTGTCATCTATCTATCTATCTTTATCTCTATCTCTCCTTCCCATTCTCTCTCCCGCACTCTCTCCCTTCCTACTAGGTATCAAACCCAAGGCTTCATGAATGCAAGGCAAATATTCTACCACGGAATAGCACCTCTTGTCTTTTATTCCTCACCAAATTAAAACCTCCATCAGGACAGGGGTGTCTTCTGGCCCAATAATTATGAGAGTTCCGAGAAACGAAAGTAACATTTGGCCCAAAGTAGGTATAAAATAAAATGAATTCCATAAATTTTCTTTCAGAAACATGTAGGATGTTATTTTAGGATATAACTGATTCTTTGTTTACTTTAGGAACCAAAGAACTGATTTGAGAGGGATAAAAAGAAATTAAGGAACTGTCCTTGTTTGATGATGAGAAAAGGCTTATTAATATGACACTTCTCACTTTGATGCAAAGTCAACATATTACCTTATAAAACCACAGTGAGGGCTGGAGAGATGGCTCAGCCCTGAAGGCCCTTTCCTTCAATGCCTAAGGACTTGGGTTCCATTCCCCATTATCCATGTAAAGTTAATGCACAAAGTGGTAAGTGCATCTGGAGTTCATTTGCAGTGACTAGAGGTCCTGGTGCACCCCTTCTCATTCATTTTCATTCTCTCTCTCTCTCTCCTTGCAAATAAATAAATATTTAAAAAGCAATAAGAGTTGATCCTTTCTTTCAGAGGCTCCTTCTATCTACCATAATAACTGGCATACAGCTGGAATCGGCAAACCCTCCAAAACTGTGATGCACTAATTCACTTGCTCTCTGTTATTGTTTTCTATTCACTGACTTTCTAGTACTAGACAAATTAGATCATATCCATGCATCAAGTACCAAGCAGGACATTCAGTAGGGATTGTTGAGCATTGAATTAAAATATTCTTCAAGGAATATTTTCCTTCATGTTGGTATCCCAAGTTGAAATGATTCTCCTGGTGCGTGGGTTGGGGAACCAGGCAACATACACTTCGGACTACTTGCATCATGATGTCTCCGTAGGAATTAGCAGTGTAGATGTGTTTATTGTCATAGGCCTTCTAGAACATTGCACTTCAGTCACTGTATTTGCCTCCTCTTCATCTTCTTGACTTTCTTGACTCAACACTGAGTCATCAAAGTGTGACTCAACGAAGTAGTTCAGGAGAGTAAGGAATGAAAACAGGGTCTTAGGAAGCTTCGAGAGCGAGTGAGTCGTGCTCTGTGATTCATTCTAAGTAGAAGTTAATGCAACATAGTGGAGCAGGGGAGAACGCCAGAAATGATGTTCTTGCTGAGTAAAAGATACAGAAAACCTGAGACAAAAACCACTGGTGGGAGGAAGAAAACTTTGAAGAGAAAGCTCCCAGGTCTGGAAACTGAGGTGACTAGACTGTCTTCATGAGCCATCACTTGAGCCGAGTGAACTAGGAACTCGAAGAGGTGGACATTCAACAGGGAACAGTGCCCTCTTCAAAGCCAGTGTTCTCTGTTCTTTGTCCAGTGACTGCAATGCTTGTCAAAGCAGTGACCCTCCTCAGAGTCCATCTCTGACAGCATTCAGAGTCTGCGCTCAAGGGTTCTCAAGTACATCTTGCAATCGTCATTGGTTGACTATTAAAACAGACTGAGTGGCAGGTTTCATCATGTGCCAAGGGTTTGCTCTTTTCAGAGTATATTCTTAGCTATAAAAATCAGCTAATATTTGGGGACTTCCAGATTTAACCACATGGGTCACTCTAGGAAAGGAAGCAGAAAGACCTTAATACATTTTAAGTTTCAAAGCCTAAAGGTCATGAGTTTTCTTTCTTCATTTTTCATCTGAGACACAGCTTAATATTTTATAAGAATCTCAACCCTTTTTAATCTTTGGCTTTTGCCTTTGAAAAACAGCCTTTCAGCAGCTCATAATGCTCTAGCAGGAACACTGTAATTGTGATTTGAAAGCTAAGTAATAGTTCATGTTGAATTAGATTCTTTTTAAGTTATAACACTCTTCTCATTTACAAGCTAATGGAACTGCGATTTGGAAAAGCTCTTGACCAAGGTTGTGGAGCTATTGTGAAAACACAATTCAAACATAAGCACCTTGACTTTAGCTTTTGAAACCAGCTCCGTAAAGATGCTCTGCAGAAAAGCAAGGTGCCCAAGTTGGGGGAAATGTTAACTCCCTGAACCCCACAATAAATGGTGCCAGTAGAAAGCTGGTGTCACCCTATAAAACCACAAGGAAAATGAGATTATGTCATTTGCATGAAATGGATGGAACTGGATGGAGATCATCATGTTAAATCTCACAACAACAAGTATTGATGTGTTTTCTCTCACATGTAGAAAATATTAGGGAAGGATCTGAAAAGAGGGAGGCTTTTAGGGATATAGAGGGTAAAGAAAGGGGAATAAGAAAGGAGACAGAGGCAGTAAGTAGGATCAAAGGAGATCAGTGAATCTATGGAAGAATCATAATAAAACCCCTTTGAATGATGAGTATGCTGATTAAAAAAAAAAAAAAACTATGACCAACAGGAAAATTAGTAGAGTAAGGTAATTCTAGCTGTTCACTTCAGTGGAGGCTCTTCTCCGTGTTTCCTTGTACTCAGAGCGTACATCCATGCATTGACTTGTACATGAGTGTTCATAGAAGCACAGCCCCAAAGTGGAAACGACCCACATATCCATCAGCTAATGAACAGGTAAACAAAATTAGATATATACATACATGAGAATATCATTATTCAATCATAAAAGGGTACATGCTATAATCTTCATGAACCACGAATGCATTGTGCTAAGCAAATGAACCCATTCACCAAACACACAGGGCACAACTATATTCATATGGAATGCACAGAGACAGGAAGCAGGTTAGTGGTTGACTGCCAGGTGCTGGGAGAAGGAAAAAAAATGCATAATAACTGCTGGGAGATAAGGGGTTTCTTTGAGAAAATGATGACTAAATGCTAAAATTAAATAGGAATAACAATGGCAAGACTTGGAATATACTAAAAAAACACAGAATTTAATGTGGTGTGTTTATAGCATATTGATTATATCTCCAGAATACTTTTCATTTATTCTATTATTCATTTGTTAAATGATATTAGGCCTAGGGTGGCATAGGTAGTCAGAGGTATGATTCAAAGAAAAATCTAAACATATACCAGCCTTCAAGTGTTTCTTTAATAATAAAAACCAAATATACCAAAGGGACAATAAAGAGCATGGCTAAAATTGAGGTGATTAATTTATATATTCTGTTTGCAAAAGACATTTGATGAAGATATACTATTCTGTAAAATACCTGAATGAATATATCAACAGCACAGCTTTGGGAATCTAAAATGTGCCATAGTTTAAGTTCTGGACTTCATGAGTGACACAGATGGTAAATGATAGAGTTTAGGGAAGAAAAAATGACTGTTGGGTGAACTAGGGATTTTTTGAAAGAAACTGGCCTGAGGTTTTAAATATTGAGGAAAGAAAGGGATCTTCAGAGAAGCAGGGAGCTGGCCAGCACAGAAGGAGTGTGTGCTACTGGGTGGAAAGCCATGGAGACCCGGCTCCTCTCTTCCTGGGGCTGTGCCTGCAAGCCTCACAGCAAACAGGCTTCCTCACCCTACCTTCCTGCATAGTGATCTCAGACTACAGCCTGAGTCCTTGCAAAGAGGACATCCAACTACAATATATAGTGTTAGGTTAAAGGAGCACTTTTTTCTGCTAATGCTATTTTTCTTTATGTTATATTCAAAAAAATTAATGTGGAAGAAGATGGAAATGTTAACTAACGTGATTTTATCATTGCATTCTTTATACACATATCAAATTATCACAATATTCCCCATAAATTTTCAAATTCAAATAATAGTTTTTTAACTTTATTTTTATTTAATAAAAGGTTAAACTCTAGATCTACTCACCCCCTTTCCCCCCAGTTCTCTTTCCCTGAGGGCCCTCCTCTGGAAGGTTGTTGGTATTCACTGCAGGGTCACAAAGGCCTACTTCTGTGTGGGGTACTATGCCTCGGCATATTCTTGCTCACTCTGTGGTTCTTACGATCTTTCTACCCCCTCTTCCACAATGCTCCCTGAGCCACAGGGGGCCTGTTAGCAGTCTGATTTAGTGTTGAGTTTTCTGTGGCTTCTGGGTTTCTGCTTTGGTGGATTTTGATTGGCCATGTTATCTGTTGCCATCTCCCTGTGCTGGTTTTCAACGTAGCACTGAGAGTAGTATTCATGTTTCCACCCTCTGCAATGTCTCTTGGGCCCCCAGTGGTGTTAGTCATGGAATATCTCATGGTGGGCAGTGGGCTGTCTTTTCTTGTTATGTTCGTGGATCGTGGATCTCCTCCATATTCTCTGCCACCGGTAAAATAGAACACATTCTCCAACCAAGAATAGCTTGGATTAAAGGGGATATGCAGTTATTTGAGAGACTTTTTGGTGTGTAAGCCCACTCTTGGCATCCAGAGAATAGTGGGAGCTTTTCTCTGGCGTCTAAGTTTCCTGGCCATGGGTTACCAACTTGATTCCCAGCACCCGGTATGAGTTCACCCGCCCTGAACAGGTCTCATATCCAATCATAGATCAGTTGGTTACCCACACAGGTTGTGTGCCACCATTGCATAGGTATGTATTCCTGGCTTGGCTGGTTCCTAGCTTGCTGAGTCCCCTGCTTATTCACGTTGTTGGTAACCATTATCCCCCGCCCCCAGCAGCTCCTATAGCACTTTCCAGTGCCATGAGGTCAAGCCAGGAGGAAGCTGGCTACCCTCTCAGTTCCAGCATGGTATCTTGATGTCCTGTTACCACCTCAGCTTGTGGTGTCTTCAGCAAGAGGGTCTTACCTTTTTAGCTCAGGCAGGTAATCAAGTAGGCCTGGATCATACTTAATGAGGAAAAACTCAAAGCATTCCCACTAAGGTCTGGGACAAGACAGGGGTGCCCACATTCACCACTGCTTTTCAATATAGAACTAGAAGTTTGAGCTCAAGCAACAAGAGAAAGGCATAAAAGGGACAGAAATTGGAAATGAAGAAGTCCAATAAGTTTAAAAAAATAATGTCTCATTCTCGCTGCCTTAAGGAGGTGAGAAGCATAAATTTTGGAGTGTAGAAAATGAGTCACAAAAGTAGGGAAGTAACTCTCCCAGTACTTTAATGGTCTAAGAGTGAAACAACTTGAACTTCCTCCTTACTTAAATACTGCAATGACTAAGTCCCCACGTTTGCGCTGGATGAATCATGGCAACTGCTCATTGTGTATGCATTTTCTGTAGTTTTCAGGAAAACAAAAAGGCTTTTTTTTTCCTTTAAAGTACAATGGAGGTACTAAAGAGATAATATCATATATCTTAAAAAAGATAAAATTAAAGCAGTGTCACTGTTGTGAGTTTATGTATATGAGAATGCATGTGTGTGTGGGTGTGCATGTGCGTGTGCTTACACTGAGGCCAGAGGGCAACTCTGGGTGTTGTAACTAAGATGCCATCTACCTCTTTCGAGAATGAGTCTCTTAGCCTCTAGCTCCCCGGGTAGTCTATAAAGGCTCATCAGTGAGAGTGAGGTATCCTCCTGGGTCCTTGTGTCATCCCCAGCACTATAATTTTATAAGCTTGTGCCATCATACCCAGCATTTCCCCCCCAGGTGGACACTGGGGACCTAACTCAGGTTCGCAGGCTTGCATGCCAGGACCTTCACTGACTGAGCTGTCTCGACAGCGTCAGCATTACTTTTTATGAATGTGACAAACATTTTTTAAGCAAGTAAGGTAATATGAGTGTCTTCTCTGGGAGAAGGAAAGTCATTATCAGTGTCTTAACCTGCTGAATTGGATAAAGGTGCATTTTCAAGCCTGAGCCTAGGCCAGAGTTGATCATCAGTGTGAGTCACGAGCCCACTGCAAGGCTTCTGCCTCTCAGTGCTGATTGACTCCAGCAACCATCTCTTCTGTTCTTGATGTAAGCAGCTGGAGCCTACGGTATCCACAGCCATAGGATAGAAAAGGCAGACTTGTCTCAGGTTTCGACATCAGCAGCCTTGAACCAGTTGAGAAATTATCCCTGTGTGTTGGGGATAAAGTCTTCTCGTATCACTTGAGCCAGCAGAATGCTGGCTGCAGAAAAACCTCAAAGACCAGCCATTCCAACACAGACAGAACCAGACAGTGGCAGGGCTGCCATCGGAGTCAACTGAGTATCCTGGGCCTAAAATTGCAAACATGGGCCTGCGGCCACCAGTTCAACACAGCAATCATTTCCAAAGGCCTGACCTCCAGACACAATAAGCCCCTTATAAGACTCTAACCACCGAAAGAGAAGCTCGGCTGAGTGCCAGAGCAGTCTCAGGTCCGCTTCATGCTTCTGAGCTATCCTGGTTTGTCGGCAGAGGTTTACCAGAGAGAACAGGAAGTGGGCTGTGGCCAAGGCAACTTGTACTGCTCTGAAAGCATCTATTTCTCAGAAAAGAAATTCTTTGTAACCATATTAACAGCCTTTTTAACAAATAGGATCCTTAAGATTCCTTTGACAAATAGGATCCTTAAGATTCCTTTTTTGATCAACTTATTGGTGCTCCAGCAGAAAGACATTAAAGACACCTGAAATAAATGGAAGACTCCCACAATTATGAAAATTCAAACTTTATGGAGGTCTTTGACTTTTTTAGGTAAATGATACAACATCCTAACAAAACACAACTGAGGTCATTTGCATATAATAAGCATGCGTTATGCATTCATTCCTTCTCTTTTGTGTTTGTATGTGTGTGTGTGTATTAAGTGGTATGAATGTTCACATGTGTGTGGTATACATGTGTGGGGGTATGTGCATGCATGTGGAGGTCAGAGGTTAATGTGGTCTTCCTCAATTGCTCTCCACTTTGCTGAACCCGGAGCTCATTGACTCAGGTAGTTTAGCTGCCCAGATTGTCTGACTGGAAGGGTCCTCTTCCTCTACCTCTACCTCCCAAGGGTTGGGATTATAGGCAGGCTACCAAGGCTGCTCAGCTGTTATATAGGCACTAGAGATCTGAACTCGGGTCCTTACACTTTACAGCAAACAATCAACGGAGCCATCTCCCCGCCTCTCCCCATGGATTCTTTATCTTATGTGGTTTATGTTGTACAAGGCATTCGATGTGCAATAGCTGCATGGATGTAATAAATGTTCTGGATTTATTACAGGGTTTCATGAGCACAATTCAACTACAATCATCTTACGTAGAAAAGGATGGCTGCGGGGCCAGGGGCTTGGGAGACAGCTCAGTAGATAAACTGCTTTCTGTAAAAGCATTAGGAGCTGAGTTTGGATTCCCCAGAACTCATGTCAAAATACCAAATGTGGTAGTACATGCCTATAGTCCCAGAGCCAGGGAGATGGAAACACTTGACTCTCTAAGGTTTACTGGCTAGCCAGTTTAACAAAATCAGTGAGCTCTAGGCTCAGTGAGAGACCTGGTCTCAAAAAATAAAAACTTAAGGTAGAGGGCTGGAGAGATGGCTTAGCGGTTAAGGCGCCTGCCTCCTAAGCCTAAGAACGCAGGTTCCAATCTCCAGGTTCCACGTTTAGCCAGATGCAAAGTGATGCAAAGGTGCAATGCCACACTTGACCGTAAGGGGGCACACGCATCTGGATTTCGTTCGCAGCAGCTGAGAGACTGCTGGCGTGCCCATTTCTATCTGTCTTCCTCTCCCTCTCTCTCTGTCTCTCTCTGTATCTCTCTCCAAAAAAAACCAAAAAAAAAAAAAAAAACCTTAAGGTAGATAGCAACTGAAAAAGACACTCAATATGGATCCCTGGCTTCCACTTGCATGGGTACCCACAAGCACATATATCTGAACTCACATGTGTGCCACTCACAGAAAAACACACGTGCATATGCACACACAAACAAAAGGAAATGAGCCAACATCATTTCATGACTAGAGATTATGAAGAATTATTCAAGGCAGAGTACACAAGTGAGGTAGTTTTTATAACCCCACCTAAATGAATTTCTAGTTTCACATGTTGCAAGTGAGTGTTATGTGTTTGGGGGAAAAGTCTGTATTTCCTAGGTAAGATCACTAATCAAGTAGCATGTCATTACTTATCCTGGGAGACTGAGCCCACGCTCCTGAAACTTACTGTTCAACACACAAAGCTTCTTAGACCAATTAAGTATTCATTCTGTTTCACTAGTCCACAGAGCACTGATCTTACTTAGTAGGTGGACACTGTCATGCTAAGTTTAGTTTGGAATTATGTTACTCTACGTTCTATCAGACTTCAAGTATTTTAGAACAAGTGTAATTTTTTAAAGCAAGATAGCAGTGGTATCATCAGTGGAAATGAGAAAGAGGAAATTCTTGCAGCCTTTTTGTGTATGACAACATAATTATAATGTAGAAAATTTATTTAAGTTAGAGTAAAAAAAAAAAAACTTTGATGTTTGCAGTACAATTTAAATGTGAAATATTCCCTGGAAAACAAGTACTCTTGTATAGCTGTGAATTACCTGTACAAACAAGAAATAAAGCCATTGCTTAGTAACTGGAATGTAAGTAATAATTCCTGTTGTGGTTTGAATTTAAATGTTCCCCATTGGCGCACGTGTTTGAAACTTGGTCTTCAGCTTGTGGTTCTATTTGAGAAACTTGTAAAACTTTTTTAAAAAATTTATTTTTATTTATTTATTTGAGAGCGACAGACAAAGAGAGGAAGAGGCAGAGAGAGAGAGAGATTGAATGGGCACACCAGGGCCTTCAGCCACTGCAAACGAACACCAGATGTATGTGCCACCTTGTGCATCTGGCTTACATGGGCACTGGAGAATCAAGCTTCAAACCAGGGTCCTTAGGCTTCACAGGCAAGCGCTTAGCCACTAAGTCATCTCTCCAGCCCCAGAAACTTGTGAAACTTTTACCAGCTAGAGCCTAGCTGAAGGAAGTGGGCCACTGGAGGTGTGGATCTTGAGGTTTTATTTGCCTAGTCCCACTTCCTGTTCACTGTCTCTGCTTCCTGACTATGGATGTCATGTGACCAACAGGCTTCCTATTCCTGTGGCCTGGCCTTCTCCATGATGATGGACTGTAACCCCTGGAACTGAGACAAAATAAACCCTGCCTTCTCTAAGTTGCTTCTTGTCAGGTACTTGTCATAACTATGAGTAAAGTAGAATAAAGCAACTGAAACAATACCCAGAGCTCAGTTTAGGTATAGTTCTTGGTATTCCACGCAGTACTTTCAGTAAAGTTTATTTATTGTTTACTTCCTAACAGAGTGACTAACAGTGAAGAAGCAATTTGAAGGAGGAAATATAAAAGAAATTATAAGTACAAAGTTTAAATGACTCTTAATTTGGCTTTGCCATATTCATATGGGAAACCACCTTTTTCTAGGATACATAGACACCCTTGTTCCCTATCTCTACACTTGGTTAGAACTGGCAGTGTCATCGCAAACCTTTTCCATATAGGAACCATAAAACCTTGGAGAGTACACAGTGACAAACTGAGCTCAGACTACAGTTCTATCTTAAGTGGAGCATTTATTGTTACCGTGTGGTATAACCAGAAGATAGTTTTCTCAATATCTTTTATCCTCCAACCTTATTAGAATCACGTAACATTCTTCCTCTTTCACAGCGACCAAAGCCCTGATTCCCACCATGCATGTTCACACACATGCTCACACACACATGCATTCACTCATGCATAGCCATGCACATGCTGATACAGTACACACACTCTCAGGCCACACATACTTAGCACACACACACCTCCACCACAATACACACTCTCATGCATAACCACAATCACATTCCCACACTTACCATGCAGACACACTCATGCACTTCATTAATTACACATGCTCCCAGCACCACATGCCACACCTTCACACTTCATAGACACAACACTCATGGATGCTTATACACAGCCACACACCCTTATACCAAACACACTTTACATACACACACATGTGTATAAATATCCAATAGATAATCAAGTATCCTGTTTGGTACTAAGCATATAGCAGTGACAACACAATTATTTCCCCCCTTGTGGACCTTGCATCAGAAGCAAAGAAAAGAGGGGTGGAATTGAAGAAAATCTGAGTCTTGGATTTGAATGAAATGGAAAGATAGGCATAATGCTGCTCTTGGAGGCAGATTTGTACCCATGACACACCAGGAGACAAAATCCATGACCCTTTTCCTAGAGAGATTCTCTAAAACTAGGGGGTGAGTTGTGAGAGTCTCATGTTTCAATTATCCATTAATCATTAATCCCTAGGACCTGGTGGAATTAGTTTGAGAATTAGAATTGTGGATGTGTTTTGTGCTTTGGAGGATGTGTGATGTAAGAGACCCCAGTGATCGGTACCATGAACACTACAGACTCGTCTTGTTAGTACCTACCATGTAACATGAAGGTGCACAGACAGAAGGAAGCTGGTGGCTGGTGATACAAACACAGTTTTAAGGAAAACATAGACCTGCTCATCTTGAAACATAAAATACAGCATAAGAAAATGAACTTTTAAATTCTTTTTGAGATATTTTAAGAAGTACTTGGCTTATCAGTTTAAATGTATATGTGTGTTCTCGTGCATGTGCCAGGTGTGGTGGTGCATGTCTTTAATCCCAGCACTTGGGAGGCAGACGTAGGAGGATCACTGTGAGTTCAAGGCCACCCTGAGACTACAGAGTAAATTCCTGGTCAGCCTGAGCTAGAGTGAGATCCTTCCTCAAAAAAAACAAAACAAGGGCTGGAGAGATGGCCTAAGGACCCCAGTTCAATTCCCCAGGTCCCACGTAAGCCAGATGCACATGGTGGCACATGCGTCTGGAGTTTGTTTGCAGTGGCTATCTGGCAACCCTATTCTCTCTCTCATCTCTCTCTCTCTCTCTCTCTCTCTCTCTGTCTCCATCTCTAATAAATCAATAACTAAAGATAAAATAAAATAAATAAATGTGTGTGTGGTAGTTTGAATATATGTCCCCCAATATATTCAGTGTTTTAATAGTTATAGTTTGCATCTGCAATCACCTTGCTAGAGGCAATGTCACTGGGGGCTGGTCTTAAGGTGTGGTGATGGTTTGAGATTCCATTGTAAAGATATGCAAAGTGTGCCTAGCGGGAATTCCTGAAGTGTGCTGGGCTTTTGGCTGTAGTTTTGCTCTGTGTGCTGTGTGCCTGGTTGGTTTTTCTCTCTTGCTTGGCCCTGTGAAGGCAGGCCAGCTTCTTCTGCCATTATGGAACTTCCCCTGGATCTGTAAGTTTCAATAAATAATATCCCTTCCTCCATAACTGTGCCTGGTCTGGAAGTTCATCTCAGCGAACCTGAAGCTGTCTGCTACAGTAGCGTGCATGTGTATACATTTGATAGGGTGCTATTTAACATGTAAGTTAAAACTCTTTACTGTATTTCAACAAATATACAAGATTACAAACAGGATTTGTTTTCTTTGGATCCCAGTTTACTATGAATTCTTTTTCTTCTACCCTGTTGTGGTTATGCTCTTGCACACATACACGCCTGTGTGCACACACACATACCTCATAAAGGGGCTATATTTACCCTGTTATTTAATATGTTATTTACAGCAGAATCTTATAGGTTTGTACTTGTTTTACATTACCTTAGCATAAAAAGCAGCAACAATAAAAGGTGAACATAAGTATGCAAAAATACATATGCCCAAATTTTTGTTTTCAGCAAGAAGAAAAACTGGGCTTATAATTACAAGCTGCAATAAATTTCACAAAAAAAAAAAAAAAAGCCATTTTGACTGCTAGGACTAGCAGTCCAAGACCTGATCAGTTTTTATTCATAGAGACTCAATTGGTAGAAACTAGAGCAGCTTCAGTCTTGTTCTCTTTGCATGCCTATATTGGTGCCACCTGGCCTTGCATTTTCCGGACCGTGGTCTACTGCATGCTTTCAAGTCAGAGGGCTTCACTTCTCTTCATCATTCTTTTCAGACAGCCACAGTTCCATGGGACATCCGAACGCTGTACTCAACCGTACCTGAAGACGCAGAGCGCAAAGCCGAAAGTTTGCTGGTGAAAGAGGTAAGCATGGTGCTTCCGGTCTCTTCACGTATAGCACAAGGCATTCCTAACATGTCCTCCCACAGGCTCACTCTCAGTAGAAATGACAAATGCCCTGAGTCAGAATGTCCTTCAACACCTGAGAATACATATTTCTAACTATGGAATTCTAACTATGGAAATAATGCGTGTGAAATGTCTGCGGGCAGCTTGAAGGACTCATGAAAATCTGATTGACATTTACTTACATCCGCTTGGCAAAACAGCTCCTTCCATCTTCTATCTGGCCAGACTTCCAGCTGTTTTGGAGTTGGGCTGCATAGTAGCTACTAAAATATGTGTTGGAAAAAGTCAGTCCTTCCTTCTTAAAGCTTAGTCCACACAGATTAACTGAAAGTATTAGGATGCAGTCTCTCTGTGAAACCTGTGTGCCCTGGTTAAGTCTTAATTAAAGCTGTATTCAATACAATTACTTTCACAGCTCCTAAGTAGATTTATATTAATGCAAGCTAGGCTAATCAGTGTTCATATTAATAGTGAACTGACTCATCACCATACTGTACTTTATGCTCTTCAGTCCATATCATTTGCCATAAACTCACCAGCTTATTTTGGTTCTATTCATTGTTTCACATTTATTTTCCAAAGTTCATTTTGGTGGCAACATTTTCTAAGGAAAAAAAAAATGAAAAATGCAGATTCATATAACATCAGGGTATCTGAGGATACTGTTTTCATATTTAGTGATCGAATAATATGTGATATTAATTTAAGACCATTTTGTGCTACTCAGTGTGAAGGAATTTTCAGTATCTGGTAGGGCATCAACTGTTCTTTAGAAAATAAAAATAATCTTCTCTACTAGAAAGTCAAAATAACTGAACTAGATCTACAGATGTGCAATGGCATATCCATATTAAAATGGGCAGGGTTTGGGCTAGAGATATAGCTTAGCAGTTAAGGATCTTGCCTGAGAAGTCTGAGGACCCATGTTCAACTCTCCAGGTCCCACATAAGCCAGATGCACAAAAGGTGAGGCAAGCACCAAGCCACACATGCCCACTAGGTGGTGCAAGCATCTGGAGTTTGATTGCAGTGGCTTAGGCCCTGGCCTGCCAGTTGTCTCCCTCTCTCTATCTCTCTCTCTCTCTCAGTCTCTCTAAAATAAAAAAAATAATAATAAATATTTTAAATGAGCAGGGTTTGAGGTATTATAATACTGAATTATGTAGGAACATTTAACCATATCATTTTGTATGTCCTTCACTAAAAGTACTGCAAGTTTTTGTCTGGGCATGGTGGTGCACACCTTTAATCCCAGCACTCAGGAGGCAGAGGTAGGCAGATTGTCATAAGTTCAAAGTCACCATGAGACTACATAGTGAGTTCCAGGTCAGCCTGGGCTAGAGTGAGCCCCTACCTAAAAAAAAAAATTATTGCAATTTTTTCATAAAGACCATCCCTTAATGTGGTTGTAAAATTTAGTTCTCAGTACCCTTTTTTTGTTGCAAATGTAAGTGGTATTTTAAAATTCCATTTATTTTTATTACCATGAATAATTGGATATTTTTCTATTCTCTTCTTTTGTGTGTGTGTGTGTGTGTGTGTGTGTGTTATGCACATGTATGTGTAGACTCATGTGCACCTCCTGCACATGCACATAGAAGCTGGAGGATGTGTTCTTCTGAAGCTTGGATGCCTCATTTCTTTAGGACAGGGTCTCTCACCAGTACTGGATCTGAGCCCTAATGATCCTCTGCCCCTGCTCCCCTCAACACTTGAGTTACAGAAATGCCCAAGCATTCTTGGATTTTTACATGGGTGCTGGAGATCCAACTCCAGTCTTTTGCTTATGCAACAAATGTTCTTCCCAACTGAGCCATCTCAATAATCTGAAAATATAATAGCTTTAACAGTATTGACTTTCAGATATGACTAAACAGCTCACTAAGATCTTACCTTAGGAGTTATTTGACTGATGTGTAGTGATGACATCTGCAAACAATTAAAATGTTCATCTCTTTAAATCAGTGTATTTTTTCTTTAATATTTGTCTCACTGCAATATATTAAGGTACCTAAGCTAATGTTGAATAATATGGTGTTATTGGAGTCCTCTCTTATTGATAAGGTGTCTTATGTTGGCTTCTAATATCTCATGTATTTTAGGAAGTGTGCTTCTCAGTACATTTAGAGTGTTTATAAAATTGGCTGCCTTCTCTTTACATACATGTTTGGTATACTGATATACAGTGTTTCGGCTTCAAGTTAAATTTAAATTCAGAGGTTATTCTTTGCATCCTTATTAATATTTCTGGTTTGAACATTCTTGTTCCGGTTGTATTGTCACTCTCATGTGCTCTTGCAACCCAATTATTACAGTTTTATTTCAAATGTTGGCATGTGTATTCATAAATACACTTTGGTTCTAGGTTTCTTTTTATTCTGTTGGTATCAGAGAAATCCTGGCTTTAGAAAATAGACTGAGGTCAAAGCTGCAGAGGCTGTGGCAGCTGTAACAGTGACTAGAAAGTATGAAAGTTCCAGTGGAACCAAAGAAGAATGTCATAAGAGCATAAAGGATGGGAAGGGAAAGTCTATGGGGGCCATGAAGGCCCTGTGTGATGCTGTTATGCCCTGGTGGTTGTGAACTCCCTGTAAAATGAGAGCATGCACTAACATCTTAAAACCTATGTAGATGCCTGGTCAGTTTGCTGAGAACAAAAACAATGAGGACAAGTGTAGAGAGACTACTTCACCCATGCTAGCAAAGTATGCATGTATTTTCCCTAAAAGCTTCTCTATGGTGATAGCCTCATGTAGACTCCCAAATTCTCCCTCATACCTGAAGTTGCACTGGAGATGCTGATGGATTCAAACTTCCTAGGGAGTTGAATTATGATAAACTTGATTTTTTGTTAGTATTTTATACCTGCACTTCAGTTAGCATTTTTTTTCATGTTAGTATGTTACATGCTTGCATATAGACTACAAAGTTTATGTCAAAGCAGATTACCTTCTGTTCTTTGGCATAGCAATCAGAGTTGAAATTTGTCTACTATATCAATATAGTAAGAAAGAAATAAACAAATGTGCCAATTCAAAATAATTGGCCCAACTAAAGCTTTTCCTGTGTTATAGAACAAACACACACAGGAAGCAAAATGACATCTCAGATGCAAGTGTCCATGCTACTTAACAAATGATAAACATGGCACTCAAGGTTTTGGCAGAAGTGTGAGCAATTCAACAAACACCACTTCACTAACCATTTGGGAAGAATATTTTTGTATGTCTCTACCTCATATATTGAATAAAAATTTAATTAATAAAACAATAATATAGCAAAATATTTAAAAGTGAAAACTAAGGGGAAATGAACTGATTTAACTAAATAAATATTTTTTGACCCTGAGTTAAATGAGGGTCACGTTCATGGTCATGGGTGGGTGGTCATTTACTGGAGAACTGTCAGACACACTAGTGGCTATACACCACTGAAAGACATGACTCCACCACTCTCAGCAATCCTCAGCTACCACTAGCTACTTTTGGAGCCGAGAGCCCCTCCCTAATGCAGGCTGAGATATTTACTGGATGAGTCTTGTGCATGTGACTGCATCTGCTATGAGTTCATGAGTGTAACAGCCATGTCTTGTCCAGAAGACAACATGCCACACAGACTCTTAGCCCATCCCCCTGCTCTTACATTCTTTCTACTCCCTATTCTGTGAAGTTCCCTGAGCCCTGAAGAGAGTGGTCTGTCATGTTTAGAGCTGAGCACACACTAGACACTTATTCTTCAGCTATGCCTCTACATTAACCTCTGCCCTTTACCTGAAGAAACCTCCGTGATCCAGATTGCTAGAAGTAGCAATCTATAGGACCGAACATAGATGTTTAGAAGGCAGTTTGGTGTGCTGTCCATTTAGTATAACCACAGAAGAGATTTCTCCCTATGGCCTATGTCCCAGCCACAGGCTTTCCCTAGGTTTGTAATAGAAGACCTGAATTTCCTTCTATAGGGCAGTCCTCAAATCCAGGCAGAGTACAGATGGTTACTCCCATAACTTTCATGCCACTATTGCACCAATGGGCACATCTTTTGTCACTTGTAAAGTGCACAGAATCCACAACTTTGTAGGACTGTTGATGGCTAGACTCCCAAAGCAGCTTGCATAGCACTTTCTGGTGAAAGAAGAAAGAAGAAAGAAAGAAAGAGAGAAAGAGAGAAAGAGAGAAAGGGAGAAAGGGAGGAAGGGAGGAAGGGAGGGAGGAAGGGAGGGAGGGGAAGCAAGGAAGCTAACTTGCACAGAGGAAAATGCCAGCTCCATTCCAGCTTGATGTGTCTCAACTGGGCAGTGTCTTCAGTAACAAGGACTTGCTATCAAATTTTGGTGGGCAACAAAGACCAATGGCAATAGTCACTATTGGCATATAGCCAGGCATGGTGGCACAAGCCTTGAATCCCAGCACTTAGAAGGCAGAGAGTTAGGAGGATCACTGTGACTTCAAGGCCAACCGGAAACTAATTCCAGGTCAAGCTCAGCTAGAGTGAGACCCTGCCTTTAAAATATATCATTAGACAGGCCTCTGTAGCCTCCCTGACCATCAAATTATTGGAAATAATCTAATCCCTGGCAAGGGAATTTTTGATTAATACCCTGTGTCTCTTGGGGCAACTGTATTGAATCATGTAGGGTACCTTGATTTAAATACTTAAAAATATTTTTAATTGGCCTACCTGTATAAGGTTTCCATATGTCTTATTCATATGTCCTTAGTTTTCCTTCATCCCCTCCATCCCCTGTTCTTTTCTTACCTCCCCTACTCCTTTCCCTGCTTAAGCCTCTCCCTCCTGCTATTAGTCCTCTGTACGTTCATATCTCATGTGTTCTTCTACTCTTCCTCCAAAAAAAAAAAATTCCTCACATGACTCCTTTCTAGTTTCCTGGTCTGCACAGATATTCTTACACCACTAGTCTAGAAATTTGTGACTAGAATTCACATATGAGAGGAAACATGTGGCATTTGTGTTTCTGAGCCTAAGTTACTTAACTTGGATTTTAAAATTCCATCCATTTTATTACAAATGCCATAACTTTAGTTTTCTTCAAAGATGAATAAAACTCCCATGTGTATATCTACCACATCTTCATAATCCATTCATCATTAAATGAGCATCTAGATTGATTCTACATCCTAGCTAGTGTGGACAGAGCAGCAATAAACATGGCTGAGCAAGTATCTCTGATGTAGAGTGTACAGCCCTTAGGGCACATGCCCCTGAGTGGTATAGCTGAGTCATAAGGGAGTTACAGTTTTAAGTTTTAAAAAATATTTATTTATTTATTTATTTATTTATTATTTTAGAGAGACAGAGATAGAAAGATAGATGTGCAGATGGGGAGGATAAAAGGGGAATGCCAGGGCCTCTAGCTGCTGCAAACAAATTTCAGACACAAGTACCACCTTGTGCATCTGGCTTTATGTGGGTACTGGGAAATCAAACCTGAGTCCTTAGGCTTTGCTGTCAAGTGCCTTGACCACGAAGCCATCTCTCCAACCCCCATTTTTAGTTTTTAGAGAAATGTCCACACTAATTTCCATAATGGTTTTACCAGTTGATATTCTCACCAACAGTAAATAAGGGCCTCTCCACACAGCCTCAGTATTTCCTTTTTTTTTTTTTTTTTTTTTTTTTTGGGAGGTAGGGTCTCACTCTGGTCCAGGCTGACCTGGAATTAACTATGTAGTCTCAGGGTGGCCTCGAACTCTCAGCGATCCTCCTACCTCTGCCTCCCGAGTGCTGGGATTAAAGGCGTGCGCCACCACACCCGGCTTTTTTTTTTTAATGCCAGTCATTCTGAGTGGAATCTCAAAGTAGTTTTAAATTGCATTTCCCTGATCTCTAAGGATACTGAACTCTTTTTGATATTCATAAGCTTTTGTAATTCTTTTGAGAATACTCTATTCAGATCAATAACACATTTTTAATTTTTGTTTTCTTGATGTATAGTTTTTAGGTCTTTGTATATTTTAGATATGAATCCTCAGTCAGATGTCCAGCTGGCAAAGACTTTTTCCCACTTTGTAGGCTGTCTCTTCACCCAGCTTACCAGCTCATCTGCTATAAAAAAGGTTTTTAATTTCATTAATCCCATTTGTCAATTGCTGACATTACTTCCTGAGTGACTGTAGTCCTATTCAGAAAATACTTACCTGTGCCTTTATCTTTCAGTGCATTCCCTTACTTTTTCTTAGCCATTTCATAATTTTGGATCTTACCCTGAGGTCTTTAATCCATGTAGAGTTGGTATTGCGCAGGATTAGAGACAAGGATCTAGCTTTGTTCTTCTCTATGTAGAGACCCAATATTCTCAGTATCATTTGTTGAAGATGCTATCTCTTCTCCAATGTGTATTTTGGGCATCTTTGTTAAGACAAACATAAACTCATATCTGGATTCCTATTCTATTTAATTGATCTACATGCCTATTTTGTGCCAGTTCTATTTGTTTATCAGTATGGCTCTGTAGTTCAATTTGAAAACAGATAAGGGGATAACTGCAACATATAGTTTTTCCTCAAGATTGATTTGGATATCTGGGGTCTTTTGTGCTCTCATGAATTTTAGGGCTGCTTTATTTATTTCTGAGAAGGATGGTGCTGGAATTTTGATTTGGATTGTAATGAATTTGTACACTGCTTTTGTTAGTACAGCCATGATCACAGTATTAATTCTTTCAACCCATGAGCAGGAGAAAGTCCTTCCATCTTCTTGTATCTTCCTCAGTCTCCTTCACCAGCCTCTTCATATTCATTGTAGTGGATTTTTATTTCCTTGGTTATATTTATTCCGAGGTATTTTTGAGGCTACTTTTTAAAAAAAAAGTTTTATTTATTTATTTACTGGAGAGAGTCAGAGAGAGAGAGAGAGAGAAAGAGAGAGAGAGAGAATGGCACACCAGGGCCTCCAGCCACTGCAAATGAACTCCAGAAGCATGCCCCACCTTGTGCATCTGGCTTATGTGTGTCTGGGGGAATAGAACCTGGGTCCTTTGGCTTTTCAGGCAAATGCCTTAACCACTAAGCCATTCCTCCAGTCCTTTGAAGCTATTTTGAGTGGGATTGTGTTCCTGATTTCTTTCTCCATGTAAGAAAGCTACTGATTTTTGTATGATGCTAATTCTTCCATTTTACTAAAAGTGCTTATCAACTCTAGGAGTTTCATGGGAAAGTTGAGGATCCCTTATGTATAAAATCATAGCATCTACAAATAAGGATACTTTATCCTTTCCTATTTGTAAGCCTTTTATTTCCTTCTCTTGTCTATTGCTAGAGCTAAGACTTCAAGTACTATGTTTAATAGGATTAGACAGAGTGGGCACCTCTGAATTCTAATTCTTTGTGATCTTCATGGGAAAACTTCAAATTTGTCTTTGTTTTTCATGATGCTGGCTGTAGGTTTGTCATATATAATCTTTATTACGCTAAGATATGTTTGTTCCATTATTAGCTTCTCCAAGTCTTTTTATAATGAAGGGATGTTGGATTTTGTTGAAGACCTTATCTGCATAAACTGAGATCATCATGTGACTTCTGTTCTGGAGTAAGTTATGTGACATAAATTACAATATTACATTTATTCATTTACCTGTGTTGAACTATCCCTATATCTTTGTAATGAAACCCACTTGATCATGATATATGGTCTTCTTGAAATGTTTCAATTCATTTTGAAAGTATTTTATTGAGAATTTCTGCATCCATGTTCATCAGAGATATTGGTCTATAATTTCATTTTTTGTCATTTCTTTATCTGGTTTTGATATCAGAGTAATACTGGATTCATAGAAAGAATTTGAATTTATTCCTTTATTTCTAGTTTATCAAATGGTATGAGAAGCTTGGTTTTTGATTTTTCTTTAAAGATCTGGTTGAATCTTGATATGAATCCATCTGGACCTGGGCTGCTATCTTTAGTTTTAATATGTTTCTATTACTGCTTCAATCTTTTGACTTGTTTTAGATCTTTTTAAATTATTGATCTCATCTTGGTTTTATTTTGGTAGGCCATGTACATCTAGAAATTCATATCCTTTTTGGATTATCCACTTTGGTGGAGTATATTTTTTTCATTTTTGGTATGTGTGAGCGCACATTATGTACAGTGGGGTATGTGAGGTCAGGTGTGTGGAGTGTATGCACGTGCATGGGTAGGTATGATAACCCTCTTTGCATGTGCCCAGAGGCCAGAGAAGAACCTTGGGTACACTCGTCTTTTTGTTCATTCTCATGTTTCTTGGAGATGGAATTGCTCTTTCAACCCAGAGCTGCCCTTTTCTCCTTGTTTTTGTTTTTGTTTTTTGTTTGCCCCAGTGATTCTCTAGTATCTGCTCCCTGCAGGACAGGGGTTACCGGTGTTCATCGCCACTCCCAGCTGTTTTCCTGAGTGGTAGGAATTGAACTTAGGAAGTCTCAAGCACTCTAAATCCCTCATGCTGTGCAACAATTGCTCTTAACCATTAAGCTATTTCTCCATCCCCTGAGGATATAGATTTTATTTTTGGTTTTTGGTTTTTGAGATAGGGTCTCACTCTAGCCCAGGCTGACCTGGAATTCACTCTGTATTCTCAGGATGGCCTCAAACTCATGGTGATCCTTCTACCTCCGCTTCCCAAGTACTGGGATTAAAGGTGTGCACCACCATGCCTGGCTGAGGATATAGATTTTTTAAAGTATGCCCTTACGATTTTTTTTTTTTAGTTTTGTTGGTATCTATTTAAAAAAATTCCTCCTTTACATCTCTAAGTTTATTAATTAAGATATTTTTCTTTAGGTTAATCTAGCTAATGGTTTGTCAATCTTGGTTATTTTTTGTTTAAAGAACCAACTCCTTTTCTCATTGGGGGGTTTTGTATTTTTTTTATTTCTATGTCATTAATTTCTGCTCTGATCTTAATTATTTCTTCCCATATACTGTTTTGGGGATTGGTTTGTTCTTGTTTTTGTAAAACTTTAATGTGCATCATAAAGTTATTTATTTGAGTTCTCTCTGATGTTTTGATGAGCCACTTAGGACTATTGAGTTTCCTCATAAGACTGCCTTCATTGTATCCCATAAGTTTTGGTATGCTGTATTCTGTGGTGGTTTGAATCAGATGTCCCTTTTATACTCATGTGTTCTGAAATATTAATTCTTAACTGCTAGAAACTTGAGAGGTGGAGCCTTGCTGGAGAAGGTTCTTGCTAGGGGTGGACCTTGAGATTTATGAGTCCATAGCTTGACAGTGTTAATCAGCTCACTTTCCTACTGCTGTTTTCTACCTGCTGTAGCAGATTGTAATGTCCAACCTCTGATCCTTCCATACTTTCCCCTTCCATCATGAAGCTTCCTCTCAATGCTGTAATCCAAAATAAATCCTTTTTCCCTATAGCTGCTTTTGGTTGAGTGTCTTATCTCAGCAATGGGAAGGTAACTACAACAGAAAATTGAGTGGAGTGGTGTCATTCATCACTGCTAGAAATCAGATCATGTGGCTTTGGAACTGATTTGCAAGAGGAATATGAAAGGATTTGAAACCTTAACCTAAGAGACACCTTGCAGTGCTATAAGCAGGGCTTGATGACCATTCTTGTGAGAGATGGAAGACCTAAATGCATAAAGAACCAGAGATTGTTCAGGCTTGGCTTATGAGGATAAGAAAGGGCTTTGTCCACACTTGGCTAGAGGAAGTTTGTGTGAAAGGCTAGTTGCATTCTGCCCATGTTCTGAGAACTTGAGCAGAAATGAATTTAGAAGAAATGGACTGGTGTAAGTGGATGGGTATAGCACAGAAATAAATGAAAGTTTGGAGTAGGAGATAGAAACCCAGTCCAGCTGCAATTGAGATTGGGCTGGCTATTCTGCATTGCGACAATAGGAAGAATGCTGAAGGAGTTTTCCTACTCTTCAACTTTGGCTTTTTCCTCCATGGATTAATGAATTTGGTAGCCCATGTGATATTAAGGAAGTATAACGAATACAAGACAAAAAGGGTCATTGGGTTTGCAATGTAGTTTTGTTGGAGATGGCCACTTGCAGATGTGAGGTGGGGTTGTTGGAGTACCTATATAGATACCCAGTGCAGCCTGAGCATAAACCATGGGTTGTAATGGAGACCCCAGGATTATGGAGATGCCAGAACTTGCATCTTTTTATCACTTTTATTTCAATGGCCATCAATGAGAAAGCCTGGCTGGAAGAGTGGAATTAGAACCACAGAGACTTCATCACTGGATACACATGTGGAACTTGAAGCTACAGGATTTGATGTTTTCCTGTTCTTTTTATATTTTTTATTTTATTTTTTAGACCTTTCATTGATTCAATCTTTCTTTGCTATGCCCAATGTCATTTTTTGCAGTGTGGATGTTTACTGCATGATATTATGTCTATGTAACTTGTATTTTTATTTTGCGGGCTCAGAATTAAGAAACTTTGAACTATGGTAATGCTTGAACAGTGTTGGGATTGATAAAGACTATAGGGACTTTTAAAGTTGGACTGACTGAATTTTACATAATGGATGGTAATGAGTTTAGGTTGCCAGGAGTGGAATGTGATGCTTTGAATCAGGTCCCCCACCCTGTATACTCATGTGTTTTGAATGCGTAGCCACCAGCTGATGGCAATGCTTGGTTTTTCTTCAGCATTTATATCACTTTACTGACTTCCTTTTGCATATGCTGGTTTAACTTTTTTTTTTTTAATTTCATTTAGCTGTTTGTTTATATTGTCTTAGAATTCACTCGGGCATTTGTTTGTGATTTCTTTGAATTCATTCGGGAATTTATTTATGCCCTCTTTAAGTTCATGGAACACATTTATCATAGTCATGCTTGTGAATTCTTTGTCTGGAACTTCCTCTAAGTCTCTTTCACAGGAAAACTTTACTGTAGGAATGGGCATTATTGGAGGAGTGATATTGCTGTGGTTTTCCATGTTATTCACTTTGCTTTGGGATTTGCCCCTTGGTGATACTCCATGGGTCCATTATGTCACACTCTATGCCACCACATGCAGGAGGGGGCATTACAGCAGGAGGTGCCCGACACACAGGCACAAGTGGCACCTCACCATGGGTTGGGGAGGGAAGGACATCCAAATAAACATTTTATTTTATATTTTAATTTTTGTTATTGTTGTTGTTCTGTTTTTTTTTCAAGGTAAGGTCTTGCTCTAGCCCAGGCTGACCGAGAATTCACTATGTGGTCTTAGGGTGGCCTCAAATTCACAGGGATCCTCCTACCTCTGCCTCCTCAGTCTCAGTGCTGGGATTAAAGGTGTGTGCCACCACACCCAACTTTATTTTATTTTATATATGTTATAAAAAGTTATATACTATTATCTCCCCTCCCCAACTCCTGTTATCCTAGGGGCCCTTCTCAGAGGAGTTATGGTAATCACTGTGGAGTCATGAATGACTCAGTTATCCCCTATGGGGTAGCAGGGACCCTTGCCTCAGGGTATTCCTACCCACTCTGTGGCTCTTACAATCTTTCCACCCTCTCTTCTGCAATATTCCCTGAGCTACATAGACTTCTTGGCAGTCTGATTTAGTGTTGAGTTATTTGTAGTCTCTGCATTTCTGCTTTCATAGATTTTGATTATTCTAAATGTCTATCACCATCAATCTGGGGCTGGTTTTCAGGGTAGCAATAAGAGCAGTGTTTATGATATTGCTTCCTCTGCAAGTTTCCAGGCTCTGGCCGATGTGGTAGAGGTGGACAGTCTCACAGGGATTTACAAATGGCAGAGAAAAAGGAGTAGATCCTAAATCCATCAATAAGACAAACATTTTTAATTTTTATATGAGAATAAAGTTTTAAAATATGCTCAATTAAAGAAATTATCTATAATTCTTTTTTAAATATTTTTACTTATTTTCAAGCAGAGAGAGAGAATGGGTGCACCAGGGCCTCCTGCCACTGCAAAGCAACTCCAAATTCATGTGCACTTTGTTCATCTGGCTTTACATGGGCACTAGGGAATCAAACCCAGGTCTTTAGGCTATTCAGGTAAGCACATTAGCTGCTTACTCCACCGTTTTTGGTGGTTTTAAGAAAAAGTCTTGCTTTAGTTCAGGCTGACCTGTAATTTACTATGTAGTCTCAGGCTGGTCTTGAACTCACAGCAATCCTACCTCAGCCTCCCAAGTGCTGGGATTAAAGGCATGTGCCACCAAGGCAAGCCATATTTTTTTCCCAGTACAAACATATGTGTGTGTGTGTGTTATAAATTATATATATTCCTAACAACCAAAAAACTTACAAATTAATATAAAAAGAAAATGTGTGCAAAAGATATAGGTAAGCACTTCAAAAATAGGATATACAGTTAGCCAAAAGGTACATACTAGTAGCCATGGAAATAACAAATCAAAGCAAAAATTGAATGCAGAATCTGAAGAGTGAAATTTTAAAGTAAAATCATTTAATGATCATGACAGTACAAGGAAAAATGTTGTCAAGATATTCAAAATATATATTAAGAAACACTAGGTCATACTTATATAATAATTACAAGGATATGTATTTCTGCTTATGACAATTTAGAATATCAATTAGTAGGATTGTGGTGAAAATGACACCTCTAAGTTTTTAATAATACAAGCCAATAAAAGATATATCCTTGGGGATCAAAGGACAGCTTAGCAGTTAAGGCACTTGCCTGCAAGGCAAAGGACCCAGGTCCAATTCCCCAGTACCCATGTAAGCCAGATGGACAAGGGGGCACATGCATCTGGAGTTCGTTTGCAGTGGCTAGAGGCCCTGGAGTGCCCATTCTCTCTGTGTCTATCTCCTCTCTATCTCTCTCTGCTTGTGAATAGATAGATAGATGATAGATAGATAGATAGATAGATAGATAGATAGATAGATAGATAGATGCTTAAATGTCTCAATTTGAACATCCATAATATATTGTAAAGAGAAAAAAAACAAGTCACAGGTTGTGCAGTATATCATTAGAGACAAAAAGTTATAGGTATATATACATAAATATGTTCATATAAGCCCAGATAAAGGATAAAACAATGCACCCTTCAAACTCCGAGCTTCAGTGGTGCACAAGTTTGGGGTTATAGGGAAAGAGGACTAACTGACATAATTTTCTATTGTTGCAGTATTACAAATACAAATTCAATTTAAAAGAATTAATCAAAATTTATTTGAAAGGCTGGAAAAATGGCTTAGTGGTTAAGGCACTTGCCTGCGAAGCCAAAATACCCAGGTTTGATTCCTCAGTACCCACGTATGCCAGATGCACAAGGTGGCACATGTGTCTGGAGTTTGTTTGCAGAGAATGGTGACCCTGGCGTCCCTATTCTCTCTGTGTCTCTCTCTGCCCTTCTTTCTCTCTCAAATTAATAAATAAAACTAAAAAATATTTTTAAAAATTTTATTTTAAAATGCTGCAGCAAGAATTGGAACCCAGATCTATGCATAAATTAGCCCATATCCTAAATCCCCAGAGCCACTGAAAACACCCACCACCAATCTCTGTTTAGACCCAAAGCTCTATATGTTTAATTATTTGGCCTGGAAACCAAATCCATTCAACACATGAGACTTCACACAGATGTTGCAGACTGCTTGGAGGCCTGAGGTTTAGGGAGCTGAGTGTATTCCCAGAGCTGCTATACGGCAGCTTCCAATGACCCTTATTCTCTAAGAAGGTCGCCTTTAGTTGTGAACAGATTAACCACATTGGCCTGTCTTTATTGTTTCTCCTGAAAATAAATGTCTTACCTTCACTTTTGTTTCCTTCTAATTTCCTTTAAATTACTTTTAGACTCCTTTTCTCACTTCCAACCTTGGTTTCTCTCTTCTCCAAAAGGAACTGCTCAGAGAAACCAGCTTAAGATAGTGCTTCTTGCCTTAGACTCCCAACTGCCTGCCAGACCTTTGTTACAAAGCTCAGGACAGAGCATTTGATTCGTTAGCAACATGAGTGAAGTGTGCCATGTTGTGTCAGCTGCATAGAAAACAGAAAGAGAAGGAAGTGTTGGAAGAAATTCTTTCGGTCTCTGCTACGTTTTCTGTATCACTATCAATGAAGAGCTTACAAAAACGTCCCAATGTTCTGCTTGGTTTTAAGGATGGAGATTAAGTAAATCTGTATTTCACAGGCTGGGAAGCAGATAAGTCTAGGTTTAATGAAGCCTCCATGATGACGAACATTAGTAGTCAGATCTAGAGGTGATAGACTAAAGAAAAAAGGAGTAGGTTATCAAGGAGCTGGTTTAAAACAGAAAGATGCCACCAAGTAATTATGCTGGCAATAGTCTGGACCCTAAATCTTCATACCAGCCAATCTTTCTGGACTACTTACTTTGTACCAGATAAACTTCTTACACATTTACTTGTAGAACTGCAAAGGTTTCATCACTACCTCTTAATGATAAGGAAGTCTTCTTAGATTAAGATGACTGAGGCAATAGCTCAGTCAGTAAAGTGCTTACCTCACATGTGTGAGGACCTGAGATCAATCCCTAGAGCCCACTAAAAAAAAAAAAAAAAAAAAAAAAGCCAGGTGTAGCCAGGCATGGTGGCACATGCTTTTAATCCCAGCACCTGGGAGGCAGAGGTAGGAGAATCGCCATGAGGTCAAGGCCACCCTGAGACTACATAGTGAATAACCAGGTCAGCCTGGACCAGAGTGAGACCCTACCTCAAAAAAAAAAAAAAAAAAAAAAAAAAAAAGCCAGGTGTGGTGGCAGATGATTTTACTCTCAGTACTGGAGAAACAGACATGTAGGTCTTTGTGGCAACCGGCCAGCCAAACTTCCCTATAGAGTGAATTCCAGCCCAATGAGAAACCCTGACTCAAAAAGGTGGATGTCACCTGAGGAATGAAAGACACACCAGGTTGTCCTCTAGCCTCCACATCGTACGTTTGTGCGTGCATGATAGCCAGTATCAGACAGGGATATCTGTCCACAAACCATCTATCCCAAACTCTGGGATCTTAACCACAGTGCTAACTGCTAATATAGAGCCATGCCCAAGTGGTCCTCTGATATTTGCCTGAAAAAGTGCATTTTAGCTTCTGCCCAAATGATTCTGATGCATATAGTCAATGGATTGCACTGTGAGAAACAGTAACATTAGCTGAATTTGAGAAACCAGATTGAGCTAAGCTACCTGTTTGGTCCACCTTGTGCTAGATTGTCTAGTGACCTCATGCAAAGGCAAAGACACTTGTCATGGTTGCTAGGCAGCAGACTGGAAAGACTCTAGTCGGAACACATCAGCTCAATAAAAATCTTGATTTCTCTCCCTTGTCATTGACAGTTTGCAACCTCTTTGGAAAGGCAGGAGGCATTTTTTCTTTTTATCTTGAAAGACTTCAATTTTAAATGGGAACTAAATAAAATGAACTGGTGCCTCCTTTTTATTTTATCTCTTATTAATTCTTCTCCCAATCTATTAAATATAAGGTTAAGTACATCTCACATAAAACAGTCAGCTTATGTCATATCCACCACACTTCACAGTTCAGTTACTATGTAGCCAAAGCTGAACAACACTGAACATATGGAAATACTGTTGAGTGTCCAGTAGTGCAGACATTACTAATTTTTGTAGCCCAGAAAATAGTCTCTAAAGACTACCCTGCCCAAGTTTACAAAGAGCTAAAATTAAACTCTGCTTGCTCTGAACTACTTGTTCTTACTGAATTTTATTCTCTCTGATCTTTTGATAAATTCCTTTAAACCCTAGGTTTAATATTTCTACTGGTTACAAAGAAGTTTGTCTTTATTGACATGTCATTAGTCTTTCTGTCTCAATTTCTCCATCTTTACATAAGGCTGTTAATCTAATGTTACTAATGAAACCAGCAAGGTATGAAAACACTTGGAAATAAGTTGGAAGGATTGTCTTTATCTCATCTTCTGAAGTGACTTAACGCCAACATCTACAACCATTTGAATAAAATCAAATGCTCTTGGGATAAAACAAATACCACTCCCACTGGAGAAGGGGGCAATAACAGGATCTATAAATAGGATGCACACTTCCTGTGAAAAACTTCTACAGCCAAGTTTCCACTTTAATATGCACAATGGGGCAATATAAAACTGGAAGCTTGGCCCATTGATTAAAAACTAAGCTCTTAGTTTAGTGTCTCCTAGTAAAAGAAAGAGGGAACAGAGAATTGAGAGATACTGTGGCTCAAAAGAAAATAGGCTTAGGGACTGCTTCAGCTGAGTGGCCAGGAGAAATCGCAGCAGCTAAATTCGAAGGTAGCAAGATCCTCAACTAGCAAAGACCTCTTAGTTAATCGCAGCCCTGCTGTAGAAGTGAGGAGAAAATAATGTATTCAAGAATTCACGTCTCTCTTTGGTCATGGCATACCACACTTGGGAACTAAAGATGGAAACAACATCAGAACATAGAAGCAAATATTTCTGTCTATGCCTACAGGCAGCTATATGCACATGTTACTATGTCCTTTTTGCAGACAGTGCCTACTTACTGTGGCAAGGAAGTATGCAGCAACTTGAAGCAGAAATTCCAAGCCAAAAATAATGGGATTCTCCAGGAAAAAGGAAAAATAGGACTTAGGACTGAATAAAACTGAGTGGTATTTAACACAGACGAAATGCTTAAAACATTAAGTATCCATACAAAATTCACACTAAAACCCACAATTCCTCCTAGTATAAATTAGGGCATAAATCAGTTTCAGACAAGCAAGATGTTCTGTAGAAATGCAAACCTCCACGGTATTGACAGTTTTTCTCTGTATCTCTCTCTCTCTCTCTCTCACTGACTCTATGTGTATCACACACAGAGAGAGAGAGAGAGAGAAAGAGAGAAGGAGAGAGAGACATTCACAGAGTGTTTAATTAGTGTATGTCCATTGAGACCATTTTAGAAGGAAATATGGCATGAATCATTCCTCAAACTTCTTGGAGTATGGATAAATACTGTTCTTTTTTTCTCCCACTACCTTAAGCAATGCTAGAATAAGTGATATAAGGAGATCTTGAGGAACTAAGAACACAGTGCAGTTCAATTGAAATAGACCAGAAATTAGATGGATTTCAACTTGCATTTCTTTGTGGCATATGCAAATAATAAAAGAATATTAGGGCTGGAGAGATGGCTTAGCGGTTCAGGCACCCGCCTGCTAAGCCTAAGAACCCGGTTCCAATCTCCAGGTCCCATGTTTAGACAGATGCAAAGTGATGCAAGGGCAAAATGCTGCACTTGCCCACAAGGGGGTGCACGCATCTGGATTTCGTTTGCAGCAGCTGAGAGACTGCTGGCGTGCCCATTCTCTATCTGTCTCCCTCTCCCTCTCTCTCTCTCTCTCTGTCTCTCTCTGTGTCTCTCTCCAAAACTAAAAAAAAATTAAAAAAATATAGATATATATATAGATAGATAGATAGATAGAGAGAGAGAGAGAGAGAATATTAATCCCCCAAAAGATCGAATAGGTTTGTTGTTTCTTTTCATGGCCAAATGCCACCCTTTTAAAGTTTTTTTTTTTTTTTTTTGAGAGAGAGAGAGGGAGGGGCAGATAGAGAGAATAGGTGCACCAGGGCTTCTAGGCACTGCAAATGAACTCCAAATACATGTACCACCTTGTGCATCTGCTTATATGGGTCCTGGCTTCACAGGCAAACTCCTTAACCACTGAGCCATCTCTCCAGTCCTCCTCCATTGTTATTTATTTATTTATTTATTTATTTATTTATTTATTTATTTATGAGAGAGAGAATGGGCATGCCAGGGCCTCTAGCCTCTGCCAGTGAACTCTAGACACATGTGCCACCTTGTGCATCTGGCTTTACATGGATACTGCAGAATTGAACTTGAATCCTTTGCTTTTGCAGGCAAATGCCTTAACCACTAAGCCATCTCCCCAGCCCCCAAAACGCCACTCTTAATTCTTTTTTTTTTTGAGAGAGAGAGAAAGACATAGAGAATGTGGCCTCTCAGTCACTGTGAACAAACTCCAGATGCATGTGCCCCCTTGTGCTCATGTGTGAGATTGCACACTTGCGTCACTTTTGTGTCTGGCTAAACGTGGGACCTGGAGATTCAAACAGGTGTTCTTAGGCTTCACAGGCAGACTCCTTAACCACTAAGCCATCTCTCCATCCCTCCACTCTTAATTCCTATTGTTAGTATCAAAAATATCTACCTTTGTCAATGGAGGCTTTACATTAATAAGACATAATCCATGACAAACCTTAGTGAAGATTGTTCTATGAACTTTTCCTCACTGAGCAAAATATCAGAGTAAACAGAGTCAGTTTCAAATTTTAAAGAAAATGTTAATGATCATAATAGTGAGAGAATTCTTTTCAGCCCTTAAGGAGCTCCTCTCAATCCTCTTTCTTATTATCAAGTTATTCTGTCCTCATAAAAGTAAATATAGATTCAGCGCCATAATCATGTTGCTTTACTGACACCCCAAATTCAGTTGCATGGAGTTAATCACCCTGTCTTTTCAAGGAATTAAAATTTTTGACAGAAAGTTTCTTTCCTAGTGATTTTGTATTACTGTAGGTGATGCTATAGTTAAGCTGACATGTAATTAATAAAAGTCATCAACACTTTACTGAAATATTGAACAAGGTTCATAATTCACTGCTCATTTGCTAAGTAACAAAAAGTAATACAGCTGGATTAGAAATTTATAATGCACTCTACTCAGCAAACAAGGTCAGATTCACAAACCAGAAAAGAAAAAGTTTAATTAAAAACAGACTAGTGAATGGGTTGGTGATTGAGGAAGTGGGTAGTAAGTAAGCCTGAAGGAAACATTGCATAGATAGAAAACTATTCAGAACCCAGGAGGGTTATTATATAGACTTCTACTAGCAAATGATTACATGATTAACAGTAAAAAACTATTAAGAAAATAGAATTTTGCAGGATTTGAATTCTAAAAAGAAAGTAAAAGAAATGAATGTGTCAAAGATTAGATGACTTGTGGATTTGTGACTTAAGCTACTATAATTTAAATAAGGTGCCCAGAAGAGAATAAGCATTACTGGGGCAGACAGGGGTAATGTATATAAAATAAGCTTACTTGCTAAGATGAAGAGGCAGAGAAAGAGAGAGAAAGAGAGAGAGATCCAAGGAGATAAATGTGTACGTGGGTGGGATAGCTGCTCTGGGTTTGAATGTTGGTGCTGTAAGCTGAATGAACCATTCTGGGACACCATGATGAATGGGTTGTGGCTTAGAAGGCAGATCCTGAACTGTACTCCTACTTCAGGGGATGGCGAGTAGGACTGTATATAGGTAATAGTGAAGTGGTAGGTAGGAAGAGAACAACGGGAAACTGATAGCTTAGAATCAAAGAACACTCAATAGTGAGATTTCATCATTATCCAAAGAAGGATAACGATTCACAGGAGTTGGTAATTTAGGGTAACTGCTGGTTTTTTAACAGGAACGTTTCAGGAGTTGTTACTTCCTAGAAGTAAAGCAGATATTAAATAACTGGAGTCTTAGACATGGTGAGGAAAATTATAGAGGGGGAATTGGCTACAATTTAAAATAAATTTAATGCTGCCCATTTTGTTAACTGAAAGAAATATATCTAAATAGATGCAATTTATCATGTCTCAAGGGAACATGTATTTCTTTTACTTTCATGGTTATAATAATTTTATATGCTCTGTGTTTAATTTTGAACTGCATATTATTTATCCAAAAAAGCCTTTATTTAGTGTACATTATACAAATTTTTTAGTCTCTTGTGGAATAACATGAGACCCATAACTAAGAATGCCTTTCAGTAGTGGCTTGAGGGAGTAGGCGGCATGCATAAATACATTAAGAGAAAATGAATGCTGCATCTGGGTTCTAAAACACTGTAGAGAAAATGAATGATTCTCATGAATTTATGAACAGTCAATGGGAGCCCAGTGTTGCTCTACAACTAACTTCTGATATATAGCATCAGGCTACAAGAATAATTTAAATTCCTAGAGAATATTTACAAAAAATGCTATAATAAAAATGCTTAGCAGGAAAAACAGAAGCTCCTGAGAGCTCAGCACTGAAGTAGATTTGAAACACACCCACCATGGCTAAAGAAATTTTGTGAAAGAGAGGGTGGAAAGATTGTAAGAGCCACCAGTTGGGAGGCTCTACCCAGAGGTATTCCTACACATACACAATGACTGACTGTTGTTCTCACAACTCATAACCCACAACTCTATGGTGAATACCAGCAATCCCACTGAGGAGGGCCCTCACTGGAATGGGGGCAGGGAGGAGGGAAATGATGGTACCAGCACATGATGTGTTCATAGAAAGTATATACTTAAAAAATACTTAAAATGTTAAAAAGAAATCATACCCTTTCTTAAAATTTTTATGGCCATTAAAAGATTGTGTGTGCATATGTGTGTGTAAAAGTGGTTCTGGTTGTCATCATGGCTTGTTTTAAAGAATAAGTCTCTTAATTCATAGATGAAAGTTGTTGGAAGTTGAGGAACTTTTCATTTGGAGTATTCCTTTTTTAATAAGAAGTCTGCATTTCTTTTTTAAAAAATATTTCATTTATTTATTTATTTATTTGACAGAGAGAAAGAGAGAGAGAGAGAGAGAGAGTGGGTGTGCCTGGGCCTCCAGCCACTGCAAACAAACTCCAGGTGCATGTGCTACCTTGTGCATCTGGCTAACGTGGGTCCTGGGGAATTGAACCTGGGTCCTTTGGCTTTGCAGGAAAATGCCTTAACCATTAAGCCATCCCTCCAGCCTTGCATTTCTTTTTCTATCTTTCAGTCAGCACAGTTTTTATTAACAAAAAAATTACCATTTACTGCAAGATATACAAATTTGCCTAATATCTGTTGCAATTTTAATGTTCTAAACTTAAAAGTTACTTCTGGGTCTAACACATTACTAAACTACAAAATTGGGCAAAATTAAATTTATTTCTAGTTATTGCTTTTTGAAATCCAGCATTTTGGTGGTAAGTAGTAGTAGCTGGAGACTGGAGGGAGGGCCGTGCAGAAGCTAAGCAAACACCACCACTGTGTTGTGCCTATGGTCCCAGAATATAATCCTGCACTACTTACAGAATCTTCTAGAGCATGTGCCAGTATGCCTTAAATTACTAAAAACATTTAATGTAAATTTGCATTTATACTAAAAAATATACAATTTACATTTAAACATGTTCAATATGCTGGAAGTAAATGAGGAAATTACTTTTGTTATCATTTCTTCAGTTTCCTGAAAAAACTTAATCCTAGTTCTAAGATACAGTACTAAAATTAACTCCAGGGCTTCTTTGCCCATACTAAGCCAAACATGCTGTAAAATGTTTTCAGTGATTAATATAAATGCTACATGACTTCCTAATAAATCTGATTTCAAGGACCCACTAATTATAATATTGGTTCACTGGAACACACAGTAATAGGAGGTAACTCTGGTGCTACATCTGAGGGCTCTATATGATGTTCACTGCAGTCTCCACATTGTTCATGTTTTATAACATTCCAATTTGATGGAGAAAGACTGGAATATTTCAGAAAAGTAGCTTTTATGATGTCGATAAACCTCATAAAGAGTGTTTTTAAACACATTTAAAGAGGTGCAAAGGTAATCCCCAGAGACTATGCAGGTGAGAATGAAAACTGCAAAGGAAGCTTTACAGCCAATAAAAGTAGGACTTTGGACCGCCAAAATGCACAATGCTCAGGAAATCCTAAATTGTATCATTTAAGTGTTGACCATGTGGCTACAGTTCAAACAGTTATTATTCTAAAAATTTCTTTTAAGTGAAATGTAGCAATTAACAACACAAGATACACTTAAACAATACTGCAGTATATCGAAAAAACACAGGAGAAATTTCAACTCTTCTTTGAGTTATAACAATGTTTTGGCTAAGTTATAAACATGATTTTTACATAATTATTTCATAATGCTAGTAATGGTATCAATAGCTATAAGATCAAAACTGGTTTCCATAAAAAAAGGCTAAAAACATAAAAATACTTAGCCCAGTATTTACCTGTAGAACATGTTCATTTATGCTTACATTTCAGCATTATCTATGTCACTGTGATAATTTCAAAAGTCATATCCAAAGAAAAAAGCAAAACCACCTGTGAACTGGCGAATTTGTTTATTTCTGTCTGTGAAGACATCCTTAATTTGTTGATATAGGAAACAAATTTCAGCTTTGATTGCTGTGCAGAAGAACAGAAGGAAATATGCTTTGCAATTAACTTTATAGTTCAATTGCTCACAGGCAACATGCAATATATGAAAAAATTCTGACTGAACTACAGGTATGAAATACTGAAAAAAATTAACTGTTTATTATAATTTATGACATTTAACAATCTAGGAAGTTGGCAGCCATCAGCAGTTCCAGTGTAATTTCAGGTGCAATTGGGAAATCAGGAAATCTCAGTGGAGCTCTTAGTGTAGCGAACCTTGTAAGTAAAATACATGCGTGCTTTTGATAGCACATGTGAAGGGTTCGCTCTAAAATTGACCTCATTGGTTTCATTCTCAGCAACCTGACCAGGCCCACCCAACATGGCTTTTATTGTTCCCGATAGAAGTGTGTGCTATCTGTTTATAGTAAATGTGTTACCATTAGAAGATATTAATTTGACACACGTGGTATCAGGGCCTTCACGACCATCATAGGTTTTCTCCTCTTCATCCATTATGCAATTATAAAATTGTATTTGGATTCCACAGAAATTTAAGTAGTTTCTAGTTAATCCTGCAGCTACCACAGCCATGTCCCTGCACCCCACCACAGCCCCTATCAGAAGTCTACAATTTTAATAAAGTGAACTTTATTAAAAATGTTACATAATCCCTTCTCACAACCATCCTTTGCCTTGCCTTCCTCCCCAGCCTCGTGCACTAAATTCTTACTTTTTTCCTATATTGGTGACTTTTCTTCCTTCGTCCTTTTTTTTTTTTTTTTTTTTTTTTTTTTTGGCACTACCCCATCATCTACAACAACCTGGTGGGCACAATATTATGTAGGTTTTGTACAGATAATGACAGCCACAGTGAGGTCATGAGTACAATGACCACTTTATATCTTGGAGACAGTATTCCAAAGCACTCCTCCCCGTCCTTTGCCTTTTGCATTCTTACTGCCACCTCTTCCACTACAATCCCTGAGCAACTGGAGAGTATGGTTGATAGGCACATCTTATTAAGTCAGAGCACTCAACTGGGCTGTCTTCTCCGCACTTGAATGCATATGAATCTCCCCATCAGTCACCGCCATCTGAAAAGAGAATTCCATAACCCAAAGTGCTCTTACTGTAGTGTGTACTTTTGAAAAGATAATTTTATAAGTGAAATTGTGTGTATTCTGTAACATGGGAAAAATTAGAAGAAATATTAAGATATCAAACTCTGTTGTTTTCCCACATTTGGCCTAGTCTGATTTAATACAATGATTATACTTCTATCATGGCCAAAACAAAAAGACTTATCCCATTTTTAAGTAAATTTTAACACTAAAAATAAGCACACAAAAGATGATCAAGATGAATTAACTGCATTTAGATCGCAGTGACATTAAGACTAAATATAATCAGGGAAAAGCTGATGAAAATAGAAGACAAAATGGTCCTAGCCCTGATGAATAGCCCTGATGAAATTCATTTTCTATTCACTAAAAGCCCTAGAATAATGATCTTGTTTCCAAATAGGAAAAGCTGTTCCAATTCAAAACTGGTTTCCCCACCCTTGTACAATAAAAGTCCTCCTAAAATGTTCCACAGCAGATGAAAACACAGATGTGCAAGTCAGAGAGAGGAAACAAGAACCCATTTTAAGTTTGAACTGAAAATGTCAATGTTGTTGAATTATAGCTCAGAAGAGTGACTAGATCCTAATACTACCAGGGATTTTCAGTAGCAGCCATTACTCATGTCCATGCAAATGACTGGTAAGAGCTTGTTGAGAAATGAGAGTGCATGTTCCCAGGTCAGCCCCAGATGTCTTTCAGGGTTGTTTAATCACCTTAACACAACACATTTTGACAAAGAACCCAAATATTTTGGTTTATTTGCAACTTATAACCAATAGTGACCGTGGGTGAAACCTCAGAATACTGTCAATTTCAAAATAACACAAGAACGGAAAATGATTTTCATTTGTCCAGGGTACCTGATATGGCATTCTTGTTTACACATTGAGCATGCATGCCTATTTACATAAATATAACGCTACCTTATATCATGTAATATTTTTAAATAAGAGTGGAAATGTATTAAATAAGATGATGCCACTATATCTGAAACTGAGTCAGACTGATTTCACAGGGATTATGCTGTTCAAACTCAGTATTTTCACTTCTCTGCCAAGAGTGTTTTTAAAGCTTACTAGCTGTCCAAGTTGTTTTTGTACATCAGAAATTAATTGTCACACTTTAAAGGAACACTTAACGTGATCCAGTTAAATATAAATGTGTTTTTAGTGTCTTCTCTCCACAAAATCCCTGTGTTAGGCTACCAGAGTCCAGGTTTACAGAGTAAGCCCATGCTCCCTTGACCTAGTTAACAGTGTCTCAGTTTCCTCGGAAACATCTCAATGTAGGCAGTAAATTATCCAGCCATCCTCTCAATACATAATGTGCCTAAATTCACTTAATTTTATGGTGCTCCACTTCCAACATTTATACACTGTCCCTGGCATGAGTATACAAATTATCACCATTGTTCTCCAGATAGAGGAGTCTCCCTTGGTGATGAAGGAGCAAAGTGGACACCTTTTGTATTGTATTAATCTTTCTGGCAAGAAACTGCTTATGTAATTAAATAACCCTCTATAACCAGAAAGAAAAAATAATTTTGCATCTAAAAGGCCATCTGTTGCTCCTGATTACTCTGCAGCCAGAATCCAATCATCAGTCCTGGGAAGATGTAGACAAATTGTATTGTCAAACCCAAATTGCTAGTCAAGGTATGCAACCAGATTTGAATTGATTCTAATGATTCACTGAAGAGGAAGAGAAAGGAGAAAATGAAATATTTTCTTTACAGCACTTTAGGATGTCATTTATAATTGCCCACTCTCTTCTGCACTATTTAAGTCTTTTAGGACTTTAGTCCTTTTCAAAGGAAAATAGCTATAAAAGATTATCCGTTGCCATGGCTTGTAGGTAAAATGTTCCCCACAGGCTGATGGGTGTGAACACTTTGGCCTCAGCTGGCAGAGCTAATTTGAGAGGTTGTAGGAGGTGAGGCCTCGCTGAAGGAAATAGGTCCCTGGGGGATGGGCATGGAGGGTTTTAGATCAGCCTTGTTTGTGGCTCTTTTCTTCCTCCTCCTCCTCCTTCTTCTCTCTCTTTCTGTCTCTCTCTCTCTCTCTCCTGATCTGCACAGATATGAACAGGCACCTTCATACAGAACTGTGCACCACCGAACCAAACCTTTCCCACCATGATGGACTGTATCTCTTAGAACTTCCACCAAAGGAAACCCATTCTCCCTTAAGTTGATTCTTGTCTAGTATTTTGTCAGTGATGAGAAAAGTAACTAGTGCATTCATTTGCATGTATATATGCATAGATATACGCATATATATTCCCTATAAATAAAACTCCATGCTGGAGGGAATGTCTTTTAAAAAGTTTGTGTGCATGTGAGTTACTGAAGTCTACTGTGTGAAGCTGAGGGATGGGGACCACACCACATTGCTACTCGGGCAGAATGATGGCTTCTACCTAGTGATGTCCCTGGGTTTCTCCGCCCATCTCAGAACCACTTGTGGCACTTCTTACAATATTGATTAGTGACCACCATACCCCTGCAGAGATTCAGACTTCCTGGAGCTCAGGTGGAACTTGGGGACCTGAATTTAGTTAGCAACCCAAAAGGCACCATGGTCATTGAGACATTAGAAGTTTGTACACAGTTCAGAAATCATCTCAGTGACACCACACCCTTTGGTCATGTCGGCTTTAGCCTGTTTGGGGGTCTACAGGCATTCAAGTAGAGATAGTGAGGAACAGAGGTACACTAAACAGACACAATCAATGGGAAGAATGTGTATCAGGGCATTACTTTTAGGAAAAGTTCACCATCTCCGCAAAGCTCTTGCTCGATATTCAGTCCTTAGCCTTGAACTAGAGGACCAGGATGGGGATGTGGTGTTTGAAACACGTGCTAAGCAAGGGAGCCGTTATCTTCCTGTAGAAAGCAGAGGGGTACCTGTGACGCTGAACTTCAGCTGAGCTTTTGAAAAGAGGAGCTGCGGCCATACCTATAATGATTGTGAATGGTCAACTTAGAGTGACTGTGTGGCCTGGGACAAAGAACACAGACTGAGCATGTGTGCATAGCATTTCCAAACTGCCTTAGTGATGCAGGAGAAATCATTGCACATTTATAAAATATGCCAGCTTCCTCAGAATCAGAGAAGTTGCACATTCGGGTTTCTTGAATCATCCAGCCCAACCTTGATTTTCACCTACCCACCCACATATACATGAAACCAAGCCAATCAATTCAGAAGTAATTTGATGACAGCAAAACCACTCAATAGTCAGACCTAATGCATCTCTCTAAAATTCTACTTTCACAAACCAAGGAAAGTAAGTTCTTATTAACATTGCTGTGAGTGTGGACTAGAGATTGATTCAAACCTATGGGGAAAGCTGATGCTTTTAAAGCAAGGGTTTGTTGAGAACCTGTATATGCTAGGGGCAGCATTGGAAGTGTCTTGTTAGGGCCCAGAGAAATCCATGTTCTTTGGACACATACAATATTAAATAATAAATTATAGAACAAAATTTAGAATCAGGTGTGTCAGATCCTAGAACGGAAGCAAAACCACAATCAAACTTCCAGAATGATACACCAGAGGTGTTGGGAAAAGCAGGTTGTAATGAGCAAATAATTAATAAATTAGATGAATAGACTTTTGCAGCCAGAAAAAAAAAATCCACTTTAAAATCTTCTTTCTATATGGGATATCTAAGTCAAACATTGAATTTCTTCTCTCTTGGTGATCTATAATATAGGAATCATAAAATCCCATCAACTGCTTGTTAAGATAATGAATAGAGTTTCTAGTAGTACAGTGTCTGAAAATATTGAAAGAGGGAGAAAGGGAGGGAGGGAGGGGTCCTTAGTGTGGTGAGTGAATTTGAGGATGAGCCTATCTTGGGTTGAGTCAAGTCTAGGTTCTGTATGGAGCTATGTGAATACTGTATGTGGGGCTGTGTATCTCTCATGGTTAAATGGAGGTATACCATCGCAAAAAAAGATGAGTGAGTTATGAAATGGTGCATCTGTTGACCCGCTGGAACCTTCAGATCAAGAAGTGGTAGGGATAGAAATTATACAGCAGGAATTTCTAATATAGCCCAGGATTCTGAGTGTACAGAAGCTGTGATGGTTTGGATGTGAATGTATGCTCCACTCATAGCCTCAGGTTTTTTTGTGGGTTTTTTTTTTTTTATTTGAGGTAGGGTCTCGCTCTAGCCCAGGCTGACCTGGAATCACTATGTCATCTTAGAGTGGCCTCGAACTCATGGCAATCCTCCTACCTCTGCCTCCTGAGTTCTGGGATTAAAGGTGTGCACCACCACGCCCAGCTACCTCAGGCATTTCTGAATAATGGTAAGCTTTCTGCTCAAGTCTCCAGCAGCCTGCTGGGGGAGGTGTCACTGGAGGCGGATCTGAGTCCAGCCCTAAGGTGTGTCTGGGGTGGATCTTCTCTCCAGCCCAAAGGCTTGTGGAGAGCAGTTTGAGCTCTGGTGGTTTTGTGTCGGCTGGTGTCAGCATTGGCTGGCTGCTCTTGTCTCTGTGCTTGGAAGCATGGAAGTAAGCAACTGCTTCCTCCATGGACGGAGATTCTCCTGGATTCACAAGCTGAAATCAAATCTGTTCCTCCCATAAACTATGTCTGCTTGTTCATCCTAGGAATAGCAGAACTGACTACAACAGAAGCTAAATATGAGATTTTGATAAATAAAATTATTTGACCAAGATCACGAAAGGAGTCAACACTATCCCTGGATGAAAGTCAAGCCACCGGTGTGTGGAAATAGCTTCCATGCACAAGCTACTTATGAAGAGTGCACAGTGGCTCACTTCTAAATAAAACACTAGTTAAACTACTTTAGAATTCTGTCTCCTAAAGAAATCATCCACACTGGGTAGTACATAGAGGAGGATGGACGGCCTTATGCATGAGGATAAATCAAGAGGCTTCTTTTTCTATAATGGAACCAAATTTGAAAACTATTTTTATAAAAATTACTTTGCTCTCATTTAAGTCTTCACTCAGATATCACCTTTGTGTAAGACTTACCTTATCCAACCTGATTAAATTAAATCTTCCATCCCCTTTCTTCTGCTTTTTAATGACAGTACCATTTTCTGACATAGGGCACAGCTTACTATTTTTGTATTTATTGAAAGCCCTTCAAAATAATAAATTCAAGAGGCCACAGATTTTTTTTAATTTTTTAATTTTTTTTTTATTTTTGGAGAGAGAGATAGACAGAGAGGGAGAGGGAGACAGAGATGGGTGAGCCAGCAATCTCTCAGCTGCTGTGAATGAAATCCAGATACGTGTGCCCCCTTGTGGGCAAGTGTGGCATTGCACCCTTGCATCACTTTGCATCTGGCTAAACGTGGGACCTGGAGATTGGAACAGCTGGACATTGGAACCAGCGTTCTTAGGCTTAGCAGGCAGGCGCCTTAGCCGCTAAGCCATCTCTCCAGCCCAGAGGCCACAGATTTTTGTCTCTAATTTACTGATGAATGTTTACCACGAAGGACCACTCCCAGTGTGCAATACTGCTCATTCATGCTTGCTAATGAATCAATGGATAGTCTTCAAAATTAAGAGCATGGGAGCTGGAGGGATGGCTTAGCAGTTAAGACACTTGCCTGCAAAGCCAAAAGGACCCAGGTTCAGTTCCCCAGGACCCATATTAGCCAGATGCAGAAGGTAGTGCATGCATCTGGAATTCATTTGTGGTGGCTGGAGGCCCTGGCACACCCTCTCTCATTCTGTCTCTGTCTCTCTTCTCTTGCTCTCTGTCCCTCTTTCTCTCTGTCAAATAAATAAATAAAATAAAAATTAAGATCATGGGGCTAGTATATTGTGGTATGTTATCTCACCCTGCTTGTCTATATTAAAATTTATAAAATAAATGTAAAAGAGGCTGGGAATACAGTTCAGTAGCTGAGTGCTTGCCTCACATGATCAAGACACTGGGTTCAATCCCTGTTATAGGAAGGAATGGAGAGAGAGAGGGAGGAAGGCAGGAGGGAAAAGAAAAAAAGGGAAACAAAGAGAGGGGGAAGAAACAAGAAATCAAATACAGGACTGGAGAGATTGCTTAGTGGTTAAGGCACTTACCTGCAAAGCCTAAGGACCCACGTTAGACTCCCCAGGTCCCACATAAGCCAGATGCACAACATGATGCAAGCACACAAGGTCGCACATGCACACAAGATGGCACACGTGTCTGGAGTTTGATTACAGTGGCTAGAGGTCCTGGCCTGCCAATTCTCTTTCTATCCTCTCTCACACATTAAAAAAAAAAAAAACCACCATCCATGAGCTTGTCTTAAAAAAAAAAAAAAAAGCAAATATAAGCTGGGCGTGGTGGTACACACCTTTAATCCCAGCACTTGAGAGGCAGAGGTAGGAGGATGGCAATGAGTTCAAGGATACCCTGAACTACAGAGTGAATTCCAGGTCAGCCTGGGATAGAGCAAGACCCTACCTCAAAAAAAAAAAAGAAAGCAAATATAAAGATAAAGATCTTTAAGATATGTTAAATGAACAATAGATAATATTCATATGTAAATGTATATTTAGAAGGCTAACTAGGTAAAATCAAGTAGTAACATTTAGCCAACTATACTGTTTTTCTCATGATCCCCATCTCGTCTAGTCTCAGTAGACCCCCTGAATTTCCTTTTTTTACTCTTCTCTTTGGTTATCTGTCTTATTTTGATTGGAGTTCTTTTCTTAAAGAGGGAGTGAGGAAGGTTCATTTATTCATATATTACTATTTTTAATATTTGAGAGAAACAGAGAAAGAGGAAGGGGCAGAAAGAGAATGGGCACGCCAGGGCCTTACAGCCACTGTGAATGAACTTCAGATACATGTGCCCCCTTGTGCGCATGTGTGACATTGCAAGCTTTCATCACTTTTGCATCTGGCTAAATGTGGGACCTGGAATGAGTGTTCTTAGGCTTCTCAGGCAGGCACCTTAACCACTAAGCCATCTCTCCAGCCCTATATTTACTTTTCATAACTGATACAACAGGTATAAAATTGTACATATTTGAGGATCACATGATATTCCAATATATGTGTATATTGCATAATGTTCAAATCAGTCAACATGTCAATGCCTCACATATTTGTATTTTGACACTGGAAATCTTTTTCTTAGCTCCTCATTTTGCAGTACATATTGCTTATCGCCTTCCTATTGTTAAATGTCACACAAGAACTTGTTATGCCTGCAACTTAACCCCCACCAGTCAACCACTACCACTTCCTCTCTCACCCTTTCTTTCCCCATCATCCAGTAAACCACCATTCTACTCTGAAAATATAACTTCAAATTTGTTTTTAAAGTCTTCATTTGTCCTATACCTACACTGCCATCCTCCTACTCTACCCTCATCTCAGTCCCTCTCATTTTGTCCTCAGTCATCAATTTGTGTGTGGGCACTTCCCTGAACAAATAAGGCTGTGGTACCGGGAGCAGTCAAGGCCAGAGAAGCCCAGAGCAGGCAAGAAGTTCTAGCCTCAGCCTCTCTCCTTGTCTTTCCTGCACACATGGTACATCTGAAGTCTCCTGCAGGACTCTGTTCTCCATCTGCTTGTCTGTGATGCCTTGGTGTTGGGGTCCCCCCTCGGGCCAGCCCAGGAGGGATGGCAGGGTCTCTGCCAGGTTGGGGGTGAGAGGCACGGAGTCACGACACAGACTCTGGGAGTTGGGTGGAAGCAGCAGAGGGCGAGCTGCCACAAACTTGTTTACTGAGGAAGTACACAGAGTTTTAAGGGGTTTGCCTGGCCAATCATTGTATGGGGTGGTTCCCTTTTTGTGACCAATGACAGCCTGTCTCCAGACAGATCATCTCGTAGCAGGTTTCTCCCGAGCACGGGACTGTAGCTGTTGTCACGCCAGGCCTGCGCAAGACGCCATGTCCACAAAAGCCACTTCCTGGTTTCTCTGCCATGTGTTCTGGCTAGGGCCAGGCCTGCATTGTGCCATACACCTTAGGGCCATTTACTCTGTCCATCTGGCTCCTCAGAGGCTCTGTGCTCACTTTCTAGCTATAGCTCCTGTGCGCCTTCTCTTCCATCCCCTTGGTTACAAAGGCAGTCATTGCACAATGCATTTATTGCTCCTCAATATTTTCACTCTAGTGCAAAAAGAGAAACCGTATGCTCCTGAATGGTAGCCATTTATTTCTTAAAATCGTGTCATTTAGAATTGAAAGGAGTATTAAAAGTCATCTAGTGGCATTGCCGTTATAAATCCCTGATCACGGCAGTCATAGCTGCATGTTGGAGAGACCTGGAAAGGACTTGCCATCAATACATTGTCTAAAACCAGACATCTTGTATTATTTATTACCTTTGTTTCTCAGTGTTAAGCAACCTTTTACTCACATTCTGCACAAACTCTGAGGAATCAGAGAAAGCTGGCTTGGGAGCTATGAAGAAAATCTATAAAACTAACTAAAGAGCCATGCTTCTTGCAGTTAGATGCATATCTGGTCTGATTCAATGGTTTTTATCTTGGGTGTTCCATGATAGAGTAAAAATCCAATAAATATGTCACATGTTTCCTCCTTCATGAGCCTGGAGGCTAGATTTTCATTACACTGGAAGATGCAAAATGACTATAAAAACCAGGCTGTGCTGGGCGTGGTGGCGCATGCCTTTAATCCCAGCACTTGGGAGGCAGAGGTAGTAGGATCGCTGAGAGTTCGAGGCCACCCTGAGACTACATAGTTAATTCCAGGTCAGCCTGGACCAGAGTGAGACCCTACCTCACAAAAACAAAAACAAAAACAAACAAACAAACAAAAAAAACCAGGCTGCATTCCACGGTAAAGTTCCCAACACAGCTACCTAAACACCCATCTGGGACTGGGAGGACTGTGTTCGCCATACAGTTTGCTAGCCAAAACTTATTTTTATGATAATTTGTGTAATTGTCTTTTTTGGTTTCAGGCTTGTAAATTCTATAGTTCCCAGTGGCATGTGGTCAACTACAAATATGAACAATATTCGGGAGATATCCGACACCTGCCCCGGTAAGGATTTGTAATAAGAACCATTTGTATTTTTCTTTTCATATGTATGTAGAAAATCTTTTTTTCAAAGTCTGACATGGTTTTTGGTTTTTTGAATATAGGTCCATTAATCTTGTACTTTAAGAAAATTTATGAATCATTATACAGAACATTTGGTTCACCAATGTGTAGTTGATACATTCAGAGTCTAGTGTGAGATCAGTGTATTCTCCAGTTTAACATTCCACTGAAGTTGTATACTTTGGTCATTACTACATCATTCTTTTGTGAGCTGTCCTTTCAAGAGCAAGCAAGGGGCACTTGAGAAGGCCAACATGGCTGTGAAATGTTTCTGACAAAATTTCACACAACATTCATATCTGCCAGTTGTTTATATATTTTCATTGTGGGATGTCAAAAATCATTAGAATAAGTTCTAGAGAAGTGACATATCTCTAAAAACAGGAAAAAAGGAAAATAACTTCCTAATGTTTCCTAATGTTCTTCTGACCCCTGTGAACACAAAGCTTTTGGAAAAGTCACTTTGTTCTGATTCTTTTCAAATGTCACCTCCAAAATGAGGCCCAACAGAACTATAGTACAAATTTACTTGCTGTTTCCCCTAGTGAAGTAAAAGGTCCCTAAAGGACAGGGGCTTTCCTTACAGAATGCCCTATAGGCCTCAGAGACTTCCCAGCACATGGTATTGTGACACAATTAATTTTAAAACACAATTTGTAGTTCTTGCAAATTAAATAACTTTTTGAAAAATTGTTCCTTTCAATTCATTGGTTCATCAAATAAGGATGCTGGAAATAATCAAGATAACTAACAGTGAGACAATACAAGCACTGGGCAGTAACTTCTATATTCCTGAACATTCTTTTAGACTGACAACAGTCATAATTAATAATCTCTTGCAACTTCATGTTGGAAGGTCCCATCACACCCTGAAACTTCTTGAATCATTGTTATATTTAAGATGTGAATCACATACTTTTGGAGATGCAATTGAAAAGTAAGACTCAGACTTCCTCTTTCTAAGAATAGTTTTGAGAAGTGGTTATAACATGGAAGCTGTGCCCATGCTTGGAGAACTGTGTTAAGTGATGGGATAAGGACAGCGACATGCAGCTCCCTTTTGACTAAAGGGATTCTCACTATCTTCAGTCTGTGGCGGTCTGTAATGGCTGTCTCCCCAAACATTATCTCTGTGATATCCATGTTGTCTTCAGACAAGTCAATGTAAGAATTCACATCCACGTGCTCTTCTTCTGTTACGATAATAGAGAAGCAAGTCCACTACTGTGGCAGTCACCTTTTCTCTCTTTTCTGGGAAAAAACACCCATCCAAAAGCAGCTGATGGACAGAAAGGTTTTATTTCAGCTTATAGACTCAAGGGGAAGTTTTATCATGGCAGGAAAAGGTGGCAGAGCAGAAGCTGAGCATCACTTCTAGGCACAGCAGCTAGCAGAAAACAGTGAGAGAATGAGCTAAACTCCACCTCCTCCTGTGAAGCATTAATTCCCAGCTTGCCATCATCTTGGGACCATGCAATAAAAGCACATGAGTTTATGGGGGGCATCTGATTCAAACCCCACAACTAAGAACAGGTATGGACGTCATTATTGAGTTCTGAGTCTTATAGATAGATAGACTCATCCCATTACATGGAATGACAAAGTAACCAAATTTTATTGAGAATTTCTTTTACTTTACCTAAAGGAAGTGAAAGTTGAAGGGGACGATTAATAGTGCCACAAAGTAAGAAGCTTTAATAATAATAATTACGTATATATATGTGTGTGTGAAGTTAGAATAGAACCCTCTAGTATATACCCTAGAATAATGAATACTACAACATCATCTAGTGGGACTAAATTTAATGGTTTTACAGTGCTAATAACTCCCACCAAAGACTGCTCATATTTAGGTCAGTAGTAGAAACAGATTAATTTCCTTGAGCCTTCTGAGCCTGTTAGAAGTAGCTGAGGCTACAAAATAAAAAATACAGTTATGAAAAAGAAGTGAAACCTATTTCTGAAATATTAAAAATATGTTCTTTTTAACTCAAGAAACCTGCCCCTTTTCAAGCATATGCTCATAGAAGAAACTAGAAAGCTACATTATTTCCCACCAAATTGTGAAGTGTCAGCTATCACACATTAGGAATCAAAGTCAACACTGAACTTGGAGATCCCAGGAGATCAGAATGCCATAAAAATTTATGATGCTGCTGATTTCATTAGTCCATTAAGTAAAATATGGAGACACATGGCATGTAAATTTACCACAGTTGATTTGATGGAAAGATAAAGGAGACAATTTCTTTCATAAGGGAATATTTTATGGCTGAAGATCAAATAAAGCATGACCAGTTTAACAGCCAAGTTCATAGAGGTAGAATTATTTTTTAAAAAAAGAATAAAAGGGCTGGAGAGATGGCTTAGCAGTTAATGCGCCTGCCTCCTAAGCCTAAGAACGCTGGTTCCAATCTCCAGTGGTTCCAATCTCCAGGTCCCACGTTTAGCCAGATGCAAAGTGATGCAAGGGCGCAATGTCACACTTGACCACAAGGGGGCACACACATCTGGATTTCATTCTCAGCAGCTGAGAGGCTGCTGGCGTGCTCATCTCTATCTGTCTTCCTCTTCCTCTCTCTCTGTCTCTATCCAAAAAAAAAAAAAAAAAAAAAAGAATAGAAGCTGGGCGTGTGGTGCATGTTTGTAATCCCAGCATTGGGGAGGTGGAGTTAGAAGTATCAGGGCCTCAGTCATACTCAGCTACATAGTGAGTTCAGAACCAGCTTGAGATACCTGTGATCCTGTCCCAGAAAAAGAAACACACACACACACCTCTGCAGTGTCAGCATTGTGCCAAACTTGTGCCAGGCACAGCACGTACATTTTCTCATTTAGCAGTCATAATCCTAAAGAACAGGAACTCTTTCGTATAGGCAATATGGACACAAACATCACAGATAATAGCTGCCAGGGAACACAGAGATCCACACACTTTTTATGAGGTGATGGAAGGCATTTGAGTGTAGAAATGAGAGCCTATAATTTACATTGGGTTCAAACTCTGAATGTGAGGTTCCTGGCCAGTCTTTTGTCTTCAAATCCCAAAGGTTCTTTAGATACCAACCAGTGAGTGCTCCTGGGGAGTAATTTTCAGGGAAATAGCCAGAGGTGCAAACTTCATGTTAACATTAAGAGAGAAAAAGAACATTCATTGCATAATAGCCATACAGACATCAGATGAGATGACAGGATGACTCTTCTTTACAGACAGACACTGTACTCTGAGTAGAGCAAAAATGTGTTCAGAGGCCTGGAGCCTCCTCTGCATGTGCTAGGACCCAGTGGCCTTCACCCCTGAGTGCTCCATTTAAGGTCCTTCTTCAATACCCTAAATGATGCTCCCCAGACCATCGCTGAATGGCTCCTCCTCACTCCTGACTGCCTCCTGAGAGAGGCTTGCCTTGATTACTTCATCTGAATTGTATCTCTACCACTCTTTTTTAAAACATATTTTTATTTACTTATTGGAGAGAGAGGGAAGAGAGCAAGAGAGGTAGGGTTTTCAGCCACTGCAAACAAACTCCAGACACATGCACCCCCTTGTGTATCTGGCTTACGTGGGTCCTGGCGAATTGAACCTGGGTCCTTAGACTTCACAGGCAGATGTCTTAATTGCTAAGCCATCTCTCCAGCCTCTCTACCACTCTTACCTAATCACTTCCTTCTCTTTGATTTTCTTTTTCCACATATTTACTTTAATGTCAGATAATATTGGATATTCCTATCAGGTGCAAAATGATGTTTTGAAGCATATAGGCATGGTAGAATGGTCAAATGATTAACGAACATATCATTTCACAGTCACCATTTTTGTGATGTATCACACCCTTTACATTTTCCAAAAATGTAATGTGTGGCCACTAACTTGGAAACTTTCTGCCATCCTCCCTTCACTGTCATACCCTCATTAAAAATCCTGTAACACCCATGTTTCAGAGAAAACACTTCAAATAATTACTCTGAGATTGGCCATTTAAACCTTCCCCTGCAACTCAAGTAGCATGTCACTTCTCATGGGAGGGGGACAAGGATAGAGTTGTATTTAAGGACTTTATCCTGTCAATCAAATGAAAATGTTCAAGGAGCCCCAGATGCTATTATGGAGAAAAAGAGCATTTTTGATAGGTGGGAAGAATTTCCCAGGGGTTCTAAAATAACTCTGTGAAGTTTCTGAATGCACTGCCTGCCCAGAAAGGTAACCCTGACCAAAAGTAACAGAACAAGTTAACATCACTGACAGTTAGGACGGAAAAGCTGGAACATCCTAGGACTGTACAAGAAGAAAAAGGAAAATGTCTGCACTCTTACTGAACATTTGTACTAGTGGTGGTTTGAACGTACCCTTACTAATTTTGGAGTTGTTTCAGAAATATGTCCTCTCATCCCATCTCATCAACTGTGTGTTGACATAAGCAGCCATTACAGTCTTCATCGTTATCTGTGAAGCGTCCCAGTATTGCATACCAAAGTTTGATCATATGCATGCATCACTAAGTTAAAAGAAGCAACCCATACATAATTAAATTTGAATACAAAACTTCTATATGTATTACTGAACTTCTCTGGGGTTGTCAATAAGTCATAGAAGGGGAAAGTCACATTATGTGTTAATGCATTTGAGATGTGAATCTATACATGGCCAGGCATAGAAACATGTGCCATCTATATCTGTGAATAGATATGTACTGAACATCTCTCATGTGCCAGACCTTGGAGAGGAGATAAGCTTGAAAGAACACTTTGTGACGCTTGTCTCTCAGACTTCTAGTTGTTAAGCAAGACTGATAATATTTGCGACAACTCATCTGTAGCTCTTAAGATTTTTACCGAGACAACAATCAAAACAAAGCAAAGAAGAAAATTGGAGCTAGAACTGACACAGAACTGCACATATCCTCCTTAATACTCAATTTCAAGTGCTGATTTCTCAGAAGAGCTTTGCTATTCTTGGTTATTGATTTGGATTGCAAGGATTTCTCATTAATTCAAATTATAAGATAAAGTCACAGTAGTGAGTCTTTTGAAAGCATATTGGACTCATACCACTAAAGGTTTTGATCATGAAAAATGCACTTTAATGCTAAAACAATCGTCACCAAAATTCCTGCCAATGCCAGTTTAAAATTATGTTACTTGGCAATATTTTACTTCTTTAATATTCTTTGCCTCACCTTGTCTATTATTGATTCCGTTAGCAAATACATATTGAGTATCTCTAGCAATAGGAGAAGGAACAGCTACATAAGATGCAGATGGAAATTTATCAGAGCTCCTGACATAAGAAATGTAGAATCTGAGGAGGGGCTAAGATAAGTAATATACTCAAATAAACATCATATAGGAACTAAGACACACAATGTACTAGAAGAAAGATCTAATCCTACTGAGTTGATTCCAGGACACACATTTATGGGGACACAATGGTTACTATTCAGACTTTTTAAAAAATGAAATCTTGATAAAGATGGATCTTAACATTATGCTAAGTGAAATAAACCATGCACAAAACAGACAAATATTGTATTATTCCTCTTATATGAAGTACCTACACTAGGCACATCCACAAATATAGTGGAGTAGTGAAGACCAGGGGATGCAAGGAGAGGAAGATAAAGAATTGATTTTTTTACTAGCCAGGTTCTTAGTATGGGATGATGGGAAAGTTCTAGAAACATGTAAGAGATATATAATAATGTGAATGTACTTCATACCACTGAACTGTATAATTAACTTAATCTATATCTTGCCATAATTTTGAAACACCCCTTAAGGAATGAACATTGCTTAACAATGGGGAAGACTTTTTTTCCTGTGCATGAAGGGTTAGGTGTTGTCATATTTTTTAAGACAAAGTGGAAAAGAGCATGTTAAGCCCAATGACTAGCACCCGATGTGAATGCACAGTTATGAAAACTCAGGCAAGCTTAAATATGAGGCAGCTTTGGCCATTTCCTTTGCAGAACATCATCAACAAGGAAGGGATTTGTAATGAGATTACCAATTTTGCCTGTGGCCTTTTATCCCAATAGGCATAAGGAGAGATTGCTTCTACATCTTGAATAAGGTGTCCTGTGAAATATCTACATATGGGATTTTATACAGTAACAGGTGGCATAGAGCTAGCTATTAAGGAATGCTTAAACCTTGAGTAGAGTGTGTGGTTTCTATGCAGCCACATGTTAGGAGATAGACTCAAGTTTAGGTGAGATTATTTCTGACTTATTTTACTATACATAAAGCCAAATGTGTCTGCTTGTGCACTGGTGCTAGGGCCAGAAGGGGCATGTATGGTGTCAGTGGGGTGCACACAGCAAATGCACCTGACACTAGGTCTCCTCGAGTGGCTTTTTGAAAAGGCCACAGTGAGGGCCATAGTGCAGGCTGGATCTCAGGAACTGAGTCCTTTGGGGGGCAGAAGCTGCTTGGGTGACCATCTTGTGACTTTACCATGTGGCATACAGGTGACCAGGAAAAGGTAATAAAATTGTCTCTGTTTAGTATTCTACTTAGGATGCAGGCAGAAGATATAAGACATCATAGCTTTGAATGTGGCCACTCTGCTTTCATCCAACTCAAAAAGATCTGCTTCAGTCCATCACGCTTCAAAGTACTTATTTACTGGTGACAAGATATAACAGTGTAGGGGAAGTTAGCAATTCCAGGAAAAAAAAAAATGTTTAAGATTGAAGCATGATCATTACCTTGGAAACAGCTGAAAGAAAAAGCAACATCTCTGATGACAAACCAGAATAATCTTTTTTTTTTTTTTTTTTTTTCATTTTAACAATCAGAGCAGAATACAAACCAGAGAAACTTCCTTCACATTCCTTTGAGGTTGATCATGAAGATGCTGATAAGGATGAAGTAAGTGAAATATTGTTGAAAACCTAAGGATCATTAGATCCTCATATCCTCACAAGCTTTGCATAAGCAACAGGAGTGGGTATTTTGGGGGTTTTAGGCAAAATGAATCATGTTTGTTTTGACCTTGGACATGATGATTGCAGATGAGTCAAAAAGGAAAAGGAGTCTCTCCTTCTTAAATGTAGTGTCTATGATCTGGGCTCCACAAGGCTGGCTGGGATGTTAATGATGCCTTTTGTTACAGGATACCACATCCCACTCATCTTCCAAGGGCGGTGGGGGAGCCGGGGGCACTGGAGTGTTCAAGTCTGGCTGGCTCTACAAGGGGAATTTCAACAGCACCGTGAACAATACCGTCACTGTTCGGGTAAGGACACCTCAAAACTAACCCTTCCTTCTGTCATCTTTATTGACATCTCTTCTTGAGTCACAACATGGAGGAGAGCCACTTGCATGGAGTTTATGTTTCCTGTAGTGTTTTATGTGTGAAGCACTAAGATGCTTTTCTCTAGAACAATACTCTCCTGAAGGAATTTCAAAAATTCTAATTTACATGCCATTCAACTCCTTCCTTCTGTCTTTGATTTAGTCATTCAAAAAGCGCTACTTCCAGCTAACTCAGTTGCCAGATAACTCCTACATTATGAACTTTTACAAAGATGAAAAAATATCCAAAGAACCCAAAGGCTGCATCTTTCTGGATTCCTGCACAGGTGTAGTTCAGGTGAGTAGAAACATCTTTCCATTTTCACTGCCCAGTGCCCATAACAACTGCCCGTGACACATCTCTGTAAGCTAAGAGCTTCCCTGCACTCTGCCAGCCACTGATGGACGTACACCCCGGGCCTCCACAAAACTTACTTCTGATGCAAAAAAGGGACAAAAAAAAACAATTAAATAAGAAAACAATGAAATTATTTAGAGAATTTTCCAATAGAAAGCAAAAAGGTTAACAGAAGGAGGAAAGATGTACAGTGACATTGACAAGGAATAGTAATACCCAAGAGACAACATTTTTTAAGAGAAACCATTAAATTCATGGACTAAAAAAATGAGTGGATGGGCTAGAGAGATGGCTTAACAGTTAAACGCTTGCCTGTGAAGCCTAAGGACCCCAGTTTGAGGCTCAATTCTCCAGGACCCACATAAGCCAGAAGAGCACGCATCTGGTGTTCATTTGCACTGGCTGTTGGCCCTGGCGCCCCCATTCTCTCCCTCTCTCTCTCTACCTGCCTATTTCTGTATCTCTCTCCCTCAAATAAATAAATAAATAAAATATTTTAAAAAATGAATGGAGGCTGGAGAAGATGGCTTAGCAGTTAAGACATTTGCCTGCAAAGCCAAAGGACCCCTGTTGGATTTCCCAGGACCCATGTAAGCCAGATGCACAAGGAGGCACATCCATCTGAAGTTCATTTGAGGTGGATGGAGACTCTGGCACAACCATTCTCTCACTCTCTCTCAAATAAATAAATAAATATTTTTAAAAAAATGAGCGGGAACAACCAAGGTCCTGCAGTAGATACAAGTCTGATCTATTTCTTCAAGGGAACTGGCCCAACTATAGTGTAGAAAACCACCAAGCTTAAGAAATGCAGTAAGGAGGTATGTAAATCGCGAAGCTCAAAGTATATACTTCATAACATTATCTTTATATCCAGGTAAAAATGCTATAATAAACTCACAGCATATGAACACATTGCCTTTCTTCTAAGAGATTTTCTTCAAAGAAAGGTTTGCTTTGATTCCCAAGTTTAACTTCAGAAACAAGCATAGTGCTTTTAACAAATAATGCTCCAGAAGTTCTTGACCTTCAAACTAATGTCCTCAGTATTGAAGTTGACATGGATTGCTATTGCAAATAGAATCAGAACATTTCCATGGGTGTCTCCCACTGGATGCCCATTCATTTAAAATATCTTTTCCTTCTGCTCTGATTCAAATCTACCCTTGTTACTTCTTATTTAATGGCAATCAAGGGTTCTAGCAATCGCCCCTCCAGTTTCACAATACGATTGGCTCCTTCAACTCAGGGCCCCTAGGGCTGCACTTCTGTTATCAGAATACCTCAGACACTACTTGTTACATCTGAATTTACTTACTGACCTACTACTGGCAACCCTGAGGAACAAAATAGAGTTTTCTGCAGTATTTCAATGTCCTGACCCATTTTTGGAGAGCTCATCTGTTAAAATCTGGAAGTCCTCCAAAAAAGTAATAGGGCTGAACTTTAAAAGACAGAATTAATTAAGCATTGCTGAGCACTCTGCTGGAACAGAAAGCTAATTGCATTGTAATACAGGTGTCGGCCTTCCATATGGAGAAAGCAATAAGAATCAATGGAGAGTAGAGATGGCTGTTTACTGACGGTCCACTCTTGGGCTATAGAAATGTGAAGTATATCTTTAGTACTTTGAGGCTTGCTCTGGCATTCGAGTCATTAAAAAGTACTATTGCGGTCTTGGGTAGATACTCATTTTCTAGAGATGCAACTTATATTTAATGTTTTTCTTCTCAAAACCTCGTCCTCAGTGCTGGACGCACACCCTAGTGCTCCAGTCTGACTCTAGGTACTCTTTGCCTGTCATGTCTTCCTTAGTGTCTTGGTCTTTGTTTACACATTGCCTTAGAAAACATCTTGAAGGGCAAACAGGAACTTGGAGTTTCATTCAGGTCACCATTCAAGCCCTAGTTTTTTTTGGGGGGGGATTTTTGGTTGGTTTTTGGAGAGGATTTTTTGTTGGTTTTGAGGGGGACTTTTTGTCTGTTTGTTTATGAGGTAGAGCTTCACTCTAGCCCATGCTGACCTGGAATTCATTATGTAACCCTCCTAACTTGGAATTAAAGGTTTGCACCACCATGCCTGGCCTCAAGCCCTAGTTTTGCCATTTAATACATGAAGATTTTTTTTTCAAGCTAGGGGCTCACTCTAGCCCAGGCTGACCTGGTATTTACTATATAATCTCAGAGTGGCCTCAAACTCATGGCGATATTCCTACCTCTGCCTCCCAAGTGCTGGGGTTGAAGGCGTGCGCCGCCATACCGGCTTTGCATGAAGATTTTAAGTGAGTTACTCGAACTCTGATCTCAGGTGCTTCTCACCATAAAGCTAAGTTTGTGTGCAAACATCTCCAACTGATCTGGGATGGTGTATTCTCTTCCTGCTTTTCTAATCATTCCATCACAGTTTTTGGAGAAGGGGCACTTTCCTGTAGGAAAACCTTCCTAGTAAATCTTGATTTATCTTCCTGAAATTTTTCCTAAGTATGCTAATTAATCCATTTCTTTATTCACTCCCTCATTCATTCAATAATCATACTTGGTGCCTATGATATGCTATGAACAGTAATGAGGCATTAGATGAACTCAGTAAGAGCAGGCCTCAGTGTCCAGGGGCCATGCACTGAAGCTTGCAGGTTCTCCTAAGATAATAGAAATAGAAATAGAATAGAATAATAGAATAGAAAAGTTCTAATAGAAATAATAAGAAGAAAGGCACTCCCAAGAATGAAAGTGGGATGATGAGCTGGGAGAGGCATTTACCAAAAAGCACCAAGCCACAGGCACATGGCATTTTATAGGTCAAATACAAAGCACACACCTCTCTCATGTTTGTATATGGTGGGCCTTCTCCATGCATGCTCAGTACTTACGTGTAACCAGCAATGGGAGAGTTTCCAGTCTCCTGTCTGCTATCACCTCTGCTTACATGTTGATCTTGATAACACCCTCTCTAAGTCTGTATGCACCTGCCATATTAAGGCATGGGCCATCCAGTTCCCTATTAAAATCAAAATCAGAGAGAGGGCTGGAGATATGGCTTAGTGGTTAAGGCGCCTGCCTCCTAAGCCTAAGAACGCCGGTTCCAATCTCCAGGTCCCACATTAGCCAGATGCAAAGTGACACACGGGCGCAATGCCGCACTTGACCACAAGGGGGCGCACGCTGAGAGGCTGCTGGCATGCCCATTTCTATCTGTCTTCCTCTCCCTCTCTCTCTCTCTGTCTCTCTCTGTGTCTCTCTCCAAAAAATAAAAAATAAAAATAAAAAAGAATATTTTTTTAAAAAAGACAGGAGATTTGGAGTGAAATTGTGTAAAATTTAACCATTGATCTAGTAAACTTCCAGATACAGAATGTGCCTGAAGATGAATCACATACACACAAAAGAGCAGAACAAATGAATAACTAGTGAGTCAGATCTATTTTGTCAGGAGTCACTGCCAGTTTCTCTTGAATAAAACAACAAAAGAGGAACAAAGCCCTGGGAAGTACTACCTGCCACGCGCACTCTCCGGCAGTTCAAGTTTTAACGATCTTTGGTGAATGTAGCATCCTCATTTGGCTCTTTCTGACTCAATCTACATTATTATGTTTTCCTAAGACTAATTATTAGAATTCTTAGACCGGTACTGCAAGAGTACCTTGAGCAGAGAGGAACACCAATTCCACTTTCTCAGAGACTTTAAATGTTGCTGCTGAGAGCTTTCTGAGTCTTGGTCACAAACAAATGAGAAGACCGAACTGCAGCTTTCTACTTTTTTGGACCATCAACAGACAGTATTAAATCTGTGCTACAGGCCTGTATCTCAATCTAAAACAAATTCTCCAGCTTTTTCTGCTTCAGTTTTATCCCAAAACTAAGGAATATTAGGCCTGTGTTACTCATCTTGATCCTTCAGAGTATTTTATTAATTCAGTCAGTCTCCCATCCATTCCTCCATGCACATACACACAACCTTATTTAAACTGATGGTGCTGCCACTATAGAAGAGAATGTATGGCCCAAAAATCCCATCTGTTCAAGGCTCTCTTGCCAGTGATAATGACTGATAATGAGTGCTCAGTTGGAATGATGGAGTCCCAACATTTTATTTCCTGCCAGTGTGTGGATACAGTTTCCAAGAAAATGACCTCATATGTTATACCAAAAGCTAGAAATGCATGTCAGGCAGCCCACTGAATGAGTAAACTGGGGCCAGGTATGGCACACAGGGGCATCTGGGACTACGGGAAACTGTAGCATTCCTGCCCACCTGAATATGGTCACATAGGGGAATGTAATTTTGAAGGAAAACAAATTTAAAATCCATATATGACCTATACACTTCCTGTTAACAAACTCTGGCTCAAAAGACTTTATTTCTCATGATAACAACCAGAAAGGAATCTGTAACTATCTCCATCTAATATATTATTTGACAGCAGTTGATGGATTATGCATTACTCTTGTTCCTGTTTATTAAAAAAAAAAACTGAGAGATAATACAGCTTTACCAAGCCACAGAGCTAATAAGTGGCAAAATTAGACTTTAGGTAGAGGACTACCCAAGGCATGGAGATGCTATGATTATCATATATAAAATGGGCATGCCACATATACACATTTATCCTACATAAGCCATGAGGGCTAAAGAAAACCACGATGATATGTTCATGTGCAGTTACAAGCAGTGAGATGTAGACATAGGATTTATCTCAGCAAATGCATATTGGGAAGCTTGCTGTGGGCACAGAATTGTTATGTAGAAAAATGTCTGACATCTGTCTTGAAAGAACCTCTAGCTTCCAGAAAGAATGCATAGGGGAAAGAGGGGCATATGCAAATAAGACATGAGACCTCAAACAATAAATCCTGACAATATATGTAAGAATAAAATTAGATTTATGGTACTATGTTATATTACATATCATATTCACATATATTTCTGTTTCCTTATTGACATTCTATTGCATGAGATTGGAATCTTGGTCAGGGAAAGCAGTAGATATGTGTAGTTTTCAATAGTATATAACTTAACTGGCACAAAGGAAGTACCCAGTAAATTTCCATTATATGGATGAACAAACAAACCTACAGAAAGTTTCTGTTTTGTTCCTATAAATTCTGTGAGTAAAGCTGGTGACACACCAGGCAGTATTTGGTTTGGATAATCTCCCTCTTCACTAGTTTTCTTAACATATTATTGGGACTTTTTCAGAAGAAGATAACACTGCACAAGTAGATTGGTTTGCCACAGTTCCTTCAACCCTTTATATGGCAGGAGAACATACTCTATTTCCTGCCATTTACAAAGTCCTGTAGACCAGACTGGAAGAAGCACAGTGTCGGCTGAAGAGAACACTGATTTACAGGAAGAGAGCAAAGTTGAGGAGGAGAATAAAGATTGATTACTTCTTGATTACCGTTTCAATGACAACAATTGCTCTTGAAGATTATTAGAATGTCCCATTGATTTGCTGTCTTTATCTTTTCCTTTTTTGTTGCTATATACGTCATTATCTTTGACATTACAGAGAGTGTGACACTCAGGCATGCTATTGGATTCCCAAAATAAGCTTCTTTACACTACAAGTAGTTCCACTTCTCTGAGAAAAAAAATGAAAAAGATAATTTGCTCTTGGGAAATTGCAAACAGGACATCTATTTCACCTATAAATGTTTTGAGAAACAAGAGCTTTCCTTTGCTTAAGTTTTTTCTATTTTTTATTTTTAGAGAGAGACACAGAGAGAGACAGACAGAGAGAGAGAGGGAGAGGGAGACAGATAGAGAATGGGCGCGCCAGCAATCTCTCAGCTGCTGTGAACGAAATCCAGATGCGCCCTTGTGTCACTTGGCATCTGGCTAAACGTGGGACCTGGAGATTGGAACTGCTGGAGATTGGAAACAGCGTTCTTAGGCTTAGGAGGCAGGCGCCTTAACTGCTAAGCCATCTCTCCAGCCCTTGCTTAAGTTTTTAAAAAGTATTTTTAATGACATTGTTAAAGTTAATAACCACATTTAATTCATTAGAAGTACAGAATGCAATATAGAAAAATTGTCTTATTGATACTTTAGAGTGCTTTGTCTCTAGCTGGCATCTGTATTTGGGAGCAAATTGCAGCTTGATCTACTTTTAATTTTGATCCAACAGAAACATTTGATGCAGCTTCATGGCTTTCTATTAGATGTCTTCCAGTCTCAGATCAAGCTCACATTAATAAAGTAAATTCTGTTGTGTTTACTGTCAAGTCAACACCAACACTTGCTTGGATTTTGTTACACTTGGATGCTTGGCAAAACCCTAGCAAAAGTGATGCCCTAAACTCTGGGCACTTCTGGTATTTTTCTGAGTGTCCAGTTCTATTCCTGTTATTTCATGAAGGAAATGAAAGTCTACTTTGCATCCCCATCACTTTTGCCTGTGCAACCAGAGTGTCCATGAGGGTTACAGATCTCCTTCATCACAGTGTCACCGAGGGCCGCAGGAGTGTGGATGGAGGAAATCCACCCACTCATCCAGAGTACAACAGGGCACCTAGAAATTTACGCTTTTAAACAAGCTGCCTAGATGTTTGCTAAGTTTGAGACCACCGCCTTTCTGGCTGTTCTCCTACCCTGTTTAAATCTCCATCAAAATTCATCTTATACTATGTCCAAATCATCTTTTTTTGTTTGTTTGTTTGTTTTGTTTTCTGAGGTAGGGTCTCACTCTAACCCAGGCTGACCTGGAATTCACTATGTAGTCTCAGGGTGGCCTCAAATTCATGACGATCCTCCTACCTCTGCCTCGCGAGTGCTGCGATTAAAGGCGTGCGCTACCACGCCCGGCCTTGTCCAAATCATCTTTATCAAAGCATTTACACAAAATTTAAATGCATTTATTTTCCCATTTTATATGCATACAAGGAGTTATTTAACACCTAACTCCTCCATTCTGCAAAGACAGAGACTAAGTGTGGTTTTGCTAACAGAATAGAATCCTCTTTTGCCAGTGTACACTATTACTGAACTGAGCACCAAGGATAAAAACTAGCTTCTGACCATGTTACTTGTGAATTATTCGAGAGCCAGACCTGTGAGTCACTACAAAGCAAAAACATACATAACATTTGACAATAAATAAGAGCTATGGACAAGAGAAAGAGCTTACAAACAACCTTGTAAGTAGGCTGTGGTGACAACCATGGCTTTAGCACTACTTCTTTCTCCTTCAGTTCTTGACTTTCAGTCCTTTTTTTCAGGGCTTACATGCTGCCTCACTGTCTATTCTCTTGCACTGAGAAAAACCATGTCTCCCCATATCATGACTGTCTCCGTGGTGTGGGAGATGGCAGGGCAACCTCAGGGAAGAACAGCAGTCGCTTAAGTGTCTTCTGTGAGTCTCACTCTGTGTGACTCAGATCACATCCCAGCACATGGCCATGAGACCCAGGCATGGAAATATAAAGAGTTATTTTTTTTTTCTTCTCTGCTGCCTGGCTGCACCCCCAAGCACATTATAGTTACACTCCTGGAGCCTCACTTTCTTCATGTTAAACAGAATCATGCGATTTGCCTCATAGCATTGTTACATCATTCCTGGGAGCAGGCTTCTTTCCACTCTGAATTTACATTTCTCATCGTATGCAAACTCTAATGATCGCTCTTGTGTATCCTGCCCACTCTGGTTTTAAATTCTTTCTCCATTCATTAAATGGCCTCTTCCTTCTTTCAGGTTTCAAGGTAGCCATCAGCCTCTGAGGCCCCTCTCTAGAGTAGCTGCTCCTCACAGCAGCCTATTTTGATTCTATGAGCCACAAAGAGTTTCTGGTTTTCCATTATTTTTGCCCATTTTCTTAATCACATGTTCATTCACCATTGTCCTATTAGAAGTTCAGTTCCTAAAGTTAAAAAATCTGTTCTGGGGCTGGAGAGATGGCTTAGCGGTTAAACGCTTGCCTGTGGAGCCTAAGGACTATGATTCTCCAGGACCCACGTCAGCCAGATGCACAAGGGGTGCATGCATCTGGAGTTCCTAGCAGTGGCTGGAGGCCCTGGCGCACCCATTCTCTCTCTCTCTCTCTCTACCTGCCTATTTCTGTATCTCCCTCTCTCTCAAATAAATAAATAAACAAAATAAAATATATTTTAAAAAAAAAAAAAAAAAAAAAAAAAAAAAATGTTCTGTCCCCTCATAAGCTATGACTAGTTTGAGTCCTAGAACCAAACCCTTTATTGTATCAGCACTGTTCAAAAAGGCAGTGTTGAGTAGACCTGCCCAGCCATCGTGAAGGTGGCTTTAAAGGAGATGTGTATTTTTCAAAGCAAATACAAAAAAACAAGAGTAAGCATATAATTCCAAATCATTTTATATATTCAGAACACATGAGCCTTTTCCTCAGTATCCTAGAGTAGCATATCAAGAAAAGCTTTCCTTGGAGACTTGAAGAGGGAATACAGTGATGTAAGCACATGGGGAGCAAGCAGCACCTCTCTTTGTTGGACAATATGAACGGGAGGGAGGGCGCTCATGTCAGAGGAAATAATGTAATCAGAACAATGCAGGAAGCTACAGCAAGGCCTCTTTGATTGGCCACCAAGTACAAAGTTATTTTTAAAAAGTCTGCAGGTTGGTGGAATAGCCAGAGCTACAAGGGGAATTGGAGTGTCATTTTATGTGGATGCTGTTTGAAATTCTTAAAGTAAGTGAGAATGAAAGTAGCCTAAAAGGGGGCTGTTGGAGACATTTGTCAGTGGTGAAGGTGCTTGCCTTCCAAACCTAACAGCTGGGATTTGATTTCCCAGTACCCACATAAAGCCAGATGCACAAAGTGGTACATACATCTGGAGCTCATTTGCAGTGGCAAAAGGCCTTAGCATGCCCATTTTCTCTCTCTCTCTCTCTCTCTCTCTCTCTCTCTCTCTTCTCTCTCTCTCTCTTCTGACATGATTCAAAGATGGAACATTAGATGAGAAAATGAAAATGGAATCTCAAAGCAATTATTTTAAGAAGGTTAGAATGTACTGCCACTCATACCTGAAGCTGACATTTTTTAGTCAATATGCCATCTAATCACCAAAAACCTACATACATTTCTTAATGCAAAAAAAAAAAAAAAAAAAAAAAAACGTGGAAAACTTATTTGGACCCATCTGAAATTGGGTCCCATCCCCCATTGTGACTTTCTTTATGTTTATATTTGTAAATATCATATACATACATATATGTGTGTGTGCAAATATCATAAACATGCATCTGCCTCTGAGATTTATTGTTTTGTTCATTCTTTTTATACCACAGAATAACAGGCTAAGGAAATATGCCTTTGAATTGAAAATGAACGACCTGACCTATTTTGTGCTGGCAGCTGAAACAGAGTCAGACATGGACGAATGGATCCACACCCTCAACCGCATCCTGCAGATCAGTCCTGAGGGGCCCCTTCAGGGCAGGAGGAGCGCAGAGCTGGCTGAACTGGGGCTGGGTGAGAGCTCAGAAAACCATCTCCCTGCCTTGGCCAAGTGTGCTGTGTGCCTCTGGTTCACTTAAGCTGGCAGTAATTGTACCAGCTGTCAGACGGGCTCATGGATCCCTGAATTATTTGCTCCTAGAAACCCTTCCTTTTACTGAATAGATGAATAGATATGGTCACCACACATTGGTATGATTTTACCTTGATAGTCCATGATTTGTGGCTGTCACCCAGAATTCCCATTTGCAAATCATGTGCCAGAAATGCAAATGTGTACACATATGTGTGGGAAGTATCTTATTCAAGGTAATTTGTGGATTTGGGCCTTTGGTTACATTTAGTTAGTAAAGCATTATTGTCTGTAAGAGAAATGTTCACAGCCTCCTCTAGTTACAAGGCATCTTTCATTCCTGCTTTATTGGTCATCGTGAGATGAACTGATATGTGGAAGTTTTATATTTTCGTAAGGTAGAAAGGAATTATTTCTCACCTAATTCTTTCACAATATTCTAATGCATTCCAGAGAAAGAGAAGGAAATGAGAAAGAGGGGGAAAGGTGAAAGGCTAACAAACCAAGACATAGCTATGTGGAAGTCAGGCCCTCCACTTGAAGACTCAGTCACTCTTCCCAAAATAAAACCATGTTAAGACATTTTGTATAGACCATGGTGCATTAGCCAAAGCACCCTTACACCCTTAAATAATCCCATGCTCTAAAGATAATGAGAAGAAAACTCCTGTTGATTTTAATACCATAGCTACATATGATAGTAGGTGCTTGACATCAGTTGATGTTTTCAGTGTTCTCCAGAGTTGAAGTAACTGAAGGCTTTTAAATTCTGCAAGAATTAGTGTGTGTGTGTGTGTGTGTGTGTGTGTGTGTGTGTGTGTGTGTAACAATACTTTAGGTTATATTGTTGACATAAGCCAATACCTAAGTACAGAGGTAGTCTGGTAAGTATACATGTCCAGAGTCCTCAGAACACAAGAAGATATTATGGCAGGGGTCCCAAAACGGTGATCAGGAGGTCTCGTGTCCATCTCTGATCACTTGACTGTATGGCATATTGGAGACAGGACAAAACGCAAGCTTAAGCTCACCAAAGTGCCTCCTCTGAGATCTGGAGTCCAACTCACATTTCTATGTCACAAATGAGAAAAATCTATGACTTGCAAATATCATTTACTAACCTGTGTTGGTCTATCTTTTCAAGATCCACTGGATAATTCAGTAACTTGTGAATCCACGCCAGAGGAAACAGATTCTTCAGAGAACAGCCTACACCCAGACTTTGCAAAAGTAATGAAGTTGACATTGAATTTACACGTACATTTAAGCTACTTGTTGCTTTCATGGAAAAGATAGAAATGGTTTCCTTTATGAGTGTAGACTAGGAAACAATTCAGAGCTTCTCAGCAAGTCAGGTGTTTTCCTGAGCATGTGCATGCTTCTTGAAAACAAAATGTTTTACAAGATTGGACAGGGATTAGCAGATGGAGTTACAACAATGATAAAACTAAGGGGCAAGCTGGGCGTGGGTGGTGGCACACACCTTAAATCCCAGCACTGGTGAGGCAGAGGTAGGAGTATCACTGTGAGTTCAAGGTTAGCCTAAGATTATATAGTAAATTCCATCCAGGTTATCCTGGATTAGAGTGAAACCCTATCAGAAAGAAAGAAAGAGAAAGAAAGAAAGAAAAGAAAGAAAGAAAAAAAGAAAGAAAGAGAAAGAAAGAAAGAAAGAAAAAAGAAAGAGAGAAAGAAAGAAAGAAAGAAAAGAAAGAAAGAAAGAAAGAAAGAAAGAAAGAAAGAAAGAAAGAAAGAAAGAAAGAAAGAAAAGACTATTTCTTGGCCACATAGTGTAGCTGGGACTTCATGAGAATCTTTAGATGCCAGGAACTAACAAAGGTCTCTCTGTAGTACCTCACAGAAACGGAAGACACAGTTAGGATGACACGGAATATGGAGAGGCTGAATCTGTTCTCACTGGACCCAGACATCGATGTGAGTCAGAATCCCTTCTGACACATACAACTGGCAATTCTAACTTAGAATGTCTTTTTCATCATGCATGTTTGGTAACTCAAGACTTTCTCAACTTTTTTAGACCTTGAAACTTCAAAAGCAAGATCTCTTAGAGCCTGAGCTTGTGATCAGACCATTTGAAGAGAAAGCTGCCAAGAGAGTCATGATCATTTGTAAAGCTCTCCACTTAAATCTCCAGGGATGTGTTACTGAGAATGAAAGTGATCCCATAACAAATGTACGTTTCTCTCCCCTTACACCCTAAGCCTGTCTGCCAGCATCATATCATCCCAGTCAGAACCTTTTCTTTCGCTACTAATTCCAGGCACTGACTTTACATTTAGTATAGCAGGGAGGAAAACCAATAGCACTTTGCAAATTACAGAAGTACACAAACACTGAAGTGGAATTCTTCACACTCATGCATAAACTTGCCTTTTAACTTAAGAAGCATCAGTAGGTAAGTGTTCTGGAATTCTTTGTGTGAAGCCATCAAAGTAGGTCAGTTTCCTAATGTCTTATTTGAATCCTTGTTGATACTTAAGATGACATTCATTTATTCACTGTGGTGCTGAGGAGAGAGACTCCAGGGCCCTGCATGTGTTAGCCAAGCATTCTACTACTAAGCTTTATTCCCCCAACCCTTGGATGTGTGAGACGGGATCTCACTATCTTGTCCAGGCTGACCTGAAACTCATGGAACACTTCTTGCCTCAGCCTCCCAAGTACTGAGATTAGACACAAGCCACCATGCATGGCTTATTGGGACTTTTAAAGTCCCATTTTTATTTTGATATTTCTTAGAGAAAAGCCAATGCTAAAAACGCTAAAAATTCACCCCTAAGATTTCACAGGATTCTTGATTACAACAAGGTGAAATAGGGAGTCAATAAAGTAGCATTAAATGAACATTAAAAGTGCAGGTGGTGCATGCATGACGCATATTCCAAAGGCATTGCACTCTGTGTGGAAACACACAGTATTCAGGAAGTCCTTCTTCTACCAAGGAATGCTCCTGACATTTTCCTCTTAGTACAAGTACACTGGTGGAGAGTTCTAAGCTGATTGCAAGTGCTTGTGTAGGAAGGGAACACTAAATGTCGAACTGTAAAAGGAGAAAATATAAATCACTTCTAATCCTTTTAACAGTCAGTATTTTCATGTGTTTCCTTTCCTTCTCTTCCAATGTATTCTGCTCTGGTTTTGAATAAGTCACCCCTCAATTGCCATATTATACCCCAAAGAAGAAAGCTTATTTCCTTACTTGATACAAGCTACGTGTGCTTTAGAAGGAAGGGCAGTGTTGAGTTGGCATTGTTAACTTGATTGGGTTATTGCAGTACCATGCCTGCCTCTGTCAGCAGTGGATGGAGCTAGCTCTGACAGAGAATAGTTGGCTGAAAAGATTAACTCCTTCAGAAGGCTTTTCCTACATAGCTACTAATCTTGTGTTGTTTCACCTCAACTTGCCCTGAGCCTCCTACCTCCTGCTGTAATATCAGGATGGGGTGCTGTAATATCAGGATGTGTCCATGTTATATGCACCCATTTGATGAGGAGAAGTCAGTGAGATGGGTACCTCTGACATCAGATCACCAGGCTCTTCAGCTTAGGAGTTGGGCCATGTGAGTCTCCTCTATGTAAATGGAGATAATAACAGCAACTATTTCAAAAATCATGTGAAAATCAAAATGAGATGGAATATATGGAAAGTTCTTGGTGTTTGGTGTAAAGTAAACATTTATTAAATATCCAATGTTATGGTAACATGCCTTTAATTGCTCTAAAACGTGAAAGATCTTTATATTTTTTGTGTTCTTTCTTTGTTTTTTGATTTTTTGTTTCGAGGTAAGGTCTTGCTCTAGCCCAGGCTGACCTGGAATTCACTATGCAGTCTCAGGCTGACCTCAGACTCACAGCAATCCTCCTAACTCTGCCTCCCCGAGTGTTGGTATTAAAGGCGTGAACCACCACTATGTGAGATGTTTTTTAAAAAGCTGAAATGGGGGCTGGAGAGATGGCTTAGCGGTTAAGGCACCTGCCTGCTAAGCCTAAGAACCTGGTTCCAATCTCCAGGTCCCACGTTTAGCCAGATGCAAACTGACACAGGGCACAATGCCGCACTTGACCACAAGGGGGTGCACACATCTGGATTTCGTTCACAGCAACTGAGAGACTGCTGGCGTGCCCATCTCTATCTGTCTCCCTCTCCCTCTCTCTCTGTCTCTCTCTGTGTCTCTCTCCAAAAATAAATAAAATAATTTTAAAAAAATTTTTTAAAGCTGAAATGGGAACAAACAAACAAAGCTCCCTCTTCCTTCATAATTACAACTGTGCACTACGTGTAAGTAAGAATGAAAGTGCAGTCATGTTCATCAGATTCTAAAAAATACTTACATGCTATGCCTACTATGCAGAAACTTCTAAGATCCCTGGTCTCTTAAAGACTTAACTTCTGGAAAAGATAGATAGTAAACAAGGAAAGACATTAGCAAGATTATTGAACAGTGTGCAAAGTTCTTTAAATTATGTGTAGATATGAGATGCAGAGGAACTGGAGACAGGCTACTATAGTATAGAAGGACTCTTGTAGGAAGTGACATTTGCACAAAGACTGAGACATTGAGAAAGCTAAAAAGGCAAGTCAAGAGACTGATTCTAGAAACTGAAAGGAGATGGAAGAGGCCAGACTAAGGCCAGATGGGTGTAAAAGTAAGGCGTAAGATTAGGCAAGTCTTAGAAGCCAAATTAAAGCATACAGGTTTATCCAAAAATGAGTGGAGAACATTAACAGGGATTTAAAGCTTTTTAAAATGATGTGGGTATGAATCATGCTGCTAAAAATGATTCCATCAGAAGGATGAATGAGGGGAGATAAGAGTTGTCAGTGATCACAGTGTGAAGTCTACTACATCACTTACTGTGTAGCTGGTACTGGGGCTCAGGAGAAGGAAGGAAGTCCATGTGTTGTAGTTCCTTTGTGTTGCTGGGACAAAATACCTGCAATAGCAGCTGATGGGAGAAAAAAAAAATTTTGGTGTACAGTAATGAGGGGATGCTTCAACATGGCAGGAAAAGAATAGAGTCTAAACATCATTTCTTGCCACAGCAGGTGGAAAATAGCAGCAAGAGAATGAGCTGAGCTCTGGCAAAGGGGAGTCTGGGCTATAACACCCCAAAGCTCACCCCCAGCAACACCCCTCCTCCAGCAAGGCTCCACCTCCCAAACTGCCACTAGCAGGGCACCAAGCATTCAAAACACATGAGTTTATGGAGGAAATCTGATTCAAACTACCACACTATGCATATGATTGATGTTCTGCAATCTGAACAACTGACAGATGTTCCCGGTGTGTTGGGAAGTGACAAGGAGGAATATGACAAGGATGAGGCCTGGGCTCTGCTTTGGACATTAGTATGCATGATAGTGCACTTTACTAAGAAGACAAGAGTGGAGGAAGAGCAGATTTGGTTAAAAACTACCACTATGAGCAAGTTCAACGTGCTAAGACTACTAAATACCTAAACAGAGAAGTGCATTGGGCAGAGTCAGGTACAAGTTTGGAACTCAGAATGGTGACTATGAAAGGAGAAATAGACAGAAGGTGTATTTTAAGCAGTGGCCTGGGAAGAACTATCTAGGCATTTCTACATACATAGAGGAAGGCCAGGTAGGAAACATTTAAATGATGAATAGTGAAGTGACCAGGAAAAAAAGGCCATTACAATAGAGATAAGCCAAGAGGTCAAGGGAGAACAAGGCTGCTGTATGGTTCATGCTGAAAGCTGTATATCTTGAAGTCCAAGAGGAAACCAGTAGACATGGCAAAGTAGGGATGTCAGTGACCATAGCAACAGCAATTTCCACGTATTTAAAGGGTGTTCAAAGTAATCAGATCAACCATGCAGGATATATATATATATATATATATATATATATATATATATATATATATATATATATATATGGCTAGACACCTAGAATCCTGGTTCTTGGAACCATTTGGAAATCTTGAGAAAATGTAATACAAATCTTTATGCCACTTACCACACTAAATAAAAGTAAATGCCCCTTATTATTTCATACATTAACACATACTAATAAAAATATTTTTAAATAGATTTTTTGACATAATAAATCCTTAAAAAGAATTAAGTTTAGAAACTAAAAATCAAGAATAATGGGCTTTTCATTCCACTGCTAAGGACATGTGACTCCTTCCACATGTATTGCATTTTTTGTGATAAGATGCATGTTCAGAAGCTACTAGTTTTATTTAGGCCAGTTCATCAGACAAGGAGAAGACCCAAGTTCTGAGTATGGCTTTTGTGTGTCCTTTCCTATCTGTCAGGCCAAAGGTTAAAGTTGATTTGAAATGTTTAAATGCCTGCATCATTTTCAACTTATTTTACAGTAGATACAAAAGTTAGAAAACTAGACAGTAGCTTTAAAAAAAATCATTTCACTGTGCTTCTAAGCAATCACACAGAAGCCAGTAATGAAGCAGCCTCGCCTTAGCCCCAGAGCAGACAGTCACTCATTGCCCATGTTTTGAAAATCTCTGCATACTTACTCAATGGCACTCTTTTATGAATGTAACTTATTAAACTTGTTGTTCTTAATTCAACAAGCATGCTTTAAAGTAGCTGAAAGAGTTCTAGTTACCAGCGAGCCAATGACTACCCTTCATAAGTGAACATCTAATGACTTCCTGAAAGAACATGCTCATGACAAGAAAACAGTATTTGACAGCGTGTAATTTTTTAGTCAGTAACTGAAAGCCAAATTCAAGTTGATGGTTGTATAGTCTAAATTATTTCTTTGAAAATAGGAATTGATTCCCCCCAAAAAAGAAAAATAATAAAGCTGTTTTATAGTAGTACACATTTGAAATTCCATGCCCTTGAATTTTTAGGAAGAGTACAGAACTCTAGACCTTCAAAACCTTTGAAGGTGCTTTGTTAAACAAATTCACATTGAAAAGCCAGACATTCAAAAAGTCAGCTTTGACATTTATACTAAAAAAGTGATTGGAAGAAATAAATGAATCACCATGTGAGTTTTAATTTCTGATGGGTTATCAAAATATCTAATTTATTCCCATTCATCAATCAAAAGTGAAAATAAAAATATAACAGTTAGGAGAAAATAAGGATTTTATTCTTTGACCTTCAAAGTCTTTGGAGTTTCTGAGTTATTTTCAACTCTTTTTTTTTCTCTTTTTTTTATTTTTTATTTTTATTATTATTATTTTTATTGACAACTTCTTTAATTGTAGACAATATCCCATGTTATTTCCCTCCTTCCCCCCACTTTCCCCTTTGAAACTTCACTCTCCATCATATCCCCTCCCCCTCTCAGTCAGTCTCTCTTTTCAGTTTGATGTCATGATCTTTTCCTCCTATTATGATGGTCTTATGTAGGTAGTGTCAGGCACTGTGAGGTCATGGATATCCAGGCCATTTTGTGTCTGGAGGAGCATGTTGTAAGGAGTCCTACTCTTCCTTTGGCTCTTACATTCTTTCTGCCCCCTCTTCCACAATGGACCCTAAGCCTTGGAAAGGTGTGTTTGAGATGTTTCAGTGCTGAGCACTCCTCTGTCACTTCTTCTCAGCACCATGGTGTCTTCTGAGTCATCCCAAGGTTGCCACCATCTGAAAAGAGAAGCTTCTCTAACCAAAAGTGAGAGTAGCATTAATTATATGGGTGTGGACATTAAGAGAAGTGCTTACTAGGCAGTTTGGTGAGCATAGTATATACATTTAGCGAGTCACCAGCTAGGGCTCATGACTACCCCTGTTGTACGTTTTCAGTATCAGGGATATGTGTTCCCTCCCATGGAGTGGGCCTCCATTCCAATTAGAGAGCAGTTGGTTTCCCCCATAACAGACATGCCACTATTGCACCCGTTGGCTCATTTGGCCTGGATGGTCAGATTTAAAGCTTGCAGTGTTCACTGTTGAGTACCTTCACTGGTGTTTTCTCTCTCTCCCATTGACTTGCATGCAGTGTAGCTTTTTCCAACTTTCTGTCAGCTGGTCCTCATGGAGGAGGCTTTCAGCTCAGCTCCAGAAGGTTTTCTCAGTGAACTTGCCACCCAAGTATGTGGAGTCTTCAGCAATAGGGTCTTACCATCTATTTCTGGTGGGAAACCAAGGGCCTTGGCAATGGCCTATAATGTTTTGGGGGTATCTGTGACCTCCCTGGCCAACAACTCACTTGGAGGTATCCCATCCCTGGCACTGAAAATTTTCTAGTAACAATCTATGGCTTTTGAGTGTTCCATTGTCCAGAAAAGTAGGTTTATTTTCAACTCTTAACAGACTATCATGACCACAAAACAGTAGTTTTTTTATAACTTTATAATATAAAGTTTTTACTTTGTAATTATTTAAATTTTTAATTTTATTTTACACTTGGAATTATATTTCTAATAGTGAGGGAGGCTGGCAAGTATTACTGTTAATGATGGATTAGATTATACCTCTGTTACAAACTGGTGATATTACCGAATTTCAAAGGATAGGGTGTATTTAATGAATTCTACAGGAGAGTCAATCTATATCATAATGAACTGATTTTACCATAATAAGGTCCTTTTGTATAACTTATTTGTGCACAGCAAACTGGCAGATGACAAGTATGAGTTCAAAACTAAATAGCACAGACCAGAGAAAAATGAGAACTTTCCTTAACCCAACTTTGTGTTCCCCTTTCTCTATTACCCAATGCACATGCACGAGGGGTTACCAAGCCTTAATATCTCTCAAATGCTTCTCCCTTGCATCCTCCTCCAACTCACTTTTGTCTCCACTCTGATCCCACTCCAATGTTCTGTGTCCTTTCCTGTCACTGTCTTTGCACATGCCACTCACCCTATCTAGGAACCCCTTGAACCCATTCTCCCTAATTCCTACTTCTTTAAAACTAAACCAAGAAATTTCAGTTTCTTCTCAGAATGCAACACTATTGCATTTTCCCTTTATATCCTATTTTCAACTTCCTTCTTGGCATCTGGAATACAGGTTAAGGGAGAGGCTCACAGAACATTCAAGGACTCCATAAGTGGGGAGCAGAAAGTCACAGTACGGAAGTGGCCTGCCCCTGGGTCTGTCAGGATCGGAGGAGACAAGTGGAAAAACTGACAAGTATAGTCTTAATTCTTTTGAACCAACATGCAAGTTGATTGAACAAGTAAGAGATAGATGATAGATAACGAAATCTGTATTTCTAACTGTTGGAGGACATACTTACAGATAAGAACAACTAGAAGGTTAGACAGAACCCCTGAGTGCTTGGATTCAAAATGAAGGTGTAACATGAACTTGGTGGGTTTCAATAAGCATTCATATACAGATAAAGAGAAATCTGCAGATGAGTGTTGTAGGTGTGGAAGAGAATGCTTTGGTGAGGTGAAGAAATCCATGAGCCACAGCCCTGGGATCTGAGGCCCTTTTCAGGGTACAACAGTGAGCCCAGGAGAGTGTGCTTTCCACACCTCTTTGCTCTGGTGCACTGTGAAGAGGTGCATGGAGAAGGCTGCTGGGTGGGTGGTGGCTCTTTGTGGGACCATCTGCTTTTTGCTTTTTTTCCATGCAGATTGAGCCATTTTTTGTGAGTGTGGCACTTTATGACCTCAGAGACAACAGGAAGATTTCTGCCGATTTTCATGTGGACCTAAATCACCCTGCTGTCAGACAGATGCTCCCAGGAGGACCCCTATCTTTGGAAAATGGCAATATTGACACCGCCACTCCCCGACAATCAGAAGAACCCCACATCAAGGGACTTCCAGAGGAATGGCTACAGTTTCCTAAGCAGGTGGCACTTTTGTTTGCTTGGGTGGAACAGAGTTCTTTCCAATAAATCACATAGGATTGGTAATTTCCCAAATAAAATTCCTTTAACTTGTCCTTTTTAAAAAAAATGATTTTTTGAATGTCTTTAGGGAGGTTTTTTTTTTTCTATAACGATAAAAGGTTTATTTTGGCTTACAGTTTGAAAGGTTTCAGTCCATGACCCACAAACCCTTGGGGATCAAAATGCATCAGGGCCAAGAGTGTATATTAGAGTAAGATGCTCACTTCACTGTGGATGGAAAACAAAGAAAGGAAGAATATTGTTGGCAGTTACTAGGTACTTTCTTTGTACACAGGCTATATTTTCTGTAAGTAATCCACATTTGGAAATCGTTTTGGTGGCCAAAATTGAAAAGGTCCTCATGGGAAACATTGCAAGTGGTGCTGAGCCTTATATTAAGAATCCAGATTCCAACAAGGTAATGATGATTTTTTTTTATAAATAATCTCAATGACTTGTAAGAAATAAAGTCACACTGCCTTCCTGAATTATCAAATTTGATTTTAAATATTCACTATCAGTGAAACAAATATCACCACAAAAAATATTTGAAGTATATATTTTTGGTTTATGTCTCTTTGATTCAGAAGTTCCTCACTTCTGGGATCCTGTTAGTAGAAATAAAATTAACTTTGGATTAAAATTTAACCCTAGAGATCAAAGAATTGACAGAAACAATGAAGTTAGGAGTCTAAATAAGTGAAGTCAGTTTGCTGAGACATCAGTAATACTGCTAATAAGATCTGTGGGAAGTAAGACAAATGGTTATATGTGAAATTATAATAACACCTAAATGAAGAAAAAACAGGGGTAGGATACTATAAATAGTCTGAAACACAGTCACCCTCATTCATCTATTGTCTAGGCAGCAGTAAGCTGTGGGTTGATCCTTAGCTTTGAAAATAATATTTCGTTTACTTATTAAGCAGTCAATGACTGCTTCCCTGCTATAGTAAGAATTCAAAAGGTATGAGAGAGCAATGGGCCCATGAAGCCCTTGACAGAACAAGTCTTCTGATGAATACAAATGTAGAATGCAAATTTAATCACTTTCATTCTAGATTTTAACTTCTCATGTACAAGGGAGGAGAAGGAATAAAAATACCAAACTGATATACCAAGACAAGGGTATTTTCTACATTTGTAATTTTCAGACTGAAAATAAAATGAAATGTTTTGTGATAGTTTCAATCAAGTGGATTACGTCTATAACCTGTGGATCAGCAAGGGAGAAATCTGTGGAATTTCACAAGATAAAACAGAAAAGTGTTTTATTTACATGTACAATTTGTAAATAACTTGTCCTAAACAATGCTTTTAATCTATGTTTTCCTTAGTTTGCACAAAAAATCCTAAAATCCAATAGGCAGTTCTGCAGCAAATTGGGGAAATACCGCATGCCCTTTGCTTGGGCCGTAAGGTAAGTCAACAATTGCAACTAATAGCATAGAAATGCATTTATAGTCTACATGGAAGCTTTAGGCTTTTCTGTTGTTGTTGTTGTTTTCAAGCATCTCTAGCAAAAGCTTCTTGCTAACCTAACTTGTGCAAATGTAGATCTCTGAGATGGCTTAGTGGAAAATAACCCTTGCTGTTGTAAGAAGGAGGACCTGAATTCAGCCCACATGAATGCTGAGAGTAGTGGCATGTGCCAGTACACCCAGTCCCAATGCAAGGGAGGTAGACAGGGAAACCCTGGGGGTCACTGGCTCGAGGTTCAGCAAGAGACCATGTCTCAAAGTATAAAGTGGACAGCATTTGAGAGAGATGCCTCTGGCCACACCCATATATATGCAAATATGTATATAAACACACACACACACTGCACACACACATACATGCATAGAAAGAGCTTTGCATAGACCCTTCAATGATTTATATTGTTAGCTTGACAGGACTTAGAGTCACCTAGGAAATTAACCTCTGAGCTTGCCTGTGAGAGATTATCATCATTAGATTAACAGTGGTGGAAAGACTCACTTTAACTGTGCACAGCATCCTTCCATGGACTGAGGCCCTGGATTATATAAAGAGAGAGGAGAGGGAGAGAGCAGGCTGAGCACCAGCTGTCACTTTGATACTGCTGATTCTCCAGCTACTTTCCCTTCCTGCCTTAGTTTCTAGCTTGCAGCTTGTTTCACAGCATAGTTTTGAGTGTACCCTAAAACATTTTTGTCTTTTAATGCAAGTGTCATTAAAATAGTAGCAGTGACAGTTGCTCATGACCATATTTCTACCCAGATGCTTCAGTACACAAAGATCCCATTCCTATAAGCAGCATTATTTGAAAGTAATCGGGTGGGTTTGCAAATTTGGCACCAGCTGTACTACCATTTTGTAGCAAAATTATTAGCCTTGGAATAAGCATTGAGAACACAGATAGATACACACAATATTTTCCCACTCACTGGTTCTAGAAAAAGTTGGTTTTACAAGTATGTCCTATTACAAATGGCGTATCTCCCCCAGAATCTTAAGTGTCCAAGTCCTTGCTTGGCCTTTCTCATGCTTTTTGTTGTTCTTGTTAAGCGTGCCCCGTTTGACATTGTAAATGGACTAACGTACAATTCTCAATTTTCTTTAAAACTAGTCAACACTAAAAGAAACTTTCACTGTCATAGCTGTACACTTTAAAAAGATGCAGACTGTTGCTATTACCCAAAGCCCCCTGTGCTGAGCACATCCTCAGCAAACTCTGGTACATTTCTATGTGAACTTTTCTAGTGACTGAGCTCCACTTACAGTGGATCCTTTTTGTCTGTCTGAATTCATTCTTTATTATTTTTTAAATTTCCAGTTGCTTTTCTTTTGTTCAGCCTTCCACATGCCAGGCAAATGTTCTGCTTAATTTTGAGACAAAGTCTCTCTGTATAACTCATGGTGGCCTTGCACTCAGTGTCTTCCTGCCTCCACCTCCCTGGTGCAGGGACTACACCATGTGTCCTCATGCGTGGCCCTAAAAACCATTTTACCATTTATTGTCTGTAGCTACAAAACAAAGTCTAGGGCAGAAAGGAACATGTTTCTAATTCTAGCACTTGGCTGATTGAAACAGAAGGATCAAGAATTGCAGTCTAGCCTGGGCTACACAGAGACTTTGTCTTAGAAAAGATTGTATAAATCTTTATGTGCCTCCCATTATACTTTCAGCAAATGGAATTGTCAAGAACCCCAACTTCTTCTACTTTGGCCAATCATCACTTTCTCTTCAGTCATAACCTGAATGCTGTGGTCCTGGACTTTCCCAATGTCTTAATCATTGGTCAGTTGTGGCTGTGGAAACAAAGTCCCACGTCCCAGCTTCCTGACACATCTCTGTAAATGAGTTTGTCTTATAGCCACTGGAAAGAAAATGTAGAGGTCAACTATAGGTTGTACATCACTGTGCACAAACTTCTCTCTGGGCAACATTTTTTCATGACCTTCATTATGAGTGTCCAATCTAAATGAAAGGTTTCCTTGACAAGTAGTAGATATGAGCAAAAATAAGAACTATGCAATTCAGCTACATTAATGTATTTGAAGCCACTAGTTCAGTAAAAAACAACACATATGACCCAGTTTAACTTGCTCTTAGGTTGGGAAATGCATCATATGGATATTAGCATGTCATATGCATGAACAAGAGGCCTATACAATATTTACCTAAAAGTAATTTTCAGGTTCAAGGGTTTTATTCTATTTTCTTGATTTTTTAAATCAAATTTGTATCAAAATTAAAAGGTGATGTCTTATCTTCCCTCATTCACTACTTAACCAAAAAAATTAGTCAGTTTGAAGGAATCTAAACATATTGTTCTGATAGTTTCCTGGCCTATTTTTTTGTTAATTTATATGAATGCTTTATGGTTTGATATGCTTTTAACTGGCAATTTCAGCCTGTTACTGAAATATTTGGATAATTTAAATAATGATAAAATAATTAAAGGCCTTATGTGAGAAGAAATAAAAATCAGGCATTACTCTACTGTTAAATAAAAGGCAGCCTTTTCTTTGGCACATAATCACTCATGGAGGAAGCTGACATAAGCAAGACACATAGTAAACAGCCATTGTCCAACATTATCACTTAAATAAAAGCAACTTATATTTTTAAATTAAGTGCCTGCAGTTCTAGTGAAATGGATCAAGGAAGGAAATAAAGATTCCAGTTAGTGTTGTCTTTATTTAATGTAAAAATCTGACTCACATTTCCTGCATTTTCTCTTTATATCTGTCCTAAAAGTTCAGGCATGGACCCATCCATCTTCACAAAAACATTTCAGGAATCTCTTTCTGCCCACATATGCAACCTGTTCCTGTTTCACTACTCATAAATCTGACCAGTGCCACCCAGAGCTCAGTGACTGTCTTCCCCAGGTTAAGAGATGTTAAAAAATAATTTTTAAATAACATAGCCTCTGTTTCCACCCCCTCAGTACTCCAAGGTTTTGATATAAGTTCCTAAATCAAAGGCATCATAAAACATAGTTGTAATATGAACTACTCCCACTGTAGATGCAGAGTTGAAAGGGAGCATTTAGATAATGTTTATATATAAGTTGTAGATAAATGAAAATTTTGTCTAGGAAATTGAATCTTTTTATTTTTGTAAGTTCCTAGGGTTTCTTCTATGACATATTAGATATGTCCCTATTTTAATCTCCTTAAAGACAAAACTCTGTGAGCAGTAACCAAAGACTTATCTAAATAAATACTATTTTTCTTCAGATCTGTATTTAAGGACAACCAGGGAAATGTGGACAGAGACTCGAGATTTTCACCATTGTATAGACAAGAAAGTAGCAAGACCTCAGCTGAGGACCTCCTGAAACTGGTCTCGGATTATCGAAGGTGTGTTTTCATGGGGTAGCAGTTGTCACCCTCGCCTCACAGATTACAGAATATAAGATGTTCTAGATGTTCTTGAAAATAATGTAAGTTGTTGTTTCCATTTGTTCCTTCCCTCTGCAATGACCCTCAGTGACCTGAGTCTCAACTGGCCAAATTCCTCCAAAAATAGGTGTTTTCAAGTGACTTCCAATTGGTCAAAACAGTGACATTAGAAACAATTCGTCAGAATTCTATGGAAGGAACATGAAATGTTATTACATAATTTATCTGTAGCTGCACAGCCCACACACTTAAAATTCAGTATCCCGAAATCTCAACATCACTTACTTTACTCCATGTCCACAGTTTGAACTCTCTCTTCCACTTGCTACTGGCTGGCAGAGGTCAGCTAGAGGTGGAATGTCCACATCTAAAACAGGTGCTTAGCTATTGGCCAGTTTATGCTGGCCATTGGCTGAGACGACAGTGCACCTGTTGGCTATAGAGCTTTGCTTTTCTCTAGGAGCCCTTCATGAGACACATGCACTTCATTGCATTACTTAAACTATTAGCCCCCATACACACAGTAGTCCTGTACCCTATTTTTCTTCAGTATTACTTCTCTGTCTCTCACACTTAAGAATCAGAAGTCTCATGTCAACTAATTCTTTCTCACCCCTCCCAAAAAATGTGATATTACAAGTGTGATTTATATTTTCTGTCACATCAACAAATTACATCTATTTAATTAGCAGGGAAGTTTGCCAATGCTCTCTTTTATTCCGGAAATTGATAGAAAACAGAGTAAAGATGAGATGGAAACTCTTAGATAAGGTGCTGTATCAATCTTAATTCTTTGTGATCCAATAATAATACTCATGACATAGGGGACCTTCCTCCCTCTGCTCACCAGACACACTGGCCAAAACCCACAATGGAGGTGACAAATGGTAACAAACTGTAGGGGGGAAAACAGATTTTTGCTGATGGCCAATTTATGTGGTATAAATTCTCCTGTTGTTGCTGACTGAAAGCTACCAATGGCCCTTACAGTTTATAGAAGTAACAACCTCAAGGGCTCAGATCATCTTATGTGATGCAATGAGAGGAAATGATGAACTTTGAGTACTTTTTACCTTTTGGTGTAATTTTTTTTAATGTTAAATATAATTTTATGCTGGATATGGTCAACAGCTATAAGATGAAATTCCTAAAAATTAATTATTAGGCTCTCCTAAGCTGGGTGTGGTGGCTCTGACAGACTGCTATAATCATTTCTTCTTTTAAAAGTAGATTTCTTAGAGATGTGAGGCTTGACGTTATTATCAGAAATTTCCACACTTCTATAAAGATTTGTGAGACAGGCAGTTTCAGTAGAAAGGGAGGAAGGAAAGAGAAAGACACCAGGGCCAGGGAGTGAATGTGGCTAGGGGTAATAAGGAAGGGAGCTTGCACTCATGAAGGTGTCAGGAAGGATTTCCGGCTCCTGATCTGTTGATGAAGAGGAAAAAAATACAGACTCGCACCACTGTAGTAAAGACGAGCCTTGCTCTTTCACCTCCTGTTGAAAAGACAAAACTAAGTTATTGACCATTATATTCATCTGGCCTTTAAAATAAATAGAACATAAAAAATAAGCTTAAGATAGTCCCCAGGATCTTTGCAACTTGACTCTTTCCTGATTATTTATTTTTAGTTGCTCTAGCACATAAGTTTAACAGGAATTAAACTAACTACACAAGATCAATCCAGGATTATTTAGGGTCTGTGATTTACCCTTCTCAAAGCTCAGAATTATGCAATATATTGGTTTTTCTGTAAATATGAAAATAATACAGCTGTGTGTTTATGTATTTTCACAGGGCTGACCGAATAAGCAAAATGCAGACCATCCCTGGAAGCCTGGATATTGCCGTTGACAACATTCCTTTGGAGCATCCAAGTATGATAATGATGTCATCATTCAGTCATAGAGTTTCAAGTGCTTTCTGGGTTTTTGTTGGTTGTTTTTTAGATTAACTGACTGGAAATAAGATTTGGGTATATTTGTTCTCAAAGTGGAAATGGAATTCATTATAGCATAGAAATATGGGACCTCATATTTCACATTGAGACAAGCAATGAGTATCATCTATAAGCAAACGATACTGTGCACAGCATAACAATTATCTGTTATATAAATCCGCATTTAATATCCAGTAAGTTATTAAACTCTATCTATCATGTAATTGTTAAAATCATGGAGGCTTACAAGTGAGGACAGTCCAGTTTAGGAAGACTAATGAACTGGTGAGTGGAGATTGAGAGAATTTAATTTCTGTCCAGTTCATCTGACTGATGGTGCAGGCTGGTTCTACCACACCCCACTATAAAGGAATTGCTCTCAATATATGTGTGGCGACCCAAGCAGCTAAAATACTGTTATTATACAGAAGGGATCTATCTCATTAGAATATAGTCAAAATTCCTGCTTTTAGTAACCTACAAATAAGGGTTTTGGAATGTAAAATGACTCAAGGCCTCCAATAAAGAATGATGACCAGTGAAGACTAGTGCCACAGGTTATGGGTATCTCCTCTAGTACTATTAAATTTTCCATTCTCATAATTTTCCACAAATCATTTTAATATGAACTATACTGATCCATTCTAACTTTAGCTCTGACCCCAAATCATTTTTACATTGACTGATAAGAAAAAGCAGAGGATAAACAAAGCCATTTCCTCTACCTGATTGGGGTTTTTATTACCTCTGAAAAAGAAAACCAGCAAAAGAGAAAGATAAATATTCTCACTGAAAGAATTGTAGGGTTTAGAGGCATTTCAGCATACGATAAAACATTGGAATGGATTTATGGTTAGATATTAGAACTTTTATGATTCACAAACACATGTAGCTGAATAATTTGTATTTTCTGAATGCAGAAGGTTCTCTATGGGTAAAGAAAAGTAACAGGGCTGGCTCCCCCAAAACTACAGCTTCAGCCTCCCAATATGTAGTGAAAGTTTTGATTTATACATTCTTAAAGGTCTTTTTTTTCTCTTAGGCTACTACTACATTGTAAATGTTAAAAGTTGGCAAAAATTAAAGAGAAAAAAACTATAACATAATATGCAGAGGGCTTCTTTAATATAAAAGCATTCCATATGGAAAAATGTGTATTGATCCACCAGATACTATAAATAGTCCACTGAATAAAGTTTTATTCTGCCATATGGCTGTATGTGTATTATTTTTAGAATAATATAATAAAAGTCAATGGGTTAATTCCTTATCTTATAAAATCTAGTTAGTGTTTTTAAAAGACCATCAGCTAATATTTGCATTTTAAATTTAAATTTAAATAAAACGAAACAGAGATAAAATATGTATAAATCCATCTAAAAGATTTACCAAGACATGAGTTTTAGTAGTAAATATATAACTTCATTATCTATCATGCCCACATCCCATAACATTCTCATACTGGCAACACTTGGAGTCACTTGGGGCATAATAGGAAGTTTCCACAATGATTGGACTCATTTTAAGATATGTTTAGCAATGCTTATATTATATTATAATTATATTATATAATTATATTATATAATTATATTATATTATAATTATAATTATATTATAATAACAAACTCTTATTTTCTGATTTTTTTAAGACTGTGTAACATCGTCCTTTATCCCTGTCAAGCCTTTCAACATGATGGCTCAATCAGAACCCACAGTGGAGGTGGAAGAATTTATTTATGACTCAACCAAGTATTGTCGTCCTTACAGAGTATACAAAAATCAAATTTACATTTATCCCAAACACCTCAAGTATGATAGTCAGAAATGTTTCAACAAGGTATGGTATAAATTTCTGAAACATTATCTTCTCAGATCAACATATTTAAACCATATAAGACATCTTGGAAATGCAATGACAAATAACTGTGAGGCAGCACTTGGCAATGGGAAACCATTTGGAGGAAATCTTTAGTAAGAGGTTGATTCATCTTAGAATTCATCTTGAGACTATTTAAAGATTAATGGTTTGCAATGGCTTCAGATTTATAAAAGAATTAATTTAGTTGGAATTGTCTATCTTGGAATTCTTTAAAAATGCATGGTTGTGTAACACCAACAATCCTTTCTGCAGTCTGCCCTTCACAAGTTGAATCTAAACCACTTTTTTGTTTTTATAACACTCTGGAAATAGCATGCATACCCCTGCAATGTGAGCTCTTCATTTCCTTTCATATCTCTCCAAATTTTGCTATTTCTGAGTATTGTGGATAATGTCCCAAGACAATGTTGGCTATTCTACATTTTCAGCTTTAATTAGCAGCTACTTATTTTAGGTACGTGGATTGTTTAGGATTAAGAGGTATTTAAGAGGAAATTACAATTTCCATTTCCCCTCACTGTAATTTCAGGCACGAAATATAACGGTGTGTGTTGAATTCAAAAATTCCGATGAAGAAGGTGCCAAGCCCGTGAAGGTGAGCTGTGTCGGGGGTGGGGGGTGGGGTGGATACAGCATGAGGGGGAAGTCAGCAGGGCCATGTTACCAGAGGTGAGCAGGTGCTCTGGCCCTTTGCACCATTGGTGGGCTTTTTACATGTGTGGTTAAATGAAAGCCAAGTTTTGACATCTGTTTTAGATGTTCTGAAATGTACCTGATAGAATAGCTATCACTAAAGTATCTACTAGAAAGGCTGGTTTTTATAGTTCTCTTGGCTTTTCATGGTTTAGAAACAATGAAGCCACCCTAATGTGAAATAAATGCAGAGAGTCCCACGTGGAAGACTCTGCCCTTTGCATAGATGAGCCCACCTCTTCCTTCTGCATACTTGATTTGAAATGACACAGACAGCCAGCCTTGTGTGATCTGTACAGAGAGCTATGGCCAATGCAGGAGGTCCCAGAGGGCTCACCATTATGGAAGGTGTTGTGACCAAATGCCTGAGGAACTGAACAATAGCTGTGAAAAGCCATTGCCAGGTGTTGTTCATATGAGGTAGTAATAATGGTTAAAACCACGAGGTTTGTATACACTGTGCTATTTTCACAGATAAAACTTGAACTTGATGGCATTTTTAAAGTCCATATATATTGATAAAACACAGGGGAAAACTATGTTTAGTGGACCTGCTGCCCAGTTTTCCAGTTTCAGAGAATCAAGAGGGTTGAGAAAGTAAAAACAAAGTTAATTTCTAACTAACCTTACCATTACCTGAGATTATTTCTCAAAGCACTGTCAAGTACAAATCATATACTCTGATTAGTGCTTCTGAGAAGGTTGTAGCCTTATCCAGAAGAGTAATAATGAACTAGGGAATGAATGAGTCATGCAGAATAAAGAGGAAGAATTTTTTTAACTAACTGTAGATGCTGCCAGCATTGATAGGTATGAAGGTTCTCTACAGCATTAGTCCCAGGGGAGAAAAATTAAAGTTCAGTTTGATCATCAAGCAAACAAAGACAGTGGCCAGACAGCAAGCTCAGCAGGCCCTGCTGGACTGGTGATTAAAATGAGGAACATTCTAGAAAAGAGGAACAATCTCAGGCACGTGAGCCCCCTAGTTCATTGCATTCTAACCACAATAGAGGGATAGGGTAGGGCCAGATGTGAGACTCAGGGAAGGGCCCTGAGCTCTGGGCAGAGGAGCCTGCCTCTCTGTATAACTGCAAAGTCCATTCTCAGCCCAGCTTCTGGCCTGATTAGAGTCTGGGATAGAGTAATACAGTGTGGGAGAGCCTGGAGCCAGTTGTGTCCTTGCAACTCAGCCTTCATGGTTAGAAGCTGGTGTGCCTAAAGCTGGGATTCAGCCAACTTCAATCGGGATCTGAACTTGGAACCAGACAGAGTTAGCTCCATGGACCCCATCAGGAAGTCATGCTTCGGGGATCCATCTTGAATACATTCACATATCTCATGGTCATTAAAAGTCATGCAGCAAAGTGTTACAGCCCTGGTGTCATATCTTCAGATACTCTTTAGTATCCATTAGATAATAAATACAGAGCCCAGTATGCCAAAGACGTTCAAAGTCAACTTGACTGCAGGTCAACCTAGGCAAGTTTATCAAAAAGAATGCCTTGGTCCTGAAATTGGTAAGTGGAGCTGTGACTGTTTTCACTCGGAGGTTTTATCAAGCATTCATAATTGTTTATAACTCTTTCAACAGTGTATTTATGGAAAACCTGGAGGGCCCCTTTTCACCTCAGCTGCCTACACAGCAGTTCTACACCATTCTCAGAACCCAGATTTTTCTGATGAGGTAAGAACCAGGCCCATGCTACCCCAGCAGCTCCTAAAACTCATTGGACAGGTGGGTCAGATAGGGCCTGGCTAGACTCACCACAGACTGAGGACATGCTGGGGCAGCTGTACCTTCCCCGGATTGATACGTGGCATTGCTCAATCACTCCTGGAGGGTGTTGTGAATATGCCTGTGGGTTTAAATACAAGATGGACCTTTAAAAATCTGATAGTATTATTTTATCATTCTTCACAAAAGAAACTAATTGCATCATTTATTCACCTGGTGAGTACAGTAAAGATTATATTAGAATAACTGACCAGTCAGTGGCAGCATATCATGACATAATGAGAATAGCAGAGGAGTAAAGGACTACTTAATACTTCTCCATGGGCTCTTGAGGTTGGCTATGAATGAAATGCCTTCTTTTGTTTTTCCTACCATTATGTATCTTCAAAAATATTTTAGCTTTTGTAACTAGCTTAACTCCCTGATATGTGAAGAATAAGAAAGCTTGTAAACCTTCCAGTTCAGAGATCATCAAACTTGACCCTTCATCAGATTTATCCAGGAGGCTTTTTAAAGCAGAGATTTGGGGATTCACTGAGATTTTTGTGTTTCTAAACAAGATTCCAGATGACACAGATGCTGCCATGGGGCCCATATTTTGAAAACTACAGACCTTAGTCCTTTCTTGAACGACATGAAATTAAATTAGCCAGACACATAGGGGTTCCAGCAAATGAGCTGTGGCCATCACTCTGTTGCTCCACACAAGGTCCTGAGAACAAGTGAGTGCAGGATCTTGGAATTCCAGTGTAAAGTGGTTATCCGAAGATATGGAACCTTGTCTCAGAAAAAACAAAACATATTACTGACTATATCACCCTGTTAATTACTCAGCACTACATAGCAACTATGGCCTTGGGGTCCACCTCTGTCCAGTTCTATTCAGTAGAAAATGAAATGTATTTAACTCATTATTTAGCTACCAAAATGCCATATTTCACATGCTTTTGCTATTTATTAAAGAAAAAGGTTTTATGCTTAAAGTTCATCAGTTACTACCACCCTGTGTCTCAGAGATGTGCATGTGAATTGTTTGGGGATATTATTAAAATGCACGTTCTTGGGTGGTGTCTGAGAGTCTACATCCTTAACGAGTAACCAGCTAACACTCATGCAGCTGGCCCATGTGCATACTCTGGGAGACGAGGACATATTGATGACTCAACATGTAACAGTTCCTTGGCCTTGTCTTCCTTACATTCTACAGTTCTGTATATGTATGAGCTTATGCATTTGTGTGTTTAACCCAAACTCCTGTAGCATACATAATTATATGAGAAACACTAGTTAATCTAAATGATCCCCCACCACACTACAGGAGTAAAAGCAGATACCTAACAGCCAGCATCACGGATATTCCCCCCCGAGTTAAATCAGTATTGTGAAACATGGACCTAGATTTCAGTTGGACTTTTTTAAGGGGGTTCTTTTGTGCTGACCCCAGACGAATGATTTTCATCTCAGGCCATATCTGATCTCTTTCCTTGCAGGTAAAAATTGAGCTGCCAACACAACTCCATGAGAAGCACCACATTTTGTTTTCTTTTTATCACATCACCTGTGACATCAATGCCAAAGCTAATGCCAAAAAGAAAGAGGCTCTGGAAACATCAGGTACTTACCAGCAGGAAGTGACCTGAACTAGCTTCACACATCGTGCATTTGACTTGAGTTAGAGTACATGCATCTGATTGGTTGAAATTTTTAGTGAATATAATGTTCATAGATGACAGATAGGTACATGTTTCCTCTTACTGTGGATGTTTGTGCTCAAAAGTTTCTCTGTCTTCTTTGCACAGTGGGCTATGCTTGGCTTCCTCTGATGAAACATGATCAAATAGCATCTCAAGAATATAATATCCCAATAGCAACAACCCTGCCTCCTAATTATTTAAGCATTCAAGATTCTGCAAGCGGAAAGGTAATGAGTATTGAATAATTAAGTTAAAAATGGCATAGGTAGTCTTTCTTCTCTTCTGCTTAAACTACAATAGTATTTGTGTCCCCTGTACTTAGGAGGGACGTTAACCTAAAAATAACAAATCTCTTACTTAGTTTATGACCATAGGAAATGAACTACTAAAAATGGCTTATCAGGGCTGGAGAGATGGCTTAGTGGTTAAGGGGCTTGCCTGCAAAGCCTAAGGAGTCGTGTTTGACTCTCCAGGTCCTATGTAAGCCAGACACACAGTGACGCAAGCATGCAAGGTCACACATGTACTCAAGGGGACAAATGCATGGAGGCCCTGGTGTGCCAATTCTCTCTCTCTCTTTCTCTCTCTCATGCATAAATAAAAGACAATATTTGGGCTTGCCTCAAAAACCAAAAAAAAGAGAAAAGAAAAAAAAAACGGCTGCCCAAAACTCTATCAGTCTCATCTCAAAGATGGCCAAGTATGTCTGCGTCTTTTCCATCTGCTATAGGCAGTGTAAGCGTAATGGTTCAGAATGGCAAATACCATAAACTATGTAACTATTTCCTTCATCTGAAGCCGTCACAGTGATGGCAGCAAACTCTTTATTTTATTTTTATTTATTTTTTATTGCAGCATGTTGGGAGTGATGTGAAATGGGTTGATGGTGGCAAACCACTATTCAAAGTGTCAACATTTGTTGTATCAACAGTGAACACTCAGGTGAGCACCTTTCCTGCAACAGGAGCATCTCCTCCAACACATAGAGTCTGAAGGTACAGGATGACACACATCATCCTGTGACTAGCCTTCAGGACTGAGTTCATTACCTCCCAAGTTGAAGAGAGACACGCAAGGTTCTATTGCAAGTGAAAGTAAAGGAGAACTCTTCATAACAAAAGACCCCAGAAAGATGGATGGTTGGCCAGCACTCTAGAATGGGGCATTTATGTTTGACTCTCCTTTATATAAATTAAGCATCAAATTAGGATGCGCTTTACTGCTTAAGTTTAAATGTATATAGGTACCTTGATCAGTTGGTGAGTCAGGGAGAAGAGTGCAGAACGTGCCTGCCAGAAAGTTCCAAGGAAGAAGAAATAAGAAGGAAAGAGAACAAAGCGCCACTCCCTGTGGCCATTTTGATGAGCCATGTATGATTTCAGACTGGAGTCACCTTCCAGTCTCACCAGGGGAGGTTGACATGGACAACTTTGCCCTGTGCCCTTAACTAGCTACCTGCAAAAGAAGGCTACTTTTCTCCTAATCTCTATGGATTTCGTGAGGTGACAGAAGGACAGGTGGCTGAAATTGCAAAGGAAGAGGTGTATAACCATATGCCTCTTTCAAAATAGATAAGTGCCCTAACCCCATAAGACCAAGTGCTATAAAACTTGTGGCCAAAATTCAGAAGTCTATCTCACAAGATGACAGTTCCTTTCCAGTGTGATTCCCTTCCACTGATAATGATCAGTTAAAACATTGTGAAGATTTACTCCAAAACTTAGTCAATTCCCAGGGCCTACCTAGGGCCATGTACCCTCAAACTCAGATCCTCTATCTCACTTCCTCACTGCATACCTCATTGAGGATTTAGAGAAATTTCAAATAGCCTTCACCACTCGTTGGTGTTGCAGTCAGCCTCATGTAGTTGGGATGAACCTCCAGACCGGATACAGTTATGGGAGGAATAGATTCATTGAAGTACAGATCTAGTGGAAGTTCCATAATGGAAGAAGAAGCTGACCCCTTTACAGGTCCATACAGAGACAAATACCATCACCGGTACTACAAGCAAGCACACTCCAGGAACCCGGACAGAGCTTAAGCACTCTGCGTATCTTAGGCTGGAATTCAGATCTGTCCCCAGTAACACATCTTTGTGTGACCATCTTTCTGGCCTCAAGCCCCACAGAGATACTCGTCACCTTAGGGCTGGACCCCAGGATCTGCCCAATGACACCTCCTCCAGCCAGGTAGCTAGAAATCCAAAAAGCTTCAATAAAACTCCTGAGTATATTGGGGGACATTCATTCACTGGTCTATCCTCACAATGATTGTTGGGTATTTCATAATATTAAGCTGATGTAGGCATGTTAAACTGAGAAATAGCTGTATGGGTATTAAAAATATTACTGTGTGTTTGAGACATATGTAAGAGAAATCAGTAAGAGTCTCTGGAAGAAGTAATAATGAAAGATAAAGAAATATTCTTTTCAAAGAAAGCATTAACACAGTAACTCTCTAACCATTGCCATGTGCTCAAGAGGGACAATGGAGCTGAGTCTGATCAGGAGAGGGAGTGGCTACTGTTGCCCAGGTGGAGATTTGAGCATCCCCAAATGTCTACAAGCACTGTCACCTGACTTCACGATAAAGGACTGGCGTGCTGTGGCCTCAGCCCCACAGAGGTGCTCGTCACCATCACAGTAAATGTGTGTAAGGCAGTTTGGGCATCAACAGAAATAAACACTTCTTTTGCTATTGCAGGACCCACGTGTGAATGCATTTTTCCGGCAGTGCCAAAAAAGAGAGAAAGACATGTCGCAGTCACCTACCTCAAGTTTCATCCGTGCTTGTAAGGTAACATCACATGGGTAGTTTTAGCAGGTTCCAGGTTAAAGCAGGCAATAAATAAATAAATAAATAAATAAATAAATAAATAAATAAATAAACAAACTCTCCATTTACCACTGAAGAAAAACCTGAAATATGATGAATATGATTTAAAGCACCTTTCCAAGTAAAGGAAGAAATTATTATATTTCATAATTTTTACATTGTTCTATTTGCTTCAAAAGGGAAAAAAAACTGTTTTTTTCCAAAACAAAAAATAATTGAAAAATGAGAATCAACCACAGTTAATTGCCCTCATGCCCTTCACCATGATGAACACAGTGGAAAGTAAAAGTCAGATTAAGAGGAGCCTCAGAAACCATGTTTTCATTGTGGAAAACACCTGTAGACATGCTTGGTTATTTTTCCTTATTTATTGAACTGACAGTAATAATCATATGTATAGATCATAATAGCATGGTGTTTTGAAATATACATGCATTTTGCACTGACTAAATGAACATGAATAACACAGACATTGCCTCACACGTGTCATCTCTGTGGTGAGAACATTTAAAATCCACTTTCATAAAGTTGTGCAAGGAAGCAATAAATTCCTATTAACTTGTAGCCACCAGGCTGTGTGTTGCACACCTTGAATATATTCATCCTAACTGAAATCTTGTACCTTTTGACCAACATCTTCCCAACACTTTCCTCCCTAGCTCCTTGTAAACCACCATTCGACTCTCTGCTTTGATTAAGTCCAGCTTCTTAAAATTTCACACATAAGTGAGATCACATAATATTTGTCTTTCTATGCCTGATTTAGTTCATGGAACATAATACCATTTGAGTTTTTTCATGTCTTTCAAAATAAGATTTTCTTCCTTTTGTCAGGCTGAATAGTATTCCATTGTTAGACATACCACATTTTCCTTATCCATTTATCTAGTGACAGAAATGTAAATCAATTCCAGATCTTGGCTATTGTGCATGTGCTGCAATGAACAGGAGAGAACGGGTGGCTCTTCACACTGAGTTCATTTCCTTGTGTTATATACCCAGTGGGGGGGGGGGTCACTGGGTCAGAAAGTAGTTCTATTTTTAGTGTTTTGAAGAACCCTATACTGTTTTCCATATGGCAGACTAATTGACATACATACCAACAGTGAACAGATTCCTTTTTCTCGGCATCCTCCACAGCACTTGTTCTGATTGGTCTTTGTGGTAACATCCACTCTGAAAGGTACCAGGAGAAAGCTCTCTGTGGATTTACTTTGCATTTACCTAGTGATCCGGCATGTTGGCAATATAGATGCATTCTTTTGAGAAATGTCTTTTGAGGTCCTTGGCCCATTTTTAATTCTGTTGTTCACTTCCTTTTCAGTTTGTAAAATATTTTAGATATTCCCATCTTATCAGATACATGATTTACAAATATTTTTCCCATTCCAATGGGTTGTCATATTGCCCTGTTGACTGTTTTCTTGGCTGTTTTGCTCAATGGAATCTTATTTGTCTACTTTCGCTTTTGTTACTCATGCTTTTGGAGTCATTTCTAAAACATTGGGGTCATATAGCTTTCCTATTGTTTGTAGAGTCTCAGGTTCTGCATTTAATAGAAAGCTTTCATCCAAACATGCATTCAGTCGCTACCTTTTTTTTCCCCTGCCAATTTACTGCAGAACTTATTAAACGTGGAAAAGATTCATTCCATCATGAGTTTTCTGCCTATAATCTTGAATCAACTCTTCAAAGTCCTGGTGCTGAATGAGGAGGAGGAAATAAGCACAACCGTCACCAGGTATTCACAGCACATCGTGAGAGAAGAGATCTTAGAAGCTTGGGTCGCACCACATTCAAATGCTTTGTGTTAACTGAATGGCATGTACTGGTATATGTGTACATTTCAATTGAACAGGTCTCATCTCACTCATGCATCCTCATTTTCTACACCCTTATGATTTTCATTTGGGGAAGTGATTAGACTTTTGTTTCTTTGGATTTTTGGAACATTTTATTTGGAAATAATTGTATATTCATATGCGATTGAAAGAAATAGAGAGAACCAGTATACCCTCTATTCAGTTTCCTCCACTGTCAGCCCCTCACACACACACAGTGTGTGTGTGTGTGTGTGTGTGTGTGTGTGTGTGTGTGTGTGTGTATATATGTAATCTTTTGGTATTGAATTTTTCATTCAATATAAATTTTTGAAGATTCATCTGGTTTGTTCATCTATTGATAGGCTATTCCTTTTCACTATTTCATAATGTATTTGCTTTATGGTATGATAGTTTCATGACAGACTTCTATAAAACTGTTGGACTGTTTTCCAGAATAGCTATATTATTTCCCCTCCTGCAAGAACATTTTAATTTTTTTTTTGTTCTTCCATTTTAAACTTATACTGTGCTCCCTCCATATCACTAATCTGACTAGCTCTGAAATCATAATTTTGTATTTATAGGATTTTTTAATATTCTTATTTGTTTGAGAGAGAGAAAGAATGGTGTGTCAGGGCCTCTAGCCACTGCAAAAGAGCTTTAGATTCATGTGCCACCATGTACATCTGGTTTATATGGGTTCTGAGAAATCAAACCTGGGTCCTTAGGCTTCACAGGCAAACACCTTAACTGCCATCTCTCTAGCATGTATTTGTAGAGTTTTGAATTAACTGTTTAGTCATGTATTCCTGCTGCTTATTTGAAAGAATGAGTTAGCATTTAGGGAAAAATTGCTATTAGCATTGAAATGTTGACTATAACTTCCTTGCTCACAAGTATATTATTTATATTTTCCAAAGTGAAGGGCTTTAGCCTAGTTTTTAACATAGGGCCCTGAAATTCTGGCAAATTAAAATATCTATACCAATCCTGTAATCAGCCAGCTCTGGACCCTGATTAAAATTCCCCAACTGTGCCTTCGGCTAATGCCCTTCAGCTAAGTACATGTATCCATGTGGACAATACATTTAAATATTGCAGCTGGTAAATCTGGACATTTCCAAGATATTCCAAAGCCCTTCAGCTATGTATCAATGCTAGAGTTGATCTGAATTAACCTGTTTCACCACTGCCCATTGAAACCTTAACCTAGCTAATGGGGGGCGAAAGTGCATTTTAATCTAATCCCTATGTCCAAAAATATTCTACTTCTAGGCTGGAGGCAAGAAGCCCTTTTAAAATGGAATATGATCATTAGTTAGGGGCTAAAAGTCTTGTGTTTTAATTAAGTCCTAAAAATGAGTCCTTTTCCAAGAAGCCAATGTCAGCAAATATATAGACCTTAATTGGCACAGTCACATGGGGCAGAGTCTCCAGCATGATGATCTGCCCTGACACATTACTAACATCTTGGTTCCTGGAAGTCCCAGGGTTGAAGATGTGTCATGGGTGTTGCAGATATTAAATGTCTGGCATTGGGTAATGAGGAAGGCAAGAGAAGAGTGTGAAATTGGCCCATTCACTCAGAAACTTTTTAAATATTTCAATTTATTTATTTATTTATTTATTTATTTATTTAACAGAGAAAGGGGGAGAGAAAGAGAAGGAGAGAGAAAGAGAGAGAGAGAGAGAATGGGCGTGCCAGACCTCCAGCCACTGCAAACAAACTGCAAATGAACTGCAGACACATGTGCCCCCTTGTACATCTGGCTAATGTGGGTCCTGGGGAATAGAATCTGGGTCCTTTGGCTTTGCAGGAAAACACCGTAACCACTAAGCCATCCCTCCAGCCCTCACTCCGTAGCTTTTAAATACCCCATTTACCAAGTGCTCTTATCTCAAAGTAAAGTAGTAATTTTAGACTTTCAGAAAGGCCACTTAACAACTGTGTTTTCCCAGGGTTCTAGCTGACTTTGTGGCCAAGTGTCATGAGGAGCAACTAGACCACTCCGTCCAGTCATACATTAAGGTAGGAAGCCACCTCGTGGACATTAACCATATCCCCTGTTCTGTGTGGCCTGTCTCGCTTCCTGTGTGCAGTAAGTGGGACGTTCACACCCTAAGCTGGACCATGCCTGCCACACTCAAAACAGAATTCCATCTCTTTGCATTAATGGGGTAGATGTAGTGTTTAAATGTATAAATACTATGTACATGAGCAAATGAATATTTCTGTGGGGAGAGAAGGAAAAGGAAAAACATGAAGGGCTGTTCTTTTGAAGTTAACCTAAGAAATATATGAAGCTGTGTTAATATAAGGAAGATGTTTCCTGTGGATTTGTTGAATGCTCTATGTTTCTTCTATAATGTTTTCTTAGCTCTTTTTATTGTTTTCTCAGGCATTATTTCATTTCCCCAGTTACTGTATATTTGTACCTGCTTCTGGTATGTTAAGTCCTTTACCTTCTGGCATGAACCACTTGCCCATCTCATTGGTGTGCACTGCTTCTTAGTGTCCTTTGTCAAGTGTCCCCATGGAGACATTTTATTCTCATTTCCAGTTGGCTGTGAATCACTACCAGTGAACTTGTGGTGATGTTTGCTCCCTCATAACTCCCACCTGAACATCCTCTCCTTGAATGCAGAAGAACCCTTCCAGAGGCAAATAATACACTCTTAAATTAATTAGAATACGGAGAAGATGGCATTTCATCCTATCTTTCATATGCATGGCTTAGGTCCTTTTGAAATGTTGTTCTTTAAGAATATATCTGCAAATAGCACATAGTGAATAGACATAGTTTCTAGATGTCTAAAAATGTAACTGGAGAGGAATTTGGGGCTTTTGTGATTATTATTATGTTTTTCATAATGGTTATTACCAATGTTCCTCCACAAGGAAGTTGCTAGAAATCACATCCTGGAGTGAACTACTTGAAATATCACTTATAAGGATTTTTTTCATATATATATATATATATATATATATATATATATATATATATATATATTCTACCTGAAATGTAAGATGTCCCAAAATATCAAAACATGAATACACACCCTTCCTTAAAATTTCAGATTTATAATTCCTAAGGATTTTTTGAATGTATTTTCAAATAGCCAAAACAAGATTTTTCTATAGGTTTAATCAACTTGCATTTTACTCTGGAATAGTCATTAACCGCATGATAATATCTCTGAGGTACAAGTTTACCTGATAAGACCCAGATTTCAATTTGAGAAAGCCAGTTCCACATACAAATGCCTTTTAGTTCACTGTCTGCTTCAGAGAGAAGCATAGCTCTCTTTCATTGAGTATCAAAGAGTTTATCTAACAGAATTATCTGGAGAAATTTTATTCTCCCAATATCCCCCAGTTTTTTCATCCCCAAAGGGACTAGAAAGAATATAACAATCCCTTGGGCCACTGTAGTCAGGTAACTTCATTTCCACCCAAAACTTAGTTACCTCATTCCCAAGAAATCACTGAAAATTACATTAGGAGCTTCTCATTTCATGACTGCTTCTGTGATATCCAAGGCTAGACCCTATGAGAGAGCAACCAATCCTAGATCTGTCAGGGATGTCGTTGGAGAGGGGCACTAGAAACCTACCTTGACATGGTTTTAATTTTCAAACAGAACACATTAACTATCTTGACAAGACCATTTCCCTCTATAATAGAAGAGAGTGACTTTATTTAGTTTCTTTTGAGTTGGTACAAATCCAGAAATATACCTGTATACATTTCAGATTTATAATTCTTAAGGATGTTTTTGAATGTACTTTCAAATAGCCTAAACAAATTTTCTAATAGGTTTAATCAACTTGCACTTTATTCTGGAAACAGCATGAAATGAGCAAATAAGAAAGTAGACTCTAATGGAAGCAAAGTGACATGAACAGGGAGCCTCATACCTTCTGGACACAAGAGGAGACAATAGATGTGAATCCAACGCTAGGACTCTGTGACTCCTTCCTGTTGCTCTCCATAGTTGACTCCCACCTTGACCAAAGAGCCTGAATCTTTTTTACCCACGGTGGGAAAAAATCATTTTAACGTGTACGTAGATATTAAACCCCACTCAAGTAAATGTGGGGCTAGTTCCAATACGTGTTTGAATATCCTTGAAAGATAGGATATTCAATGTAGTTTATATTTATTCAGAGATAAACAAAACACCATTTCAAGTTCAGTGGTGCTAAGTGCTGCTAATTCACTCCATCTACAATATCCAAACTGTACACATTCACTGTGTCTTTCTCAAAGATGTGTGTCTAAAGTCAATCCAACCAAATGCCATAGCTGGATTATTTGAGGCACTGAAAGGTTTTAGAAGTCAGAATTTTAACGTAAGGATTTTCAGTGCTATTTGAAATAAGTTTCCCTGCAGGTTAAATAACTGTGCATTGGAATAGATAGTTGATGGTGACCTGACCCTTTTCTGAGGCATAATGCATCAAGGGAAAGGTGGTTGTAGCTAGTTTTTATGTAGACATTAGCTACATCTTTCTCCTTCGACATGAGCTTACCAACGTCAGATCCCATCATGGTACTGATGGTCTTCAGAGTCCAAAGAGATAGCTACAGAACCAGACATGAGTGTATCTGTCTCTTGCTCTCTTCCTTCTCCACTATAGCAAATTGGAAATGTGAACATTATGGGGAAATGCCCTTTCTTGAGGAAATCCCAAATCATGAATAAAATATTGTGATTCACTAAGAATCATTTTATACTTGAAATATATGCATATACATGAATCAAAATCAGTGTTCTTAAAATATACAAAGAACTATCTAAAGCTAGCCCCAAACCTATCTTTTGTGAAAAGAAAAATAATGCAACCTTTGTTATCTGACTGATGGCCAGTGTTTATGAACCTCTCGATAGCTGTGTCTAGCATGGGACGGTAGAACCTGGGCTGGTGGGGAGCTCGCGGTCTGGCCTTTGGAAGGCACCCGCTTCCCCACTTGGCTGTTTGAGTGGGTGCTCTACCCTTTCAGGATGAAGATTGCTACCATGCCACCCGTTACCAGTGGAAGGAAGGAGAAGGGGAATGTGTTCTAATTAGGTGGGTCAAAGCCCTCCATGATTCCTTGAACCTGCTAAATGGCCTCTGGCTCTTTCTCTCGATTTCCACAAAAAAAAAAAAAAAAGTTTCCAAAAGAGCGTAGGTGAGCAAAGCCCAGTGGTGCAAAGCCTGAAGTAGGAACAGATGCGCACTACTGTGATTGTCACTGGACCTCCATTTATTTCATGCTGAGCTCTGGCATGAGCAGTTAATTCCAATGACCAATGAGTCATTCATGGGGCATAACTTTTGGATATTTTTAAGTAATTAACTTTGTTCACTTTTTGGATTTTCTTCAGTTTGTGTTCAAGACAAGGACATACAAGGAGAGAACAATACATGAGGAATTGGCTAAAAATATGACTAGTCTTTTAAAGTCTAATGACTCAACAACGGTCAAGCATGTCCTAAAGGTAAATAAATATCTTCACGACAGCAGATTGGGGGCTGGAGAGATGGCTCAGTGGTTAAAGTCACTTTCTTTCAAAGCCTGATGGCTTTGAAATTATATGTGTCTGGACTTCATTTTCAGTGGCAAGAGGTCTTAGCTCTCTCTCTCTCTCTCTCTCTCTCTCTCTCTCTCTCTTTCTCTTCTCACATAAGTAAATAAAATATTTTTTAAAAATAACAATCAATTGGATGTTAGCAGTGTGCATGGATCTACTTCGAAGGTGCTAAGACTCACTGATTCTCACAGAGCCTTTCTTCAAGGGCCTGACAAAAACTTCATGTCAAAACTAAAGCATATAAAAACATCAACTAAAGGGGATGTAATTCAAATTAAAGCAGACTAAGCCATTTTAAGTTCTTTGGCTTACAGGCAGATAAATGACAATTAAAAACAATCTAAGATGTCTAGAGCAATAGCTTGGTAGTTAAGGCACTTGCCTGCAAAGCCTAATGACCTAGGTTCAATTCTCCTATATACCCACATAAGCCAGATATACAAAGAGGAGCAGGCGTCTGGAGTTCGTTGGCAGTGGCAGAAGGGCCTGGTGCACCCACATGAGTACTCGCTCTCTCCTTCCTATCTCTTTTTCTCTCTTTCTCTCTCTCATTTCTCATATAAATAAATAAAATTGACATTCACAGCTGCTGTGTGACACAAGTAAATTTGGGGGTTTTAGTTACATTAAGAAAAAAGCAGCAAGGAAAGGTTGGGTGATGTGTTAGTGATTGTCCAGACTACAGAGGATGAGAAGCCACAGCCTTGGCCTCTAGTTGAAACGTGAGGGACATAAAGAGACACAGTAACAAGCGTGTGCAGCAGTGGCTGCTGTGGATTCAAGAACCCATCACTAATCTTAGTCTCTTTGGCGATGAGAAATTGGTGTGATTAGATCCCATTGCTTAAAAAGCACATTAAGAAAATAAGACAGGATTAGTAAGCATCAGCATGGGTTTGCTAACATCTAACTATAATACCCAAATGGCTAATTTTTAAATCCACCTCATAACTATGTTTTTTATTTATCCAGCAAATATATTTCATTTGCCTCCCTTGAAACAAGGACCCTCTTGGGCACTTGGGTTACATTAGACTTCCGCCCTTGGGGAATTTACATTCAACCACGGAGAAAAATAATAAGCTACAGATAGACTTTAAAATAAAGGATATGGGGCCAGGGAGATAACTCAGTGGTTAAATGTGCTGGCTTGCAATCATGTCAACCCAAGTTCAGTTCTTCTTAGCACTCACATAACGTTAGATTCAAATTGGCATACATTTCTGTAATCCCAAGGTGCCTATAGAAATAAGAGGTAAACCGGGAGAATCCAGAAGTTAACAGGAAGCAGTGTCAAGAAAGATCCTGTCTCAGAAGATAGAAGGAGAGGGAAAACACTCCACAGTCATCCTCTTACCTCCCCACATACATGGTGGCATGTACATACCCACATACATGCATACACATGCACATGCATACATATAAACACACAAACAATAAGAATTGAAAAGTAAAATAACTATGTGTGCTGTGTGTGAAGAAGAAGGAGAATAAATATAGAGATGGTAACAGGGATGGCTTGTTGTGAGGACAAGATGTGAGATTTGAAGTCTCTAATGGGGTGGGCAGGAAGATCTCATGGAAAAGAGAATAGCTGAGCAGGAAGTATGAAGGAGGTCCGGGAGCTTTCCAGAAGTATCCTAAAATAGAGACTCAGAGGTAAAGGGAAGATCTTTACCTCATGAGTCCTCAGCACAGTGATGGGCCTGAGGGGTCCACTGTGAACAAAGAAAGAGATGAGGTCAGAAAAACCATGAGCACCTGGCACGTCTGTGAGCCAGGTGTGAGTCTTGAATTCAGAGCCAAGTGGTGGAATATTGGCCATGGCGGTTAAAAGTACAGTTTAGACAAGCGAAGAGATGCTGCAGAGCGCCTTGCACTCATTAAACATTCCTAGCAACTCAATCTCACTTCCAGTATCAAGTAGCCACTTCTGTTTCTTTGTATTGAGAAGCTATCCTTTCATTCAACTATAGCTGTCTCCTTGGGACAACATTCTCTTCCCCCTCTCCTCTCTGCATCAGCTGGGAATAGGATCATATTCCTCATTTTTCGCAGCACTGCATGAGCCCATAACTGGATATAATTCAAACGCTCATTGTCAGTAGAACAAACAAGTACGTTGTGATTGCGTATGTGACGTAATGAGATATAGCTCTGTGCTACATGCTTCTCCAAAAATCTTAAAACAGTTTGTCAAATTAAAAGCTCAGTCTCATAAGAATATGTACAGATTAGTTCCTTTTTATGTGAAATTCAGTGGCAGAGTAAAGTAAAAATACCTTCACTGTTGTAAGGATGGGGCAGAAAGTTATTGAGTTACTCCTGTGGAAGGGTGCAAAGGGAGAAGGACAGGGAAGAGTATTCCTTATGGTGTGTATGTATGACAGAATTTTGCCCATGGCTTCAGTGTCCTCTTAAGGCTCATTGTGAGACAAGCTTTGATCTTCTACAACTGTGCCTGACCTTAAGGCCAAGGTATGAGAATAGGTAAGAAAATATTCCCAGTTAGAACACCACAATTCCCTTCTTGGAAAGAATTTTAAAAGCCTCTCCTTCAAGAGCTTGGAACCTGAGCTAGAGAGATGGCTAAGTTGATAAAGTGCCTGCCACATAAGCATGAGGATCTGAGTTCAGATCCCCAGCACCCATGTATAAGCTGGAGGTGTGGTGGCATGTTCCTGAAATCCAGTTCTGGGTAGGAAAACACAAAATTATCCCCAGGAATTGCTGACTAGCTGACTAGCCCAATCAGTGATCTGTGGCCTCATGAGAGACACTTCAGAAAGAAAGAGAGAGAGAAGGAAGGAAGAAAAGGAAAGGAAAGAAAAGAAAAGAAAAGAAAAGAAAAGAAAAGAAAAGAAAAGAAAAGAAAAGAAAAGAAAAGAAGTCCAGGAGGAAGGAAGGAAGGGAGAGAGAGGAAGGAAGGGAGAGAAGAAGGGATGGAAAGAAATAGAAAAGAAAAGGAAGGGGAAGGGAGGGAGGGAGGGCCGGAGGGAGGGAGGAAGGAGAAATTTGAGGAAGAATCACAATATTGACCTCTGGCCACACATACCCATATACCTAAGCACATAAAGCACGCGCACACACACACACACACACACACACACACACACAAAATAATACAATCAAAAATAAAAAGAGAGATGGGCTAGAGAAATGGCTTAGCGGTTAAGGCGCCTGCCTGCTAAGCCTAAGAACCTGGTTCCAATCTCCAGGTCCCACGTTTAGCCAGATGCAACGTGAGGCAAGGGCACAATGCTGCACTTGCTCACAAGGGGGTGCACACATCTGGATTTCGTTCACAGCAGCTGAGAGACTGCTGGCGTGCCCATCTCTATCTGTTTCCCTCTCCCTCTCTCTCTGTCTGTCTCTCTCTGTCTCTGTCTCCAAAAATAAATAAAGTAAAAAAAAATTAAAAGAGAGGCTGAAAAGATGGCTTACAATTAAGGTGCTTGCCTACACAGCCTAAGAACCCAGGTTCAACTCCCCAGGGACCACACAAGCCAGATGCAAAGTGGAACATGAGTCTGGAGTTCATTTGCTATGGCTAGAGGTCCTGGTGCACCCATTATCTCTCTTCCTATTTATCTCTGTCTCTCTTAAATAAATTAATTAAATATTTATAAAAATAAAAAGAGCCTTAGACTAGCCCAGGCTTGCTTATTCTCTTTTCCTAAGACTGTCCTCCACAGGGCAGATCCTGAGGCCCAAGCGCAGCTCGGCACCCCAGGGAAGAGCTGTGTGTAGCAGCAAGCAGACAGGTCATGGACATGCTATGAGGAAGTATGTCAGTATAAGCATGTAGAAGCCAAACAGTCACACATGAGCACCAGGCCCCTCAAGACACAGACTCAGCTGTGAGTAGAAGAGAACAGCTAGGGCCCTCTTCTGCCAGGCGCCACATTCTATTGCACCATTTCGCTGGATTTTGAAGTGGTATTTGTCACAGTAAGACAATGAAGAATATTTTGCATAAAACTCTGTCAGCTTCACTTCCAACTTCTAGATATGACCTCATATTCTACTGTTTTTTTTTTTTTTTTTTTTTTTTTTTTTGTGGGTGAGGCATGGCATGGAGAATGTGTGTGATGTGTGATATAAATGTCCATGTAGTGGCTCCTGAGAGAAATGTTGGGTGTATCATTTTACCATAACACATACATCTCATGTTGTCTTTCCCCCTGACAGCATTCCTGGTTCTTCTTTGCAATTATCCTGAAATCAATGGCACAGCATTTGATGGACACAAATAGAATTCAGGTAAGACCATAGGAAATGCAGCATTGGGTTATTACCCAACAATTACACTAATGAGCACGCGCTCATTGGCGCCACTTTTATTGGCCTGCAAACCTTAGCAAATCATGTTAATTGCTTTTTAAGTAGGAGAAATGTGTGTGTATGTCAGGCCCATTCAAAAGCAGATGCCAGGACGAAATTAGAAATGCAAAAGATTGAATGGAGAAGTGACAATATAGTGAAGGACGATTGGGAAAGGAGGAAAAATGGGCAAGTCTGATAGTGACATGGGACAACAGGGAAGGAAGGAGGACTGACGAGAAAAATCTGACAGCAGGGAAGCTTTAGCTGGGTCAATGGCTGGTATGGAAGCAAAGGACGCTCATTAGAGGAGGTATACGCTGGGCTGGCTAGAGGGCTTCGGCTCAGCCAGCGAACGGGAGCAGCCTTGGAGAGTGGAGCCTAGCCTTAAATGATTGAATGGATCGAAGTCTCCCCACCCTTTATATTCTTCCCAGAGATTCTGTGTTGAAGGAACATCTGAGCTACACTGTACATCTGTGGCTTTCACACTCCACTTAGCACAGTGAGTTATACAAGTTCACGAACCTGCTCCTGCACAGCCCCACAGACTATCTTAAAAAGGGGAGGTTAGTGGGATTAACATCATCAGTTGGTCTCCTCAGGAGCCTATCAGTACTCATCACGCCCGGCCTCTACAGTTCATTCTCAGCCCCCTCACCCTTGCTTGCCACTCTGAAGGCCCTGTTGAGTCACCTGACCATCCTTCACGAGTAAGCTTAGCCTCTGGTAATTACACTGTACTCCACCCACAGGAGCTGCGTGAGACCATTCACAATTCCAATTGTGTAAGAAGGACCACAGAGCACCCAGGGGGCTGACCTGAGTTCACACATAGTTCTCTCAGCTCCTATTTGCATGAGGTTAAGGAATTGCCCCTTCCCACCAGGAACGAAGTCAGAACAGAATTCCATGTGGCAGAATGGTAGGGACTTGTGACAGTATTCTGTTTTGCCGTCTTTGTGGGGGACATGTAGTGCCAGCATTCCCACCTGGCATCCCCATGAGGTCAGCTCCACAGGATGAGCCCCCTGTGCACTTGGATGCACATGCCAGTTTTGTCAATACAAATTCTACTTTTAGGATCGGATAAGTGTCTATTGTGTGGATGTTTGAGCCTCATCCGCCTAAAGTTAGCAGAAAGTTGGTGAAGATTCCTTATCACTTATCCCTGCAGTCTAAAAACAAAACTGTTTCGCCAGCGAACTCTCATATAGTCACTTTGACATTCTAGCCCCTTCATCAAACATGAGCCTTAATGGTCATTCTTAAATGGTTTCACTGTTCCTGTTGCACATGCTAGTTAATTTTTATACTTATAGCATATTGACTTTCCTTTACCAAGCCCAGGAAGTCCTCAGCATGGAGAGGAAGTGGGTCAGTCCTCCCTAGGGTTTTCTTGTTTCCTTGCAAGGTAGGCCTTTGCAGTCTTCTCTCCTGGGGGAAAGGCTGAGTATTACAGAGAGATAGGGCGTGTAAGCACTAAGGGTTAAGTGTGCTTCTTCAAGGTCACCCACCCAGAAGCACCTATCCATGCTTCCAAGGTCTTCTAGTAATGGCCTGGGCCTTAGCTTGACAGAAGCGCCTTGGCAGTTCCTTGAACCTCTGCGGCTGCCGGACTCTTCACTCTGAGTCCTGGATGTGCTCTCCTACTTCCAAAGGTATGAGCCTTGTGCTCCTGAGGACCAAGAACAATCTAACCTGAAGATAAGAGTGATTCCTAGCTGTCATTCTGCCATGCCAGGCTCAGCAATTCCCTCATCTTGCAAGCCTTGCTGTGCCATTGAAGTGTTCGATCAGAATCGGGGCTGGTTTTGTCCTCTGTACCAGAATGGATTGGACCCAAAGTCTCCTATAGTTGTCCCCAATATGCATCTTTTCATATAGCTAGGTGAACAGTCACAGAATAAATTACAGAGGCCACACGGCTGCGCCCAGCAGTTTACCTTCAGTCATTGAGCATGGTTTTTCATTACCTGCTTCAGTGGACCTCCTCCCCAGCAAGCAAGTGTACATGAGCACATGCATGCACGCGCGCGCACACACACACATACACACACACACACGCACGCACACACACACACACACTCCAGTTTTTGCAGGGCTCTGTATCTTCCAAGTTTGTTAACATCCCTAACATTTGATGTAAGATGACCTTGGCCACCACACAGCCCAGATCTTTCTCTCTGGTCCAACTCTGCAGCTCAGAAGCTGGTATCCCCTCACCCACTTTCTCTCCTGACCTCTGCCACAAGCCTCATTCATTCCTCCAGGGAATGACTGAAAATGTTCCCCATGACTTTATCATACCATGTGTCTTTAAGTAAGAATCAGGTAGGCCACAAGGAGAATTGGAAAGAAAGGCTTAAGGAGGGAACAGGAAAAGGTAGATGAAGTGCTAGAAGCATTAATACACGTCCACGCAGAGAAAAAGCTGGCACTGATGTATGGGATGGATCTTAGAAACTAGCAAAGCCAAGAGGAAACTGCAAACAAATGTTATTCCATTGTTGCTTTTGTATAGTAATTTGTGCATCTTTGTTGCCCAAAGTATATGGAGAAGAATAAGTGATAAGAGATTATTAAGTTGGATTTATTCTTAATTTATATGATTTCAACAATAAATTTAAATACATATAAAGAATAACCATGAGACTCTAAAAGTACTTTATTGTGGCATTCCCGTAAAGTGGTTTAAGAAAAAAATCAATGTCAGCTCCAGTGTTCTATACAATCTCTGTCTCATACAACCCTGTAACATAACCTTTACGGCTTGTATTCTCAGAGCATTAGAAGCTCAGTGTTCACAAATAAGAAATATGTGCTTTAACCGAACTCTACATTTTGTGTTCCTGAATGTAATGAAAATGTGTCTGATTTCTAAAGCCAACTTATAAAGATGAATGGCATGTGTTGATCTTATAGTAAATGTCTATAAATTCAAAAATGGAGATAACAGCTCCTCTGACTTTCCCTTATATGTACACATCCCAGGAGACCTCATCATGTTTTATTAAATGTGTGACATATAACCTCACAACCAAGCCCTTCTACATATGGGATCATACATATCTTAATTTGTGAGGTCCCACTGATATTTCTTACCTGTGGCAAATACTGGAAATATGTCTCTTATTAAAGAATATTTCAAACCAATATTTGTTCACATCTAGTTATTTACTTACTGAGTTCTTTGTAGATGCTCATTGAAAGTATTTCTTGTTTTTGTTCCAAAATAAAAATTTTAAATCATGTTAAGTTAAATTCAATGGAGATATCTACCCAAACATTGTTTTAGGATAATATTCATGGAAAATAATGGATTTTTGATTGTTAAAGTCTTAATAGTAGTCATTGCTGGGGCAAAAAGACAGGGAATTAATATGTGAGAGAGAGAGATTATTTAAAAAATCACATTTTACTTTATATGTGCCTATATTGCTTGAATATTTTGCAGTTAATAGATTTTTTAAGTAAAAATTGTTCAAAATAAAAGAAAACATTTAATGGAAATGGTAGAACTAATGACCTTGAAATTTCAAAGGCTTTCAATTTTTATTACTACTTTCAGATTTTCCTAAGAACTTTTAATTTACTGATCTATAAAATAAAGATTTTTAGTTTATCTTTTTCGAGGCTTGGCATTCTGCATACAACATTATAAGTAAACCATTATTCTTTCCTTAGCTTCCCCGAACTCAAAGATTTCCTGAATCTTACCAAAATGAGTTGGACAATCTTGTGATGGTTCTGTGTGACCACGTGATATGGAAATACAAGGATGCTCATGAGGAAACAAAGAGGGCGAATCTCAGTGCGGCCAGATTTCTTAAGGTACAGTTCTATTATGCAACACGGTTCTATGAAAGTCCCCCAGTAGTAGATGCAAGGTCCTCTAACTGTCCGTTAAGTCACTTCTGTACCTGTGATGAAGAGTTCCAACTCAGGCATAAGATGAACATTTTCATTTAGACATCTTTGCTGTTTGAAATACTTTTTGATATTCTTTAGAACTTGGAAGAAACATAAAGGAAAGATAAAAACATCATCTGAGCGTTGTCAAATCATAGTGCTACCAAATAATTTTAAGAGGAAAACAAAATGTTTGAAGGAGAAGCCACATTGTGACAACACCGTTCTCTTGAGTATTGCTTGAGTATTCTATTGAGTATTGAAGTGACAATTTAGATCAACAGTACATGTGCTGATGACACCAAGCACCCACTTCAGGACCACATCACTTCTGTTCTGTTACCTCTAGGCTTTCCTTTACATGATGAAAAGATTGCACGATGGTCCACTTAAAGAAAATTACCAAGTTGAGTGAGACATAATTACTTTCTGAAGTGGATATTTACATGGAAGTTAGTTATATTTCTGTGGCTTAAAAGCTTACGTATTGGATTGAGAAGAAGAAAGCAAAATCAAATAAAACTAACCTGCATTAGAATGATGGTATCACATTTAGCAGATAATGCTCTTATTGAGGAATGGGTTTCTTCTCTTCTCGTATAAAACTGATAATACCCACGCAGGATGACGATGCTTTGTTTCTTTCTGGCAGACACAGAACATAATGGGTGACTATAGCAATGTACAAATACATGTCAATCATGTAAAGTTAAAAGAATACTGAAGTTGGTGAGAAATTACCCTAAAGTATCTCTGGTGAGATTTAATCTAATTTTTTTGTTGTTGTTGTTGAGGTAGGTTCTCACTCTAGCCCAGGCTGACCTGGAATTCACTTTGTAGTCCCAGGGTGGCCTCAAACTCCCTCTGCCTGCAGAGTGCTGGAATTAAAAGCTTGCACCACCATACTCAGCAGATCTAAGGCCTTTATAATTGTGATTAAAGTTATTTAAAATTATATGCTGCACTTATTTGTATCCTGAAGTTGCTTTTTTCTTTAGTTGCTTGCTTATAATTTTTTTTTCTTTTTTCTCAAGTATGATAAAAAGATGGTCATCGTTAAAAGGCAAGGAAATAAAAGAAGGGAAAAATTACTCTAGTCGTCTATCATGTTGTAAGACTTATGGGAATAAAATTTGTTGCTATGCTGATCGTTTATTTGAAGCATCTAACAGAATGGAAAATTAGGCAAAATTATATAGAGAGCAGTTTCTAAACAAAATGTGTGTATATAAACATCTGCAATATTCTTCTCAAAACTAAAAAGTAAAACATTATAAGCAAATCTCTAGAAAGGGAAAAGACCATCCCTGGCTTAAGGGTTTGGTACTGGTTAGAATGAATGAATGTGTTTTTTGAAGCTCATTTATTCAGAGGTTACTGCTTGCAATAAATAAACTAATATTATATATAGGGATTATACTAAATATGCAAGATTTTAAAAAAATGGTAGGGGCTGGGGAAATGGCTTAGTGGGCAAGAGCACTTTCCATGTAAGCTTGAGAGCCTGAAACCATCTGTGTTCAATCCCCAGCATCCACATAAAAGCCGGACATGGCCATGCACATCTGTAACCCAGTCTTGTGGGGAGCAGAGATAGGAGGATTGCTAGTGCTCACTGGTCAGTCATTCTGACCCCCTCCAAAAAAATGGCAGTTCCAGATTCAGTTTCAAGAAAAATTGCCCAGAAGAACAGTAATGTGCATATAAGTGCATACACCCCACCACACACACACACACACACACAATTACCAGGTAATAGGTAGTGGTTTGAGGATTATTTAAAGACAGCACAGCTTGATAAGAAACACATATGGTCAATAAGATATGTGGAACACTCAGACTTCAGGATGAAATTAATATATTTATGAGAAGTTTATGGCTAAAAGATTGGTTCAATATATTTTGCATCAGAAATGCCCATTGTACACATTACTTCTAATTTATAGTTTAAATGGCATTTGTGGACACAAAACACTTGACAAAACTCTTTGGAGTATGTATTAGATAGATGATTCCCTCAAACCAGAAGAGAGCAAAAGAAAGGAGGGAGGAATCGTTTGGGAAAATGTAAAATTGAATGTGATGCTTTGGCTCTATTCCAACAGCTGATGAACTTTGAACTTCTGGTTTCTCAGCATTTCCCGCTCTCAGTTTGACATTACAATCTGCTTTATTGCAGATCTGATGATAGCTGTTTCCTCAAGTAACGTCAAACGACCCTTATCCCTTCTGCTTATCTATTTCTACATCAGGAGTCGAATGCTGCGAATCAGTGTGTTCGTTACTCTTCTTATCACTTCTCTGTGTTGCTTTGACAAAATACCTGGCAGAGGCAACTTCAGGGAGGAAAGATTGCTTTGGCTTACTGTTTCAAAGGGTTGCAGTTCACCATCGTGGGAAAGGCAGAGTAGAATGGCTTATCCCCTGGTGGCAGGAGTGTGTGATAGCTTGTTCATATGTTCAGAAGATAGAAATTGAAGGCCAGAACCAGAGGCTGGTATAGCCTTGAAAGTCCTACCCCTAGTGACCACTTCTGCCAGCCAGGCCCCACCTCCTCAAGTCTCCTCAAATTCCTAAGATAGCACCAGAAGTTGGAGACCAAGTGTCAAAACAGGAACCCAAGGGTCAGGGCACGTCCAAACCTTAAACACCAGTCACTGGAATTTAACATGGTCAATGCTTTAATGTCATAGTTTGACAAGATTTTTTTCCAAGCATCAAGAGAGAAGAATCTATGGAAGTACTATGTGCGCATATAAAAATGTCATACCTTTACATGTCTGTTTTGAAGCCTACCACCATGGGAGTAGCAAAGGCAGGTGGTTCAGATGTTAGGTTTCTTACTTTTTTTTTTTTTTTTTTTGGTTTTTCGAGGTAGGGTTTCACTCTGGTCCAGGCTGACCTGGAATTCACTATGTAGTCTCAGGGTGGCCTTGAACTCACGGCAATCCTCCTACCTCTGCCTCCCGAGTGCTGGGATTAAAGGCATGTGCCACCACACCCGGCTTACATTTTTTTTCTTATTAACCAAAATCTTTTCTTATTAACCCATCACCTAACTGATCCTGCTTTATTTCAAGTAGCTCTTCAAAAACATTGAAAAATCATGTACTGTAAGAGACAGTCCTTGGTCCTAATTAGATATGTTTTATTTAAAAAAATAATTCTGTGTTGCTCCTCTCTAAACAATCAAAAATGGATGGACAAGCAAGCCACTGCATCAGAAAGTCTTCATACCGCCTCTCAAACAGTCTGTGTTATGGGAATAAATGACTCCTTACCCCACAATCTTGGCTGCTGGTGGTCACAAACCAATGCCTAACATGGGGCCTGATGAAGACAGCCCAGCTGAAGAAGGAAATGATGGGACCAGTGGCCTTATAAAATGTGCAAGGAAAGGACAATGATATCAAATGATTTCTTTTTACAACTTGATATTCCATAATTCATCACTGATCCCATCATAAAGTAAATTGTTCATTTATAACTCTCACATGAGCTGAATATTTCTTAAAGTATTTTTTCATTACAATAGTAACTTTTGCATGTATGTGTGTGGTTTTTAGTTTATTCATCAAACTGAGACACAGTTTACTCAAGAATAAGTTATCAAAAAAGAAAAGAATAAGTTATCACAAAACACAGGTAGGAGGAATAAGGCCAACTTGTTTACAGCACAATAGAGTGGTATAGTTCCCAATCACCTGAAGGATAGAGGAGTTTGAAAGCCCAGGCTATGAAGAAATGATTAACATAGAAATGCTAATAACCCTAGTTTAATCAGTTTACACTTTGTATATATGCACTGAAATATGCTACATCCAAAAATACATATAATGACTCTGTGTTAATTCTAAAGATGAAAATAACATTTTGAAAAGATGGAAGAAAGAATGTTATCCTCGAAACTAGCAGTTGGCAAACTTTGAGTATCTTCAGCTTTATGAACACATATTCTGTCTTCTACTCACCAGTGCTGTTGAAGCACAAAAACATCCACAGAAAACTCACCCCAGAGATATGGAAATGATTGTGTGCAGCTCCGTTCCAATAACATGCTGTCTGCAAGACAGATGGTGGTCCAGACTCAGCCTAGGAACTACAGTTAACGAAAGCTTAAAAGGCTAATGTAAACTACCCTAAAACAAAAGCAAAAGGTCCCTCCAGACCCAAAACATGTGCAGGAGAGCCACCATACCTGAGGAGGAGGCTGGAATGGGGCAGGTACAGGGACCCATGCCAGGAGAAAGAGAGATAGGTTTTGTCAAGTTTGACCTACAAACAGGTTTTTGCAGAAAGCAGACTCACTCTGCCACTCTTGTACCTAGGAATAATCCTTTTCTCCCTTGTTTTGCGTTGGAAAGAGGATAACAAGCTGGAGATATGGATAGATATAAATATAGGTATAGATGATATAGATGATAGACTTTTTTCAAATTCAAGAAACTCCAGGTTGGCTTTTCTAAGTTCCCATGCAGCAGCCTTGTCTTCTGGAACAGTCCCCCTTCAGAAGCACAACAGATAATGACCTATCAGTAGCTGCTCCAGTCACTGAGACGTGACAGTCACCACCCCTGCTCTGGATGAGTTCAAAGACAGAACTGATCCAGCCCCATTCTCTGTAGAGCCAAATGTCCCTTGAAACCTCACCAAAGGCATCTAGTCTCCTCTCATTCTTTCTTGGGACATTCGTCAAGCCCACAGATGTTCTAGGTGGTCTTTTCTATACAAGTGAAACCAGCACCCTCAGCAGCAGCAAGGAAACAGCAGGGTTCCTGGAGAGAGACCATGTAGGGATCAAAGGGGCCTAGTGTGAGCTCACTCCATGGTTTTAGATAATTGAATAATTGCTGGCATGTATCCAACCATAGCAGTACAAAGAATAGTTTCAGTCCCAAAAACATTCCTTTGGGCTGGAGAGATGGCTTAGTGGTTAAGGCGCCTGCCTCCTAAGCCTAAGAATGCTGGTTCCAGTCTCCAGCAGTTCCAATCTCCAGGTCCCATGTTTAGCCAGATGCAAAGTGACGCAAGGGCACAATGAGCACTTGACCACAAGGGGGCGCACGCATCTGGATTTTGTTCTCAGCGGCTGAGAGGCTGCTGGCATGCCCAACTCTACCTGTCTTCTTCTCCCTCTCTCTCTCTCTGTCTCTCTCTGTCTTTCTCTATCTCCAAAAAAAAAAAATTCCTTTTCTCCTCTGATCATCCCTTCTCCCCCTAGTCTGTGACAACCCAGTCTCTACTGATGCTTGGTCTGGCCTTTGCCAGAGTGTCATGTAATCAGTGGACATTACGTGTACCTTGTCACGTTGGCGTGTTCACCTTGGAGTACTGATGCAGGATTTTAGGACTCAGGAGGGGTCCTCCAGAATTTATGAACCCCAAATTTTGGGTTATCTCCTACCTTTAATAAAGATGAATTCAAAAGGGATAAATTATGAAGTTTATTTAGAGGGAAACCACAAATTGTGGGCTTTATTTAAGGGAGCTTGTGGTTTAAGAGAAACTGAGGCTTTTAAGGAGGGATTAGAGAAAAGCCACAAAGACATTTAAGGTAAGCGACACTGAGGCCTTTAAAGAGGGATGAGTAGAGCGCCAAATGCATGGAAAGGAGAATCTAAGAACTTGTGTAGGGAGACTTAGGAGGAACCCACATGGCATCTGCCATGTATTTTCCCCATGGAAGAAAGATAAAAGAGCAAATGATGGTCATTTAAGAAAGAATAGCAAAGAGAAAATATCAAAGCAAAGACCAGGAGATTCAGATTAAAAATGAGTAATAAGGAGAGTTACACTCATGGTTACCCCAAGTTTAAAGAAATTATACAGGTAACAAGCCTAGAGTTGGTACACTGGAATGTAAGGAAAGTACACATATGATAGGTTTGGAGAACAGAGGATAATCATACAAGTAGTAAAAGTGGGAAATTATTCCAAACTATAAAACAGAGGCAAGCAGAAAAGTTCAGCTCAAGAAACAATGTTATATTCTACCATCCCCACCCAATGCTGGGGAGGGGTAGAGGCCAGATTTATGTGTGTCTGAAAAGACATGAAAGGGAATCCAAAGAGACCCCCCCACACACACACACCAAGGGTCATGTCAAGAGAGAGCGAGGGTCCAGAAGGCCACAGCCTTTATAGCTTCAGATTCAGGTATACACGGACAAAACCTGATTGGTTTGTAGATTTGGAGGGTGGATCCCAGGGCCAGTCCACCTAGGCCATTTTATTGAGATACCATGTTAGACTGAGGGCAGCAGGGGGTCTCAATCAGACATGAGTTCCACCTCTGCCGAGAGTTCCATTCTTGTGCTGGGGTGAGGTGGCATGTGGGGTGGCATCTCCTGCTTGTCTTCGGGCCTCACTCTCTAGTGAAACTGCCTTTAAAAAGCCAGCTTTGGGGCTGGAGAGATGGCTTAACAATTAAGGCACTTGCCTGTGAAGTCTAAGGACCCACGTTCCATTCTCCAGGTCCCATGTTAGCCAGATTCACATCATGGCATATGCATCTGGAGTTCATTTACAGTGGCTAAAGAACCTAGTGTGCCTATTCTCTCTCTCTCTCTCTCTCTCTCTCTCTCTCTCTCTCTCTCTCTCTGCCTCTGTCTCTAATAAATAAATAAATAAATAGTTCTTTCACCCATGAAAAAAAAAAAGCCAGCTTTCTCCTAACCTCCTTCAGTACACCACCTTTAGCAAGATTACCTGTCCATTACGTTCTAAGAAAACTGAGCTGTAAATAAGAATGTGGAAAGAACCTAGAAAAGCAAAGCTATTGCAATTGACCATTCTGAATTCTCAGAAAGAAGACTTCCATCTCACACCACTGTTTGGATAAATGAAGGTTACATAATAAGACAGAAGCCCTCGTGCAACCTCCTAGGATACCTTCCAAAGATATTGCATCAGGAAATATGATTAGCACTTCCTAATTCACAGTTTTCCAGTGCAGTCCTTGGCATCAGTACCTGCATGACTGATCACATGCCCATTAATATTTTGGGAACAAAGTGTTTCTCTGTATCTACCTATCATCTGAGGTTGTCCTGGCTAGATTAAGAACTTGACAATAGGATAAGAAAGACATACGCAGCTCACTAATCAAAATCTTGGGATTGCCTTCGTTATTCAAATTTAAGCTTCCTGGGCTGAGAAGGAAGAGTTACTCTGTTCAAAGAAGCCTTTGGGAATAGAAAAGAGACTGCTGGCCCACCTGTACCACCTCCCATTCCACTCCAGGGTGATACAGAAAATGAGCTCAGCCAGGAGTGGTGGCTCACACCTTTAATCCCAGCACTCGGGAAGCAGAGGTAGGAGGATCTGTGTGAATTCAAGGCCACCCTGAGACTACACAGTGAATTGCAGGTCAGCTGAGCTAGAGTGAAACAATACCTCCCCCAAAAGAAAAGAAAAAGAAAAAAAAGATCCACCACCCAAGAAACTGTGGTATCAATGTACTAAAAAACAATAATAAAATATAAGTAAGGTATTAAAAACATATAACTAAAAGAAAAAAATTTCTAAAGGAAAAGGGCTCTACTAACTCATTTCAAAAATCCATCTGATATTTTAGAGAAGTGATAAATCCAGGTTTGGAACTTCTCTTAATTAAGTGTGAACTTTACTTATGAACATATAGCATATTGGTCACATTGCTCTTGGGTTACACTTTTGTGCTCCCTCTCCCCTGCCCCCATTCAACAGAGGGCCCTCCTCAGTGGGGTTATTGGTATTCACTGTGGAGTCATGAATGAATCCGTCAGCCTCTATGGGAAAGGAAAGTGTCTCAGGATACTCTTTCCCACCCTGTGGCTCTTAAAATCTTGCTGCCCCCATTTCTAAACTGTTCCCTGAGCCTTGGCAGGTATGTTCTAAGTCTACTTATAAGTGTTGCGTTCTCTGCATCCTCTGAATGTCTTCTGTGACGAGTTTTATGTCTCTTCACTGTCTACTGCTATCTCCCTAGAGGAGGTTGACAGGCTAGCCATGACAGCAGCAGTCGTATCTAAACCGCCCCTTCCTCTATAATGTCTCCTTGGGCCCTGGAAGATGTGATAGAGATGATTCATCTGTACTAGGTAGCTGGCTTTCTTTTCATGTCATACTGACGGATCTTGGGTCACCCTAGCACTCACTACCGTCTGTGAAAAGCACATTCTCCATCTGACAGTGAGAGAAGCTTGGCTCAAGAAGGATAAGTATAAACATTTAGAAGACTTTTTGATGGGCATTCCGTCTCTTCTTAGCCAGAGAACAGTGGGAGCTTCTCTCTAGAGTCCATGACGTTCCTATCCACCGGGTTCTAACTTGGTTCTCAGCACAAGTATGAATTCCCTCCCACAAAGCTCATTCTGGTTGAAACTTTTTGATTTGTATATAATCTCTAGTATTATAACTAGTTGCTATATGTGGATTAATGCTTAAACATGCTTTAGAAATTTTAAGCACTTACATAATACAGTTAAATATTATTTTGCTTTAATGTGTCATCATCTTTTCTAAAATCTCTAATGATCCTTTAAGTTAAAAAAAAAAAAAAAAAGGTTTGATTTTGGAATTTTATCCATCTTAGCGCTGCTTTACCTTCATGGACCGGGGATTTGTGTTCAAGATGGTGAACAATTACATCAGCATGTTCTCCTCCGGTGATTTCAAGGTAAGAACCGTGGTGTTTCAGTTACTTTCTCCTTGCCGTAAGCAAACACGTGACCAAAGCAACTTAAACAACGAAAGAGTGTATGTTCCCCTCCAGTTTCAGAGGACAGAGTCTATCCTGGCAGGCAGAGAAGGCATGACAAACCATAGCAGGGGACCCACTTCACATCTCACCTCAGTCGGGAAGCAAAAAGAGCAGCAGTCAGGGCTGGGCTACAAAGCCTCAAGGCTCGCCCCAGGGAAAAGTTTCTCCCAGCAAAGCTTCACTTCCGAAGGGTCTCACAGCCTTTCCAAACAGCACCACAGGTTGTTTGTGATATATATTCAAACACAGGAGCTGATGCGGCCAGGGGCGGGGAGTCTACTTGCAAACCAAGACACAAGGGGTTGCAGTCAAATTCACGTCGCTGCACAAAGAACCCAGCCAAGAGCAGCTTGTGGGAGCAAAAGGTTTATTTTGGCTTACAGATTGAAGGGGAAGCTCCATGATAGCAGGGGAAAATGATGGCATGAGCAGAGGGTGGACATCACCACCTGGGCAACATCATGTGGACAACAAGAACAGGAGAGTGTGCCAAACACTGGCAACGGGGGAGCTGGCTATAACACCCATAAGCCCGCCTCCATCAATACACCACCTTCAGGAGGATCCAACTCCCAAATTGCCACCAGCTGGGGACCTAGCATTCAGAACACATAAATTTATGAGGGACACCTGAATCAAAGCACCACACATGGATAGGAGTAGTTGTTTGCCAAACTCCAGCACTGTAAATAACTAACCTGATCTCATGTGACTGTTCCTAAAACACTGAAGTACTATCCCTTTTTGTGTCTCGGGAAATAAGTCAGTGCAAAGAGAGGCATTCTTTTAAATGGTTCATTGGATGAGAAAGTTTCCAAGACCTTCCTTAGTGGAGGGGAAAGGAGGGCGTGAAAATGTGCGTGTTCCATCTCTATGTCCTACGTGTTAAAGGTGATCTGTTCAGTTGCAGTCGTGGAAGTCAGTTTGTCCTTACTTGTCTTGGTTTTAGCACTGGAAATGCCACTTCCCTATAAATAACTAAGTCCAGGGAAAAATGGACAGATCATTTGAGTTGACCATGGCTCCCAGTTAGGGATGTGTTGGGAACAGGAGTCAGTCTACAGCGACGATTCTCCAACTATGGTTCCTGGACCACTGAGGCAACATTCACGGGGCCCAGGACTGTGTCGTAATGAGAGTCTCAGTGCTCGCTTCAGCAGCACATACATTAAAATTGGAGATTTTCAGGTGACTTGTGCTGTCATTAAGAACCACTGAGTCGCTGTATGGGATGTGCTAGAACCTGGAAATAGGCCAGATGAAGGAAGCTGTAGTAGTTAGATTTTGTGGGTTATAAGTGAAGGAAACTGGCTCCAGTTTGGGCAAAAGTGAATGTACTGGAAGGAGAGTGGGAGTGAGGAGCACTGACAAAACAGCTAGCGAACCAGGCTTTGAAAGGAGCAGAGGCTGAGCACTTCGCAGAACAGGAGTGATCACAAAGGAGGGACCAGTCAGCCACAACACTGCTGCTTCTGTGACGCAATTAACCAACTATGGCCTTTTCTCCCTTCTAACTTTGCTTCCTTGCACTGTATACAGGAAGTGTGCCATCCCCCTACACTGGGTCCCACACCAGACTCTTATGAATATAGACACCTGAATTCAGTTTCCCATTAAGCTTTATCCATTAGGAGGAGGTAATTCCCCAAGGAGAAATAATCTAGATATTGAGAAATAATGAGAGATTTTTTAAGGCTAGATGTAAATAATGATATTCTTATGCCTTTCTTGTCATAGATGGGAACCAGAAAATTAGTTTTTGGCAGTAAATATTTAATCTAACTGAAGGAGGTGTGGCTACATGATTATATATCATCTGTTCTTAAAAATCTAATTTTTTCACTACATATGTATTTTTTTGCCATTTAATAAAATGTTTAATTAATTTTTATGAGATAATTGGATCATTCTGACATTTTCATACAAATATATCATTACACTTTGGTCTTATTCCATCCCTATCCTGACATCTTGATGGTTAGTGCCTTCTTTACAAAGTCTCTCCTGTGCTTTCAGATCACATGTACTCCACTCCCCTCTTTGTTTCCCTCATTCCTTCAGACCTCTTCCTCTCTTCTCATATTTTTCCTGTTGTATCTTCATGGTCTACCCACATATACATACACTCATACATATATACACATAAGCATGTAAATGAAGTCCTATCTGACAATTGTTGGCTTTATTTCCTAAGCCACTGGAGTCGGGTTGAAAAATCCCTGCCTGCGCTTCCATCCTGGAGTGTTTGACCTAAGCTTTTGTCTAGCAGTTTTAGTTTCAAGTCTTACATTCATGGCTTTGATCCATTTTGCATTTATTTTCCTGCAGGGTAAGAAATGTGGAGCTACCTTCATTTTTTGTGTGGAAATTCAATTTCCCCAGCACCCATTTGTTAAAGATGGTGTCTTATCTCATATGCATGCTTTCAGTGTCTCTGTCAAAGAATTTGATGGCTGTAGCTATAGGAGGAGTTGACATCTGGGTGCTCAGTTCTATTTCATTGGTATATGTGTCTGCTTTAGTGCTGGTACCACACTGTGACTCTTTAGTATGATTTGAGTGAGGTATTATGATACCATTAGCACTCCCTTTTTCTGCTTAGGATTGCTTTGGCTAATCAGGGTATATTTTGCTGTCATGTGTGTTTGAGAATTGCTTGCTTTAGTTCTTTGAAGAATGTCATTGGAGTTGTGATGGGGAATTACATTGAAATCATGGACACTTTTTGTTAATATTTGGTAATAGCCATTCTCACAACATTAATTCTCTGTTGGAGCTGTGCTTGGCTTGGCTTCTTTTCAGTGTGTCCCTCACCTTCTCTGCATTTTTCCACTGTTCTGTCACTACCTTTGTGAATTTCTGACTCTCCTCTGTTTCTTTCTTTGGCATAGAATTTATTCTTATTATTCGGACAATCTTCTTTGCCGAGTAACATAAAGGCAGCCTTTAGTCTTCCATCTTACTTGGTAGTTCACTAAATACTTCTTTCAAGGTTATTCTTTATCTAATTTCAATAGACCTAGTTACATGTTTTTTTAAGATAAAACAGAATGTGTTCCTCAGTAAAGAATAGCATATTGGGCTGGAGAGATGGCTTAGCGGCTAAGGAGCCTGCCTCCTAAGCCTAAGAATGCTGGTTCCAATCTCCAGCGGTTCCAATCTCCAGGTCCCAACGTTTAGCCAGATGCAAAAGTGATGCAAGGGCGCAATGCCGCACTTGCCCACAAGGGGGCGCACACATCTGGATTTTGTTCACAGCAGCTGAGAGACTGCTGGCGCACCCATTTCTGTCTCCCTCTCCCTCTTTGTCTATCTCTCTCTGTCTCTCTCTCCAAAAATAAATAAAATATTTTTTAAAAATTAAAAAAGAATAGCATATGTGGGCTGGAGAGATGGTTCAGTGGTTAAGGCACTTGACTGCAAAACCTAACAACTAGGGTGTGGTTCCCCAGTGCCCATATAAAGCCAAATGCACAAAGTGGCACAAGCATCTGGAGTTGGTTTGCAGTGGCTTGAGGCCCTGGTATGTCCAAGTTCATTCTCATTCTCATTCTCTCTCTCTCCTCTCCTCTCCTCTCTTTCTTTAAAATAAAGTTTTCTTTTCAATAAAGTACTTTTAAAAGAATAGCATATATAATTTAATTATATGTCTGTTTGCCTTTAAGTGCAAAAAGGAAAGTTAAATACTATTTTCATATGAAAATAGCAGCTTTTTAAACTATTGAATGATATTGCGATGAAATAAAATTCCAAGCTGACTAGATAGGATATTTTATTTTGTAAGCTGATATTAATGAATAGTAGAGACAATATAACAGTGTTAAACTGTGAGTACCTAGCATGTAAAAATAAAGCTTTACGGATGTTTTAACCATTCCTACTAACATAATCAGTTGCTCTTAACATGAATTATAGTCATTTACACCAGGTCTTAACTCCGTTATCACTTCCCTAATTCCACCATTGCTGAAAAGACGCACCTTTTTTGCAGGGATAAGGAAGAAAGTAGGATTAATATTTTCTAAGACCAGTCAGTGTGTATCATTTCACACTAACTTAGATAAGCTGACACCATTGTCTCCCTTAGCTCTGGGTCTTACTTGCTCATTGGAACAGTCTGTTTATGATGTGAGTGGAATTTTTTTAATTTTTTAAAAACATACTTTGGGGGCTGGGGAGATGGCTTTAGCAGTTAAGGCGCTTGCCTACAAAGCCAATGGACCTCAGTTCAATTCCCCAGTACCCACGTAAGCCAGATGTACAAGGTGGCGCATGCATCTGGAGTTCATTGCAATGGCTGGAAGCCCTCATGCCCCAATTCTCTTGCTCTGTCTCTCTCTCTCTCTCTCTTTCTCTGCCTCTTTCCCTTTCTCAAATAAATTTTAAAAAAATAAAATATTTATTTAAAAACATACTTTGTATGGATATATCATGTGTTGGTACCATCTTGTCTCTTGTCCCTGCCCCCATTCCTCTGGGCACCCTTCTCAGTGGGGTTGCCGGCATTCCTCATGGGGTAGTGGGTTATGCATTGAGGGAACAGCAGTCAGTTATTGGGGGGGAGGCAGTGCCTCTGGGCATGACATCCCAACCTGTGGCTCTTACAATCTTTCTGCCCCCTCTTCCACAAATTCCCCGAGCCTTGGTGGGGGTGTTTTAAGTCTACTTCACTGATGAGCTCTTAGGAGCCTCTGGATCTCTGCTTTGGTAGGTGTTGAGGATCCTCATTGTGTGTCTCGTTCACCCTGGAGCTGATTGTCAGGCTCACCATGGAGCAGCACTCTTGCTCATCTTCCTACTTCCTCTTGGTTTCACCTGCACCTTGGCTGAAGCACAAAGGGGTGGTTTATCTGCTTGGGTCTCTCTCCCTTCTGCAAAAGAAAAAACAGATCTCCAATGGTGAGTGAAGTCAGCATAGGTTAAATTAGGATAAGCATTATGAATTTAGGGACATTTTGATGGATGTAGCCCTCTTTTGGCCAAAGAGGAGCTTGACATTGAAGAGCATAATCTTTGCCTCCATAAGATTCAAATCTAGTTCCCAGTTCCAGCTATGGGTTCCTTTCCACTAAGCAGATCTCTTAGCCAATCAGAAAGCCATTGGTTACCCACCAAGGCTGGGTGCCGCTATTGCTCTGGTGTGTACATCTTATCAGGCTGGTTGCTTCTGAGTAGCTTAGACCCCTGCTTGAACTCTATGCTTGTGATAAGCAGTACTTTTTTGAGCATTTATTTTTTATTTATTTATTTATTTATTTTTAATTTTTATTTTTGTATTGACAACTTCCATATTTGTAGACAATGTCCCATGGTAACTCTCTCCCTCCCCCACTTTCCCCTTTGAAACTCCACTCTCTATCATATCCCCTCCCCCTCTCAATCAGTCTCTCTTTTCAGTTTGATGTCATGATCTTTTCCTCCTATTATGATGGTTCTGTGTAGGTAGTGTCAGGCACAGTGAGGTCATGGATATTTTGTGTCTGGAGGAGCACGTTGTAAGGAGTCCTACTCTTCCTTTGGCTCTTACATACTTTCCACCACCTCTTCCGCAATGGACCCTAAGCCTTGGAAGGTGTGTTAGAGATATTTCAGTGCTGAGCACTCCTCTGTCCCTTCTTCTCAGCACCATGGTGCCTTCTGAGTCATCCTAAGGTCACGGCCATCTGAAAAGAGAAGCTTCTCTGACCAAAAGTGACATAAGCAGTACTTTATACATAATTCACATGCTACAACACAACCTGAGAGAAGTGAAGAACATGCCTGAGGATTTTCTGTCACAGAAGATAAATGTGGGTTTAAAAATGTGCTCCAGGGCACTTGGAGGCTCCAAAGAAGAGGGATCAAGGCTTTGGGGCCCCACGTGGCGGGTGGGTCCCATGCAGCTCTGCCCTGTGCAGGTCCCTATCCTTGCTAAAGCCCTCTGTGGTCAGTGCATGTGGAAATGGGCTGAGACTGCACAGTTGCTGGTAGGTGAGTTTAAAGTCTTAATCTACACATTCAGAGAAATACTCTTATATGCTTTGTGTAATTTATAACAAGAATTTTTTTTAGCTTTGTTAACTGTGAATCCAGCTCTCCTCTTCCACTGTATGTTTAAAGCATGTGTTCACGCTGTGTGTAAACATTCACAGACATTCTTTGTGTGTTGCTGACTCTTCCAACATAACAGGTATCATTAAAATTAAATAGTAACTGACAAAGCCCCTCCCCCCAAAAAATGATCTCATTTCCTGAGGAGGCCCTGACCAGTACAGGAAAACCAGGGACCTAAATACAAGTTCGACTTTCAAAGGGACAGAATCCTTTAAACTTACCAATGACTTGGTGGCCACACTAAAGCAACTGTTTCTTCTTTTTAGGGATCAGGTTCAAGTGCAGACTGCTTTGTTTTTCATGACCTTTCTCGGTGTGTAAACACTCGTCATCCTGTGTTCCTCCCTTTCAGACCTTATGCCAGTATAAGTTTGATTTTCTTCAAGAAGTATGTCACCATGAGCATTTTATACCTCTGTGCCTCCCCTTAAGATCCTCAAACATTCCAGGTAATGGTTCCTAGCATTTTCTCAGCCCCTGTGAAGTGAACGCCTGTTTAGCCTTTTGTATGCTACTGTTTTCCTGTTTCCTCAACCAGTTTTTCTCAATATGCAACATGGGTATCACAGCTTGGTAATCAGATTGCAATGCAAAATAAATTGCTGACATATGACTAATGAATACAACTCTACATTTCTTAATTTTTATCTCTGCCTTTTCATTAAACAGAAGGTTATCAAAGCTTTGAAATGTGAATCAAAGAATTTCTTTGGCCATCTCTCAAGTTACTGCCTCCAAAACAATAGTTCTCTGTTAATTCTGAGATACAAAAATTATAAGAAGAAAGTTTAAGATATAATTTTATTTGAGATTATCAATTGATGTATATAATTAATTATGTTAAAATGAAGTTCTTTGAAATGAGTTGTGTCAAGAAAACTGGTATACTGGAGGAAAGGAGCAAGGAAAGGCAACCCTGTGAATACTTTACACTTGTAAACCCTTGAGAGGAGATGAAGAGGTAAAGAAGGAGTAACACATTTTGTTTACTACACTTAATGTAGTACTGTGTGCAAATAGTATACAAGAAATATTTTCATGATCTTGTAAATTAAAAACCTCCCTGTGTATATATATACATGTGTACACCCATGTATCAAGAAAAGAATATGCTTTTGTTTTTTAAGCTGGTGCCAAGTAAGTATTGGTCAGCTAAGCTGATTATGCTAGTAAGATAAAAGACAGAAGGAATGTAGACTAATTCTTTGATTAACAGTTACTAGGTTTAAAACCTTGTTAAATTTCTCTTTAATAAAACCCTTATTTATGCATTTTAATTCCAATTGTTCATTCTTAATCACTAGAGCAGAAAAACGCCTAATGATCTCTTTGTAGGTTTGAGGCTATGAATGGTGAACAATACATACATACATACATACATACATACATACATACATACATATATATGCCATAATTAAAACAATTCTGTTCATAACATTCTTTCTTAGGGAAACAAACAACCTATGATGATCTCAAAAATTAGAAATATTGAAGGGACTGAGAATTTGAAATTTGCTTTAATTATACAGTAAAAAACTTAAAGTAGGGCTGGAGAGATTGCTTAGCAGTTAAGGCACTTTGTCTGCAAAGCCAAATGACCCAGGTTTGATTCCCTAGGACCCACATAAAGTCAGATACACAAAGTGGCAAATGTGTCTGGAGTTCTTTTGCAGTGGCTAGAGGCCTTAGTGTACCCATTCTCTCTCTCTCCATATGTATGTACGTATGTATGTGTGTGTGTGTGTGTGTGTGTATGTATGTATGTATGTATATATATATATATATATGCCTTTCTCTTTCTCTCAAATAAATAGTAATATATTTTTTAAAAAACTAAGTTTGTTTTTATATATTAAATTAATGAATATTATGTGACCATGTATATACATATCTGAGATTGTTGTTTGTTCACATTAAATCTAGATCCTCTGACACCTTCAGAATCAATTCAAGAATTACATGCATCAGGTAAATAATGATATTTTAAATTGCCCACACAAGCATCATAACCACAATATTATACTATTGATTAGTTTAGATACTATAACAAATTTTTTAACTTTCTCTTGCCACTGATAATTTAATGATAACTTAAATTTAATTATTTTACATTCATTTTCCAGTGGTTAAATTTTTTAATTTCCTAAATCATTTAAAATTTTCATTATGTATCATAAATAAAATTCACAGGGATAGGGCTGGAGAGATGGCTTAGCGGTTAAGGCACCTGCCTGCCAAGCCTAAGAACCCCCATTCTATTCTCCAGGTCCCACATTTAGCCAGATGCAAATGATGCAAGCATGCAATGCTGAGCTTGCCTACAAGGAGGCACATGCATCTAGAGTTTGTTCCCAGCAGCTGAAATGACCCTGGTGCCCCCATTCTCTCTCTCTGCCTCTTCCTCTTTCTCTCTCTCTTCCTTCCTCTGTCTCTCTCTCTCTCTCTCTCTCTCTCTCTCTCTCAAAAAAAAAAAAAATTCACAGGTATATATAATACCTGTTTGTTGATTAAAACTATCTTTGGGGCTGGAGCAATGGCTTAGCAGTTCAGGCACTTGCCTGCAAAGCTAAAGGACCCAGGTTCAATTCCCCAGGACTGACATATGCCAGATGCACAAGGTGGTACATGTGCCTGGAATTCGTTTGCAGTGGCTGGAAGCCCTGACACACCCATTCTTTTTCTCTCTCTCTCTCTCCTCTTTCTGTATCTGCTTCTTTCTTTCTCTCAAATAAATAAAAATTAAGAAACAACTATCTTTGTATGATACTGTACAATATATTATTATTAACTATAGTTTAAGTCTATATACTTAATCTCTATAATTTATTCATCTCATAACTAAAAGTTTGTACACTTTCAACAAAATTTCCCCATTTTGTTCATCCCCTGGCAGCTGATGCCTATTTTTGGATGCTCTGCTTCTATGAACTCGGCCTTTTTAGAATCCACATATAAGGGTAGTCATGCAGTATTTGTATTTTCATTTTCACTTTGCATAAAGTCTAGCTTCATCCACATTGTTGCAAATGGCAGAGTGCTCCTTCTTTTTAAGATTAAATAATTCTGTGTTGCATTTTCTTTATGCAGCCATCTGTTAATGGACTTCCAGGTTATTTTCTTATCTGGTGAACATAATTCTAACCAACATGGAGGTGGTGCAAATATTTCCTCAAGATTTTGATTTTATATTTAAAAAAGACTAGAGATAGCAGATGCTGACAAGAGTGTGTGGAGAAGGAGAACACTTGCACACTGTTAGTGGGAATGTAAACTAGTATAGCTAAAATTCTAAACAGTGCGGAGGTTCCTCAGAGAAATATAACCAGACGTACCATGTGACCTGGCCATCCCACTACTTGGCATATAAGCAAAGGAAATGAAATTATGTCAAGGAGACAGAAGTGCTTCTGTATTCAGTACAGCACTATTCATAACAGCTAAGAAGTGGAAAAAACCAAGTGTTCACAAACTAATAGAGAAATGAAAGGTGGAAATATACAAAATGAAATGCTGTTTGGACACTTGAAAAAATGAAATCCTACATTTGCAGCAAGACAGATAGAACTAAAGATCATTGTGGTGAATGTGATAACCCAGGCAGAGTAAGAAAACAAGTACCACATGACCTCTCTTATGTGTAACCTAAAAACGTTGATTTCATAGCAGTTAACAGTAGAGAGGTGGTTACTAAAGGCTGGGAGAGTAGTGGGGAGAGGGATGTGGAAAGGCTGATCAATGGGTATTGAGTTACAGCTCCATAAAAAAAGAGGGTTTGTAGTCGGCTGGCTAGAGATAACATCAGTGCACTGTAGTGTTCAAAAGATCTGGAAAAAGATTTTGAAAGTTTTCATCATATAGGCATGATGAATGTTAAAGGAGCTAGCCTGATATAAACATATGTAGCATATGCAAATATCAAAAGACTACATTCTACCACAAGAATATAAACTATTTTTATGCTGTGGTCTCAGTTATAAAATAAGAGAAGAAAAAGGATACTGGTTTTAATTCCTTTAGATACATACACAGATACTGGCTTACTGAATCATGCCATAGTTCTAGTTTGAGTTATTTGAGGACCCTCTATACTATTTTCCTCAATGGTGTCAGTTTACAGACCACCATCAGTACACAAGGGCTCCCCTTTCCCCCGTGTCCTCTCTAACACTTGCTGCCATCTACCAGATGATACCAGCCCTTTGTGGCTATGCTTATCACTATTCCAAATATTAATTATGTTGAGGACTTGTTTTTAAATATTCCTGTTACCTGTTTTATATCTTCCTTAGAAAAAAAGACCTATTTAAATACTGTGTGCATATTTAAATCTGATTATTTGAATTTTGCTTTTTAGTTTTTGTTTCAACTTCTGCTAGTTCCTTATATTTTAAATACAGACCCCCTTATAATATGTGTGTTTTGAAAGTACTTCCTTATAATCTTAGATTGATTTGTCTTTTTTCTTTAAATTGTTAGCTTTGTTGTCCAGAAACATTTTTATTTACATATAGTTTTACTTGTTTATTTTGTTTTTATTTCCTAAACTTTAGGGATCATAGTTATAAAAGCACTGAGAATCCAGCCACAGGAAATTTTCCCTGATGTTCATGATGGGTGCTGTCCCAATGAAGAACAGTTACACTCATCAAGTGCATTGACTGCCTTCAAAGGAGTCGACTGTTACAGAAATTTCAGCATGTCTTCTCCATAGTCCAGGCTCAGATCTTACAATCTGTGTGGGCTTTCCTCTCTCTGCTCCCTCACATTCTTCAGTCCATGTTGGCTTAACTCTCTGTGCTCCACATCCTTCAGCCTTTCCCCTCCTCAGTTCCTTCAGCTCCAGCCCAGAGAGCATCTCTTCTCTTGTCCCTTTTCTTTGCAAGACATCTCACACCCCTCACATCCCCGCTAATTAATTTATATCTGGCTGCTCCATTTATAGTCAAGAAAGCACCTAATCAGGCCATCACTGTAAAAATCATTAGTGTCATAACCTTTCCTACAGAAATGCAAGTGACAGAAGTGCCTAAGTGCCCCTGAGGAAGTTGTATTTAGGCTTCTCCACCATCAACCCCTCTATCAAGCCTCACTCCCCATCCTGACCTTTCGACTATTTGCCCATCTCTGCTCCCCACATCCTTAAGCCTTCAGAATTCTGTGCTATCAGAATTCAGTACCCCTTTCCTCACCTTGTCCATACTCTCACTGCCTACATCCACTCTGTCAAGCATTTGTATCTCCAAACCTTTAGCTCCTCCAAGGTGTATCTCAGCATAGCCCTTCCTACAACCTTTCCTGATTCCTGCAGACAGAAAAAATATATTTTTTTAATTCTTGCAGAGCTAACAATACATTTCATGGACTGTGACTATTGGCATGGTGTATTAGTTTGTATTTGCACTTTTTTTTTTTTAGGCAGAATATTCCCTAATTTTAATAAACACCTCTAAGGTCACAGCACACCATATTTCCAAAGCAAGATTATATTGGAAAATCCCCCCCTGCTAGTGGGTGTTGGGGATGGGCAGTGGTTGAAGTAGCACCTGATTTAACTTTGGCAACTATAAAGGTATTATTTGATTTCAATAATAATCTCTTTCCTCTCAAAGATATGCCTGAATATTCCATCACAAATGAATTTTGCCGCAAACACTTCTTAATCGGAATTCTGCTCCGAGAAGTTGGCTTTGCCCTGCAGGAAGACCAAGATATCAGGCACTTAGCATTAGCCGTTCTAAAAAATCTAATGGCTAAGCATTCATTCGATGATCGGTACAGAGAACCTGTAAGTGGTCTTCATTTCCCTCTTCCCCAAACACCATTTAATGGCTCTGCATTAAGTGCATGTAAGATCCACAAGCCCACTGATTCTCACATGAATCCTTTCTCTTGGCCACCTTCTCACTTAGAGGAAGCAGGCCCGGATAGCAAGTCTTTACATGCCTCTGTATGGCATGCTTCTGGACAACATGCCCAGGATATACCTGAAGGACCTATATCCTTTTACTGTCAATACATCGAATCAGGTACGCTTACATAACCTGTCAAATGTCTCTTGTTTGTATTTAAGTCCTGGATAGCCATTCCTTTAACTGAACAGGGGATTAAGCAATGTTTCCTGCCAGGCATACTCTTCAATTGCCATGTCCAAAGCAGGTCAGTTCCACCTGAGCCGTGCACTCATCAGGACTCTGCGTCACCAGCAAGTTCTTCACAGCATAATTATAGGTCATCTGTATGGCCTTATCCTCACATGCATCTCCTCCCTACCATGGCTTCATCATCTTTGTACCCTCTGAAGCCAAGTGCCTTACTTATAGTCTAAACCCCTATTTGTAAGCATTCTCCACTAGTTGATATGGTGACTACACCACAACCAGCCTGGGGCTCTGGCCTGTCTAAACCCCTAAGAACAGACATACTATATGATCCAGGAAAAAGGAGGAGGTAGTTAGGACCATTGCTTAGGGAAATATTTGAGTGGGAAACCTTGTTCAAGTCTTAGCTGCAGCTACTTTATCCAACTTCATGAGACCTCCATTGCCTTATTTGTAAGGTGGAATAAAGTGCCAGCATCACAGGATCCTTAGGATTAAGCTGCATGATTAAAAAGTATTTATTGTAAAGCCTTTCACATGATAAAACTTTTCAATTTAATTGTAGTAATGGCAATATGGAAGATGTGATAATCATTATAGACATTCTGTGATGTAATCCATAGCTCTATCAGTTATTGTTTCTGTCTATATCTGAAAGACTTTTTCTATGACCTAATTTTTTAAATGGCATAAGGAAGTCAAATTTGGAGTAAAACTATGGTTTTTGAATATATTTTGAATAATATTCATATTCACTGTCTGCTTAGGCGGAAAATCTTTGCTAGACTAGAATGTTGAAACACCCTGATTCCCAGTGATCTCCTGTCCCCTTTGAATGCAGGGGTCTCGAGATGACCTCAGCACCAACGGAGGGTTTCCGATCCAGACGTCCATGAAACATGCAACTTCCGTGGACACATCATTTTCCAAAGATGTTTTAAATTCTATCGCAGGTACTCAAACCTTCTGAGAACACTCGTGTTTAACACTCATCTGTGTTTACACTGTACATCACTGTGCTTCTTACCCAATTCATAATTCATATGCATAATGTATCTGGCAAAGTGCACTACATTATATAACCAAAGAGTCTTTTAACATATTACTTTGAAAGCCATCCAGTGACTTCCACTTCCAAGTGTTCATTTTTACTTGGCATAAGGAGCATTTTGTTCAGATGTTATCAAATTACTGCATTCTGCAAGTAGCCTAACTTTTTGTTATGCACAAGCTTTTAAACTACAATAGCTCTTCAACTTCAAAGTTTATTTAAAGAACTCTTTTGGAAATGTCATTTTTATTTCTCATGAACTATCTAAAGTTAAACATTCCTTCCTCCAAATTACCTTTATGAGCTTTTATGAAAGCATTTTAAAATAAGATATATTTGAAGGCACTTTAAGAAATCTAAAGAACAGGCCAGGTGTGGTGGTGCATGCCTTTAATCCCAGCACTTGGAAGGCAGAGGTAGGATGATCGCTGTGAGTTTGAGGCCAGCCTGAGACTACATAATGAATTCCAGGTCATCCTGGGCTAGAGCGAGACTCTACCTCAAAAAGAAATGGAAGGAAGGAAGGAAGGAAGGAAGGAAGGAAGGAAGGAAGGAAGGAAGGAAGGAAGGAAGGAAGGAAGGTGGGAGGGAAGAAGGGAGAAAAACAAAAAAACAAACTTTATTTTGTTTATTTCTATTTATAATGGTTTAAATGTTTCTAGATCCATAATGACCACTAGAGTGATGTGTAAAATGTTTCATAAGAAGCTGGGAAATTGCCCAGTCAGGAAACTGCCATGTAAGCCTAAGGACCCGAGTTTGGGCCCCAGAACCCACATTTAAAAAGTCACATATGGCGCATACACAATCCCAGGGCTGGGGAAGCAGAGACAAGTGAATCCGTGGGGCTTGCTGATCAGCCAGTCTAGGGTACATGGCAAGCCAGAGAGAGCCCATGTCTCATTCCTGAAGAGTGACACCTGAGGTTGTCCTCTGGCTCTCACATGCATATGTACACACAAATCCCCATACATGTACACACATCTGAACACACATACAATATGCTGTTGTATAGTTTTAATGCCAGCCTCAGACTATTTCACAGCACTAGATCCACCTCAACCGTGAACGCTTCTGTTTCAGCATTGTAACTGTTGTTCGTTCCCATCCATCTCATTACCATTCGTGTGCTGTGGCTTATGTTTACAGCCTTTTCATCAATAGCTATTTCTACAGTAAACCATGCTGATTCCAGAGCATCCTTAGCCAGCCTCGACTCCAATCCAAGCACCAATGACAAGAGCAGCGAGAAGACAGACAACTGTGAAAAGGTACAGCTTCCCCTCCTCCCCCGCTCCTACACACTCATCACCATAATGACAAGCCAGAAATCTCCCGCTCTTACTCTTTGTTCATCCTTTAATTTCAAGATCCCAAGGCCCTTGTCTCTGATTGGGTCAACTCTTCGATTTGACAAGTTAGACCAAGCAGAGACCAGGAGTCTTCTTATGTGCTTTCTTCACATCATGAAGACAGTTTCAGATGGTGAGTAGAGCTCTTTCAAAGTAAACTGAGAAAGGAATGAGGGAGGGAAAGAGGTCGGGAAGAAAGAGAGAAAGAAGGAGAGAAAAAGAAAGAAAACCATTTGATTTCAAAGAGCTTCATGCTGTATGGCATTTCTTTCTAGAGACTCTGATCGCCTACTGGCAGAGAGCACCCAGTCCTGAGCTGTCTGACTTCTTCGGCATCTTGGAGTAAGTTTTATTATTATTATTTTTATTATTATTATTATTTTAAGTTAGGTCTTACTCTAGCCCAGGCTAACCTGGATTTCACTATGTAATCTCAGGGTGGCCTCAAACTCACAGGAATCCTCCTACCTCTGCCTCCCAGTGCTGGGATTAAAGGCGTGCGCCACCACGCCCGGCTAGAGTAAATTTTAAGGGTGATGTAATAACAGATTTTATGGAACTTGCAAAATATCTCACTCTCTTGTATTCCACGTAGCCTGGAGTAAATTATATACCAGTAATACATGAAATCTTTAAAGAAAGTTTAATCATTTTCTTTCCATATACTTGAACCATGATGTCTATAAATTAAAAAGTGTAGCCGGATGTGGTGACACACACCTTTAATCCCAGCACTCGGGAGGCAGAGGTAGGAGGATCACCATAAGTTCAAGGCCACCCTGAGAATACATAGTGAATTCCAGGTTAGCCTGGGCTAGAGTGAGACCCTACCTTGAAAAACCAAAAAAAAAAAAAAAAAAAAATTAAAAAATTTAAAAACACGAATAATTAGAATGTGACTATTTTTCCATCTTCCAGTGTTTGTCTTCAAAATTTCAGATACCTGGGAAAACGTAACATAATAAGGTAAATATTTTAAATCCTGAAAGACTATATGTGATCTTTTAACATCAATTATGACATATATTAAGACATCAGGTTATACTTATAAATAAGAATTTGAAAACATAAAATGTAAGCAGAGTGTTAGGTTGTTATCACATTACGGATACAAGCTTGGAGATTACATAATATTCATGATAGATTGGAAATAAATTTATCTTTTCTAGAAAAAAAGCACAAAAACATATATTTTAAGGAGGAAACATATTTCATGTACCTTCTTAACTAATTTGCTATCATTACATAGACATAACTGGGAGCATACTTAAGAAAATGCTTTAAGAAAACTAAAAAAAAAAAAAATACTAATCTGTAATCACTTTAAACTGGCATCATTTCTCACAGAGACAATAATATCCAAAGTACCCAATCTCCTGTTCCCAAAAGAAACTGAAATTTTACTTTTCATTAAGTCACAACATATGAAATATTTTATTGTTCAATAATTCATCTGCCACTTGCCAATCTACTTTTATAAGTAAGGTATAAATGCTGAGCTATGATCAAAACTTATTTTTTGGCAGAAAAATTGCTGCTGCATTTAAATTTGTGCAATCAACCCAGAACAATGGAACACTCAAAGGATCCAATCCTTCCTGTCAAGGGTCAGGTCTCCTGTCACAATGGTAATGTCACCTTTGCTTGTTATTTAAAATTATTTGTGGGTTGTATATTTGCGTGCATGCATACGTAAGGGTGTTCATGCCCTCACATATGCACATATGTCAAAACAAATGAAGATTTCAAGTAGCTCTGTCTTTATCTGAAGAAACTTCTTAGATTCTTCTCCAGCAGCCTATCTTATAAATCCAAAAACTAAGGACTGTACCCCATTTATGTGCAGTTAGAGGAAAGTGCCTTTGCAGAGAATGAATATTAATGGATATTTCAATTGAATTGAAACTAAAAGATGCAAAATATTCCAAAACAAATGTCCCTGTTTATGCCTACTGATGTGGCAACAAAGTAAACTCGAGGATTATGTATCTATTCTTTTCAATACTAAAATATTTTATCAATGTTCATGAAATTGAAATTGTGTAGTAATGGGTCAAAGGCAACGAGGAAGCATGGATAAGGCCTGTGTAGATTTCCTACTCATCTGATGATTAGCATATAAGACCCGCACAGTCCCTCATTAGCCTGAAACACTTGCCCTGAAATTCCACCTCCAAGCTCCTCTGGGAGTAATACATAACAATTGTTTGCTCAAATTTTCCTCCATTTGATTTATTCCTCCCAGAGGCATCACAATAATATACAATATGAATATTTTAGAAAAGAGCTTTAGAAGAAATATGGAAGCAGCGTATAGTCAATAAATCATGGAATACATTTTGCCTCCATCCATAGGGACCCATGCAAATTGCCCTCCAGTGAGAACATAAATTTAAAGATATAATAGTGGGTGTGCTCTGCAAACTGTAATGGAATAGAAGGCAATAAAGAATGGCTTCCAGTGCTTCAGAGTGATGGTAACTCACAGCTCAGTTGTGCTTGGGGACCTAGACCTCAGGCTTCTCCTGCCATGCTGAACAGGTCCTGCCCCTGCTGTCCCTCATCTCCTAGAAACCAGGGCTTTTCCCCCATGAGTTCCATCCAGACTGAAGTAAACACAAAACCAACAGGGGGTAAGTACAGCCCCAAAGGTCCAAGCCATACCACCCAGAACTTTCTTTCGCTCCTTGTAGTTTCAGGAGCAATCCAGATGTCCTGGGCTGATGAAAGCCAAAGTCAGCTCTCCTGGGCCTCGGCCCACACAGATTTGATTTAACCAGAACCACAAAGCCTTAAGGAATGTGACAAGAGGCCTTCTGAGGTTTAACTCCTAAAGGGATCTCTTATTACCAGCCTTCCTCACAAAGATGTTTTATGAGTAATTTATTATAATAACTAATCTCAACAAAATTATCAGTCTATTCCTTGGGCAAATAACAAAGTTACAAATAGCAAGACTCCTGATTCCAAATACTACCTGGTCTTCAGACAAAGACAGAACAACAAAAAAAATTACAGACCAATCTCCCTCATGAACATAGATGCAAAAATTCTTAACAAAATATTGGCAAACAGAATACAAGAATATATCAGAAAGATCATTCACCCTGACCAAGTAGGCTTTATCCCAGAGATGCAGAGATGGCTCAATGTATGCAAATCAATAAGTGTAATACATTATATAAATGGACTGAAGGACAAAAATTACATGATAATCTCATTAGATGCAGAAAAAGCATTTGAGGGCTGGAGAGGTGGCTTAGCGGTTAAGGCGCCTGCCTGCTAAGCCTAAGAACCCGGTTCCAATCTCCAGGTCCCACATTTAGCCAGATGCACTGATGCAAGGGCGCAATGCTGCACTTCCCACAAGGGGGCGCACACATCTGGAGTTCGTTCACAGCAGCTGAGAGACTGCTGTCGCGCCCCTTCTCTATCTGTATCCCTCTCCCTCTCTGTCTCTCTCCAAAAATAAAAATAAAAGCATTTAACAAAATCCAACATCCCTTCATGATAAAAGTCCTACAGAGACTGAGAATAGAAGGAATATATCTCAACATAATAAAGGCTATTTATGACAAACCTGCAGCCAACATAATACTAAATAGAGAAAAACTTGAAGCTTTTCCACTAAAATCAGCAACAAGAAAAGGGTGTCCACTGTCCCCATTTTAAAGACTGGAAGTCTTAGCCATAACAATAAGGCAAGAGACACACATAAAAGGGATACAAATTGGAAAGTTTGCAGATGATATGATTCTATACATAAAATACCCTAAAGACACTATCAGCAAACTGTTAGATCTGATAAACACCTATAGCCATGTAGCAGGATACAAAATAAACATACTGAAATCAGTAGCCTTCCTGAATGCTAACAACAAACACACAGAGGATGAAATCAGAGAATCACTCCCATTCACAATTGCATCAAAAAATGAATAAATAAAGTACCTTGGAATAAATATAACCAAGGAAGTGAAGTATCTCTAAAATAAAAACTTTAAAACACTCAAGCAGGACATTGCAGAAGACACTAGGAAGTGGAAAAACATCCCTTGTTCTTGGATTGGAAGAATCAATATTGTGAAAATGGTAATCTTACCAAAAGCAATCTACACATTTAATGCAATCCCCATAAAAATTCCAATGCATTCTTCACAGAAATAGACAAAAAATCCAAAAATTAATTTGAAAGCATAAAAAAACCTCGAATATCTAAAACAATTTTGAGCAACAAAAATAAGGCTGGTGGTATCACCATACCTGATTTTAACCTATATTACAGAGCCATAGTAACAAAAACAGCATGGTACTGGCACAAAAACAGAAATGTAGATCAATGGAACAAAATAGAGGACCCACATGTAAGTCCAGGTAGCTAGAGCGACCTGACCTTTGACAAAAATGCCAGAAATACTCATTGAAGAAAAGACAGCCTCTTCAGCAAATGGTGCTGGGAAAACTGGATATGTATATATAGAAGGATGAAAATGGGTCCTTATCTCTCTCCATGCACAAGAATTAAGTCCAAATGGATCAAATACTAGCTGGTTTTCCCAATTAGAAGTGCCACAGAGCACTGAGTGGCACTGAAAGCCATTATCTTTGCTCTTCCAGGTGAGCACCCAAAATCACGATGAACCCTCACATGCCTACCTCCTCCATATTGTCCACACATCATCACCACCATGGGCAAGACTCAAACAAAATGATAAATCACAGAGATTTCTGAACAGAAAACTAGAGGAAAACAAGGGTTGTTCAGTCCAGATTTACATTTTGTCTCTTTGAAAACACTTTCATGTATCTGAGCTTTATCATATCATGCTTTCAATGTCCTTCCTGTCCAGCCAATAGCTAACTCAACATTCATGAACTCCTGTGATTCCATGAAGTAATGATGAATTATCATCCATTTGATTTTGAGTGTCTGATGATTTACTTATTGTATCTTTATGAATGCTATTTGGCTTAAGTCAAATTCATCAACAATATTTAAGTCTCTTTTGGTATGTTGCTTATAATCAATATTTTTAGTAAATGTTCTAGTGCAAATGATTTTTCTATTGACTCTACGTAGAATATTTGAGTGAGTGGTAGCTATCACATCTACAAGCAACACTAACCACATTGGTCACCTCACTTCCAGGATGCACCCTGCTTCCGGTCATGAAGGCCATAAGCAGCACAGATCTCAAACTTTACCAATAATTCGAGGAAAAAATGCACTGTCCAACCCCAAGCTTTTACAGATGTTAGACAACACCATGACCAGTAAGTAAACCAGAACCAACAAGAGCAAGGTGGTATTTTCTAGGTGGGTGTGGGACAGGAAGTGCATCATAACATGTGAGAGCTGCATGGAATGTTGTACTAGTGACTGCTGTTTAAAGGTTCACTGCAGGCCCTGGAATGTTCCTTGGAGGGAAGAACCACCAGGGAATGGTTAAGAAAAATGAGGATTGAGAGGAGAGGAAAACACTCACGGTAGCTTCCCTGGAGACTCAGTGTTGGGAGGGTTGCAGGGCTTTCTATGAACCAGGTGGCTGCTATTGATTCTAAGGGAAGAGGATAAAATTTTTCATGTCCCAGAAACAGTAACCATGACTTCTTGAGTCCAGAGATGCACACATTTCTGCTTGGGAATAGGGAAATAGAACCTGGCTTTGTGTAGCATGCAAGTATTGGCGGAGTATGAGATGTGGCCCACAGTTACTTATTTGACACTCTGTCACCCTCACCTACCTAGATGCTTTGTGCTCTTCAGAGGACGCTATTTGTGCAGACTGTCCACTGAGACATACACTTAGTCTTATTAGTCCAGAAGCATAACCTCAAACAGCCTGACTATAGAAGACATACGGGCCTGTCGATGGTTTGAATTAACGGGAAAGAATTAAGAAATAATAGAAGCCCTACAGCTGACATATACAAAGGACACACATGCCTAAGACTCTATCTAGTGTTTGTTTTTAATCCAACCAACAAAAAAAATGATCAATCAAAAGCACTTTGATTTACTAAATTATTAATAAAAATACCAGTAAACACTGGATATATTGTAATAGAAGAAAATTCTTTATTGGGTACAAATAATATGCTTAGAAATTTATGCAATGTTTGATGTTCTATTTTTTAGGCAACTCCAATGAAATAGACATTGTACACCACGTAGATACAGAGGCCAATATAGCCACGGAGGTTTGCCTCACTATTCTAGACCTGCTATCCCTCTTCACTCAGGTCCACCAGGTGAATATGCTCATAACATTTTCTGAAAACTGATTAGAAGGTAGGAAAAACAACATGTGAAGTCAGGAACCTGGCTTTAAGACAATTTCTGAAAACAGTTGACCATACATAAATCAATGTACACACCAGTGCGAGGCATGTTAAAGCTGCAGTTCAGATGTTACATCACAAGATGCCGCATGCTCACTTGGCACCCGCACCTGTGTGGCAGGTGCACTGCTGTCCAGTAACAACCTGCCTGTGTTCCTAACTTCTCTGGCTTTGCTGTTAGGTATGCTGGGGTTGAGTGAGACAGAGGCACCGCATTTTTTTCCAGTACAAAAGAGACAGATTGTAGTTATATATTAAACTCATAACTAGATTTTTAAAAGACAAATTTACTAATTTGGAGCATCTCTTTTTTTGAAATAAATATTTTTATTGACACCTGCTATACTTACATACAAAAAATGCATGATATTTCCCTCCCCTCACCCATTCCCCTTTAGAACTCCAATCTCTGTCATATCCCCTCCATTTCTCCATTAGTCTCTCTTTTAATTTGATGTCATCATCTTTTTCTTCTATTATGAGGATCTTGAGAAGGTATTGCTAGGCACTGCAAGGTCATGGATATCAAGGCCAATTTCTGTCTCAACAGTTGCATTGTAAGAAGTCGTACCCTTCCTTTGGCTCTTACATTCTTCCTGCCTCCTCTTCCGCAATGGGCCCTGAACCTTGGAGGGTGTCACAGAGATGTTTCCATCCCTTCTTCTCAGTACTATGTTGCCTTTTGGGTCATCCCAGTGGTCATCACCATCTGAAAAGAGAAGCTTCTCTAACCAGAGTGAGAGTAGCATTAATATGTGAATATGAACATTAAGTGTAGTGCTTTCAGGGCAGCTTGGTGGGAATAATATATACATTTAGCCAGACGAGAGCAGGCTTTATACCCCTAAGGCTCATGACCTCCCCTGCCATAGACTTTTGCTTAGTTTTTTCAGTACCAGACATGTATTCCCTCCTATAGAGAGGGCCTTCAGTCCAATTATGGAGCAGTTGGTTACCCCAAGAGCAGACATGCCACTATTGCACCCATTCAGTCATTGGGCCTGTATGGCCAAACTTGAATTTTCCAGTGTCCACTGTTTTCACTGCTGATGACTTCTGTCTCCCACATGCAGTGCAGCTTTTTCCAGCTTTCAGTTGGCTGGTCTACAGGGAGGGGGTTCTCTGCTCAGCACCAGCTTGCTTTCTCAGTGGCCTTGCCTCTCAGGCAAGAGATGTCTTCAGCAATAGGGTCTTACCATCTGTTTCTCAAGGGAAACCAAGGGCCTTGGCAATAGCCTTTAATGTTTTGGAGGCTACAGGGACCTCCTCAGCCAACAACTCCCTGGAAGGTATCCCATCCCAGGCACTGAAAATTTTCTAGTAATAGCCTATATGTGCTTGTCATGTGAGTCTTTGAACAGGCAATATCATGACATCCTATTGAAATTGTTAAGTGCCAAAAGGACTGAACACACCAAGTCTTGACAAGAATGTAGAACTCTCATTTCCTGATGATAAGGATGCAAAATGAAATGGCCATTTGGGAAAACAGTGTTTCAATTTCATTAAAAATTGATCCTACCCATATCATGAGGCCAATTACGCCAACACTAGGTCCTAACCTAGGAGTAGTGAAAGCAATTGTATATACAAAGCTCCCCCCCCCCAAAAAAAAGAATACAGATTTATCTTTAATAACAAAAACACTAGAAACAACCCAAGCCCACATCAACACGTGGGCAGATTTTTTTAAACTGTGGTGTGTCTCTAAAATAGAATACTACTCAGCAATAAAAATGGACTACTGACACAGGCCTCCACATGCACAAAGCTTCAGAGGCCAGAACAAAAACAGAATATATGCTTTATTTTTGCATTAATATAAAAATCTATAAAATGACAACTCTAGAAACAGTAAGTCATTGGCTGGGTTGATAGGAATAAGGAATTATTTTTAAATGCATATATAAAAATGTATCTAAGAGCTTTTGAGAGTGATGGGTATATTCATTTTATTGATCATGGTAATAATATCCTTGGTAAATACCAGTGAGAGACTCACTAACTTGTATACTTAGATTATGTGCAGTTTATTATATATAAACCATACTTCAGTAATGCTGTTAAAAGCATTTGCAGCTCAATCAAATAGACCTACATTAAGGATTGAGCCAAGATACATTGAATCTACTGAATAAAATCTCTCTATCCCACAGCATGATTAATCCAAGAAAACCCTGCATTCAAATGAAATTGCAACATGGTAGAGAAAGAGCAGAAATTATGCTTTGATGCTTTATTGCTCAGTGGCTATGTGGCTCAAATATCACACAGTCAAAAGAACATGTCTCATCATATCTTCTCCTTTTCCTCCTCCTCCTCTCCCTCCTTCTGTTCCTTCTTCTTTCTCTCCTTTCCTCCCTCCTTCCTCCTTTCTCCTCAGATTTAACCTACTGTTCACGTTGTTCTTCTCAACCTTGAATTCACAAGCTTCTCTGTAACCGAACGCTTTTGTACCATCTGTTTACCACCCCCTCCCCCAGGACAATCCTCCCAGATCTCTCTGAGGCAGGTTCCTTCACTTCCATTCAATCAGTAGAGGGCTCTCTGCCCACCCTCCACACTTGTCAGAGTAACCCACCACCAAAGCAATTACTTTGTGTCACATAATCCTGCATGATTTATCATCTTATTTTAGTATATTGTTGGTCACCGCTACATACATTTCACTGGGAACACAAATCATGTGTTCTTGCTCAATCAATTTTTTCAGCATCCAGAACTGTACCTACAACATGGTAGGCTTACAATAGACACTTTTGAAGGAATGCAGTTCTTTCCCTTGTCCTCAATGGCATCTGTGCCAAATTTCCAGAGACAGCTCCAACAATCTGACTGTCAAAATTCATTGATGAAAAGGGTCTTCGATACCTACATGCTCTTCTTCCAAGTCAACCAGTCAGCCGCTGCACTGAGGCATGTGTTCGCTTCTTTGAGACTGTTTGTATGCAAGGTAAGAACACTCCAGATGCCACTAGAAGTTCAGAAAGGGGTGACGATCAATACACAGTGATAAACACAGAATAATCTTTGCACATCGATCAGTTTCACTCAATGAGAATTCCTGTTCTGAAAGTGAGCAGAAGGGAGCCATAGGGTCTGGTTACCAGCTCGTGGCCTGCTCAGTGTTACTAGCACAGAAAGTTTCTAAACTGCCCATCTCTAGGTGCCAGATCCAGTCTCGTGGAGTGAAAGGTTCCACAGCAGCGTAGGTACAGCAGCTACTTTTTTTTATAATTTTTAAATTTTTTTATTATTTTATTTATTTTTGGAGAGAGACACAGAGAGAGAGAGAGGGAGACAGAGATGGGCACACCAGCAGTCTCTCAGCTGCTGTGAACAAAATCCAGATGCGTGCGCCCCTTTGTGATCAAGTGCGGCATTGCGCCCTTGCATCACTTTGCATCTAGCTAAACGTGGGACCTGGAGATTGGAACCCGGTTCTCAGGCTTAGCAGGCAGGCGCCTTAACCGCTAAGCCATATCTCCAGCCCAACAGCAGCTGCTTTTGAAGACATGTGTAAGTAGCAGCTGATTTTAGCAGTGTCAGGTGACTAGAGGAGCATTTGAAAGCACTCATTCAAGCATATTCTGGGCTGTTATTAATTATTAATACATGGAATATTGTTCCTAGAAACCATTTCTTGAAAAAAAAAACCAGAAGACCAAATATAGACTTCAGAAAATAAAAACATACCCCTTTCCCTTGCCATTGGAGAAGGGCATGTTTTTGGGAAAGGGTCTCTTATAGGAGTCCTCAAACGGAAAAGAAAGTGAAAGCAGCACTCACCCCCTCCCCCTTCCATTTCTCTAGTTTCCTTCAGCCTTCTTTCAAGGGCCTGCTGACCTCTGTGGATCGTTCTGCTATGAAGTCCTAAAGTGCTGCAATCACAGGTCACGCTCTACTCAGACAGAAGCCTCGGCGCTGCTGTACTTCTTCATGAGGAAGAATTTTGAATTCAACAAGCAAAGGTCAATTGTGCGGTCCCACTTACAGGCAAGTGCTATCCGTCTTCATGGATGGGATTATTAAAACTTCTGCTCTGTTCCAGCATTGACTAAAGCCTCTTTACTCAGTCACTGAGTCTCCCTCAAGGCCCCACCCTGAATGTGCCCATCACACCAGAGTAGAGATGACCAGAAGCCATATCTCCACCTGTACTTTTCTTTCTTCTGTCAGCTCTAGAATCTAACATAGTAGACCACTCGGGCAACCACAGCTGGCTCCAGGAGGCCAATGCCCACCACATTCCACAGGCATCCATTTCTTTCTTCAAGGCATCCCAAGACTACAAGAGTCTTGCATCTTCCCCCAAATATTCACAATTCTAGGAAGGGCCTTCAATCACATGGCCCTCTGAAGATTTTATACATACATATGTCATTCATTGAACCTCCTGGGAGAAACCCAACAAATTAATCCAAGCCAGAGAGTTTCTTTTAAAATGTAATTCCTCATGTTGCTCTAGGGTGTTCATTTTTCTTTTCTCTTGCAGCTAATCAAAGCAGTAAGCCAGTTAATAGCTGATGCTGGGATTGGAGGCTCTCGGTTTCAACATTCCCTTGCAATTACTAATAATTTTGCCAATGGAGATAAACAAATGAAAGTAAGAAATGAATGTTTAAAAAATATGGGATTTATTTTCTAAAGAATTGGTATAAATTGAGGTGGATGCTTTCTGCACACAACACCAAAATCTTGAAAACTTTATGAATTCTGTACTTGGTTTACGGAGATTTTGAACACTTATATTGTTTGCCTCTTTAAACTGATAATCATCTGTTCTTACACTTTCAGTATATAGTAAGTGGAATTTCTAAGATATACGGTTGAATAATACATAACAAGGTTTATCATAAATATCTAAGTATCTTAAGTCATAAATATCTTTACCCTAGTGGCCATAATCATCTATTCCTTTTCTTTCTTTTAGCTCTTTAGGAAAACTTTTTTCTTTGGTTATTATACTGGCAAGTGAAGGGTTTAAAAAAAAAGCTTTTTTCCCCCGCCCCCCTCCCAAAAAAAGGAAGACGGGCATGGTGGCGTATGCCTGTAATCCCAGCACTTGGGAGGCAGAGGTCTGCGTATCACTGTGAGTTCGAGGACACCTTGAGACTACAGAGTGAATTCCAGGTCAGCCTGAGCTAGAGCGAGACCCTACCTTGAAAAACCAAAGCTCCCACCACAGCTAGGCTCATATTACAATAAAGCTTCCAATCCCTTCCCTTGCTGCTCTGTTTGCCTCGGTGCTTTTCATGCCAGCTTTCCTTTGATTATTTATCCATATGGAGGCCCTTCTAGTGGACTCACTGTCCAAAAGTCTGAAGACAATGCTGGCGCCTTATGAGAGGGAAAAGCACTGCATTCAGCACTACTAATTAAAGTACATGGACTGAATGTCTTTGATCCTCAAATAACTCTTTATTTTTTCCCCATAATCAATCTTTGTGGCCTGAAGAATCAAACAATAGGCTCGTGGCATATGCCACCCATAGTGCTTAGGAAGAAATCAAACTTACTCAAAGGACATGACCCAGATGAGGGAGGACAGGATCTCAAGGACAGTCAGGATGCTGTTCCTAGAAAGAATTGGGCTCAAAGGCAGAAGAGCAGCGTCTACTGCAATTCTTAACTCATTTTTATTATATTTAATCACAAGTACAGTATAGAGAATGCACATGGTATGGACAATATATTGAGCACAACAAAATGTGATGCCATCGTAATTAATGTTATAACTTCATGTTGACAAATGGGCTTTAAACAGATAATGACCTAGGCTCTCTCTTTTCCAAAGAACAGCAATTTCCCAGCAGAGGTGAAAGACCTGACCAAACGTATAAGGACGGTGTTGATGGCCACGGCTCAGATGAAGGAGCATGAGAAGGACCCTGAGATGCTAGTGGACCTCCAGTACAGCCTGGCAAACTCTTACGCAAGCACACCTGAGCTACGGAGGACATGGCTGGAAAGCATGGCCAAGATTCATGCAAGAAATGGAGACCTATCTGAGGTGCTTGGCAAAGGCACCCCAATTCACCACCACCTTTGACCTCTTTATTGGGATGATTGGGTTTTCATGTACAGCATGCGTCATTTTTAAAAGTACCAAATTTTCCACTATTATATGTGACCCATCCATATTTTATGTTCAATAGGGTTGCTTGTAGGATTCAAACATACCTGACTCCAAGGCATTGACATCAAAGAAGAGCCAGGCTTAGTAGAAGCACCAAATGTATGAAGTGTAATGCAGGGCTAAATAGTAAAACCTTGAAGCTGGGTTGGGGAGATGGCTAACTGGGTAAGTGCTTGCCACACAAGCATGAGGACCCGAGTTCAAATCCCCAGCATCCATGTGTAATGCCAGATGTCATGGTGCACACCTGCAATCCTGGCAGTAGAAAGACAGAGACAGAGGATCCCTTGGCCTCTCTGGCCAGCTAATCTAGCCAAATCAGTGAACTCTAAGTTCATTGAGAAACTCTGTCTTAAAGAAAAATGTGGAGTGATTAAGGAAGACACCCAGTGTCAACCTCCGGTCTATACACACACACACACACACACATCCACGCACACCTAGCAGACCAAAAGAATAAAGAAAGGCTGGAGATATGGCTCAGCAGTTAAGGTGCTTGCCTGCAAAGCCTAATGACCTGTGTTTGATTCCCTACTACCCACATAAAGCCAGATGCACAAAGTGGTACATGCATCTGGAGTTCATTTGCAGCAAGCAGCTAGAGACCCTGGCACACCCATTCTCTCTGTTTCTCCTCTCTCTCTCTCTCTCTCTCTCTCTCTCTCCATTTGCAAATAAATAAATAAAAATAATTTAAATGATAAAGTCAGAAATTAAGGAAGATAATATCAAGGTCATCCAAAAACTAATAATTATATAAATTAATGTTCTGTGTTTTAAAACATCATCCTCCTCCTTGGGCTGGAGAGATGGCTTAGCGGTTAAGGCACTGCCTCCTAAGCCTAAGAACGCTGGTTCCAATCTCCATCTCCAGGTCCCACGTTTAGCCAGATGCAAAATGACACAAGGGTTCAATGCCGCACTTGACCACAAGGGGGTGCACGCATCTGGATTTCGTTTGCAGCAGCTGAGACACTGCTGGCTCGCCCATCTCTATCTTCTGTCTTTCTCTCCTTTTCTCTGTGTCTCTCTCCAAAAAAAAAAAAAAGTCATCTTTGAAATTGGAATTAAATGGGGAAGCTTGCTACATAGTGAGTGAGTTCATGTAGGAAATCAGTTCTTAATCAAGTGATCTAAACTATCCATGAAGAAATTAACACTCCTGAGAACAATTGAAGAAAATCCACTGTTTGAAGATTATAAATCCACTCCTAACTGTTCTGTCAGCTTTGACACTGGATGGGTTTATATGCAGCGCTTTACATTGCCCACAGGCTTCTGAGTTGCCACTGGGAAGGTTCTGCCCAAGTTCCAGAACCATGAGTCTTTAGGGAAAAGAAAAGTTTGTCTAGATACATCTAAAACGTGAAGCTTTCCTAGTAATCAGGGTCTCTGGAACAGAAACTGGAAGCCTGACTTGGCAGCAACGTGGTGAGAAGAATGAGGAACTCTGGTTCCCGGGGTTGCTCTGACAATGGTGAGATCCCTCCATGAAAAAGCAAAAGGGAAAACATCTGCAGTCATTTGGAACCCTCACCAATCAAGACTTAGTATGTGTTCAGCAGTGAGTGAGCCAAACTTTGTAGGAGATATTGAAGAACAATAAAATATCACCCATGTACTCTGCTTTGGAGAAACCTACCTGTTATACCAGCCAGTATGTTTTTACCAAGTGCTAACTGGTGAGGAAACTATTATAAAGGCAATATAAATTTGAATAAGGGTCATTCTTAAAAGTAGAAAACCCTAGAAGACGGGTGATTTTTATTTTCAACTTACCTACAGACACTAGAGTTTTTAGATTAAAAAATAAGGGGCTGGAGAGATGTCTCAGATAAGCAGTTAAGGTGCTTGCCTTCAAAACCTAACCACCCGAGTTTGATTCCCTAGTACCCACATAAAACCAGATGCACAAAGTGCTAAAAGCATTTGGACTTCATTTGCAGTGTGAGGAAGTCTTTGTATACCCATTCTTTCCCCCCCCCTCCTTGCAAATAAATAAATAAAAATACTTTTTAAACAAAGAAATAAGAGACCTATAGATTTGTCCAAATAATAATTTTGGATTAGATATTAAGGAATAAATGAATTAAAGTGATTCTGGAGGAAATTTGTTAGGTTAGCACATCCATCTCAAAACTATGTCAAGGAAAATAAAGAAAAATATCCCCCAAGTATTTATTTTATTCCTAATAGTGGAACTTTTCCAAAGTCCATTTGATTCATAGCTTAAAATCTGTCAGCACAAAGGATTATTCTGTCAGTAATCTTGACTCCCCTTGGAAGACTGTGCTAATGACAGGAGTAAAACCCATCCTTGAAATCTTTTTTTATTTCTGTCTTATTACAGGCTGCTATGTGTTACATCCATATTGCTGCTCTCATCGCAGAATACCTGAAAAGAAAGGGTAAGATGACCTTGTCAAAGGGCAGAGAATCTGGACATGAACATGTTGAAACCTAACTTAAGATTCATTCATAATTGTTTTAATATTATTAATCTGTTAATGTTTTATTAGGTAGCATTCACTTTCAAAGACAGTGCTCATTATGCTGTAATTTAAATTTAACTCTATCATATTACTAGCATGTTCATTTTACGTTTGAGGCTAACTGAATGGTCCCCTTCATAGTTCAAAATGAGAATGTTTCGATTAATGATTTTTAAGTATCATAAGCATATTAACAAATACATGTAGCCATGTCCTAACCTCATCTTGCACTACCATAGGTTACTGGAAAATGGAAACGATTTGTACACCACCCCTGCTCCCGGAGGAAACCCATCCCAGTGATAGCATTCCATTACTAACAAGTCCAGGTGGAGGAAGTGAGTTATTAACTGTGTTTATTCACCCTTAGTTCAAGGAAATCAAGTTACTGCTTAAATTCTTTTTCAAGGAATGTGTGTGTTCTTGGAAGCAAAAGCTATCTCTGACTTAAAGAACTTACTGTACAAAAACCATTAAGGTCCTACCTTTCAGAAACCCCATCTAAAACTTAGGAAGCTCAGCTTGCTGAAAAGTTCTCAGCAAATAGAAATTTATATTAGCAAGAATTTAAGATTATGGATTATGATCATACCTAGCTACTTGCCTGTATACCAGTCTGCCATTTGGATTTATTCTGAAAGCAATTGTTTTAAAATGCAATAGGAATCTATTTAATTTGTGAGTGTAATAAAACTTTATTGTAGATAAGTGGCACAAGAGGCCATGTGTACATAGGCTGATATTTGGGATTTGTCAATTCTATTTCAGTTTTAAAGGCATAAACTTAGGCTATGTGTATATCTCAATGGTAGAGTGTTTGCCTAGCAGATGGAGACCCTGGAGTTTGATCTAGAGCACCAAAAAAAAAAAATAATAATAGTAATAATATTAGCCGGGCATGGTGGTGCACATCTTTAATCCCAGCTCTCAGGAGGCAAGGGTAGAGGGATCACTGTGAGTTCAAGGTTAGCCTGAGACTAAATAGTGAATTCACGGACAGCCTGGGATTGAGCAAGACCCTACCTCAAAAAAATAATAATATGAGACCATAAACTATCTCTGATAATTTACAACATGTAATCAGAAGTATTTATTTTCTTTTCTAATGTCCACTTGAAATGTTTTTGGGTCAGGCATGGTGGTGCACTCCTTTAATCCCAGCACTCAGGAGGCAGCAGTAGGAGGGTTACTTTGACCACAGAGTGAGTTCTAGGTCAGCCTGGGCTAGAGTAAGACCCTCCTATGGGGGAAAAATGTTTTTGTAAAAGTGACTAGATTTACTCTATGTTTTAAAAAAAAAAAAAGTGGCTGTATAGATAATATGGTTTATCTTCATTCTTTTTAAAAGTTTGCTCAAACCCAACATAGTTTAACTACCATGTTTTTGATAGCATTGTCTTAATTTGCACATCTGTGGAAAATTTAGTTCACAATCAACAGGTGTTAAAATCAAAATTTCTAAACAAAATGTAAATGTTTTAGTTGCAGAATTTCAGAAGCATAATTCATCTCTTGTTCTTTTAGATAAAGTCACAGTATATTATACATATAAGGAATTGAACCAAGTGAACTATGAGACAATGAGGTCATCTTTTGGTGACCTCAGGGAAGAGACCAGGTCTGACATAATAAGATCTACCTTAACATTCAAGCTCTTTTTATTTAGTCTCATAACCCATGCATAGACTCGTTTTCACCCATACTTCTCCACAAACATCATGTTTTACTTAACAGGCCTTCCTGCTCATCTGTCTATCACTACCAGATGCCACAAAGCTCTGCAGAACATTGTAATTAAAGTCAAATGGAAGAAAAACTGACATGAGTCCAGGTGCTCATTTGCGAAATTGTGGAAACTTATGCACTAATAATTTCTATGTATCCTTAATACGTAGGCACATTACATTCCCCTGTTATGTAAGAAGATATTGGACTACAACATGCCTGTTGAAAAAGGAATATATTCATTAATAAACATTGAAGTAGGGAAGGTGGCCATTTGTGATGCATTAGCACATTTCACATCAAACATCGTGTATCAGAAACTCACTACCTTTAGAGTCCTTACTATACTTTTAAACCATGATGTTTCTGAGTCAGTCGAACCATCCCTTTCCTATAATGTGAATCTGATGAGAAGATAGACGTCTCCAGAAACCACAGCTGCCTCAGATGTATTACTAGACCATCACCCTTCTCGAAGGATGGTATAAGTTTCCCTTTTTCCTTCAATTCTCACTTTTTTTTTTTTTTTTTTTTTTTTTTTGGTTTTGCAAGGTAGGGTCTCACTCTGATCCAGGCTGACCTGGAATTAACTATGTAGTCTCAGGGTGGCCTCGAACTCTTGGCAATCCTCCTACCTCTGCCTCCCGAGTGCTGGGATTAAAGGCCTGCGCCACCACACCCGGCAATTCTCACACATTTTAATATGTATTTTACTTACAAACAGTGCACCTTTAAATGTAGGGACCTTATGTGATGGCTCAGTGGACAAAGCATTTTCCATCCACGCTTGACAGGAATTCTGATCCTTAGCATCAATGTAAATGCCAACCAGAGCATGAGGGTCTGTCTGTAATCCCAGCACTTAGGAGTCGGAGACAGAGGAGTCCCTGGAACAAGCTGGCTAACCAGAGTAGAAAGCTCTGGGCTCACGTGAGAGAATCTGCCTCAGCCCATGCAGTGGAGAGTAACTGAGGAAGAAAACCAGCATCAACATCTAGCTTCCACATTTATGCACACACACGTGCACTCACACACATATGAACACGCATGTGCAGAAAATGGGATTTCTTAAAGAAGGGAGTTGAATACAGCAATTATAGGTTGTAATTGCTACCTGACTTTGGATGTGATAATTTAGTTATGTAGCAAAGGAGACTATTACAAGTGAGATCATTTCACAGCAATGTTACCTATACCTCAGGGAGCCTTGGCTATACAGAAAGCACCACCTCTTGGACCAGTAATGTCTCCATGGCCAATAGGACGTCTAAGAGTTACACACTCCTGTCATCTCTTGTATATGGACAAGAGAACCAAGAAACGTAAAAGAGCCTGCTGCTGAGTTCGTGGATGTCTGGTGCTGATGTCAGAGCTGGTCCATTCCTGTGGTCTGTGAATCTAACCACTCACATCCTTCACCCTCAGTTCTGATCTGTCACCTGGAAGACTGTGCATAACTGACTGGGCATCATGTATATGTGTAGAGTGAAGCCTCTTTAAAAATTTGGTAGTCAGGGTATTAAGAAGACTTCAGAAAGTTTCTAGATAATGCAGAGTACATAGAAATTATTACTGAGTATTGTCTTTACAGTGCTCGCATTATACCTGACGTTTCTACAAATATTAATGCACCGAATCCTTTCTCCACCCTTCGAGATAGATACTAAGAGCTGCAGGGTAGCAAGACAAAGGAAACAGGCCCAGAGAAGTCACCTACATGTGATCATCAGAACAACGTCTTCCTAGAAATCCCGTGTTCATCCATAACCTCAAACTAGCTCATTGTGGAAAATGTGCCACCTGAAAATGATGCAAAACTATGGGAAGGGAGGTCTGCCTGACTGGAAGCGTTTCTCTCAATCATCACAGTCTAATTCCAATTCACTGTGTGTGCGGGATACTCCCACTAGTGACCTCATGGAGCTAGTGTTACATAATTCCAACAAGAGTTGACTGAAATGATAATATTTCTTTTTACTTGATCCTCTGAAGGTATGTTCTCTATGGGATGGCCAGCTTTTCTGAGCATAACCCCAAATATTAAAGAAGAAGGAGCGATGAAGGAAGATTCCGGAATGCAAGATACACCGTATAATGAGGTTAGAGTCAAGCTGTCTAACATACTGTAATTTAGAAAAAGATGCATGGTCCTATGATGGCGAGCTGATTCAGCATGCAGATGAAGTCACTCTGCATCAGGACTTTATTAAACAAAATGAAATTAACACTAAAATTAGGCCAAAATTAATAGATATCAAATTCCATTGATCAGGCATAATTTTCCATGAAAATAAAAGTTAGGCTGTACTTATTTCTCAAAGATGAACCCACAGGTACACAGTCAGTGCTTCTGTAAGCTACACAATCTTACTCTCTGGAAAAGGTTGGTATGGGCTACTAAAAATGTTATGAGCTGGTCATGGCTCTTTTTTTAAAATCCATTAGCAAGTCTATTTACAAATGCAATGGAGCAAACAGGCTCACAATTTCTGTGGAAAAACCTTCTGGACTATAAGCTGTGGTTATTTTCCATTAATGAAAAAGTACCTCTCTACTGGTAATTACATAGTTGTAATCTAAAGAATAAAATAGATTTCTTTATCAGGAAATAAAATATTTCATAAGCTAATTTTATTAGATTCTAGCACTGTATGGAAAATGGAAGCAGAATGTAAATTTTTGGGATGGATTTTAATGAAATTTTGCACAGAGCTCTGTATTAACTTTATATATATTGCAAATAAACAGAATAAATTCCATAACATTTACATTCACTATTTCAAATAATGTTTAAGACCATTTTTTAAAAGTCACAGTCATGAACATTCCAACATTCCAATAATATCACACATTTGCTTTAGAGCTTACATAATTTGATTCGGTTGGATATATTAATATACCACCACCCTGTGAGGCATTGCATTACAAACTGTGAATCGAAGATAAGATATATTTCTTGCTCTGAAAGAACTTAGACTCTTGCTTCAAGGTGAGGAGTGGCCAGTTACAAATAGATGCCTGATAACTACAAACTGAGGCATTACATGTTTTGTGATTTTAAAATGTGAACAGTCCTGTAATGAAAGTGGTTGGAATGGGGATGAATGGGACCTAATAGCTCGCTATGCTTTGGCTCTGAATCTTGACATTTTATAGGACTTGACTGTGTCAAATGAGAAAAGGATGTTCATACAGTTGCAGCAACAGCACCAGCAAAAGTACAAAGGAGAGAAAGTGTTCTAAGAGAGGAGGGAGGCCTGAGGGCGTAGTCAGAGGCAGTGTACTGAAAGGGCTGTTGGCACCTGAGGAGTGTCTTGAATGTCAGGCTAGAGAGGTCAGACAGTGACACACAGCCTGGACTTCCCACAAAGAGTGGAGGTGGAGATCTGATGATCACACTGATGTTTTAGAAGGAGTGAGTACTGATGGGACTGGGAAGATGGATCGGCACTTGCTCTGCAAACACAAGGACCCAAGGTGGATTCCCAGCTCCCATGTCAAAACCAGCCATGAACATGTACACCTAAAATCCCAATTCTGAGGGGGGCAGAGGCAAGAGGATCACTGGGTCCCCCTGTTAGGCCAGCCTGACAGAGGGCTTCAGGTTCAGTGACTGATTCTGCCTCAGGGGACTAAGATGGAATCGTGCTAGAGGAGCACATGCAAAGCCTTACATTGGCTTCCTTCCACACACATGTACACAGGACACACACGTCTGCATACATACATGCATGCACCACATTCACAAACACTGCACACACCACACTACTTCACAAGCAAGAGGACCTTGGTTTGATCTTCCATACCCATGTAAATACTGCTTATGCAGCAAATGCCTGTAGGCCAGTTCTGGGGAGGCAGACACAGAAGGATCTATGGTTCTCACTGGCCAGTGAAATCTAACTGGTGAGCTCCAGGCCAAGGCCAATGAGAGACCCTATCAAGAAAGAAAGGCAGGAAGAAAAAAGGAAGGAAGGAAGGAAGGAAGGAAGGAAGGAAGGAAGGAAGGAGGGAGGGGGAAGGAGGGAGGGAGGGAGGGAGGGAGGGAGGGAGGGAGGGAGGGAGGGAAAGGAAGAGAAAGAAAGAAGAGAGGGAGGGAATGAGGGAAGGAAATGAAAGAAGGGGAGAGAGGGAGGAAGGGAAGGATGGAAGGAAGGAGAAAGGGGAAAGAGAGGGTAGATGGAGGAAGAGAGAGGTGGGAAGGGAGAAAGAAAGGAAGAAAAGATGATAGTAGACAGGATGAATGGACAAATAGAAAAAGACAGATAGGTAGATAGATGATGATAGGTAGACAAGATAGATGATTGATAGATAATAATGATGATAATGATGATGATAGATAGATAGATAGATAGATAGATAGATAGATAGATAGATAGTAGGTAGGTAGGTAGATAACTGGAGAGCAGACATTGGAGAGAAAACACAGACCAGCTGACGATAACCGTTGCATAGGTCGGGGGTGAAGCGTTGGATGTAGTCTAAGTCAGCGTCACTGACGCTAGAAAGAACTAAAACAGTCTGACGTGGTGCACTGGGTACATTGGCTGGTGAAGATCACGAGAATAATGGTAGTGAGGGAAAGGCAGGAGACATTGCAATCCCTTGGTGGGTTATAAATCCAATAATGAGGCTTGGGAAGCCATGAATCCCATTGAGAAAAGACTTCACAATGCAACCATTTTAAAAAGCAAGTTATAAGAATGAACCGGCTTTACTCATGTAAAAATCTCTTCTTGTCCGGGGAAAACTGCAGACCATCCTGGTGGAACAGTTGTACATGTGTGTGGAGTTTCTCTGGAAGTCTGAACGCTATGAACTCATCGCTGATGTAAACAAGCCCATCATTGCTGTTTTTGAGAAGCAACGGGACTTCAAAGTATGTATTCTGCACCCCTAGGATCCCATGAATGCATATACTTCAAGTAGACAGATGGCTTATGCTTTTGCTCTCTTGTGCTCCATCATCTTCATGAAAGCCTCTGATGTGTGGTTTCAGAAACTGTCGGATCTCTACTATGACATCCACCGGTCCTATCTGAAAGTGGCAGAGGTGGTGAACTCGGAGAAGAGGTTGTTTGGTCGCTACTATCGGGTGGCATTTTATGGACAGGTAAGTTCACTAGACATGACATGACCTGTACTGTCCTCTGAGGTTGCTGTCTTACACTCCTTAGAATCTGGTGGCACACACCAGTGGCTGCAAAGTGGGGTGTCTGGACACATTTCAGTGTTTCTCTGAGTGGGAGGGTTCATCTGCTTGCTCCTAGGAGTGTTCTAAGAGTGAAATAAATGTGCAGAGAAATCCAGAAGGCCTAGTATTTCTAGCTTCTTAGAAATACAGAATGCTTATTTTGCAGTATGGTCTTCTTTTCAGATCATCCAAAATGTGTAACTACAGGTGTATGTCCTAAAGTGAGGTGAAATCAAGTTGAACATGTTTTAGGAAATGACTTTCATGGCACTGTAGGAAATAAAAGTAGCCCATGAAAGCCTGCTACTTCAAACCTTTGACTTTATAATTGTGCAAGTTCTTGTCTCCTGCTTTTAAATGACTACCGTTTCAAAGCAGATCATTATTATATGGCTATTTTGTTTCCTGTGTTGCAGGCCAATGTAATTTTAAATTGATCATTCTCAACTTACTACATAAGCAATAAACAAGCTTAAAAATATTAGTTGACCGTAACATTGGCCTGAAAGTGAAAGTATTAAACATTAATCATGAATATCTCTTCCTAGCAGTGCTTGAAATGGGATAAGCCCAGGCACTGTCCTGCTTCTTTTCAGGAAAGCATATGGCACACCTTCCATCCACATAGTATTTCCAACTGCTATCTCTGTGGATAAATATGCCAGGTTACCTTCAGAGTCGCCATGACTCTCAGACCTATTGCTTGCTTTTTCCCCTCATGTGAAGGGTGGTTTGACATGGCTTCTTGTTCTCAGAATCCTGTAAAGCTACACCCAGAGAGTTGAAACAGGCAGACCAAGCATAGAGAAGTGATGCACAGGGTTGCAGAGATGGTTTAGTGGTTAAGCGCTTGCCTGTGAAGCTTAAGGACCCCTGTTCGAGGCTCAATTTCCCAGTACCCATGTAAGCCAGATGCACAAGGTGGCACATGCAATCTGGAGTTCATTTGCAATGGCTGGAGGCCCATTCTATCTATCTATCTATCTATCTATCTATCTATCTATCTATCTATCTATCTTTCTCTCTCTCTCTCTCTTTCTCTCTGCCTCTTTCTCTCTCTGTCTGCTTGTCTCTCTCAAAAAAATAAATAAATAAAAATAAACAATTAAGGGCTGGAGAGATGGCTTAGGGGTTAAGGCGCCTGTGCCTGCCTCCTAAGCCTAAGAACACTGGTTTGATTCTCCAGGTCCCACGTTTAGCCACATGCAAAGTGACGCAAGGGTCACAATGCCAGATTTGCCCACAAGGGGGCGCACATATCTGGAGTTTGTTCACAGTGGCTGAGAGGCTGCTAGTGCACCCATTCTATTCTCTCTCTCTCTCTGACTCTCTCCAAAAAAAAATAAATAAATGAATAAAAATAAACAATTAAAAACTAAAAGAAGTGGTGCACAAGGCATGAGTTTTGATAACAAGAGATAACTACAACTCTCCAGGTGATCTTGCCAATGAAAGAATCATGAACTTCCAATAGTGCCCTGGTCATGCAAACCCAAATGCCATCTGATGCTTTCTCCAACCAGTATGTGAGGCGAGGGCTGGTAAACAGGTAGAAATAGGCTTGCTGCTTTCCGATTGGTTTTTAATGCACATGTTTGCTCTTTCTTCCTTTGGTCTTGGTTGTTCCAGGCTGTGGTAAGTTTATCCTCTCTTTCAGTACATTGCATGCACTAATAACCCTCACTGTCCTCCTCACGGATTTACTGAACCTTAACACTGTCCATAAATCAGCACTTGACACAAAGGATGAGATCATCCTGCCTCCAACCACTTCAGAGTCTTCCTGCATTTCTTGAACTAAGTTGTGTTTATTCCAGCTACCTGAATTACAAAAATGTATCTTCATGTTCATGCATTTTATCTGTTTCTTTTTCCAAAAAGGTAGAAGATGTAGTTTGGAAACTGTAAACACTGGTTCACTCACACATACATACATACATGCCACATACAAGATGAATATGGACAGCATGTATTTCAAATAGATACAGAATACCTGCTTGATTCAGACCATGTGAGTTATATAGCTAAAATGAAAGTATTCAGAATTTCAGAAGTTTGAGTGGGTGGCTGTTGCTGAGTATCAGAGCCCTTTTCCAAGGAGAGCTAGGGCTGTGAATAGTGGTGAACTCAGATCACTGTCAATGCCCAACACAAAAGATGAACAGGGGAACAAATCTTTACCCAACAGGTAAAGTCTTCAGAGATGCAGAAAGAAGTGAGGTAAGGAATGCAGAACACAAGTCAAGGCAGAATTGCCAACCAGTATCTAGAGCTCTCAGGAACAAAGGAATATTTTACACACTTTTTAACCACATGAAATTGACTCTCCTTAACCACTATTTTAACCTACCCAAATGGCAACTTTATATGGTTTGGTATAATGATTGTTCATTAAGGTGGAAAGGAAAAGTCTTTCAATGTCTATGCAAAAGCTGTCTCTGCTCTTCTTATATGATCAGGAAATACTTTTTTGTAATTCCTTTAATTCCATCCTACCCCCATACCACATGGGTACTTTATACATTCATTTACAAACTTGGGCTCGTGAGTCCTTAACTTACCTACTAAAAGAATACCTGAAAAAATTCTTGTACTAAATAGACTGAGGGGGCCATGGGAAAGCTACTTTCAAATGACCTAACTTTGTTTTCTTTTTTCAGATTCTGTAGTAAAGCTTCATGTTAGTGCACCTGACTCTTTTTTAATGTTACCAAGTCTCTCAATTAACTTTAGTTTTAAAAAATCCAATCTGAGCTTAAAAGGAAAAAGTATTTTGTTGTATGCACAGACCTGGAAATATATCTGAGCATTTTCCTCCATAAGCTCTATCGTCCGCTTCCTCTGAACAAGGGGAACCGGTAGAGTCCATCCTGATTAGACGCAAATTAAAACTTTAGTGATCACAATGCAAATGATATTCAATTGCACATCCCGGGGCAGCAAATGATGAGAGTGAGTCACGGTTTTAAACAGGAACAGAGAGTTGAATGCCTTCTCCTACATGATAAGTAAATACAAAACAGACTTGAGCGTGATCCTGAACGCGGATGGGATAAAGGTTCCAAAGATCTAAGATGAAATCTTGGCTACTTCATTAGCATACTCTCCATATCAACAATTACTTATTCATTACAGTGTTCTATGTCCCTGTATGTAAAATGTCCCTCTGAACATCTTCATGGATGTGTCTTGCAGCCATGTTTAAAAAAGATGATGGAGCAGGGTGTGGTGGCGCACGCCTTTAATCCCAGCACTCAGGAGGCAGAGAGGAAGGAAGATCGCCATGAGTTTAAGGCCATCCTGAGACTACATAGTGAATTCCAGCTCAGCCTGGGCTAGAGCAAGACCCTACCTTGAAAAACAAAACAAAACAAAATGATGGGAGTTTAATATGCAGTAGGCTCTTCGTCTCCGCACATATCACAGAGATATTTGCCTGGCCCCAACAACCTTTTCCATAAACCCTGACAAACAAAAAAACACTACATTCTTCACTCTGCATCCCTGCTCCTTCCTGTGCACACTATAAAGTCTCAGTACGTTACATCCCCACACTTCAAGAAATCGAATCATCATTTCTTTCTCGTCAGTCACTTACCAAGATATTTAAATGAGTATCAATCGGTATTTAGTAATGAGGAGAATCTGTAGTTCTGGTGCAAAGAACACATGCAGAATAACTGAAGGTATGAGTTTTGGAGCACTCGAACCTTAATACCTCTACAGAGGAGTCAGATCACAAATTGCTTTACGGAATTTTCCTTCATCATCATCATCATCATAGATAACACTCACTGTTGAAGTTACGGTCTTTGGTGCTGGGGCAAAACACCCAATAAGAAGCGAGGTTTATTTCAGCTTACAGTTTTGAGGGGAAGTTTCATAATGGAAGGGTTAGCACGGCAGAGCAGACAGACAGGCAGGCATCACATCTCGGCAGCAAGAAGGAGATTGTCTATCTACTGGCCTTAGATATGGGCTCTATCCCTCAAAGTCCACCCAGGACAACACAAACGCCTCGAGCAAGGCTCCACCTCCAAAACTCCTCAAAACATTACTAAATCATCACCAGCTAAGGACCAAATATTTAAAGCACACCAGCCTGTGGGGCCATCTCATTCAAACAACCACACTCGCCAGAGCCCAGGTGTGTACCAGAAACAGTCCGTGGGACCTCCCAACAGATGGTTGTATGCGCTTTCCGTTCCACAGTCTCACAAATGGGGACGGAAGACAACCACAGCAGCTTATGTCCCAGTCACAAAGGTTATGGTGACCGCGGAGGAAGCCTGCTTTCATCCGCTCACTCTCCACTACCTGGGTGCAGAAACTTCTCAGAGGAAGGACTCACAGTACATGTGTCCGTCACGCTCATTCTCATGCCATCGTGAAACCTGCAGACGTTTTTCTCACTTAAACGGAAGCTGAAAATGTTGCTCCAGCTGCAGCTCTGTGGGACTCCTGTGGACAGCCTCTGAGCTCTAACCCCTCTCATGTGTCAGTCTGTCAGTTTTAGCCACTAACTTCTGACCTTGAGTTGGGTAAAACCCCACAAAGACTGCAATGGAAAGACCAGAGAAGGCCCAAGTCATGTGGGAATAGGGTCAAACCACACTCTGCTGCAAAGTCAAGTGCAGAGCAGTTTTCCATGCTTTCTTGAAACATCAAAGGTCATCTTCTAGGGGCTGGAGAAATGGCTTAGTGGTTAATCACTTGCCTGTGAAGCCTAAGGACGCGGGTTCGAGGTACAATTCCCCAGGACCCACATAAGCCAGATGTACAAGGTGGCACATGCATCTGGAGTTTGTTTGCAGTGGCTGGAGGCCCTGGTGTGCGCATTCTCTCCCTCTCTCTCTCTCTCTCTCTCTCTCTCTCTCTTTTTCCTCCCTCCCTCCCCCCTCTGCATCTTTCTCTGTCTGTCGCTCTCGAATAAATAAATAAAAATAAACAAAAAATTTTTAATAAAAAAAACCACCTCTGCTTTATTAAAAAAAAAAAAAAGGTCATCTTCTACCAAATTCTAGGTCTTCAAAATCAACTATTTGGGATCCTAATGATTTATCAAAAAAGTTACTCAATATAAGCCTCTTTATTTAAAAAGCAATGGGATTTAAGGCCTTTCTGGGATGTAGTATGTCTTTTCAGAACAATTTCATTCCTCTGCTCATTCCTCCACTGAATATAGGGACCCCTCCTCTCCAATGGCCATGCATGTGTCTATTAAACACTGGACATGCACTGTTGAACAAGACATGTATCCTGAAAGCCCTCTGTCAATCAAGGTGATAAACAGTGCCTGCTTGACAAGAACTGGCGTCTGCAAGCCTCTACTGACATAAATGTTCTGTTGATGGTGACCACATCTGCACGCAGGAACCTCCGCAGAGATGAGAACTTGACCAGTATTCTTAGATTGCCTCACATCCACCACGGAAACACACTGCATTCGGATATTTTGCTCATGATTTTTCACACAAAAAATGAGTATTTTAGTAAAACAATTATTTTTTAGCTGGGTGTGGTAGAGCATGCTTTTAATCCCAGCACTCGGGAGGCTGATGTAGGAGAATCACTGTGAGTTTGAGGCCAAGCTGAGACTTCATAGTGAATTCTGGGTCAGCCTGGGCTAGAGCAAGACCCTACCTCAAATTTAAAAAAAAATTCTTTTAATACATCTGCTTCTTTTTTACTCTGCCCATCCTCAACATCCACTTCTTTGCAGCCAGAAGAAACCAGATATGATGAGTGCTTCACCCTCAAATTTGTTGGGCATTCTGAGGCCACCTATATTCCACAGGGGGGAAAAATACTTTTGTCTCTTCAAAGAGGATAATTAAAAGGATTTTTTTTTTCATTTAGTTATCTCCAGATAATGGAAATGTTCCTTTTCCATGCTTCACTCTCAGTAGATTTATAGACGCTAAAGCCCACTGGCTCCTATGTAATAAAGATGATATAATGTGGTTGTGATCTCAGAAGATCTAGAATGTAAAATGAGTAATTAAGTTACATTACAGCTAGGTTGTACCTTCAGGTCCCTGAAGTCATATTAATGTAGCTATTTTTAAATGTCACTAATTATGAGCACATCATATGTAATTTCTGGAATAACAACAATACTTGTGGTTTCTCACCCAAGCTGGTATGGGATGTGTGACAGACAACCCATTTAAGTACCTTTACATGCCAAGTGTTGTTTGTGCCATTTTCAAGGCCTTGCAGGAGGTCTTATTTAAATTTGGAAAATGCCAGGCATTACTTGACTTTGTGTTCTATCCAAGACTGCCACAAGAGGGCATGCTTTCTCCAACATACATCCAAGCAAATATTTCTTTTGATTTCTGCAACTAGAGAAAATACATGTAAGATATTCATGAGGTCCTTTTTCCTGGCTAGGAGATGCTCACATGAGTGCCATTGTTTTCCTTTGAAATGATGTTCTGTTTTCCTCACTTTTTTTTCTGATTTTGTATTTTTATATAGTGCTAATTAATGGCTTTGGACAAGCAAAAAGACATTTATCTTTTAAGTAAATGAATTTTTTTCTTTGCTTGTGATTTATACCTGGAGTTCTCTTATGAAACCAGCAGTTCGTTGTGTGTCTTGCACAGGGGTTTTTTGAAGAAGAAGAAGGTAAGGAATACATCTACAAGGAGCCCAAGCTGACGGGTCTCTCTGAGATCTCCCAGAGACTCCTCAAGCTCTACGCAGACAAATTCGGAGCAGACAACGTGAAGATAATCCAGGACTCCAACAAGGTAGAGAACCAGTGTCCACGCAAGTGCTAACACTTGACTTGTTATTTCGTAGGCATTGTTCTCATTTCCTATCTTGTAAAAGTAAAATATCCAAAGTATTGGGGATATTTTGCATGTTGGTTGACTGGTGAGTTATTTTTTAAAATTTTATATGAGTGATTTTTTTTTACATTATTTTAGAAACAGCTTGCCAAATCTTCTAAATTTCCCACAGATTATTTGCATTTGAATAGCAGTTAAAGTGTTACAGTGATTGGGCCCAAGAGAGGACTAGGAGAAAAAGCAAGAAGAACATGTATTTATTCAGTCTGGGCACTCTTCTTGACTATCCCATCCTGAGGCTGTCTTGGGGACACTATCACATTTACTACCACAATGTAGTAATGTGTGGAAAATCCAGTAGATCTCTTGTTGCCTCCAGAAAGTAAATAAATGCACCTTCCTCTCTGTCTCCCTCTCTCTCTCTCTCTCTCTCTCTCTCTCTCTCTCTCTCTGAAAAAAAAGAGGGGCTAACCTAGGTTGGCCTGTATCCAAAAAGCAAAATTTGGGGGGAGCTGGAGAGATGGCTTAGTGGTTAAGGTATTTGCCTGCAAAGCCAAAGGACCCAGGTTCGATTTCCCAGGACCCCTGTAAGCCAAATGCACAAGGTGGCACATGCATGTGGAGTTCATTTGCAGTGGCTGGATGCCCTGGCATGCCCATTCTCTCTCCCCCTCCCTCTGTTCCTCCTTCCCTCCCTTCCTCCCTCCCTCTCTCCCTTTCTCTACCTCTTTGTGTCTCTCAAATAAATAAATAAAAATAAAATATTATTTTTTTGGAGAGAGACAGAGAGAGGGAGAGGGAGACAGATAGAGATGGGCAAGCCAGCAGTCTCTCAGCTGCTAAGAACAAAATCCAGATGTGTGTGCCCCCTTGTGGTCAACTGCGGCATTGCGCCCTTGCGTCACTTTGCATCTGGCTAAACGTGGGACCTGGAGATTGGAACCGGCGTTCTTAGGCTTAGGAGGCAGGCACCTTTGCCGCTAAGGGCCCAATTTTTACTTTAAAAAATATTTTATTTTTGGGCTGGAGAAATGGCTTAGCGGTTAAGGTGTTTGCCTGTGAAGCCTAAGTACGTATGTTAGACTCTCCAGATCCCACATAAGCCTAACGCACAAAAGGTGAGGCAAGAGCAAGGTCGCACATGCCCACTAGGTGGCGCAAGTGTCTGTAGTGTGATTGCAGTGGCTGAGGCTCTGTGCCAATTCTATCTCTCTCCCTCTCTGTCTCTGAAAATAATAAAAAGTAAAAATTCATATGAGTACTCCTCTCCTGGAATCTCCGTTCAATTGCTTCCGGGCGAGTACACGTCCACATGGTGTGCTTTGGGCAAGCCTCTACCCATTGTGGGATTCAGACTCTTCTCAATATGAAGGCTGGTTTTGATCTGCCACACGCTGCCCAATACCTTCCAGTCCTGTGAGCTAGTCACCCTTCCTGTCCGCAGACACTTCATGAGCGCTGGTCACCCTTCCCTTTAGCAGACACTTATGAGTGCCAGCAAGGTGTTGGACACTGTTCCAGGTTCTGGAAACTTAAGCCAATAAAACACGATCATGCCCTCAAGGTGCTCCCTGCCTGGTAGGAAAAAAAAGAGCCAAATAAAGCAAGAGCTTCCAGGGAGTTCAGCATGAAGGGGTAAAAATAGAAAGGGGGGAGTACTCGTGAACTCACTCCAAACAGTGGTTTTCATAAACACTGGCAAACAGCACATTAAACCCTCTGACATCTTCTCTTTCCTTTAGCTAACTTCAAGTACCTGCTGTATGCCAGGCTGAGGTCTAAGTGGGAGCACTGTGCCTCCCCCTCCTCATCCTGGACCTCCCAGTGCACAGGAGCTACAAGCAGAAACACTCTGCAAACAGCTGACAGGAGAATGCAGTGCAGCGCCACGAGAGAGGCACCACAGAGCAGCACAGGGACTTTCAGGGGACTCTAGACAGCCCCTTTTGGTTGGGTAATGCTACTCAGCGGATGTGATCTTTGCGCTGGAAATTGCAGAAGAAGAAATGTTGGCTAGAAGCCATGGGCATATTCTGAAGAGTACAGCGCAGGCAGCCACAGGAAGGAAAAAGCAATGTGGATTTGGAGAGTGGAGAGACTTCGAAAGATAGATTGGCTGAAAGAGGTGGAAGGAGTAGGAGGCAGAAAAGCTGGCTTGTGCCCAGTGGCATATAGTTTTATTGGGCCACAAAATAAGGTCACTTCCTGCCTTCTTATTGATTTGCAAAGAAAGAGAGAGAGTGGCACATCAGGGCCTCCAGCCACTGTAAATGAACTCCAGATGCATGTGCCACTCAGTGTATCTGGCTTTAGGTAGGCACTGGGAACTGAACCCAGGTTGTTAAGGCTTTTCAGGCAAGTGCCTTAACCTCTGAGCCATCTCTCTAGTGCTCTCTCCTGGTTTCTTTTACAAAGCTAGTAACTGGAAAAGTTTGGCACAAAAATCATTGAATTTTGCCTTGAATTGTTGAGAATGTAATCATGATTCTCCTTAGCCTGAAGGCACAGTCACCATCCCTTTAAAAAATAGACAGAACCATTACAGTGGTAACTCACCTGCAGAAAAAGCATGAGCAGTTCCTGGTGGGATGAGAAAAATGCCAAATTTGGTATCACGGCAGCCCAAGTTCTACGTATCAGCTGGCGGTCAAGGAGAAACTGGTGGGCTACTTTGAGCCTACATTTGGGGGTGGTTGAGGTAAGGTCTCAGTCTAGCCCAGGCTGACCTGGAATTCACTGTGCAGTCTCAGGGTGGCCTGAAACTCACAGCAATCCACCTACCTCTGCTTCCCAAGTACTGGGATTAAAGGCGTGCACCACCACACCCAGCAGAGTGTACATTTTTTATAGTTTTATTTTTATTTATTTATTTGATAGAAAGAGACACAGAGAGAGAGATAGAAGGAGCTAATGGGCACGCCAGGGCCTCCAGCCGCTGCAAACAAACTCCAGATGCATGCAGCCCTTGTGCATCTGGCTTACATGGGTTCTGAGGAATCGAACCAAGGTCCTCTGGCTTTGCAGACAAGTGCCTTAACCACTAAGCCAACTCTCCATCCCCCTACATTTTTAATCTATAAATTATTACAGTTATAGCCTCTGACAGAGTAATTATTAGTAGAATTACAAAATATTTTCCAAATTTCCTCAAGTCTGTAGAATTGTGTAGGCAGTGGATGGAGATATTATAGAAAGATGGAGAAAAATGAAATGGGGAGGAGATTTAAAATTCTTCAAAACATCATTACAAAAGGGGTGGAGAACCATCATTCCCAGCCTCAAAGGAGGGCCACATCAGTTTCCTCGGGTTTTCTAGTCTGTCTTCTTTGCTTTTTTGTCAAGCATGGACACCAAAGCTAAGTTAGGAAAGAAATTGGGTAGAATAGCCAGGCCTGGTGGTACACACCTTTAATCCCAGCATGTGGGAGGCTGAGGTAGGAAGATCACTGTGAGTTCAAGGCTAACCAGAATACAGAGTGAGGCCAGTCAACTTGGGCTAGAGCAAAACCCTGCTTCAAAAAAAAAAAAAAAAAAAAAGTATGGGCTGGAGAGATGACTTAGTGTTTAAGGCACTTGCCTGCGAAGCCTAAGAACCCACGTTCCATTCCCCAGTACCCACGTGAGCCAAATGCAAAAGGTGAAACATATGTCTGGAGTTCATTTGTAGTGGCTAAAGGCCCTGGAGTACCCATTCATTCTCATTCTTTCTCTCTCTCTCTCTTTCTGTCTCTCTCCAAGAAGTAAGTAAATAATTTTTTTAAAGTAAAAACAAATTGGGTGGAATGATTGGTTGCCAATAAGAGAAGGAATTTGAAGTATAGGAAACACAGAAATGTGCAGCCTTGTAACAGGCAGTCAGCTAATCTGCTAAATAAGCAGGAGCCTCCCTCCACATTAAAAGTCTGGGGCCAAAGGCTCCCGTCTGAGTTATTGGCTAAATCACAGAGGGACCAAGAGATATGCTTCCACTATCAAAAGATGTTCATAATGAACCGGGCGTGGTGGTGCATACCTATAATCCCAATACTTGTGAGGCAGAGCTAGGAGGATGGCTTTGAGTTCAAGGCCACCCTGAGACTACACCAAGACCTTACCTGGAAAAACCACACACACAAAAAAAAAAAAAAAAAAAAAAAAAAAAAAAAAAAAAAGTTCATTCTGCACACAATCAACTGGACATTCACTGCAGAAGAGAAAAATTAAAAGTTCAAGTAAAATGCAGTACCCAAGTACCTTTGTTGCAGAGACCCTTGGGGCATGGTGGGCAGTCCAGTTGCCACCCCACCATAGTCAGGCTGCTTGACCAATGTCACCCACTCAGTCTCCCATGGTCTGAAGTCATACAGCTGTCCCTTTTCTCCAACCTCCCCAGGACGCTAGCTGAGGGGAAGCTAACTATATTTTTTAAATATTTTATTTATTTATTTATTTTATGAGAGAGACAGAGACAGAGAAAATGGGACAGAGAAAATGGGACACTAGGGCCTCACTGCAAATGAACTCCAAATGCGTGTGCCACCTTGTGCATCTGGCTTACATGCGTAGTAGGGAATTGAACCTGGGTCTTTAGGCTTCACAGGCAAGTGCCTTAACCACTAAGCAATCTCTCCAGCCTTGTCCCAGCCTTCTTTGGAGTTCAGAGAGATTTGCTCCACCATGTTTATAGCTGCTCAATTCATAATAGCTAAGAGCTAGAATCAACCCAGATGTCCATCATTAGATGAATGGATAAACAAATGTGGTCTATCCAAACTATGGAACTCTACACAGCTGTAAGGAAAAATGACACAATGAAATTTGAAGAAAAATGGTCAAACTTGGAACAGATCATTCTCAGCGAACTCACCCACCTTTCTTTGGTAAAGCACATTTGACCCACTACTCATTCTTTGCCCATAATGTGTTAACGCAGGTAAACCCCAAGGATTTGGACCCCAAGTATGCCTACATCCAGGTGACTTATGTCACACCTTTCTTTGAAGAAAAAGAAATAGAGGACCGGAAGACGGACTTTGAAATGCACCATAACATCAACCGCTTTGTCTTTGAGACGCCCTTCACACTGTCGGGCAAGAAGCACGGTGGGGTGGCCGAGCAGTGCAAGCGAAGGACCGTCCTGACGAGTAGGTGAAGTTCAGACTACCCTACAGGCTCAGCCTCAGGCAGCACAGGCCTGGTCTCTGGGCTAGAGTGGAGCAAGTCAGGAATTCTTTCAGCCCTGCAGATAAGTTCACAGAGTGTGCTGCCCCGCAGACGTTTAGGGAAGAAGCAGTCACCGCTCTGTTCCCTTCCAAGAGAGCTTGGGCCAGCTGTGGTAGCCAGTGCTTGTAATCCCAGCTCCTTGGAGGCTGAGGCAAGAGGATAAGGAGTTTAAACCCAACCTTGGGGTAGGAGAGACAGCTCAGTTGGCAAAGCTCTTGCCTCATAAGCCAGAGGAGACCTGAATTCAATCCCCAGGAACTATGAGAAATACCAGATGTGGCGTCCATGTCTGTAATCTCAACACTGGAGATGCAGAGGCAAAAGATCCTGGGGCTTACCTGCCAACAAGTCAAGTCTAATTGGTGAGCTCCAAGCCAATTAGGGACCCTGTCTCAAAAACTGGATGGTGTTCCTGAGCATAATACCTGAAGCCTACACACACACACACAAACACACACACACACACACACACGCAGTTAAAAATAAACCAACCTGAGCTACAATGTAAATGAAAGTCTATCTCAAATAAAGTAGATTTTAATTTTTAAGAAAACTGAGAGACCACTGGGGACATGGTTCAGCAGGTAGGAGGGGTTGCTGTACAAGCTCAAGGCCACCTGAGTTCCTAGCACTCAAATTAAAAAAAAAAAAAAAAAGAAAGAAAAACTACACACGGTCCCATACATGGAGAGTAGAGGCACGAAAATCACTATGGCTCACTGGTCAGCCAGCCAGCCTGGGATGGGACAGAAGGAAAGACAGTGCTGGGCTCAGTGAGGGACTCCGCTTTGCAAAAGCAACATGGAGGAGCAATAGAACCGGGCTCTCAACATTCTCCTCTGGCCTCCATGCACATGGGCATGGGGCATACACATCTGCACACACATGCATACACTGTAAATGCATACACCACACACTGCTCACACACATAGGCCAAAAAAAAAAAGAAAGAAAGAAAGAAAGAAAGAGGGAGACCTTCAGAAGACCTTGCCAGTAGGGTCACTCTGCACATCCCTGACCTTCAGCCTGGGTATTGATGAGGGTCACCGGGTGGTACCTTGGGAAGGGTGAGGCCCTGAGTCCTCCCTCAGCCACTTCCGGGTGAGCAGCTCTCAGCATCAGGTGCATTCGGGCAAGATTCCACCCACTGTGGGATTCAGTTTCTTCTCTCAAGTGAAGGCGGGTTTTGATCTGCTATATACTGCCCAGTACTATATATTTTACTTTATTCAGGGTATGAGAGAGAGAGAGAGAGAGGGAGCAGGGACACATATGCCACAGCGTGAGTAGAGGTCACAGGACAATTTTGCAATCAGTTTTCACCATCCTCCTTACGGGAAGGAATGTCATTCATTGTAAATGACTCCATTCACTCAGCTAACTGTTCTACAGGCTTCCAGGACATTCTCTTGCCTCTGCTTCCCATCTTGCACTAGCCGGTTACAGAAGCCTACTGCAGCTTCTGGTTTTTACGTGGGGCCTGATTGAGCTAATGCAGATTTTTGTTGTTGTTGTTGTTGTTTTTTGAGGTAGGGTTTCACTCTAGCCCAGGCAGACCTGGAATTCACTATGTAGTCTCAGGGTGGCCTTGAACTCATGGTGATCCTCCTACCTCTGCCTCCCGAGTGCTGGGATTAAAGGTGTGTGCCACCATGCCTGTTTTTTTTTGGGGGGTGGGTTCTCAATTTTTCAAGGTAGGGTCTCACTCTAGCCCAGGCTAACCTGGAATTCACTATGTAGTCTCAGGGTGGCATTGAACTCATGGTGATCCTCCTGCCTCTGCCTCCTGAGTGCTGGGATTAAAGGCGTGCGCCACCACGCCCGTCACCATGCATACTTTTGTAAGCTACTTCCCCTTCCTTATTCAACAGACATGTAATGAGTGTCAATTATGTGTTGGGCGCTGTTCCAGTAAATGATAAAGCAGAGAAAAAATAACCTTGCTCTCAAGGTGCTCATAGTCTGTTGATAAAATGAGAAAGAACTTCCAGGGAACCCAGGTTGTAAAAAAATGAAAACTGGGGGACACCAGAGGGCTGCTAAAGCCCATGGAGGAGAAATGAGTGGGGGCCCTTTGAAGGAACAGGTCCCAGCTGTCTTGAGATGCCAGTTTGGATCTCAATCCATCAACAAACTGACTTCCAAACTGTGGGCAGCACTCACTTTCAGTAAGGTTAAGAATTTTGTCATAAAAAGAATTGAGAGAAAAGTTATTATATGTGACTCTAAATATTTGAACATTCTTTATCGTGGGTTGACTTTATTGTGTAGAGATTTCATTGAAGTGACAAGTTTCAGTGAAAACGATCATCTTTACAGTGCCTGGCTACTCTAAGGTCTTTCTTAATGTAGCCCTAAGAAAATCCTTGTGAGCCAGTGAAGGGAAAAGGGGAGATGCCAAGAACCAAAACTCCTGGAATCAAACTAAAAGGTATGAGACAGGAAATCCTTTAGGAAAAAAATAACTCATATCCACGAAAACCCTACAGACAGTATGTGATATGTTTCATGAAAAAATGCAAAATCCTCTAGTCCTCCAGGGCAATTCTGACCTCTTCCCTACCCTTGACATCTCTCCATGTGGCTTTCATGCAGCGAGTCACTTGTTCCCATACGTGAAGAAAAGGATCCAGGTCGTCAGCCAGTGGAGCACAGAACTGAATCCAATTGAAGTGGCAATTGATGAGATGTCCAGGAAGGTTTCTGAGCTAAATCAGCTGTGCACGACAGATGAGGTGGACATGATCCGGCTGCAGCTCAAACTCCAGGGCAGTGTCAGCGTGAAGGTCAGTATGTGGTGCCCAGAGATGAGATGCACAGTCAGAGAATCCTGGTATAATGCACCCTGGGAGATTTTTCACAAAGTGTGTAAGAAATATTTTTTGGCTCTTGATGATACCATTGAATACTTTTATCTGAGTCTTTAAAATCATGCCTAGTTGGAAATGCCATAGCCCTTTAGAAGCTGAGACTTTTAGCTGAAATGAAACTTCATCTGTCCAACCCTCCTATCCCATCTTTAAGAGACAAATTAACCCATGAATAAACATTGCGCTCTGATACCTATCTGTCATGAAGAGCCTTATAAAATCGTCCCAAAATAAATCCAGAAAGAATGTTTACTAGTTCGCAAAATGTGCATTAGTCCTCATCAGCTGCCAGAGTAGTGACAGAAAGCAGATGGCATGCTCACATTGGGTGTCGGGGAAGAATTAAATAAACTCTTTGGGAAAGTGTGAGAAGAGCTGAAGAAAACCAGCAAAGGCTGGTGCGGAAGCCAACCAAGCTCAGTGGGAACGGGCACCCCTATTCCCAAAGACACCAGCTCAGGAACATTAGTGGGAGCAAAGGGAGCTGAGGAGGCCGCTGAAGAGAGGCAGACGAGGATGATGCTGGCCTGGAGACTTCCACCTGGCCAGAACTAGGCAGAAGGGAGTGAGGCATTCATCTGGGGCACAAAGTGTAATCCATAATCAAGGTAAAATCATGTTATAGTGTACCATTTTAATAGTCAAAATTAATGCCAAAAATCCATAATGAACAGAGTGAGTGAGTCTTAACTAAAGGCTGGCCCGGAACAAAGAATGCACCTCTCACCTGTATTAGATCCTGAGACAAAAGGGAATATCGGTGATCCTGACTTTTACACTGTCCTGTTCCCTGTCCCTCTTGTTGGTGTCTCTACTGGCTAACTCAGAAAGAAAGAACCAAAAACAAGCCTGAAGGCAGGGTAGCCATTGTCCTATTGGGCAGGCCAGCTTCCCTAGGCACAGAGCTGAGTGGAGGAAAGGGGCCGGTGGACCTGGAGAGTGAAAGGGAAGCTTCCAGCACCAATGACGTGCCCACTGCGCAGGTGATGTGGCAGGCTCACGGGCACCTGAATCTGCCTTCCTGAGCCCCACAGATCATTAACACTGAGGGAAACGGCATCTTCACTACGTGTGAGCTTTCTGATGTGCAGGAGTGGAACTGGGGCCTGGTGGTGAGGATCTAGAGATGCAATGCCCTGGAGGAGCACGTGGCTATGTCCAGGCAAGGTCCTGGGTTCAAACCCCAGCATTGTAAAAGAAAAAGTTAAAAAAAAAAAAAAAAACTTAGTTGTGCATTCATTCAGCAAATCTGGAAAATTCCTTCTTCCTGGGCCAGAATCTAAGTGAAACTTTCAAGTGGAACCACAGTGGAATGGGGATCTCCAAGGGGGTGCACACACCACTACCCCTGTGGAATGTCTTCTCATAATAGTCATATGTTTAGTTTAGTGCCAGTAGAAGAGAAAACCAGCTGGCACACCCAGCATTTGCTGTCACAAATATTAAATTATAACTCTAGGGAAAGTAAGTTAGCAGAAGGGAAGACTCATTTTCAAAACTATTACAGAAAGAGCATCCAAAATGTGCCAAAAACATGGAAGGGCTGACACAGGGCAGAGTTGGCAGAGGGTGGCAGGAACTCGAAGGCACCCACCATTGACCGAGTGACTAAAGGACAGCAGATACAGTATGGATACCACATGGTGGACCATAAGGTGGCATGAGAGCACCAGGGTGCCATGTGACTGGCATGGATAGCTGCCCCTGCTTCGAGCCTTAGAAAAGGCTTCATGGAGGCGCGAGAGCTGCCTCAGACAAGTCGCTTCTCTTGAATAGGTCAATGCTGGGCCAATGGCCTATGCCCGAGCCTTTCTTGAAGAAACGAATGCAAAGAAATACCCTGACAACCAAGTAAAGCTTTTGAAGGAAATCTTCAGGTAAGATCCTCTTTTGGAAGATTTTTTTTGCCTTGAACTCCTTCTTACAAGGAGACATTGATTTCCCACCCCCTCCAGAAAGTCAACCCAGAGTTACCAAACTCGGTGCCTCTTCCTATGACTCCTTTTTAATGTGTTCATTGCTGTCGCTAAAGGCAATTTGCTGATGCCTGTGGACAGGCGCTCGATGTGAATGAACGTCTGATCAAGGAGGACCAGCTGGAGTACCAGGAAGAGCTGAGGTCCCACTATAAGGACATGCTCAGTGAGCTCTCCGCCATCATGGACGAGCAGGTGAGCCCCTGAAGGGGTGCACTGTCTGCAGATAGAAAGGAGTCATGGCTATGAGGACCCAAGAGTCTTTTCTGGCTACAGAAATCGCTGTCCCTTACATTAGTTCTATGATAGTGAGTCTCTTCCCATGCACAAAAACTCTCGGCTCAAAGCACAAATACACACACACACACGCACACACACACACACACACACACACACACACATACAGAAAATGAACATGAAAATTAACATACTTTCTACAAGGCTCAGAGATGTTTGCTCAAGCCACATGCACTGTGGACTTTCTAGAATGTGTAGGTCTGGTTAAACAGTGAGGAACATGTTCCCGCCTCTCCGTTCTGAAGGCCTCCAACCTTAGGATGTGCCACATATCCACCACTAGGGGTCTCTGCACCAGGCTTTGGAGACACTGTCTGCACCAGTCATGGTTTTTCACCTCTAAAACTTCCTTGGCAGAGGTTGGGCTTTCTACAAATGTGCACACTTAAGAAAGTCCCCACCCAGTAATCAAGCTATCCATGATCCTTGGGATGTGTCCGTCAAGTTCTGTAAGGCTTGTGCAGAGTGTGGCCCTTTGATAATCACAGTGGTCTGAGACTGCTAAAAATCACCCGGTTCCAAGTCAAAGGCTGCTTCGTTAGCCTACGTAGTTTCCAACATCCCTCAACCCTCACACTCTACGTGGACATGCCACCATCCTATTTCCTCCAGTACACAGATGAACTCTACAGAATAATTGAGGAACAGAATTTGTTCCCTTGTAGCGCCTCACACTATAGACACTCACTATTAGTTACTGTGCCTTTTGTAAATCATCTAGAATTATTATCACTATCCAAAGAATATGATGAGTACCTAATCTTTCATTCTAACTGCATGCCAACATATGTTACTTATTTCCTCCTTTTCTATCTTCTTCCTCCCACGCCTTTAACTCTCCTTAGCAGCTAAAGAGAAAAACAAAATCAGTGGTTGACTGGTATTGGAAAGAATGAATCTCTATGGATAAGATTCCTAGTAGACATAGCTTGAGCTTGGGAATTTTGAGGGATGGAGGGAATTAAATACTCTGGAGATGACTTGTACACATAAGGGAAATCTTGAAATTGGGAGTGAAATTTTACAAAAACAAACAATGAATATAAAAGCTGGGAACAATGGTGGAGCAGTGCTTGTCTCTAGTTGTAAATCATGTCTGGCCTTGAAACTTCGGGCAAAAATGCTTTTCTCTTTTCTCTGGCAGCTCTGTCGAGGTCCGTGTTTATACAGCTTCTGTTCCTCTGTGTCTAGCGTTTCCCTCAGTACTGTGAGCAAAAGTGGTATGTTTTCCTCTCTTTAGGTCTGCTCTGTCCTCTGTGGCCGTCTGTTCACCCATCTCCCACTCACTGTTCATTTGCTCCAGTCACCTTCATAGTGGTCTTGAGTTCAGTAAGGGTTCATTTGCATTCCAGGATAGGCCAATGGGGAAAGGAAAGTCAAGGGACAAAAGCTAGAATTAACAGTTTAGCTTTTCAAAAAAGAAAAACCCATGCTCCATCAACTTCTGAAATGTAGCTGAGCTCCTTTGTTTTCCAAACAAAGTGCAGTGTGGAACCATTTGCACGCACCCACATTGCTAAAACAAAAATACAAAGACTAGGTGGTGAAGGAGAGAGAAAAATGATTTCTTTTCTAGGAAACCTTTTCTATGAAAAGCAAAGCTGGCTCTCTGCTTCCTGGAAACTGACACAAAGAAAGAACCTGATGGATTTCACAGGTCTCCTCATTCAGTAAAAGAAATATATCTGTTGGCAAGAAAGGAATTTTCTGCTGGTCCTGAGTGTCATGGGGGACTCTGTCCCATAGGTGGTTATATAGGGGAATGTCTTCCCATGTCTGTCCACTCACACACATCCTCCGGGAGCAGGAAAATGGATAATAAAGTGGAGAGAGCCCTTCTCAATTGAACTTGAATAAAAATAATTAGAATAAACACAGAATAGAGTTAACCATGCAATTCCCTCCAAGAGGCCCAAGAAATCCTTGCTAGAATATTCTAAAGCCATTTAGTTAGGGAAAGAATGTCTTGTGTAAGGGGAGAAATACAACAGCGTGGTGCTAGTGTGGAAAATGGAGATGTGGAAACAAGTCACTTGAATTGGTAGTGACAATCACATGATTTCATAAATAGCTCCCCCTTCCCCCCCCAAAAAAAATACAAGATTCCTTTGGCTGAGGCTAAAAGTTTGCATATAATCACCCAAGTGAAGCACAAATTTTAAAAAAAAAAAGATCATTTGGAGTGTGTTTCAACATTCACTGAGAATGACAGCAGAATGAAATCAACTGTGGTAATGAGTTTCAAATTTAAAATACAGAGAAAGGAACAGAGCCATTCTGGTCTGGTGCCAAGCATGTAAGACGTGAGGGTGTGTTGCTGAGATTCTGAGATACTCTTGGCACACATGAGCAGCCTGATGGGGCTGAAGCGGGGCCTACGGTCCTGATCTCACAGAGGATGCATTGCTATCGAGGACACTCAGATGCCGAGTGCTCTGTGGGGACCAGAAATAGCAGCTCCTTCTCGGAAGGCAGGTGAGGCTAATGGCCACCGTATAGCATGGTAGTCAGTAAGGCTGGTGGAGACACCTTCATATTTAGAAGTTTTAAATATTCATTAAGTCTTTTCTGGGCAAAGAGTCATTTCAGAGACACCCAGAATTTCTGGGGAACTGCTGTTGTTATGTTTACACATCATTACTTTGGTACAACTGCGAGAAGGTCACTTTGACACATTAACATTGTTTGTAAGTAAATGAGGTCAAGATTACTTTTGCTTATCTTTCTGTCAATGCAAACATGTAAATGAGGTCCCCAACATTTCCTGTTTGGAGATGTTTATGATATAACTTCTAAACAATATATATATATATATATCTTCTAAAATTTTAGAATAGACTAAAATTTTTGGAAGTACTCAAATACATTTGTAAATTTCACTTACACATTTATAAATTTATTTCTGACAGTCAAGAGAACAGTGAGGCTTTTATAATATAGCCATAATACTTTACATGGGCAAGGTGGGGGGACAGTCCTTAGATCTCCTGTGGTAAATGTATTTTCCAAATCTACAGATGTCCCATGGGGAATTAAGATCTCTATTGCAGGTTTTAATTCAATGTTTGAAACTAGCAAAATTGATTTTCCTGTTCACTGTTTGTGTGTGTTGTGTTCTGTCCTGTTTCAAGATTGTGGGCAGGGACGACCCAGCAAAGCACGGAGTGGAGCGACCCTGTACACGTGTAACTAGCAAGGTGACGGCGGCTGTGCCTGTGGTCTCCATCTCACCCAGCGATGACGTATGAGAGGAGCCCTGAGTGTGGCATCAGACACATCTCTCAGAGAACTTTCTGAATTTGCAGCTGATCTTGGAAAAAAGCAAGATAAATTTAATTTATTTGAAGTTTTTCCAGTGTTAATATTTTTGTTTACCTCGTGAGCTTGAGAATTTTGCCAGCCTATGGATTTGCACAATTCCTATGACTTCTTTTGTCCCCCCCCCCTTTTGAGCAGTATTGATCAAACCAAGCTGAATATTTGCCATAAATTTCCAATCAATGTGCAGCTCAAAAGCAAACTCTGAGTTTGCTTGTGGTTATATGTTCAATGTCAGGTTCTGATACACATATTTTAAAGGTCAAAGTGAATGTTTTTTGTAACATTTAAGCATATTTCAGATGTAAATAGGAGATTGTAAAATATATGGTTTTTACCAATTTCAAAGAATGTTTTTAGGTAATACTTATGCAGTACTAAAATTATATGAGTAATATTTCATTATATTAAAATATTTGTGTATGTGTAAAAAAAAGCATTGATAAATACTAATCTCTAAGGTTTGTGGAGTTCTTTTATTTGTAATATATGTGCTTTTCAGAGCAATGGGGTGTGAAATTATAGAAGTATTTTGCTGTTGTTAATAGAAATAAAAATACAGCTACTTTGCACTTGGTTTCCTTTTAAAAGGAGGTGAGGGCTGGAGAGATGGTTTAGCAGTTAAGGCACTTGCCTGCAAAGCCAAAGGACCCAGGTTTGGTTCCCCAGTACCCAGGTAAAGCTAGATGCACAAGGTGGTACAAGCGTCTGGACTTCGTTTACAGTGGCTAGCGGCCCTGGGGCACCCATTCTCTCTCTTTCTCTCTCTCTGATAAATAAACAAAAGGTTTCAAATAAATGGTAGGCAAGGTGCTGCCACAGGTGGGTTATTGGTTGTCTTCTGTTCAATGTGATTCTGTGCTCTATACTTACGTTGCCTTACCAAACAGTCAGAGAGGGACCTAACTAACCCTCAACTGGGAGGATCCTCTGAAGATGAATCAAATGTATCAAGGGCTTCCAAATCCAGGTTATTAGAATGGTTTGGGGAAAATGTACTGAATATCAGAATTTTGATGGTTATGGTGATGATTCTCACATCTTCCATTTCTGCACTGGACAAACTAAACACAAGATTAAAGGCAGGTACTTTCCTGCCACTTGGAGTTAGGATAGACATGTGACTTGCTGTAGCCAATGAAATGTAGATGGTTCTTCAAAGCATGAGGAGGTGGAGTCTAAATCAGTGTGAGTCCCCACATGACCATATGGTGCCAGTGAGAAATGCCACTTTGTATGTTCTCAAATGCAACCTGCTTCTTTATTTTAAGATTTCCCAGTATTGAGCTAAACTCTGGCTCCAAGAAGCATACCCCCCTTTACTCGGCCTCCTGATCTCTTGGTTCCTTTCTTCTAATCCCCCCCACCACCACCTGGAATTTTAAGCTATCTGGGTTATTATTGTTGTTCCAAGAGTCAGAGAAACTATCATCACTAGGCTGTGCCCTCCAGGTCTAGGGCTCCCTCCCTCATGCACTTCTCCACTGTCAACCATGTCCCAGTGACACTGTTGGCAATGGGTCCCCATCCATAGCTGAAAATAAACCCTTCAAAGAAATCTCTAAGCAAATAAAAACAATTAGTTGTTTGTACTGACACTACTCTCAAGGACTCTGGTTTTGCATCACAGTTATCAGAAGATCAAGTGGTTTCACTGAAGTGATTCATAGCACAAGAAGTTTAAACAGAACTGCTGCAGAGGAGAAGACTGAAGATTTATCTCCCTGAATGTGCTGAACCTCGCCTTGCACCATCCTCACACCTCCTACTTACTCTTCCCTTCCTTACGCCAGATGCATCAAATATGCTGGTCAGCCATGACATCTAACATCTGTGTTTTGTCTACTGCCCAGTGCCCTTTGTTTTTTTTTTCTATTACATGTCAGCACATTAATGTCAGGAGAATGAATATAGAGTCCCAGCTTCCTGGTGTATAGTGGGAAAGCTGGGCATCAGCAAAGTAGGATTCATATTTCCCATAAGACAGTGAACTTACAGTGAGACACATCTGACCCTCTCCAATGTGCTTTGTGGCTTTCCACCATTGGCATCAGGCCCTAACAGACCAACACCAGGTAGGTCCCTCTTGTACGTCCTACCTGGAGCTTGTAGGCTTGAGCAGACCCAGACCAGAAAGATGTTTCATGTCTATCTAATAGCAGATAGCAGACCACTTGCTCCCAAATCAAGCTCCCGTGCATCTTTCTGAGCTCCATGAAACCTTCTGAAACAGAAGCGAGCAGGGGTGAGTCCAGCACCCAGAGCCACGTGATTCTTATTCTCAGGTCTGAAATGCCTGAGTCCTCCACTAACTTACATCTCCAGAACGCAATTTTGCACAGGGCAATGCATTGTAAAGCAGTGACCTGATTTTGAATAACCAAGACATTGGATCATATTTTATATTCTTTTTCATCTTTGCATGTTTGCCTTAAATCAACACTCCTTAGAATCAGCAGTTTTTTTTTAAAAAATGGTAGTAAGTCTCTTGAGTTGTAAAGATGGAAAAATTTGAAAATGAACCTGATACCAATGGAATAAGTGACCTCATACACAGGAGGGAGAGCCTGGCTCTGTCCCCTCACCCACTCACAAGCCCACTCCAGGGAGACGTCTCTTTCCATTCTCATTCAAAAGTGCAGGCTCCCCAGACTGTAGAGACATTGACAAACGCCTTCGATTTTGAGCACAGATCCCTGATGAATGCGGGTCCATCATGCAAACGTTACATGGTAAGTAAATCTCTATTCTGTGTTCATACTCATCTAGAAGATACTATCTCTAGATACGCTCTATGTTTATTCATAATGACATCAGGCTGTCTGACACATGGTCATAAAAAGGTGAAGAGAATGTTACTGGGGCATTGGCTGTAAACACAGATGCCACCATATTATCAGACTGATGATTTTTCCCTTTATATTAGTCAAAGTTCCTCAAGGCAAAAAAGTTCTAAAATTCTCATGTTCCTATGAAAAGCACTTGGGAGGAAATGCAACAAAATGATCCTGAGATAAATTAATAATTGGTTGGGTTATAAGTGGTCCGTATAGTACTATGCCAGCGTGTTTGTGTGTGTGTGTGTGTGTGTGTGTGTGTGTGTGTGTGCAATGTCAGAATTTTTTTTTAATTATTGAGAGAGAAAGAGAGAGAGAGAGAGAATGGGTGCACCAGGGCCTTCAGCCATTGCAAATGAACTCCAGACACGTGTGCCACTTTGTGCACATGTGCATCTGGCTTAAGTCAGTCAGGCAAGTGTCTTAACCACTAAGCCATCTCTCCAGCCCATAGAATATTTGTATATAGTTACTCTTGCCCAGAAGTTCATTTACACAAGATAGAGCATGGTAAGTTGATAACCCTGAGAGCACAAGAGGAGCTGCTGTGACTAAAAGACAGGGAAGTAAGTATGCTGGGGTTCAGAGCACAGGAGCCTGAAGCATTCACGTGAACTGTAGAGAGGACTGCCCAGGAAAGCCTGTCAGAGCTCTGGTCCTTTGCCCTCGCCCAGCCCTTCATGCTCAAGTAATCAGATGCATATGAAGGAGCTGTAGGTTAGGAAAACATGAGTGAGAGATTATAAATCATAAGATGCAACAGACATTGCAGTGAATACAAATAGCGGATCATACAGTGTGATAGGGAGTGAGGGAGATCAGAAATTCTCATATGAAAGTCATTTGGAGAAAGAAACAGTTATTGAACCTGGAGGGGTGAGCAAAGTTTCAAAATATAGTTTTAAATACCAATAGTGTGGAAGATTCTACAGGAAATCTGCCTGTCGTTTTCTTGTATCATCTGACATTAATGCCCTGGCTCTACCATCATTGTTTCTTAAATATATTCCTAATCTGTCAAGGATATGGACTTCTGAAGCTTTTGACTTCTATTGCATTGTATCAAAAGTAACACAAGCCTAACCTCTAAACTTAGCTGGAGTGGGAACTCTGCTTTGTTGGTTTGTTACAAGTAAGAAGGTGGTGTTCACAGGAAGTTTTGTTAGACCGAGTGGCCCACAGACTGAGAAATTTAGCACTGTAGGTCTGCGTAGATGGCTCAGTGGATAAAGGCACTTGCTGACAAAGTCTGCTGGCCCAAATTTAATTCTCCAGTACTCCCATAAAGCCAGATGTGCAAAGTGATGGATGCATCTAGCGTTTGTTTGCAGTGGTACGAGGCCTTGGTACATCCATTCTATTTGTCTGTCTACCTCTGTCTCTCTCAAATACATTAATAATTTTAAAAAAATTATAATTGTGAATTTTCTGTTCAGATGAACAAACTTTAAAGAAATATTGAATTATAGGAAATTTCTGGAAATCAAATTAAATCTTCATTTATTCATTCATTCTTTTACTTTTTTTTGGAGAGAGACACAGAGAGAGACAGAGTCAGAGGGAGAGGAAGAAAGATAGACATGGGTGCGCCAGCAGCCTCTCAGCTGCTGTGAACAAAATCCAGATGTGTACGTCCTTGCGTCACTTTGCATCTGGCTAAACATGGGACCTGGAGATTGGAACCGGCATTCTTAGGCTTAAGAGGCAGGCACCTTAACCGCTAAGCCATCTCTCCAGCCCCATTTTTTTACTTGTTAACAAAGTAAATTAATGCTTTAAAAAATTTAAATGGGCCGGGCGTGGTGGCACATGCCTTTAATCCCAGCACTCTGGAGGCAGAGGTAGTAGGATTGCCATGACTTCGAGGCCACCCTGAGACTACAGAGTAAATTTTAGGTCAGCCTGGGCTAGAGCAAGACCCTACCTCAAAACAAACAAACAAACAAAAAAATCCAAATGGGGCTGGAGAGATGGTTTAGTGGTTAAGGCAGATACCTTCAAAGCCTAAGGACCAAGGTTCGATTCTCCAGGTCCCACATAAGCCAGATGCACATGGCTAGAGTGGCTAGAGGCCCTGGCGTGCCCATTCTCTCTCTCTGTCCCTGTCTCTCCTCTCTGTCCTTCTCTCTGCCACTAATAAATAAATAAATAAATAGAAAATCTAAATAATTCCATGGAAATATTTCCAAGCAGCAACCCATGCCTGTGGGAGAGGACTTTTGGTGGCTCAAGTCAAAACCATTCACAGTAATCTCATCCTATTCTTCAGTGTGGTTTCAAATTTAGAGCCCCTCCCTTCTGAGCAACTGTGCAAAATTGCACTAACTCCATTGGGTTTATCAAACTGACTATTCCTAGCTAAAGGATTTGGAAATGCATGACATAATAATTTCCACTAAAACTTGAAGCCTAAGATAATGATGACACAAAATCACCTTTAGTCATCTGTAGTCTTCCAGTTGATGGACTCAGCTTCAGTCACAATAGCCTCTTATAAGTATAACTGGGAAATGTTGAGAATGGATAATAGGCCGACCTTTCTAAGCCACTGGCCACTGCTTCTGTGGCATAACTTAGGTGTTAAACTATGCTAACAACCTCTATTTCTTGGTCTGAGGAGATGACTTATCAGTTAAAGACACCTGCTTGCAAAGCCTGCTGGCCCAGATTCAATTCCTCAGTGCCCACATAAAGCCATGTGCACAAAAGGATGCATGCATCTGGAGTTCGTTTGTAGTGACAGAAGGCCGCTGGTATGGCCACTCATAACCTCTCTCTCTTTCTCAATCTCTCTCATAAATAAATAAAAGTATTTTTTAAGTTTCGACTTTTTTTCCAAACCCATTTTCCTTCTCTAGCTACTATTGTTCCTTCTTTGGATGAGTCAAACTCCCAAGAGGGTAGGAATAGTACCACACCCCAGAAGTGGGGATTTCCTAACGTCATGCATTCGGCAACAATGAAATGAGATGTTTGCAAAATGCATGAAGCACAAGTGAGTTGTAGCCCAGCAAAGTCAGCCAGTGTTCTCTGACTCTAGGGAAGATCACTGGCCCTAGGGAGCCAGAGGTGGCCCATCTGCAAAAGTTCTATCAGATGAGGCATCTGTTTGTTTCTGAAGGATATCCTGGCAACATTCTCTTATACCTTTGGTAATAGTTTCCATTTGGCTTTATTCATATGTGTATCATTAGAAGTTTGATTTTCAAATCAAGTGTTTAATAACAGAATGCCTGAAATCTGAATGATAGGCTTCAATGCTGCTTTTAGTTATTATTGATTTTTCCACTCATCTCACATGTAGCTTTTTTTACTCCTTTCAACAAAAACTGAGAAAAAGTAACTTTGGAAAAATGTCAGAGCCTGGGAAGTCTGGAGCAACAGTTCTGTTTTCTCTTCTGGAAGCTACACAAATAGCTCATGGCTGGAATGACAGATAACTGGCCTGTCCTTTCTCCTTGGGTGCAGGGCTCCTCTGGGAAGGAATCCTTGCTTCATCTTTAATCAGTTTCATGTCTGTAATGTATCAGTAAATGCTTGGGATTCCTGTTTGCCCTGGCAGGTTATTTGCACTTGAAGTCTAACCTGTTAGCTTTCAATTAGCAAGCAACATTTTCCTTGGCAGAATAACTGCCACACATTTTCTGCAATAAGTTACCTTGCCGTTAGAATAAGCAATTGAAATCAGATCTAGAAAACTTCCTATGGCCAGGAATGAGCCAAAAACACCTTCTCCTGGCCTCACATAGCTAAGATGCTGCATAGTGTATGAGCTACAAAAAGAGGAGTCCTTAGCCTGGCGTGGTGGCGCTTGCCTTTAATCCCAGCACTTGGGAGGCAGAGGTAGGAGGATTGCCGTGAGTTCGAGGCCACCCTGAGACTACATAGTTAATTCCAGGTGCCTGGAACAGAGTGAAACCCTACCTCGAAAAACCAAAAAAAAAAAAAAAAAAAAAAAGTCCTTGGAGGAGACAGAAAACAAAGAATTGAACCCGAGTATGTGATTCCTTGGAGGCAGACATCACATATGCTACCCTTGTGTTCTGACAGAGTTCTTGGCATGGAGAAGGTTGTCCGTCAACACCTATTGAGTGAATATATAATAGAGTTCACAAACTAATCAGAAAGAAACCGAGATCAGACTTCCAAGATCAGAATTCCATGCTGACCAGTGACTAGTTCCCCTGATCCAGTGGAAGCATTCAGTCAGAGCAGTCATGGGCACCACGCTAACTCTGGAGTGGGGAGCCCAGACACAGTGATCAGCACCTCTGTGGACTGCCTGTGTGATTTTGAGGAACACTTCTCAGTTGTATCATCTTTAAAATGGTAACAACAAGCACACAGGTTTTACAAGGTTGCTAAGAGAACTAAATAAACAAATGTTCTGAGCATAAAATTGGGCAACAGTAGGCATCCTGTGCCTGTGAGCTATCATCATTAAAACAGTACCAAAGTGAGCCCAGGTAAGAAATTGGAAGCTTTGACTTCAACTTGTTTTTCCTACTAATATTTATTAAGAGAATGATAAAGGAAGTGGTAATGAATGATCTCATAACTGTAGGAAAAGGCCAGCACAGACTGTTTCCCGATATCGTCACTAGTGAACACCTAGTGGCAGTTTGAAGCCTCACACCATGAAATCTGCAAGGGCAGAATCACATCTTCTCAGAGACTGCTGGAACAAATGCACACAGGATTATAAGTTTTATAAAAGTGATGTCTTAGTACACATTATTAACATGTATCCCCAAGGACACATGGCTTAAATTTGAATATAGCCTCTGAAATTGCCTGTAAAAGATGACAGTGGAATTAGAATAATTGTTGACAAGGAAAATGAGCACAGAAAGCCTCTCTATAATATCCAGCTGGATGAGACACTTGTTTGGATAAATATGTTTCTTATTTTTAGTCAATGATGTCAAAAATAATTTGGTGCAGGATTTACTTTCTATATTGGGTTAATTTGATCTTCCTTAGTGACAAAAAAAGAATATATAAAAGTTGATATTGTTATTAAAGTCTAGGGCTGAAGAGATGGCTCAGCAGTGAAAGGCACTTGCTTGCAAAGCCTGACAGCCTAGATTCAATTCTCCAGTACCTATGTAAAGCAGATGTGAAGTGGCACATGTGTCTGGAGTTCATTTGCTGTGGCAGAGGTCTGGCGTGCCCATATTCACTCTCTCTCTCTCTTTTTTTTTTCCTCTCATAAATAAATAAATATTCTTAAAAGCCTTGAAACTGTGTAAAACAAGATGACTGTTACACAATCCTGATCTGGTATGTATTTCACAAACTTAAATGAGAAACTCATTGAATTAATTGTTTTCAGCAATCATTCACTATAGTTAGCACCTAAAACTGGCTCAGAATGGAATTCATAGTTTTTTAGAGCAATGTTATAAAATAAGTAAATATACATACACATATATGGTCAAAATAAATGTAAAACAGGGCTGGAGAGATGGCTTAGCAGTTAAGGCACTGGCCTGCAAAGCCTAAGGACCCCAGTTTGATTCCCCAGGACCCATATTAGCCAGATGCACAAGGGGGGCAGAACATAAGTCTGGAGTTCATTTTCAGTGGCTGGAGGCCCTGGAATACCCATTCTCTCTTTCTCTCTGCCTCTTCCTCTCCCTCTCTCTCTCTCTCTCTCTCTCTCTCTCTCTCAAATAAATAAATACAAACTAAAAAAATATATTAAAAAGTTTCAATGGTAGATCTTCTGTAACATGAATAGATGCCAAGAATCTGTCTCTCTTCTGCTTTTAGATCAATTTATCTTCCATTGGCATTATTTTAATGGAGGCTTTCTTTATATGGCTGCAAAATCAGTCACTAACAGATCTAAGATTATAGTTCCTTAGCTTAAAAACCAGTGAAAAGAATTTTCCCTAGATGCCATACATTATATTATTCAGTAAATGTTCATTATCTCTTCCTTCAGGTTTCATGAGAGCTTTTGATGTTGGTACTGGCTATGTGGTTTGCATTGGTCATTGGAATAATAGTAGATGTGATACGAGTTAGACCTAGTCTTATAGAGTGGAAATTGATCTTTGATGCATTGTTCTCACCATTAGAAGATAATGCTTGGACTTAAGTGGCCCCTCACCTAAGAAGGATAAAAGATACATAGAGAAGAAATTGAGCCAAACCCAAATCCAGATTCAAGCACACAAAACCAGCCAATCTAAAAAATTGAGGCTTTTTGTTGTTTGTTTTTCTAAAAATTTTTGTTTATTTATTTATTTATTAGAGACAGAGAGAGGGAAAGAGAGAGAGGGAGAATGGGAGTTCCATGGCCTCCAGCCACTGCAAACGAACTCAAGACACATGTGCCCCTTGTGCATCTGGCTTACATGGGACCTGGAGAATCAAACTGGGATCCTTAGGCTTCATAGGCTAACGCCTAAACCACTAAGCCATTTCCAGCCTGAAATTTTTTTTTTAAAAAAATGAATGAATACTTGTTTTTATACACAACAGAAATTTGGGGGTGGTAGGAAGCTTTTCCATAAGGCGCATATGAGACAACAGCTAACTAGTATATAAAGAATTCCAAGAAAAATCTCAGGCTTTTATATCATTAGCTCAGGACACTGGTTCTGTTGACCATCAACACTGTCCAAGGAACAGCAATTGCATTACCAGGAAGCTTACAAAAAAAAAAAGGTCCCATCCTACTCTGGTCCTAGAGGATCATACACTCTGAGAGATGAGACAAGCAATTTTTATTAATATTATATTAATATGTATTATATTATATATTATAAGCCTTTCTAATGGCTCTGGTTCACTATAATTTATAGTCCATAGATTTAAATTATATGCTTAGGCTGGGTGTGGTGGCACACGCCTTTAATTCCAGCACTTGGGAGGCAGAGGTAGGAGGATCACTGAGTTCAAGGCCAGCCCGAGAGTACATAGTGAATTCCAGGTCAGCCTGGGCCAGAATGAGACCCTACCTCGGAAAACCAAAATAAGTAAATAAATAAATGAATGAATTATATGCTCATCTGTGAGAGTCTATACTGACTGTCAACTTAACAGATCCTAAAATCACCCAGGGAATGAGTCTCTGGGCATGCCCACAAAGGATTATCTTGACTAGGCTAATTGAGGTGGAAAACTCTTTTTAATTGTAGGCAACTCTGTTTAAGCTCCTGCTATGATGGACTGTAACCTCAAACTGTAAGCTGAAATAAACCTTTCCTTTCTTAAATTGCTTCTGGCGAGGTATTTGGCCACAGCAACAAGAAAGTTACTGACATAGCACCCTCAGTAGCCAGGCCTAGAACTGTAGAATTACCTCAGCAATACCAACATGACTTAAGCTAGTGATTTTGGAGCAATTGTACATTCTTAATACGTTCTTAGTAACTTACCAGGTGAGGGTGCAGCTGGTTTGAGGAGCTCACTCTGAGAACCACCATTCTACATTAATGGTGTGATATAAGTAATTCCCCATTGGGAGACATTCTGTGAACAAAAGAAGATGGAAACAAAAGGACGCTGAGAAGGGAATGAATGTCAGTCACCACTGCATTTCTTGTTAAAAGAAAAGTTCTGGTGGACGAGATCAGACAACCACCAACGCTCTCCAATAACTCTGCAGGAACATGGAAATATAGAGCAAAGAGAGAAATCTCATCTGTTGTTCAGTTCATGAAATTGATTGAGACATGAAATGATATTTTTGTCTCTTCAATTTTGCTGAAATTCAATACAGTTCCAAGGAATCAAATAAAAAAGAGCAGTCTTTGGTGCAGAGGGCCATATATTATGTTCAAATGTGATATGAGTTGTCACACATCTTTCTTAGTACAATTCACTGGAGATAAATATAGTGCTTAAGGAGACAGTGTCTATGTATCAAACAATTGAATATTTTGATTTAGTCTGGTGAACAAAGACAACAGCCTATCATTTTGAGTGATCTAAGATAAGAAATAGAACTACAGACCCTGATGATTCACATTATTTTTAATCTGTTCTTGAAATCAAAGAACTTTAGAAATCTAAAGGTCTAGGTGATCACCTAGCCCAGGTATGGCAAACCGCTAGGCAGCAGATCGATCACACTCCACCCTGAAACCATCTTATGGGTCCTTGTGGTTGAATGTAAATGACCCCAGAGCTTGAGTATGAAGTTCCCGGCTTAGTCTCCAGCAGGCAGAGCCCCTGCTGTAGGAGGCTTGTGTCTGGAGGCAGATCTTCAGTCCAGATCTAAGATGTGTTCAGAGCCAGCTTGAGCTCTGACTGTTTGTTCTCTCTGCTCTGCTGTGGACGTGAAATGAAGTGAGCCATCTTCTTCCACCATGATGAAGCTTCCCCTGGAATCTTAAAGCCTGAAATAAGCTCTTTTCTCCCATAAGCTGCTTGTGGTGGTTTGAATTAGATGTCCCTTATAAAAGTATGTGTTCTGAATGCTAAGGCCCTGGCTGGTAGCAATTTGATAATTGGAATCTTGTTGGAGGTGTGGTGTTGAGGGCAGAATAATGGATGATGTGGCCAGCTTGCCCTTGCCAGTGTTTGCCACACTCTCCTGCTGCTCTTGCCCACCTGATGTTGGCCAGAAGGTGATGTACAGCCTCTGCTTATGTCATGTTTTCCCCAGCCATCATGAAGCTTCCCCTCCAGACTGTAAGCCAGAATAAATCCTTTCTTCCCATAAGCTATTTCTAGTCAGATGTTTGTCCCAGCAACAAGCAGATAACAGCAAAGGCCTGAACACCAGACTAGTTAAAATTGTCCCCATATTTTAAGGTTTTCAGCCTCTCTTTGAGAGATGAAGGATCTAAAAGCACACAATATGGATAAGTTTCTGTTCCTTCATGGATAGTAAATGGTGAGAGCCAGATTTCTTCAAAGACACAGGTAGTTAGTTCCATACCCTCACTTTGACAGAGACACTGCCACTCTGCTGCCCTTCCCGTTTTCAATTTTGGAATGTAATTTCTCTTAGAGACACTTTTCTCATTATGGAAAATTTTATTATAAGGGATCACCATTTGAATTCTGCTCATACAGCACAGAGGTAGATGCTAACACCAGCATATGGCTAACTTCAGAAATATAAAGAAAAATTTACAAGTGAAATGATAGAACACAACTTTAATGTAAAGCAAATCTTACTTGAATTATTACAGTAGTTTGTTTTCTCCTCTCTTAGTGATGCTGAGAACAGTCTTGAAGAAAAGGCTGCTCACTAAGGGATGTAGCTAAGAAGACATAAAAAACCAAAAATGGTATCCTTCCAAACAGATGCACAAGATTAAAAAGTAGACCTGTATGAAATGTGAAAAAGCAAGATAGCATGACACCTCCAAAAGATCATAACACTTTCAACCCCAAAACAGTGAACTGATCAAAATACTAAAAGAAATCCAAAGTCAGGGTACTTTTAAAGATGACAATGATTCCAAATGAACAGATGAATGCAATGAAGAAGTCAATTCAAACTTAGATGAGAAATTTAGCAACTTGAACTAAAAATCCAGCACTTTGCATGAGAGTTTCAATAAGGAGATGGAGATTGAGAGAGAAAAAAAAAGTAAATCTGGACATGAAAAGTCAAATTAAAAAAATTAATGGGGAATGAATTATATGCTCATCTGTGAGAGTCTATACTGACTGTCAACTTAACAGATCCTAAAATCACCCAGGGAATGAGTCTCTGGGCATGCCCACAAAGGATTATCTTGACTAGGCTAATTGAGGTGGAAAACTCTTTTTAATTGTAGGCAACTCTGTTTAAGCTCCTGCTATGATGGACTGTAACCTCAACTGTAAGCTGAAATAAACCTTTCCTTTCTTAAATTGCTTCTGGCGAGGTATTTGGCCACAGCAACAAGAAAGTTACTGACATAGCACCCTCAGTAGCCAGGCCTAGAACTGTAGAATTACCTCAGCAATACCAACATGACTTAAGCTAGTGATTTTGGAGCAATTGTACATTCTTAATACGTTCTTAGTAACTTACCAGGTGAGGGTGCAGCTGGTTTGAGGAGCTCACTCTGAGAACCACCATTCTACATTAATGGTGTGATATAAGTAATTCCCCATTGGGAGACATTCTGTGAACAAAAGAAGATGGAAACAAAAGGACGCTGAGAAGGGAATGAATGTCAGTCACCACTGCATTTCTTGTTAAAAGAAAAAGTTCTGGTGGACGAGATCAGACAACCACCAACGCTCTCCAATAACTCTGCAGGAACATGGAAATATAGAGCAAAGAGAGAAATCTCATCTGTTGTTCAGTTCATGAAATTGATTGAGACATGAAATGATATTTTTGTCTCTTCAATTTTGCTGAAATTCAATACAGTTCCAAGGAATCAAATAAAAAAGAGCAGTCTTTGGTGCAGAGGGCCATATATTATGTTCAAATGTGATATGAGTTGTCACACACATCTTTCTTAGTACAATTCACTGGAGATAAATATAGTGCTTAAGGAGACAGTGTCTATGTATCAAACAATTGAATATTTTGATTTAGTCTGGTGAACAAAGACAACAGCCTATCATTTTGAGTGATCTAAGATAAGAAATAGAACTACAGACCCTGATGATTCACATTATTTTTAATCTGTTCTTGAAATCAAAGAACTTTAGAAATCTAAAGGTCTAGGTGATCACCTAGCCCAGGTATGGCAAACCGCTAGGCAGCAGATCGATCACACTCCACCCTGAAACCATCTTATGGGTCCTTGTGGTTGAATGTAAATGACCCCAGAGCTTGAGTATGAAGTTCCCGGCTTAGTCTCCAGCAGGCAGAGCCCCTGCTGTAGGAGGCTTGTGTCTGGAGGCAGATCTTCAGTCCAGATCTAAGATGTGTTCAGAGCCAGCTTGAGCTCTGACTGTTTGTTCTCTCTGCTCTGCTGTGGACGTGAAATGAAGTGAGCCATCTTCTTCCACCATGATGAAGCTTCCCTGGAATCTTAAAGCCTGAAATAAGCTCTTTTCTCCCATAAGCTGCTTGTGGTGGTTTGAATTAGATGTCCCTTATAAAAGTATGTGTTCTGAATGCTAAGGCCCTGGCTGGTAGCAATTTGATAATTGGAATCTTGTTGGAGGTGTGGTGTTGAGGGCAGAATAATGGATGATGTGGCCAGCTTGCCCTTGCCAGTGTTTGCCACACTCTCCTGCTGCTCTTGCCCACCTGATGTTGGCCAGAAGGTGATGTACAGCCTCTGCTTATGTCATGTTTTCCCAGCCATCATGAAGCTTCCTCCAGACTGTAAGCCAGAATAAATCCTTTCTTCCCATAAGCTATTTCTAGTCAGATGTTTGTCCCAGCAACAAGCAGATAACAGCAAAGGCCTGAACACCAGACTAGTTAAAATTGTCCCCATATTTTAAGGTTTTCAGCCTCTCTTTGAGAGATGAAGGATCTAAAAGCACACAATATGGATAAGTTTCTGTTCCTTCATGGATAGTAAATGGTGAGAGCCAGATTTCTTCAAAGACACAGGTAGTTAGTTCCATACCCTCACTTTGACAGAGACACTACCACTCTGCTGCCCTTCCCGTTTTCAATTTTGGAATGTAATTTCTCTTAGAGACACTTTTCTCATTATGGAAAATTTTATTATAAGGGATCACCATTTGAATTCTGCTCATACAGCACAGAGGTAGATGCTAACACCAGCATATGGCTAACTTCAGAAATATAAAGAAAAATTTACAAGTGAAATGATAGAACACAACTTTAATGTAAAGCAAATCTTACTTGAATTATTACAGTAGTTTGTTTTCTCCTCTTAGTGATGCTGAGAACAGTCTTGAAGAAAAGGCTGCTCACTAAGGGATGTAGCTAAGAAGACATAAAAAACCAAAAATGGTATCCTTCCAAACAGATGCACAAGATTAAAAAGTAGACCTGTATGAAATGTGAAAAAGCAAGATAGCATGACACCTCCAAAAGATCATAACACTTTCAACCCCAAAACAGTGAACTGATCAAAATACTAAAAGAAATCCAAAGTCAGGGTACTTTTAAAGATGACAATGATTCCAAATGAACAGATGAATGCAATGAAGAAGTCAATTCAAACTTAGATGAGAAATTTAGCAACTTGAACTAAAAATCCAGCACTTTGCATGAGAGTTTCAATAAGGAGATGGAGATTGAGAGAGAAAAAAAAAAAAAGTAAATCTGGACATGAAAAGTCAAATTAAAAAAAATTAATGGGGCCGGGCGTGGTGGCGCACACCTTTAATCCCAACATTCGGGAGGCAAAGGTAGGAGGATCGCCATGAGTTCAAGGCCACCCTGAGAATACATAGTGAATTCCAGGTCAGCCTGGACTAGAGTAAAACCCTACCTTGAAAAAACCAAAAATGAAAAAAACCAAAAAGAAAATTAATGAGATAAAAGACAGAGAAAGAGAACAGCAAGGATGTAAAACAAGACGAGAATGTGATGGTTTGATTCAGGTGTCCTGCATAAAATTTAGGTGTTCTGAATACTAGGTTCCCAGCTGATAGAGATTTGGAAATTAATGCCTCTTGGAGGTGTTAGGGATGGGCTTATGGGTATTATAGCCAGTTTTCCCTTGCCAGTGTTTGGCACACTCTCCTGTTGCTATTGTCCACCTGATATTGGCCAAGGGGTGATGTCCACCCTCTGCTCATGCTGTAGTTTTCCCCTGCCATCGTGGAGCTTTTCCTCGAATCTGTAAGTCAAAATAAATCTTTTTCCCACAGCGGTTCTTGGTTGGGTGATTTCTGCCAGCAAGGCAAACGTGATTGCAACAGAGAACTATTACATTAAGGTAACAGTAAAGAAAAGTAAACAACCATGGCACAAGAGTCAAGAGCTCGGGACGCAACTAAGAGACCAAATTTACAAGTCTGTAGTAGAAAAAAGGAAACTGGGATACACATGAAAGACATAGAAAAACTTACTGAATGAGATGATAGCAGAAAATGTCCCCCAGTCTAAAGAGATAAATGAACATTCAAGTCTTATCTCCATAGTATGTATCTACTGCCTCTCTGTATCATACAGATAATTAAAATATCAAGAGTAGAGAACAAAGAAAGCGTATGGAAAGATGTGAGGGAAGTTCCAAGAGGTTTTACAGCAGCAAACTCACCAGGCTAACAGCAGTCCTCTCACCAGAAACCCTGCAGACCAAAAGATCACATGAGTTCTAAAACAAAATAAATGCTAACCAAGATTATTATATGCACCAAGTTGTCCCTTACAACTGAAAGAGAAATGAAGGTCTTCTACAATAAAGAGCTGAAACAATTCATGATCACTAAGATTACACAAGATACTTAAGAGAGCATTATACACGAAAGAAAAGGAAAGGAGAGGAGGAGGTTAAAATGAGTAAAGAAAAAATAAATCTCCCTAGTAAGGTAGACAAACAAGAATTAGGAGAGAATCAACCATTATTAATCCAGTAAACTTCTAAGATGAAAAGGGCAAAAAATAGTAACTACCTTACAATGATAACCCTAACTAAAAGTGGTCCTAACTTTGCACTTAAAGAATGCAGACTAGGGGCTGGAGAGATGGCTTAGCGGTTAAGCACTTGCTTGTGAAGCCTAAGGACCCTGGTTCGAGGCTCAATTCCCCATCACCCATGTAAGCCAGATGCACAAGGTGGTGCATGCATCTGGAGTTCATTTGCAGTGGCTGGAGGCCCTGGTGCACCCATTCTCTCCCTTTCTCTCTCTCTCTCTCTCTCTCTCTCTCTCTCTCTCTCTCCCTCTTTCTCTCTCTGTCACTCTCAAATAAATAAATAAAAATAAACACACACAAAGAAAAGGATGCAGACTAGTTGATTCAATAGCAAAATGAGACATAAGTGTTTGTTGACTGTTAACAGACACACCTCACTGGCAAAAATACATGAAGAATGAAAGTGAAGTGATAAAAAGGTTATACCAAGCAAGAAGAAGCTGAATGCAAGAAGCATAGCCATACTCATATCTGATACACTAGATCTAAAGCCAAAATTAGTCAGAGGTAAAAATCATTGTATATTAATAAAAGAAACAATTTATAAAGAAGATATAAAAATTATAAATATATGCACTGAATGTGGGTACAACTGATTTCAAGAAATTAATGTAACTGTGTATAAAATGGCAAATAAGTCAAAATACAATAACAGTGGATAACTTTAACACTCTACTCTCCACAAACAAAAAAATAAGAAACTTCAGTGTTAAACTTCCCATACATCAAATGAATTCAATAGAATATTTGAAAACTGAATTCAACAATACATTATAAAAATTATATATTATTATGTAGTTGAATTCATTCCAGGGATATAAGACTGGTTCAACCTATGTGAATCAGTAATATAATGTAGCACATAAAATAATTCAGGGACAGAAATCACATAATTATTTCAATAGATACAGAAAAGGCCTAAAACAAAGTACTACATCCCTTTATGATAAAAGTCTGAAGAAATTAGGAACAGAACATACGACAGCATAATAAGGACTATATAAAACAAATGTAGAGCCAACATCATGAGACTGAACTCATTTCCTCACAGTCAGGAGTGAGACAAGGTTGCACATTTCCTTTACTCTTATTTTAAATATTTAAATATTTTATTATTTATTTGCAAGCAGAGAGGTGCAGACAGATAGACAGAAAGAGAGAGAATGGGCATGCCAGGGCCTCTAGCCACTGCAAACAAACTCCAGATGTATGTGCTGCTGTATGTATCTGGCTTTACATGGGTACTGGGAAATTGAACCCTGGTCATTAGGCTTTGCAAGAAACTATCTTAACCACTGAGCCATCTCTCTAGCCCTCCCTTTACTCGTATTCAATAATAGTGCTTGAACTCTTAGCTAAAGCAAGACAAGGGCAATTGGTAAAATTGATACAAATATTCAGGCGTGGTAGCACACACCTTTAATTCCAGCATTTGGGAGGCAGAGGTAGGAGGGTTGCCGTGAGTTCAAGGCCATGCTGAGATGACATAGTGAATTTCAGGTCAGCCTGAGGTAGAGTGAGACCCTACTTCAAAAAACCAAAACAACAACAACAACAACAAAAAGATACAAGTAAGAAAGGAAAAGGTCAAGTTGTCCCATTTGAAAATGATTGTTCCTATACTTAGGGAACCTAAAGCCTCCACCAAACCCTTTTAGATTGGATAACCACTTTCAACAACATATATAAATTATTATCCATGAAAATTCTATGACCTTCCTCACATAAATATTTTTAAAAATCTTAAAATTCAAATGGAAACATAAAACACCTTCAGATACCCAAAACAATCCTGAACACAAAATCTAATGCTATAGGATCACATTACCAAAGATTTCAAATTATGCTACAGAGACATGGTAACAAAGCAGTGTGGTGTTGGCACATAGACCAGTGGAATAGAATAGAACTCCCGGAAATTACATCATGAAGCTATAACCATCTGATTTTCAACAAAGCTACCAAAAACATACATTATAGAAAAGCCTATCCAACAAATTATATTGGGAAAACTGGAGAGTAACATGTAGAAAAATGAAACTAGATGCCTACCTCTCACTGTATAGAAAAATCAATTCAAAGTGGATCAAAAACTTTGAAACTTTGAAACTGCTGGACCAAAACAAGGAAAATACTTCAAAAGGTAGACATAGACAAAGGATTTCTGAACAAGATTCCAATAGCTCAGGAAAAATAGTAATAATTGACAAATGAGGTTGCATGAACTTAAACATCTTCTGCATGGCAAAGAAAATAATAGAATGCAGAAACAACTTACAAGGTGGGAGAAAATCTTTGTTATCTAAGTGTCTGATGGAGTGTACTGGTTATTTCTGCATCATAATGACAGAGTATATTACAGAAACAATTTAAGGGAGGAAAGATTTATTCTGGATGCTAGTCTTAGAGGGTTTCATTCTATCATAACAGGGAAGTCCTGGTGGAGCAGCTTGCATCTTGGTTTGTGTCAACAGGAGCCTGTAGAAGAGGTTATTCATAATATGATGGAGTGAGATGCAGAGATAACAGAGGGTTGTGCACTCTCGAGATGCCTCCTTGTTTCCTTGTTATGCCATCCAAGCCCATAGTATGATGCTACCCACATTCAAGGTGGGTCTTCCTCCACCAACTAATCCTGTAGAAATGCTCTCATAAACACACATAGAGGCGTTTCCCATGTTATTCTAAATCCAATAAAATTAACAGTGAAGATAAACGATTAGACTATTAAAGAACTCAACAATTAAACACCCCCTGGCAATCTAATCAATAACAAACACATGCATGGAACAGACAGTTCTCAGAAGTAAAATAGCCAATAAATATGTGAGAAAAATGTTGAACATCCTTAGCCAGCAGGGAAATCAAAATCAAAATTACACTGAGTCCATCTCACCCCAGTCAGAATGACTTTTATTATGAAAACAAATGATAACAAATGATGGTGAGGATGGTGGGGGAAATGGGACTCTTATTCACTGCTGTTGGAACTTAAACTGGTCCAGCCACTATGAAAATCCTCAAAAAACCAAATATAGAACTCCCATGTTGTACACTAATACCTTTCCTTGGAATATAAATCAGTACACCACAGAGATATTTGCACATACATGTTCATTGCTGTGTTATGATAGCATGTGTGAAGATATGAAACAACCCTAGATGGCTGGCATCAAATGAATTGATAAATAAAATATGGTCTAGGGAGAATTTTATTCAGTCATAAAAATAAACAAAATTTTATCTACAAAATACAGGAAAGTGGATAGAACTGGAGATTATCCCAGTAGTGAAATAAGTCAGACTCAGAAGCACAAATATGTTATATGCAGAATCTAGATTTAAATATATATGCATATTTCATATACATATATAGAGAGAGCTAGTCAACTTGATTGGAGATATATATATGTTGTGTGTGTGTGTGTGTGTGTGTGTGTGTGTGTGTGTGTGTGTGTGTAGGGACACCAGTAGGAAGGGGCAGAGAGAATAAAGAGAGAGTATGTAAGGGAGTTAAGGGGGTGATTATGACCAAAGTGCATGATATACATGTATGAATATGTCATATTAAAACTCATTATTTTGTACAAGTTTGTTATATTATAATAAAGATGTCATTTAAAGAACATGAAAATAGAAGGGAACTATTTGAGGACATAAAGGTGACCAACAGGAGAAGGAACAGGAGAGAGGAATAAAGGCATGAATATGTTGTGAGTATATTATATATCCATGTATGAAAGTGTTATTGGGAAGGCCATTATTTTATAAACTAATATACATAAATAAGATTTTTACTGATAAATGGCAAAAAGAATGTAATTTCTTGGCTCAGATGATATGCATGCACATCTGTAATCTCATCATTTGGAAGGTGGAGGCAAAAGGAGTGGATTCAAGGCCAGCCAGGGCTACATGGCAAAAGTCTGTTTCAACAAAAAAAGAAAAAGAAAAGAAAGAAAGAAAGAAAGAAAAAGTGATTTCTTTACCTTGTACTCACTAGTACAGCTACTTTAAAATATGAACAATATGACAAGTGTTCTGAGGATGTAGAGGAAGTAGAATGCAATGTTGATGGGAATGTAAAGAGGTAAATCCACCATATAAAACAATGCAGAAATGCCTCAAAAAGTTGAGAATACAATTACTAAATGAGCCAGAATTTCTGCTTTTTGGTATGTATCCAAAAGCATTGAAAGCAGACTCTCTGAGAGATACCTGAATAGTCATTATCATAGAAGTACTCATACATAACAGCCAAGGAAAAGACACAATGTAAACGCTCTTTAACAGATGAATAAACTTTCAAATGTGTATATATATGCTTATATACACATATATAGTGGACTAGTGGTCATCCTTAAAGATGAAAAGTACTTTGACATGTTACAACATAGACAAATCTTGATGACATTATAAGTGAAATAAATTATATGCTATATATTTCTATGAAGTGATTAGAAAGATCCGATTCATAAGCAAAGTGTTAGGTAGTGACAGGCTCCCAAAATGGAGCCACCAAGGACAGCAGACTGTCTACAGAGGCCTACAGAAGTAGATTATCCACATTCCTCAAGAAACTGCCCAGCCATTATCCCCTCCTTGCCTAACAATGCCCCAGGCCATGTTTTCCTGTCCCCCTATCTCCTAAATCACCTGGTCACTGTTCTGGTCTCACACCCTACCTATTTTAAATAGCTAATGTAATGATCTCCCCTAAAGGAACTGTTCTTATTCAACCTAACAAACAAGTTCTTTTCCCTTGCTTGCCTTCCCCCAACTGAAAAAGCCCTATAAAGCCCACTACCTGAAAACTCAGGTTGGCTGTGCTCTGCTTTTGAGAATCAGCACAGGCAGTTTGTGCTTTTCCTGAATAAAAGCTTTCATCTTTGCCTCAGAGTGGTTTGCGTGGTCTTGGTCACTCCCAAACATTACACAAAGTGGAATAGTTGGTTACCCAGGGCTGGAGTAGGAGTACATAAGAAGTTATGGTTTATTGAGTATAAAGTTAACGTTTGGCCAAATGAGAAAGTTCTGGAGATTAGTCCTACAAAAAAAAAAAAAAAAAAAAGTGACTATATTTAACATTACTCAACCATATTGTTAAAAATGATGAAGGGCAAGCTGTAGACATGACTTAGTGGTTAAGGCACCTGTCTGCAAAGCCTAGGAACACCCATTTGATTCTCCACGTCCCATGTTTAGCCAGATGCAAAAAGTGATGCAAGTGCACAATGCTGGGCATGCCCACCAGGGGGCGCACGTGTATGTTCATTCACAGAAGCTGAGAGGCCACTGGCATGCCCATTCTTTCTCCCTCTCTCTCTCTCACACACACACAAATTAAAAAATAAAAATAAAAATAAATGATGAAGGGGCTGGAGAGATGGTTTAGTGGTTAATGAGCTTGCCTGGGAAGCCTAAGGACCCAGGTTCAACTCCCCAGAACCCTCATAAGCCAGATGCACAAGATCATGCATGTGCCTGGAGTTTGTTTGCAAGAGTTTGAAGGCAAGAGGCCATGGTGAGTCCATTCTCTCACTCTCTTTGTCTCTCTCTCTCTCTCTCTCTCTCTCTGCCTGTCTTTCTTGCCTGCACATGTGCACACATGTAAACTCTCTCTTTCTCTGAAAATAAATAAAAATGATTAATATAGGAGCTGGAAAGATAACTCAGCAGATAAGGCACTTGCCTGCAAAGTCTAATGACCCAGGTTCGATTCCCTAGTACCCATGTAAAGTCAGATGCACAAAGTGGTGCATGCATCTGGAGTTTGTTTGCAGCAGCTGGAGGACCTGAAGTGCCCATTCTTTCTGTCTGTTTTTCTTTGATCTCTCTCTGCTTACAAATAAATAAATGAAAACCTTTTATATGGTGAAGATAGGAAAGTTTATGTGTTTTTACCATAATAAAAATAATATTAACACAGGAATTTCTTTGTCAAGTTGGCTAGATTTTTTGGGGATCTGACATAACTATTTCAAAAGTCAGAATTGTGAGGTCCTAAAATGAATGAGAAAGCAGGTATGGCTGTGCTGTGGGGGCTGATGGAGCTCTCTGGCTACCTGTTGGGGAGGAAGCCTTTTATCCACTGAGCTAAGCAAGTTCACAGTCAAAGTCAGACTCTGAAAAGACCCTCCTGGAGTGATAAATAATGAAATGCTCTCTTGAGCCAGAAATGGTAAGTTTTGAGACTAGAATTTTATCTCCCTCCTAAAATGACAACAAAAAAAATTGAACTTTATGTTTCAAACTTATTCCAAAAACCATGTATTAACAGTTGAGAGTTTCACTTCTCACGATTATATTCAGTGTTGAAAGAGTAGAAAATATGCGGTGTGCTGTGTCACCCTTCATTTCACTGAAGTTTCATAATCTGGCTTTGGGATTTTAATGTTCCCTTGGTATAGGTTAATTTCTCCTGCTCATAAATCCTGGAGATTGTGGCTCCTGGAGTTATTCGCTCATATTGTCTTGTCTTCAGTCCATGAAGAAAGGCAAGCGCAGCTTATTAGTGGCTGGGAAGACAGACCACCCTGGGCTGATTCCATAACTATGCACCTGCTGTCCGCTGGGTGAAGGTGTCTGTGTGCTTTGGTGTGGTTATCACTTTGCCTTATCAGCTTTCCACACTGTCGTGGTGTCTCTAAAGACAGCCAGGGAGAAACCATCCTACATGTCCTCTAGGCGACTCAACAGGTTGGCTCACTGGAGGTCTCTTCCCCGTGGATGCTATTGAGGTATAAATAGTGACTGGTCAGCCCATGAAATGGACTCTGGAATCTCTCCAGGAAGCAGATTAGTCTAAGACTCCACGCTAAGATAGCTTTGAAAGAGAGCTGCACTTTGTTGACTGTGTCACCACACGTAAGAGCACCAGTGAACATTATCATGATGTGAACGATCTTGTAAATTCCCTCTGTCTTTCTTCTGGGAACATACACCTGTAATTCCCCTTGATGTAACCTTTTATTTTTATTTTGTTTCATTTCTTTACGTTTTGTGTATGTGTGGCCTCAAAGTTAACAATCCTCTTGTCTTGGCTTCCCCAGGGAGGAGATTAAAGGCATGTGCCTCCATATCCAGCTTCAATTTTGCATTCACAAGTCAGCGTTCCCTATTTTAGAACAACAGAATGGACTTATATGGAAACCTTTGTGGTAAGGTTTCTCTCAGTCAACATACAACTTTTGGCATTCGTTCAAGTTTTTGCATGAACCATTAGTTGATCCTCTGTAGCCTACTGTATGAACAAATTGTGTTTTGTTGATCCATTCTCCTGTTGATAATTAAGCCTGGGTTGTTTCTCAGAGTTATCATGAATAAAACTATAAAACTATAGTGCATATATATATATATATATATATATATATATATATATATATATATATATATATATATATAGAGAGAGAGAGAGAGATCTTAATTCCCCTTACATAAGCACAAAAGAGCAAAATTACTGTGTCCAATGGTAAGTTTTGGATCTATCTTAGCTTTGCAAGAAACTACCTGACCTTCTTCCAAATTGATTGCTCATCATATGCTCCTCACAACAACTCATCCCCGTTTGTTCCACAGCCTCGCCAGCACAGCACCAGGGTGATCAGTCTCTGTTCTGATAGATGTGTCTCTTGGTTCTCTTCTTAATGATGTCATTTGGTCCAGGGACCAAAAAGAAGGAGAAAGGAAAAACAGCCTTCTAGCACCTCATTTACAACAGAAAACAGAGAAGAGATAAAACTGGATGATAAGCTATAACAAGTCTTGGTGGTATTTTTTAAGTTAAGTACTGCTCCATCGGACCCTCGTAGACACCCATTAATTTTATATTTGTTTCTGAGTTGATGCTGGCTAAGGATCACCATAGAAATATCCATCCCATAATTTGTATCCTTTTGCTGCCAAAACAATGCAGAGAACCCTTTGTAAAGGATTGTTTATAAAAGTGCCTCTCATCAGAGCACACTTAGGAGAGCAGGGATGAGATTCAGCCATTAGGATCATTACTTTTTACTTGTCCATATTTTATGTAACCTAACTCAAAGTGGTAAAAATTCATCAAGATAAAAAATACAGCATTGACAACCGCCCAGATAGAAATTGGCCTCGATATCCATGACCTTGCAGTGCCTAGCAATACCTTCGCAAGGCCCTCAAAAATAGAAGAAAAAGATGATGACATCAAATTAAAAGAGAGACTAATGGAGAGAGGGAGGGGATATGATGGAGATTGGAGTTCTAAAGTGAAATGGGGGGAGGGGAGGGAAATATCATGTGTGTTTTGTATGTAAGTATAGAAGTTGTCAATAAAAAAATAATGCGTTAAAAAAATACAGCATTGAATTTTTATTCCCACTTTCAGCTGAAAATAAAGTACGAACTTGTGATGAGCATCTCTACGCTCTGCGTGAAGAGTCATTTTTCTGCATCCTAGGCAAATGCAAGTAAAAATGTCTGTAATCATGCAAAGACTACCTAGAAGAAATGGCTCCTCTTGTCTTGTATAAACAAGGCAGATTGTCAGACAGCGAGTTTCTAAGAGAAATTTTACTTAGGCATTTTTCTCAAATTATAGTATGACGTCACCGATTTCACAGAGACATGGATTCTGGAAAGACTGAACAACTCTTCCAGGTAGGTAGGAGTTTCTCATCTCCTCTGGACATTCTGATTCCTCTAGGATGAGATGAGGCCCCAGAATCAGTCTCTTGTTTTTAAGACATACCCCATATTAATTCTTAGCCTTGAGCAAGTTCTGAAGTGCAAAGAATTCTCTAGGGAGGTAGGCAGGACACCAGAGCTTCACTGTCAGCTCCCAGCCCAGGACTGAGCAAGCCAGTGGGCCCTTCAATTCCTAGAAATGGAAGATTTTCCACTCCCATCAAATCCTCCAGCACCTGCACACGAGCATAGAATAGAGAAGGAAGCCTGGCCAAAGGTGTTCAGGCCAAGGGGACGGGCCCATGACCCGCTCTGTGTCCTCTTCCCATTGTCCCAGCCTACTCTGGAGTACCATAGTAACCTTCTACTTCTCACACACAAAAACCTCATTGTTAATTCAAGATTTTTGTTTTTACTCTTTTATCTGCCTTGAGAAGACTTCCTCCGATATCTGCATGTCTTGCTCCTTCACTGTGTCATTCCTGGAAACGAGAGCTAAAATTGTATCAAGGGCAACAGCCTCCTCTCCCTTATGACCATTCTTTATTTCTTACCCTGCTTTTCCCACTCTCTGGCAGCACACAGTAAGTTAGTTGTTGATATACACTTTCTTCATAGATTAATTAGTTGGCTTGATTGTATGCACCATAGGTAATGATTATTTCTATATTTTGTTTAATCTAGTTTGAGAACGTCAAATAATATCTGGCCCACAATTAGCCTAATAAGACTTTTGTAAATTAATAGTAATGCTTAAGATGTGGATGAGATTCTTGTCTATGCATACAAAAACATTTTGTAAACAAAATCATCTAAAATAGTTTTTATTTTTGTACGTATTTACTTATTTATTTGAGAGAAAGACAGGGAGTGAGGGGGGATTGAATGGGTATGCCAGGGCCTTTCGCCACCTTAGATGAACTTCAGATACAGGCACCACTTTTTATGTCTGGCTTTATGAGAGTACTGGGTAATTGAAGTCAGGCATTGCAAGCAACTGCCTTTAACCACTGATCCATCTCCCCAGACCAACAAAATCATCTTGATAAGATCCTTGTATATGCATCTAAAATCATTCTATAAACCAAAACTGCTCTTGCAAGCCAAGTATGTTGTTACTCTTATTATTATTATTCTACTATTTAGAAAAATATGGCTTTGAGCTAGAGAGGTGTCTCAGCATATAAAGGCACTTCCTGTGCAAGCGTGAGGGCCTGAGGAGGACTGAGAGATGCTGGAGTTCCATCTGCAGGACCCACATAAACATCTTGGAGTGGCCATGCGTGTCTGGAACCCCAGTCCCCTAAGGAGAGCAGACAGCCAAGAATCATGAGAGCCCAAGCTCACGAAAAATTGGCAAGCTCTGGGATCAGTAAGAGACTCCAGCTCAAATATGAATGGCTGAAAGAGCAATGGAGTGGGACACCTTGTGTTCTGCTCTGGCCATGGGAACTGAGTGTATCTGCTGCAGACAAGTGCACGGTGCGCCAAAGAGCACATAGGTGTGCACACACCACACTCACCGCAGAAAGAGAGAGGGGCAAACTGTGTGTGTAAAACTTTGTCTAAAAGTATAAAGTTTTATGTACATAGAATATTTCTACCAATAATACTACTCATTTGTTCTTTAAAATGTTCTGCATTTATTATGTAAACTAAATACCATACAATTATCAGGTGAAAAAATACAAATTTTACTATTGAGCAAATTTTGAAAAAATCTGTAATTAAAACTCCCAATTCCTTTCATAATTTCAATATTAAATAAAAGCAATCTGTCTCCCAGCCAAAGTAGAATTTGAAATTTAATGCTTGCTTACGTTGCTTTAGCTTGCACTCATTGACATAAATCTGAATGTTTAGTTCTTGCCAACTTCTTTACTGGTACTTTTTTTTGTTTGTTTGTTTTGGTTTTTCAAGGTAGAGTCTCGCTGTAGCCCAGGCTGAGGCTGACATGGAATTCACTATGTAGCCTCAAACTCATGGTGATCCTCCTACCCCTGCCTCCCAAGTGCTGGGATTAAAGGCGTGTAGCACCACATCCAGCTTTACTAATGTTTTAACACAAATAGTGCTATGGGAAGAGGAGTTGACTATTGTTTCTTTGTACTCAATAGCTTCTCTTGCTCTGTCTGCATTTTCATTACTTTCTTATGCTTACCAGGAACGAACATCCCAAGATTAATCTCAGTGAAGATGTACACAGAATTCCAGTGTATAAGACAAGGAATTAATAGAGGTCTTTCCCCTCTTGTTGAATCTACAGTATGTACTGTAAGTTTTCTTGTATCATAGTCTTACAGCACATACACCAATGCACAAACCCCAGGAAATGAAAATAACCACTTCCATCACCTTTCACTTGATTGTGCCTCACACTGTGCTGAGCGTGATTCACACTTCACAACCAACTTCTGAAAAAGCCAGATGCACAAAGTGGTGCATGCGGTTGGAGTTCATTTACAGTAAAGAGACCCTGACGTGTGTCCATTCTTTCTCTCTCTCTTTCTGCCCTCCCACCAACATCTCTGCTTGCAAATAAATAAAAGCATATATAAAAGTTAAGACATTTCAAACTTCTGGAAAGAATCATGATTGAGCCAATTTTATGGCCAAAGAAACTAAAGCAATTAAGGCAAACATCCACATTTTGTAACAGACATAAACCCTAGCACCAACTGGGTGGGCATTCTTACATATAACTTATTCCACCCCACAATGGTTTGAAAGCCCAATCTTCCGTTCAAGCAAAAATGAACAGCATGTCTCAAAAATGAGTAGATGGAGCTGGGCATGGAGGCGCACGCCGTTAATCCCAACACTTGGGAGGCAGAGGTAGGATTACTGTGAGTTCAAGGCCACTCTGAGACTACATAGTGAATTCCAGGTCATCCTGTAATGGAGTGAGAACCTACCTCAAAAAACCAAAAAACAAACAAAAAAAAAGAGTAGATGGCACAACTGATAAAACAGAAATAGTTGTTTCCTATCTAATTTTAATACTTCGGAAATAAAGGCCAACCATGCAGTTGGACATAACCAAGAAACCAAACACTGTTAGTTTGTAAATTAATTATGCCAACCTGTTCATACATTCCATTCCTCTTATGTATATTTTAATGAAATTTAATTGTTTTTTTTATTTTTTATTGATTATTTTATTGTATGAACATATTGCATATTGGTCATATTGCAACTGAGTTATACTTTTGTGTTTGTCTGCTGAGAGCTCAACACTAAGAGAGGGTTAAAACATGCCCTCCAAGGCTTATGAAATATGATTTACATGTCATAAAATTTGCTATACATGCCATAATGTCAATAAACCTTGAAAACATTATGCCAAGATATGCAAAAAGCCACATATTTTACTATTCCACTGATAGCAGATGTCATGAAAAGAAAAATACATGGTGACAAAAAGTAGATTAAAAATAGATTGATGGCTGCTAGAAATGGGTTGAGAGTGGACATACTGACGGATAAAGGATTTCTTTGGGGAGTGAAGAAAATAGTGAGCGAAGTCATGGTGGTGGTTATATAAGCCTGTAAATAATAGGGCCTTAGTGAGTCTGAATCAGAACCTCAAAGGTCACTGAGCAATTTGGTGGGAAGAAAACTACTTTAAATTTCTTAAATCTTGAGTGGAAAACTCATGATAATAATTAATGTTATAGGTCAAGTTGATTCTAATATAGGCTGTCCAAATTCAATATCATTTCACAGTGGATTTGTGAGGGCATTTCCAGATAACATTAGCACTTGGATTGGTGGATACAGTGAAGCAGATGGCTCTCTTCAAAGCGGGCAGCATTCGCCAATCTGATGGGAAATTATAGAGAAATTATAGAGAACAAAAAGGCAAAGGAAGAGCTATTCCCTTCTGTTGCTTTCTGCCTGCCAGTGTGAAGTAAAATGTCCATTTTCTATCCTTGAACTGGGAATACCATCCAGTAACATGCTCTAGACATTTGGAATCACCCAGATCTCCAGCCTGCAGATTGTAGATCATGGGATGTCTTGGGCTTAATTCTTCATGACAAATCAATGATAGATGATAAATAGATAAAGACATGGATTTCAGGATAGAAGACAGAATATCATAGTAATTTTCTCTCATCATGCATATAGCAGACATATTTGTATTCATGTACTTATCTATATTATATAATCCATTGCCTCTTCTTCTCTGACAAATACACTTATACAATAGTCAAATAAATCTAAAAATGGAATAATAGGAAAAACAGAAAAAATAAAAGGAGCTTTCTACCAATGAAATGTATCAAAGGTATTCTTGGTAACTAGAAAATAATGCACTCTTAAAGATTGATCTCTATGATACATTTGCATTACAATTTCAACTAAATGCACGCCTACACTTACTCTCTACATTTACTTAGAAAGAAATAGTAAGAGCCCTATTTCTGTGTCACTTCATCATGGTCCAATATCTCTAAACCAATGCCTTTCAGGTTCTGCATTTTACCTAATTTATAATTTTTTGAAGCAGAGTCTCATGTAGATACAGGTTGGCCTCTAAGTCTCCATGTAGCCAAGGATGTCTTTGATTCTCCTGCCTCCACCTCCACATACTGCTAGGATTACAAGCATGTGCCATCATGCCCAGTTTCTGAGTTACATTTCAAAAGCAAGAATGACAAAAACAGGATAATGTTTTACTATCAAGAATATTTTTAAAAAGAAAAAATGTAGGACACAAAAGCTCAATTCCAAGAAAATTTATTATTTAGTTCAAAATATAGAAAAGAGGGCTGGAGAGAGGGCTTAGTGGTTAAGGCGCCTGCCTGCTAAGCCTAAGAACCCAGTTCCAATCTCCAGGTCCCAAGTTTAGCCAGATGCAAAGTGATGCAAGGGCGCAATGCCGCACTTGCCCACAAGGGGGCGCACACATCTGGATTTCGTTTGCAGCAGCTGAGAGACTGCTGGCGTGCCCATCTCTATCTGTCTCCCTCTCCCTCTTCCTCTGTCTGTCTCTCTCTGTGTCTCTCTCCAAAAATAAATAAATAAATACATACATATATATATATATATATATATATAAAAGAATAGAGAAAAGTTGTATTGGCATGTAAATATAGAAACTCTAATTTTTAAAAATACTGATATTAATTAAATTCCAACTCTGATATCTTCAATTCTCTACATCACAACATATCAAAAGCCACAGGTTCTGACTGGGGTTCTAAACAAGGATGACATGTTGTCTTGCTTCAATCACAGAAGCCTGGAGCTGGACATGACCTCCATCCTGCTCCTGCAGATGAATGGCTTGCTCTACAAGCAAGGTGGCCATTCGCTCTTGCTCTACAAGCAAGGTGGCCATTCGCTCAGCTGATAATGAAGGACCAGCACGAAGCATTAGCATTGAACACAAACAAGATTACACTGTTCGTTGATGGAAACTATTTTAGCATGCCACAAATTAAAGTCTAAATATTGTTCTAATTTCAACTTAAACATCTCCATGCTCACTAATAAAGTTTCATATAAAAGCCCACTGAACCAAAACGAATACAAAACTCACAGGAAGCAGATGAGAAAGTGAATAAAACACAATCCGTTTTCTCTGAGCTGTAATCCCAGCTTCTGAGAATGAGAACCCAGCCCCACGGATGTGCACAACACTTCTTAGATGAGTGCACTGCACTGCCCTGAAAAGTCGTTGCCTTTAACTGGCTCGTTTCTCACCCACTGTGAACTACTGCTGTGAATAAGGTCTGTCTCCATCTCCCAACAAAGCAGTGGACTTGGGAGTGGCAGGAAGCGCAGGAAATACTTGAGCACCTCCAGCTCAGCCGACTATGTGAGATAACATGCCCATGTCCGTGAGGAGTCAGTGTCTGAAGTCAAATTCTTCCTTCCCTTGTCCATCATTCGCATCATTCAACCTTACACAAGAATGTGTCCCAGCTCTAAGTGCACCCTCTGTCTCTGAAGCACTGAACGATCAGGCATTCTTGGTTCCCTTTCTACTCACAGAGTATCTACCACTCAATTTTTAAACATATTCACAGGAAACTGCTATTCATTTCTTTCTTGCCAAACACACACCAGTAGCCTAGGGAACAAAGAATATGCTCTTTGTTCTAACACAATGGCAGCAGACAAAATTGCACAGTTCATTCTGAACAGCCTCTAGTATAAACTAATAAAAGAACCAACAGCAATAGCTCATCTCCTCTCCTCTTTGGAGTAAGCATTCCTACTACGGCAGAAATTCAATCACAGACTTCAGTCAGGCAATTCGTTCTCAGATAAATCGAAGAGTATGTCACCGTTTAAAAGAATCACATGGGGCTAAATAATATTTCTTGAAAATAAAATGAATTTTTTTTTTTTTACCACAAGCAATGCAGTCACCCGAAAAGCAAGATCCTAGCAAAAAAAGAGCACAAAGTCACTGCTGGCTACTTCAGAGTTGAAACTATTTTCTAAACCACCATGTAGGGGTTTGAGAGATTTCTCAGTGGTTAAGGCACTTTCCTACAAAGCCTAATGACCCAGATTTAATTCCCTACTACTCATATAAAGCCAGATGCACAAAGTGGTGCGTGCATCTAAATTTCCTTTGCAACAGCTAGAGGACCTGGTGTATCTATTATCTCCCTCCCTCTCTCTCTCTCTCTCTCTCTCTCTCTCTCTCTCTCTCTCTCTCTCATCACCATCTACAAGAGAAATTCCCTATTTGACATTTCATACTAATGAATTCCAAAAAATATCCTAAGTCCTACTGCTTCCTCACATTTCTTACCAACTACTTATTATCTGCTAATGTATTCTCTACAGACGGAAGGATCATTATAAAACTTAAAAAACATTTGGATCTAGGGAAATGGCTCAGAGGGTAAGAGTGCACTCCACACAAGCATAAGGGCCCAAGTTAAACCTACAGAAATAGCTGTACATGGCCAAAGACCCCTGAAACACTAGTGCTATGGGGAATAGAAAGCAGAGAGTTTCTGGGGTTGGCTGGTCAGCTGGTCAATCTGCAAATGGCAGCTGCAGACACAGTGAAAGACTCCATCTCACAGAAACACCCTGATGAGCAATGGAGGAAGAGATCATGCTAAACGCAGCACATGTGCAAGAGTGCATGTCTATGTGAGTGGCAGAGAGAAACATAGACACAGGAGTGAGACAGAGAGAGCACAGCCCACAGCTCTGCACTGGTGGACATAACTGTGGGGCGACCAGACTGTGTCCAAGTTAGAGAGGAAATTCATTCAGAAGTATCAGCCTGCTTTGTCCAAACTAGTTCTAAATATTCATCATTTGACCAGTGTGTTAGCTTTCCGTCACTATAACAAATGCATGAGATATCAAATTTTTTTAAACTTTAACTTTGGCTCACAGTTCAGGAGGTTCCAGTTCATAATCCACTGGCCCTGTCACTTCAGGCCTGTAGAGATGCAGCCCCGTATGACTAGAGTGTGTGCCTGTGCAAAAACAGGTGCCTCCTTGACAGAAAGCAAGAGACAGATAAAGTGGCCAGGGTTCCTCCATTCCTTTCATGTTCATGGCCCAGTGACCAAGGCCCCTTGCCCCAGGTTCTACCATTACTTCCCAATAGCACCACCTTTGGGGATCAAGCTTTTAACATCTATGTAAGATGGACATGTAAGACCCAAACTAGCGTAAACCAATGCTCGTTTACTCTGCATTCTCAGCATGGAATTCACCCCCTCATTTGGATGACTCCATTTCAAGAACCCCTTTGGTTCATCCCCTCCAGATAATAAATGTCTAGTTTTACATGAATACACGGGCATTGATTGGATATGTGGAGTGAACAGTCGTATCTGGGTGACTAGGACTCTAACTGCTTCACCAGTTCCTGTTTTGGACCCTCCCATATCTGCAGACTCCTCCAAAGCCTCAGGTTCTGACTGAAGACTGAGCTGCTTCTAAGATCCCATGCAGGTTTGCATCCTCGTCCTCTCTGTGGGCTTCGCCATGAGCTGCCCAGGTCACCTGCCCATGTTTTCCCTGATTTCTAGCTTTGAAAATTTGGTCAACATTGTCTCTTCATGTCCTTTCTAAGTCCTGCCTTCTTTTTCCATCTCTTTAGAGGAGCTTTGAGAGGAAGTGAAGGGAAACATACATTTCTAGTGTACTAGCTGAACTGGAAAAGCTGTCATGTCACTTTCTTTACTCCTGTTGTTGCATTGCCTGTGCCACTTAGTTTTAAGTGTTTCTTTCGTGACCAACATTGAGCTAGTTTGGACTTCCCCCACCCACACAAAGCCCACTCTAAGCAGATCTGTGAAAAGAATCAATTCACAATTAGGGTAGTACAGCCATGTTTAGTCCTGCGCCTTTAAGGATATTTCATATTGTGTAATTACTAGTAAGTGTTTTACTGGTAGTGATAAAAGTTCTTACATTTAGCAGCATAAAAGACATGAATTTTATTCTCGTTTGTCAGTGCTAACCCTTCTAATTTTATCAGGCTTACCCAAATCTGAATCCTTCCGTAACTATATTTCCCAAAATAAGCAAAGTAGCATAGTACTTTATCATTCTTACATTTCATGTCATAAGTTATGTGACTTCAGTTCCAATTAAGTTGCTATTGCTTTTTTTCATATTATACATAAAAGATTAATAAGATAGCTTCACATTTTACAGATCTGTTGATTTGCCAATTCTTGTAGTTGAGGTTTTGCGCCTTCTCTGGCCCAATTTCTCTATTGCTGCAATATATCCTTCAACAAATCTTGGTTTATAAATGGTAATAACTGCTGTGGTCTCTGAGTCTTAGCAGGTCATAAATTCTTTGGAAATTATTCTTACAAATAAATGTATGTTTGGATGAGTATAGAATTTCATAATCAAAGTTATTTATATCAGAATTTATTTGAGTGCTTCCCCCTTTCTTTCTAGCATCCAGTGTTGATGAGAAATCTTTAAAAAAAAAAAACTGTGGAACTTCTCAAGATTTTTAAAGGATTTTCATAGTAAGTACATCAAGATGTATCCAGATATGGAATTTAAAAAAATCCATCCTTGGGGCTGGAGAGATTAGCTTAGCAGTTAAGGCACTTGCCTGCAAAGCCTAAGGACCCATGTTCCGCTCCCCATAACCCATGTAAGCCAGATGCACATGGTGGTACATGCATCTGGAGTTCGTTTGCAGTGGCTATAGGCCCTGGTGCGCTCATTCTCTACCCTTCCTCTCTCTAATAAATTAATTAATTAATTAAATTTAAAAGAAAATTTTAATCATCCTGTTAAATAGTCTAGAAAATATGTCATTCTTCAGCCTGGAGTTTTCTTCTCTTATTTTTTAACTCTATTAGTTATGTCAGCTACATAACAAGCCACCCCAACACTTCATACACTTCATGGCTTAAAACAACACTTTTCTTGCCTGATACTATGTGTTAGTTATATGATCCTGTGTCTTAGCTGGGTGATCCTGTGACTTGGCTGGGTGATCCTATGTCTTAGCTGGGTGATCCTGTGACTTGGCTGGGTGATCCTATGTCTTAGCTGGGTGATCCTGTGGGTTGGCTGGGTGACCCTGTGGGTTGGCTGGTGGTTATTCTGCTGCTGATGCCCAAGATAGCTCCTATAGCTGCTTTCCACTGACAAGAAAGTTGAGGTGCCCCCACCTGGAACAGCCACATGACCCTCCACATGGCTTCTTTCTAAAAGCCTCAGGACAGGACTCTCGGGGCATTGGAGTCAGCTTTGCAGCATTGTGTCAAACACCTGAGGTGATCATTGTAAGAGACGAGGTTTATTTTGGCTCACAGTTTGAGAGGTTTTAGCCAACTGCCATTTGGATCATTGCCTTTGGACTATGGTTGGAAGCATGGAATGGGCTTGACAATTTGTTTCATAATGGCCAGGAAAGAAAGGACAAAGAGGCTGTGTCCCCAGTATCTCCTCCAAGAGTGCTCCCACAATGATTTAACTTCCTTCTACCAGGCTCCACTTTCCTAAAGGTTCTGTTCAACCACCTCCCACTTACACCATAGGCCAAGACAAAGACTTCAGCACATAGACCTTTGAGGGACATTCCACATCCAAACTCCAGGAAAGGGCAAAAACTAGAAATCTGAAAGGTCCTTGATATCTACCCTTGGAAGTCACATAGCACCTCCAATGTTTTCTGTTGGTCCAATCAAGTCACAAGACAACCGAGATTCATGCATGCAAGAACAGAGCCCATGGTTCCTTGCAGCAGGCACTGCAAAAAACACGTTTTTGAGCTGCACATGGTGGCACACACCTTTAATCCCAGCAGAAGCAGAGGTAGGAGGATCACCATGAATTCAAGGCCACCCTGAGAATCAAAGTAAATTCCAGGTCAGCCTGGGCTGGAGTGAGAACCTACCTTGGAAAAAAATAATAAAAATAAAAAACATGTTTTTTTTTTTTTTTTTTTTTTTTTTTTTTTGTAATCTGTAACAGTTGCTCCTTTGAAAACTCCTTGCGAAGCAAGGCATGGTGATGCACACCTTTAATCCCAGCACTTGGGAGTCAGAGGTAGGAGGTCCGCAATGAGTTTGAGGCTACCCTGAAACTACATAGTTATTTCCGGTCAGCCACAGCCAGAGCAAGACCCTACCTTGAAAAACAAAATGAAACAAGGAGAAAAAAAAAAAAACTCTTTTTGAACAAGTGTTAAAATCTGTGATTCATTCTCTGAGTCTCCAAAGTCATTCTCTTCCTGCTCTAGAAATGGATATCTGATTCACCTGTCATAGGGCAAACCCTTGGGGGATGGTCTGCAGTTGCCTGCATTCATTGCCACTCCTGATGAGCAGGCTGACTTGTAACCAGAGCTTCCGTAAAAGGGCAATAGCAGGAAATAGGAGGTAAATGGATGGTGGTGCCACATAGGGTATTAAATATTCCAAAACACATGCAGAACGAATGGAATAAACCTCAATTTCTCATACCTGCCAAACTATGATTCTGGGCAGGTGTTCTTGTGGAGTTTGGAGAGACTGAGGACCCCTCCCTCTTTTTAGGGACGTCAGCATACTCCTTTGTGTAGCCACCACATACTTGCTCATTAAAAAAAATTACATCTTCTGGGCTGGAGAGATGGCTCAGCGGTTAAGGTGCCTGCCTCCTAACCCTAAGAACATCAGTTCCAATCTCCAGGTCCCGTGTTTAGCCAGATGTAAAGTGACGCAAGGACACAATGCTGCACTTGCCCACAAGGGGGTGCACGCATCTGAATTTTGTTCATAGCAGCTGAGAGGCTGCTGGGGCGCCCACTCTCTGTCTTCCTCTCCCTCTCTCTGTATCTCTCTCCAAAAATAAAAAATAATTAAAATTTTTTTTAAAAAATTACATCTTCTTACAGAGTCATGTGGTATCTTCCAGTTGATTGCATTGCTTTGGAAACACCCACAAACCTTTAATCCCAGCACTTGGGAGTCAGAGGTAGGAAGTCCGCAATGAGTTTGAGGCTACCCTGATCAGCCACAGCCAGAGCAAGACCCTACCTTGAAAAACAAAATGAAACAAGGAGAAAAAAAAAAAAAAAAAAAAAAAACTTCTTTTGAACAAGTGTTAAAATCTGTGATTCATTCCCTGAGTCTCCAAAGTCATTCTCTTCCTGTTCTAGAAATGGATATCTGATTCACCTGTCATAGGGCAAACCCTCGGGGGATATAAAAAAAAACTGATTGATTTTCACTTTCTTCTGATATTCTCTTTAATTCCATGTGTGGGAATTACTAGTAAATTAAAGGTAATGTTCAATTTGTATGGAAGAAGGAGCAAAGTATTGATGGGAAGGTGAGCTCAGACTTCCAGAAGATCTAGATGCCTTCTGGCATGTGGCTGAGGACAATTCTGCTTTGTCCAATGTAGCCCAGAGAAACCAAAAAGTTGGACACCCATGATAACTCAGCTTCCACTATGTCCCTGGGCTTGCTTTCATATGCCTCATGTAATGATTAACATATAAGAATTAAACAAATGTTTATTGTTTTAAAATGCGTGAATAAACTTTGTGTTGATATGTCATTGCTTCCTCATAACTACCATAATTTGAGGACCTAATGTAACAGACGCTCTCTGACATTCAATATATGTATTCCTACTGATCCTTGCACAAGTCACCTATTTGACAAATGGTTATTGGGCATTTACTCTGTGACAGATACTGTCCTGGGTTATGGAGTTGCAGCAAAGACTGAACTAAGTAGCTGCTTAACATTTTAGCCTCTCCGTTTATTTTTCTTCTCTTTGCTGAAGACATTTGATTTATTCTTTTTGCCAGGCCCATATTTGAACACTCAGTATTTAGAAGCAGAGCATAAGCAACATCCTTGAATCCCCTCACTTTTCCACTGTGACACCTCAATGTTTGCACACATGCCAGTCTCAGTGGCAGAGCTAGAATTCTTATTCTCGTTATCAACTCACCACAGGCCATAACAGTCTACCCAGTGTATTAGTCTATCCTTCCCAGAGCTATCTCCAAAGAAGTCCCTTCAAGCACACAAAACTAGCCAAGCCAAGGTCATAGCACAGCTGGTCGGACAGAGACAGCTCATCTCTTTTCTGTGTTGACTCAAGACAACCTTAAACATCCCCCCACAGAGTTACCGCTACGACATGGATGCTGCTGTGCCTATCAGAACCATCTTCCCCTCTCCTTTCTTTCCACATGATCGCCCTGCCACCGTTTAGGATTCAAGTGTCAAAACAACAGCAAGATGGCAGCATGTCAAGTACAGTTTTTGAATCTGGGCTCATTGCAACACCAGATGCTTCTGGTCACCAGGGAAATCACTCTGACGATAGTTGCATATCGAGTTCAAGGTCAAAGTGAAGTCTCAGCAAAGGCTGCAAAAGTAGAATTTCTCAGCATCTGTTTAAATAATTTATAACAGCAGGATGTGTCTGCTAGAAAAGTAAGGAGCAAGATCTCATGCAAGTGACTCTTTCCTACTGTGTCATAAAAGTAAGGCAATTGGATAGTTCTGCATGGAAGGAAGTGTGATTGTGTGGTGATGATCTGGTCAAAGCTCCTGTGTTCTAGTCTGACCTTGACAGCCCTCTGCCACTGACGCACAATGAAAGTTTTGACTGGTAAGGAAGCCACCAAGGCCTAATCCTCATTTTCCAGAAATGGACATTTCCAAGCAAAGGAAATTCTAAGGGAGACACTTGTTAATGGTGGCAACAGTTTTGCCTTTCTGGAAAGCAGACTCCTGATGTGGTGAAGCCCCTCTTCCAAACGTTGCCCTCCGATCTGAAAGGGCAGACAAGCCGCTTCCGAATCATGCGGCTGAGTCATGCTGGAGACTGGAAGCATAACGTCACTAGGTGTTGCAGACAAAATTAGCTATGTGGAAGCCCAAGGGGATCTAGAAATCTATACCACAGGAGACTCACATGACTTTAAAAAAACAAAAGCACATACACACTGGGCCAGGTGTGGTGGCACACACCTTTAATCCCAGCACTCGGGAAGCAGAGGTAGGAGGATCACTGTGAGTTCAAGGCCACCCTGACACTACATAGTGAATTCCAGGGCAGCCTGGGCTAGAAAACAAGACCCTACCTCAAAAAGAAAAAAGCAAAAAAGAACATACACACAATTTTTGAACAATCACCATTTCTAGCATTCATATAAAAACATACTAATTTTAAGTAGTCTTCACATACATGTCAAGTTTTACAACCATGATTAACTATTATAGTCACCGGTAGGGAAATAAGGAAATTCCTATTCTCAAAAATCACTGGGCTTTTTCATCTTTGATTTCATAAATATTCAATCAAATATGAAAGAAAATGTAATGCTGGTTCATTTTATTTTTTCATTCTACTCGTTCTATTTTTGTTACTCAGTATGTTTTTTGTAGAAGCTCCTCACATAACTGTAGGTTTTTTTTAGTTCAGATGTCATATATATAAATAAAACTCAACACCCAAAGTTATACCTCAGAGAGATACTAATTATTTTCTTTTCGGGATATTTCTTTTGAATTGTTTAAATTTTACTTAATATATAGTTGGGTATAGTATTTTTTACTCAGTAATTTCAGGTTAAGAATGTTATTTTGTTTTATAGCTAGACTGTATTTTGATTTATTCATCCTTATCTTTTGAACACTGAGGTTTTTTGCAATGCTTTGATATTAAAGTACTGTGCAGTGCTTCCTTTTAAAAAAACATTTAAATGCAATTATTTCCCCAGTAAAGTCAAGAGGATGGAATTGAAAAGTTTAAAATTTAAAACTTTTTAATAATCTTTCATAGTTTTTGTTAAATTTTTCATAAAAAGACTTACAATCCTTCAATCTTTTTTTTTTTTTATTTTCCTAAATCTTTGTCCACCTCTTGGGCCTTCCAAAAAAAAAAATAAAAATAAAAACAGTGCTTTAGTATGTTAAGCTCTAGAATGACTGGTGAGGTTAGCTGTTTCATATTTTTCCACTAGTATTTCTTCTAAGAACTGTGTGTAATTTTTTTCTTCACTGTAAACACATCAGTATTTACTGTTCCATTCTCAAAGGCTCAAGTTAGATGGAACAATCTACTTACACAAGTCCAAAAATTGCTCTGCACTTTCAGATACTCCTAATGAATGTATCCAAGTGACTTTTATAATGATTTCATCCATTTTTTAAAATATTTTATTATTTATTTATTTATTTGAGAGAGAGAGAGAGAGAGAGAGATATACAGAAATAGGTTGGTAGAGAGAGAGAGAGTGGGAGAGAATGGGTACGCCAGGGCCTCCAGCCACTGCAAACGAACTCCAGATGCATGCACCCCCTTGTGCATCTGGCCTATGTGGGTCCTGGAGAATCGAGCCTCGAACTGGGGTCCTTAGGCTTCATAAGCAAGCGTTTAACCGCTAAGCCATCTCTCCAGCCCCGATTTCATCCATTTTTTAAAGTTCATTTAAGATTTGATTGGAGCCCGGCATGATGGTGCATTCCTTTATAATCCCAGCACTTGGGAGGCAGAGGTAGAAGGATCACCATGAGTTTGAAGCCACCCAGAGACTACATAGTGAATTCCAGGTCAGCCTGGGCTAGAGCAAGACCCTACCTCAAAAAATACAAAAAATAAATAAAAAGATTAGATGTGGGGCTATAGAGATTGCTCAATGGTTAAAGTGTTTACATGAAAACCCTGATGGCCTGGGTTTGATTCCCCAATACCCATGGAAAGCCAGATGCACAAAATGGCACATGCATCTGGAGTTCATTCTAAGTGGCAAAAGACCCTGGTGTGCCAATCTCTCTCTCTTTCTCTCTCTCTCTCTCTCTCTCTCTCTCTCTCTCTCCCTCTCTCTCTCCCCCTCTCCCTCCTTCTTTTTCTGCTCTCAAATAAATGAATTTTTAAAAATTTAAGAAATATTTGATTGGACTTCCATTAAACCAACAAATTCTTTAAAATGCAGAGTCCATTGGCCAGGAAAAGTTTCCATTTTCTTAAGTTTTCTTTCTTTGTCCAGTGTAAAATGCTAGACTTTTCTTCATGCCAAACTCTTTCTAAAGAAAATTCCTTTATGCATGTTATATTTGAAAGCCTATTGTCACTGGAAAGCTTTTCAATTTTTTTTCTCTATGTAGTTATTGGCAGTATTTTGCAAAGCTATTCATTTTTAAGTGCATATTTTATAACAAAAGGATAATCAAAATTTAGGATTTGGGGGGAGCTTTCTAGATACAATCAAGTTGTCTATAAATATAACTATTCTGTCATTTCCAGTACTTGTGTATTATTTATGTGCTGCTTTGTTGCTGACGATAATTGTAAGAGTGAAATACAATTTTAAGATTGAATATAATCACAAGAATGAAGAATGATAGTTACTGCCCACGTCTATGGAGTATTTTCTACAGCACTCTTTTCTAGAATACAATGCAAATGCTGGGGCAGTCTGTGCCCCAGGTGCCTTTAGCAGAATGCCTTTGCATCTGGATAGCCTAGTTCAAGAGGTGGAAACATGTTCAGAAAACTATCTAGGGTTTGGGATAGCTTAGCACATAAGACTGCTTCGACCACAAGCATAAAGGATAAGAGGGCTGGAGTTCAATCCCCAGCACCCTTTTTTAAGGCCAGGTGTGGCCACACATACCTATAACCCCAGACCTCCTGTGGGAATAAGAGAAAAGAGTATTGTTGGGGCTCAATGGTTATCCAGTCTGGCTAAAAAAGAAAAAGAAAAAACAAACAGTGGCTCCATGATCAGTGTGAGATGCTGTCTCAAGAAAACAACATGGAGGAATAATAGAGAAAGACACCAGGGTTCTCTTCTGGCACCCACATGCATGTGCACATCTCTACACACATGCATATACCATGTATACATACATTGCCCCACAGTTTACCCTGGATCGACTCCCCAGGACGCATGTAGGCCAGATGCATAAAGGGGCACATGCATCTGGAGTTCATTTGCAGTGGTTGGAAGCCTTGACGCACCCAAACTCTCCCTCCCTCCTTTCCTCCCTCTCTCTCTCTCGCTCTCTCTCATAAATAAAAAAATATTTTTTAAAGCATGTCTACAATGGATTTAAAGCTCTTGAACCCACATTAGATGATAAGCAGCTGAGGACACTGGAGATGTTTATTCTGGAGAAGAGATGCATTTTAACGTGTTAGGACAATGTCATAAAAACACAGGTTAGACAGGCTACAAACGTTCCCAAAAAGAGCATCTAAAAGTAAGCCACACGGAGACTTACTTTTGATTAACTATAAATGATTTTAGCTAAAAACCAAGAAACAGAGCTGGGTGATATAACTCAGTTGGCAGAATGCTTGCCTGGCATGGATGAGGCTCTGGGCTTGATCCCCCCCCACCCCACCCCCCGCCGGCCCCCGTATAAAACAGACATGGTGGTATATGACTGCAACTTCAACAATCAGGACGTTGAAGACAAAGAGCTCATCTTCAGCTATACAGAGAGTTCAAGGCCACCCTGGACTACATGATATCCTGTCTCAGAAAAAAAAAAAAATCAAGTAACATGGGCTGGAGAAATGGCTTAGTGGTTAAGGCATTTGCCTGCGAAGCCTAAGGACCCCTGTTCAATTCCCCAGGTCCCACATAAGCCAGATGCACAAGGCAGTGCATGCATCTGGAGTTTGTTTGCAGTGGCTGAAGACCCTGGCATGCCCATTCTCTCTTCCTCTTTCTCTCTCTCTCTTTCAAATAAGTAAATAAATAAAATATTTTTTAAAAATATATCAAGTAACAAACTTTGGAATATGGAGATTCTCTCACAATAGAAGTATTCAAAACTGAGCTGGAGAGATGGCTTAGTGGTTAAAGCACTTTCCTGAAAAGCCTAAGAACCCAGGTTCAGTTCCCCAGTACCCACATAAGCCAGATGCACAAGGTGATGACTGCATCTGGAGTTCGTTTGCAGTAGCTACAGGCCCTAGTGCACCAATTCTCCCATTCTCTCTCTCTCTCTCTCTCTCTCTCTCTCTCTCTCTCTGTCTCAAATAAATAAATAAAATATGAAAAGAAGTATTTAAAACTGGCATCATGATCCATTACAGAGGATCAGAGTTGAGCATCCAGTAAATTCTGTGATCCATTTCTAGACTCTCTAAATTGCCTGGCATGTAAATGTCCACAGAAATTCATTTAAATTAAAAGAAAGATAGCATATAAAAAGCTTTATGACTGTCATAGACTGACTTTTTAATACATATTTCCTAAAATTCCGGCATATAAGATAAAAAGTTTGTGTGGGTAAAATAGGGAATAACACTTTCCATTCACTATCTATAGCCCATCTATCAAGATGGGCAGAAAATATCAATATTCGTAGAAAATAGAAGAAAGCAGATATGCAGGAAAAAGGTATCCATGGAAAGTTTTATTATCAATTCTATCTATTGAAGAGACTGTCTGTGTTTAAACATTAATTGGATTTCCAGTACTGCTATCATAGCATATGCTATTTAAGATTGGCCTTTTCATTCCTAACAAAAGAAACCTCTTCAGGAAGAAGGTAATGAAAGCTGTAACTGTTCATGTCTGTCTCATACAAGATTAATGTTCACTTTGTATCTTCTTACATCCCCAAAATATCCTTGGAAAACCTTTGCCCAAGAACATATCTTTAAACCAAGTAACTGAAATGCTTCTATAATAGAACCCGCTGAGAATTACGGTCCTTCCTTGCCATATCTTGAGGGATGTATGTATAACTACCAACATCGTATTTAAGTAATAACCTTGCAGTTCACAGCCCCTGTGGTTGACATCATCCTTTCTTAACCAATAGGTGTAAAAATTAGCAATCTCCACCTTAAAGGATAGAACTATGGCATATTTTACAGAGCAAGGTATGGATCAGTTTTGATGGACATGTGGCAGTTGGAGAAACATCTGAATCCAGAGGCAGCAGAGAAAAGACTGAATGGCTCTTGTGATGGTGCACTCATGGTGGAAACATGAAGCTTGCCCTTTCCTGGAAAGTTCTGTAATATTCTTTTCTTCTCAAACACAGAGCAATATTCTATGACTGTTGACTGATATGAAATCAAAGATAGGAAAGTACGGTTCTGAAAGACAAAACCCAAGATGAATAAGTCATGGAGATCTTTCACCTCCCTGGACAGCCTAACCCGCCAGGTGATGACAGGTGGCACAGGGAAGCATGCGCATCATTGTTCAGGAGTGGCATATATTGTTCATGGGAAGGAGGACTAGCTCCCACATTTGGCTCATGAGCAAAAGTTGGTCTGTCTTTCCCAGGGCAATGGAAGCTAACACCCAGCTCATGAGGATTATCCAAGAAATGCGGGCAGAGATCAACAAACTGGAAAGAGAGAATTATGCTCTCCGTATGAAGCTGGCATCGGTGAGTCAGCCAGCCCCTGGATCAGGGGGACAATCAGATGAAAGAAAAGAATCAGTGCATGGACCATCTCCAACAGCCCTTCACGGTGCTACTTCCGCTGATTCGACACCAGCTGTGCAGGAACACCAAGGTACCAAACACCTTGTTCTTCTGCATTCAGCCTGTGCTTGAAAATATTAAGATTATCATATAACTACATCATTTGGTATTAACAGTGATGAGTTTCAGCCTCCTTATCTTAGTACAGTAACTTTGAATCCTTAGACAAAAAAAAAAAAAAAAACATATTTAGCATCTTCAAGCTATATATTTAACAACATTAGATGACTTATGGAAGTACCAGGAAAGATAAGAACAGATCTGTGAAATTAGCCACATCAACCATGGAAACGCTGCATTAAAGAGCAGCAAGTGAAAATATGTCAGTCGGCACACTCCCTCATGAAGCTGCAAATGATTTGTTATTTAGACACTTGACCCAGTGCTAGATTTTAAAACCCTCTTTAATCTTCATTTTTCTCTATGAGGAAGTACCAAAGTACCTATCTTGTATGTTGACGGGGTTACTTTGCAGTGACATGGACTTTGTATAGTATAGCACCTGGCAATGCAGAACAAATGGCCGCTGTCATCTTAACCTTGTTTTATAGAGCCTCATTGTCTGTGTTTCACATAACCCAACCTGCTCTTCAGATTGGAGGCTTCAAGATGCAAGGTCAACGTTTAATATGTTGCCAAAGTCACGTCTCTCATCTTCCAGAGGCATGGCTTTCAACTCTGAGAAATACCTAAAAGGTCACAACCAGCAGAGTGTCTCTGTCTACTGACTAATCAAAGTTCAGAAGAGTAGCCTATGTTAGACCTACAGATTGAGAGAAAGAAGACACACACACTTATAATAAATCCGTACACCAGAGTTTCTCTGTACTGTTCACGTTCAGGGCTGAATAATTCTTCATTGAGACCTGCGTACTGTAGCACAGTTGGCATCTTCTCTATTCTCTAACTACTCGTTGTTACTGTACCCACACTTACACCTCTACTTACAATGATCAAAAACTCTCCAGCCAAGGATGGTGATGTATTTCAGTAATGACAGTACTCAGGAGGCTGAGGCAGAAAAATCATGAGTTCACAACTAGCCTGGACTACACAGTGAGTTCAAGGCCAGGCTGAGCTATGGAGTAAAGGACCTGTCTCAAAATATAACAAAACGAATATGTCTCAAGGGCTGGAGAAGTGGCTAAGCAGTTGGGTCACTTGCCTGCGAAGCCTAGGGACCCTTTTTTTTTTTTTTTCCATAGCCAAGTTTTCTAGGTATTTTTATGTTCATAGTCACATATACACAGGGTGGTGAGTCTTGAAAGCTACACTTGGGACTGAATAACCAAGCTGCTTGTAGGTACAAGCCACTAAAGGGTGGTGTTGGGGAACAAGGCACAGGCACAAAGGGATCATCAGGACAATGGAGCGCAAGGGATGGGGACAGCAGGGCAGGGGCACTGTTACCTCTTGACTCCGTAGGCCATGTTGAGCAAATTGTCCAGCCGGAAGCGCTGTGTCTGATGGTGTTAGGGACCCATTTTTGATCCCACGTAAGCCAGATGCACAAAGGTGGGGCAAGCACAAGGTCACAAATGCTTATTAGGTGGCACAAGCATCTAGAGTTTGATTGCAATGGCTGAGGCCCTGGTGCACCAATTCTCTCTCTCCTCTTCTGTCTCTCTATCTCTCTTGCTGTCACTGTCTCTAAAATTTTTAAAATTAAAATGATTAAACCCGGGTATGGTGGCACACACCTTAATCCCAGCACTCAGGAGGCAGAGGTAGGAGGATTGCTGTATGAGGCCACCCTCACACTACATAATGAATTCCAGTGTGGCCTGGGCTAGAGTGAGACCCTACCTCAAAAACCCGGAAAATAAAAATAAAATAAAAATAAAAATAAATGTCTCCAGACATTGCCAAATGCTAATTGGAAGAACCTCTCATTTGCCACTGCAAGCCATAGATTTGCCCCAGAGGCAGAAAGTCCTTCTTCACGATGACCTTCTGTGTTACTTATTCTAATAACAAAGTAAGCTGGGCCATCATGTCTCCTGTGTTCTAAGAGAAGTATTATGCTTTTCCATGTTTCCTCTAAATCTCAGGATCTGAACCTTGGAGAAGGTTAGAATGCTTGTGTCAAAAGCTAAACACAGTTGGTAAAACAATTTTTCAGCCTACAAATAATTTCAATAAGAATATTAGCACTGGTTAAGGTTGATACCAACATGGGCTGTTTACACACTAAGTATGTACATAACTAATTTTTAAAAAAAGAATATTAGCATTAAAGCTGGGTGTGGTGGCACATATCTTTAATCCTAGCACTTGGGAGGCAGAAGTAGGAGGATAGCCTTGAGTTTGAGGCCACCTTGACACTACATAGTGAATTCCAGGTCAGCCTGGACTAGAACAAGACACTACCTTAAAAAAAAAAAAAAAGAAGACGAATATTAGCATTAAGTTTAAGAAAGGCTAATTGAAAATATGTGATGATATTTAGGAACTCATGCTTAGTTGCACCAATAAAACACAAAGGAATCTGATTTAAATTTGTTCTTGAGAGGCCAGTTGTTTTTTTAAAATGATATTTATTGAGTTTTATATTAAATATGTTTTTGCAATAATAAGTGACTTTAGTAGAAAGAATATTTATTTCCCTGAGCACTAAGATAACTGGTTCAGAGTCTCAGTTCTTGAAAATATTTTTTGGTTTTATTTATTTATTTGAGAGATAGAGATAGAGAATGGGCAAGCCAGGGCCTCTAGACACTGCAAACGAAGTCCAGATGCATGGGCTACCTTGTGCATCTGGCTTATGTGGGTCCTGGGGAATCCAACCTGGGTCGTTTGGTTTTGCAGACAAGTACCTTAACCACTAAGCCTTCCCTCCAGCCCAAATCTCAGTTTTGTAACAATTGCTTACTTCAGAGCAGATTATAGCGAATTGTTGACCTTAACATCTCATGTAAAAAAAAAAAAAAATCAATAGATTGTATCCTGCTACCTTTTGAAAGTGTTTATAAGATCTAATTTGTCTGGACTCGTGTAGGGTCTTTTAATTTTAAGATCATATCATCTGCCATGGTAGTAATTTGACTTCTTCCTAGTAGGAATAAAACTATATCATTTCTTTCAGTAAAGTGGATGGAACTGGAGATCATCATGTTAAGAGAAATAAACATGACTCAATAAAATCAAATATAAGATATTTGCTCTGATTCGAATCTAGATTCGAAAAAAAAAATATGACATGAAAGTAGAAAGAGGACTACTTGGGAAGAGGAAGACGATTGCTCAGGGGGCCCAAGAGAGGATAATCAAGGAGTGTTGAATATTACTGAAGTACATGATATACAGCTAGAAAATGTCATAATGAAACCCATTGCAGTTGCCTAATAGATAAGGCCTCTGAACACCATTGTTTTGTACAGTGAGTATTCACTTTCTAAAAGTTAGCAACAAAATCAGTGGATTGGAATTCTTTGATTTTTTTTTATGAATTTAAATAGCTTTTCATGTCCACTCTCCTATCCTGCAATACAGGGATAATGACAGAGACCTTATCTCAGAGGCTGGTGAGAGGATTAAGTGAAATGTGGCAAGTGAGGTCAGCTTGTACTTCTCAGCAGTGATCGTGAGGACCACTGGATATGTAAAGACAATAGTATTACTTGATTTGAGCATAAGGTTTTATGAGAGGTTTTAGTAACACGCCGCTGACACCAGTTGGAATCCATACTGGCAACTGAATCATAGAAATCTACTAGAAGGAATTTGGAAATCATACCATAGGAACCCCTTTATTTTGTAGTAAAAACATAAAACCCAGAAGAGCTAAGCAAACAATTCGTCCCATACTTTGTGGACAAGAGAACAATACAAAACTGCTCTTTGAGAGAGAGTGACATGAAATCAGGAGTAGGTGTGTCACGTGAGAAAAGGAACAACGAAAGGGAAGTGACTTGAAAGTAAACGTTCCCCCATTTGCTCTGTCATGTGTAGAGAGATGAGACTTTGTATAAATGAGGAATCATCTCAGGACGGGAACATATAACATCGAAGCACACCTGCTGGTTGCTAAAACACGTGTCTTGTGATGAGAATAGAGAGTACCTGCTTAGAATGAACTCCTGTTGGATAAATGCTGGTGGAAACATGAGCATTACCTAAGTATGTGATAGATATAAAATCTAGCCAGAGCTTCCAAGGATACTCCCTTGCCCTCCTGTATAACATCACTGTGAGACTATTAGAAGAGGTGACTTGCTGTGGGGAAGATAATATAAATGCCTTCTTTGGGGGAACTCCCAGCACTGCTAGTCCTCTTATTCTCTCCATTCTGCTCACATGTGGGGATGAGCTATAATGACAAACTGTGGAAATGAACTCCAAGAGTGAAATATTGACATTAGCTATGGGAAATAACTGTGGGAATATTTCTTGTGGACCTTACTGATAACTTTTGTGCTATTATTGCTCTCAGATGTTTAATTCCTTAAGTGTAACTTGCCCTAAAGTGAACCTGACAAATATGTAATCCACCCACTTAAAGCGGTGTGACCAGGTTTCCTCTGCCCTGGTGCGCCTTTGACCTGAACAGCACAGATGAGCAATACTGACAAGCAATGCTGAGAGATGCCGACTGAAGTCAAGATTTGATCCGTAGTCCTTTCCTCAGAGGCCTGGTTGGACTCTCGACTTAGAACAAACATACATGCATAAAAAGTGCTGATAATGGGGCTGGAGAGATGGCTTAGCGGTTAAGGTGCCTGCCTGCTAAGCCTAAGAACGCCGGTTCCAATCTCCAGGTCCCACGTTTAGCCAGATGCAGTGACACAAGGGCGCAATGCCGCACTTGACCACAAGGGGGCGCACACATCTGGATTTTGTTCGCAGCAGCTGAGAGGCTGCTGGCGTGCCCATCTCTATCTGTCTTCCTCTCCCTCTCTCCTCTCTGTCTCTCTCTGTATCTCTCTCCAAAAAAAAAAAAAAAAAAACAGTGCTGATAATGGCGTTGAAGACAATGAAATCAGTAACTATGGGCCCATAAATCTGTTGAAGGCAACAGGTGGCTTAGTGCGATTGCTTTGTGACCAGAGTGTATGTGTGTTCTGGATCATCAGAGTCCAGCCGGTCATACCCTTAAATCCATTTTTAACAAATGTTAAAAGGTTATCCAAGATTTACAGTCCCTTACTCTTTGTTCATACAATGTACTACTTGCTCATATATTACTGGTTTGGGGCTGTTCAATAAAAGTGCCAATGAGCACCTGGATGCAGAAGGGAGGAAGCCACAGACACAGTGACATCAGAGCAGCAGTGACAGCAGATGCAGCAGGTTTGCTAACGGCTTAAACTAAACTCTTCCATTTCATTTTCCTCGGGCAGCTGCTAGAGTCAGCTAGCCGGCTCCTGGGATGAGAGTAACAGGAGTCAGCGCCCCCGCCTCTAGGGCTCTGCTCCTGGAAGCAGTTTGCCCACTTCTGGATAGGAAAGTTCCAGAAGTTAGTCTTCCCTGAATGCAGGGCTGTGCCCCCTAAAGAGGGCACTCACATCCTTTCCTGGCAAATAAATTGCATTTTACAGTGATCTTTGAAATTGTGCTAAATGTCCTGGGAGGCAGCGCTGAATATCTCTTCCCTTGTCTTGATAAGAAAATAAAGGATAATTTGGGCACCAGGGCAATGAAGAACAGTTTATTTGCTAATTTCTTCTGTTGGATTTCCTATGATTCAGTAAGAAGAGATTATTTCCAATTCTTTTCAACAGACACTTTCCTGCTAGTCCACTATCATAAATCAGTTGTTCCATGATGTTATATATCACTGCCCAAGGAAGTGTGTAAAGACAATTTATGAATAGTATGTGCAGGTAATCATTTCAGGCAGATTTAAGCAAAACTGTCCTCAGACTTGTCTAAATTTGCATATTGTGTTCTTCTAATCTATAAGAAGCAAGGCAACCCCCACTATTAACAATGGCATAACAATTTCTTATCTGCTGTTTGTAAAGCAAATCTACATTACTGTGGTTCTGACATTCTCAAAACAAAGATTATGTTGTTTATACTTCCACGCCCATTAGTAGCAAAAGTATAGCAAGAAATAGTAAGGACTCAAAATGCATGCAGAGTGAACTGAAAATGTCAAAGTTAGGACAGTGTTAGAGATGGGATTCAGACTAACCAAGAACCCTAAAATAAAGCTCTTTGAGTCAAAGGTCTCGGTTTTACAAGGAACAGGAAAGATTTGGTTTACTGCAAGAAAGAACTTTATTGGAAGACCTTTTGGACAGAAATTAAACTAAAAGGAATGAAGGCCACAAATCTACTTATCACTTGCGACGAGCTGTCCATATAAGGCATCTTTGTTTCCTCCCACATGCCTCCTGTGCTCTCATTGCTATTACTGCCTGTCCCAGACTGCCCCAAGGAAAGCCAAGATCCACAGCCATGGGGAGAAAGGGAGTGTGGGTAAACCATTCTTCTAGAGCTGGGAATGAGCACGCCGTCAAAGTTGCTGGCTCTACAGAAGTTCAATGTTATTCCCACATCTTTATTTTTTTCTTCTTTAAAATTTATTTATTAACATAAAAAGAACTGGGTTTCACTGAGATGTTTTCATTTTTTTATTCCTCTCTTCCATCTACTCTTTCATCCACTAGCTTGGCCTTCTTTCTGCTTTCACCCTACCTGTTTCCTTTCGTCCTTTCCACACTGTTCATCACCTCTCATGTTCTGCTAGGGAAAAGGTAACTCTTATTAATTGGTGGTGGAAGCAAAAACTGCAACAGCCATTATGGAAATCAGGGTGGAAGGATGTCAAAAAGCTAAACCTAGGCATACACTCCAAGGACTCTATATGTTACCATGGAGATACTCGCACAGCCATGTTCATTGCTGTTCTTTACACAACAACAGGAAAGGGAATCAAACAAATATCCCTCAAATGATGACTGGATAATGCAAATATGGTACATAAACACAGCAGAGTTTTACTCAAGTATTAAAAAAATGAAGCTATGGAATTTGTAGGAGAATGGATAAAATTGGAAAGACTTTTACTGAAATACCCAAACCCAGAAAGACAAAAACCACATGTTTTATATGTCATATGTGGATCCTAACCCATTATGTTTGATAATGTAAATAATGGATGTGATACATAGTATGGGCTATGATTCAAGAGAGAATTCCATGAGAGGGGAGCAATCAGTATTATTCCAATTTTAAGGCCTTGCTTTATCATCTATTTGTATCTGTGTCCCTGTTCCTTTTATTTTTAAAATAAATATTTATTAATGTAATTGCTTATATTTATGGAGTACAGGGTGATGATTATACACATATAGATATCATACATAATAATTAAATCAGGGTAGTTAGTATTCACATATCTTTAATATCTATTTAGATTTTTGATCAACACATAATAGTTGTGCATATTTATGGGGCATAGTGTGACAGTTCAAGAATTCATATCTGTTATATGTACTCATCAAATTAGAGCAATTAATATTTTGACCTCTTCATCAGTTCTTTGCATTTGGAACCTTCATACCTTCAGAACCTTCTACTTAAGCTTAAAATATGTAGAGGCCTATAATGAATATATATGATACATAGTATATGCTACACTAAAATATATAATTTTTATATATGCTATGTTCTCAGAAGAGTCTTTTTAAAACACACAATTAAATACCCTCCAGAATTCTTCTCTCATATGTCTCTAACCTTTGCCCAACTTCCTTTTTTCTTCTACTATTATTACAATTATGTCATATATTACTTATTTATATTGTGTAAGTTTATAGACTGTAAGCTCAGTGCAGACGAAAACTTCATCCTGTTCACTCCCACATCCTCACTCTCTTAAAGTAGTACCTGACACATAGTTGTGCTCAATTAAAACTCATTATACCTATCAATAAATAAATGCCCTTTAGCTAAAAAAGTCAAAAATAATGGTTTTGCTCAGTTAGACTCGATAAAGTATGATCAACATAATTTTTCACTTGTGAGTGTCATGAAGCATAGAACATCTTAACTTGTATTTGGTGTCACCTCCTGTACAGATCATGTCATGATTGTTCGACGCTACTCCATTTCTCCATCAGCATATTCATCTGCTGCAAATGACCCCCGGAAAGCTAGGAACAGAGACCCACGTAGTGGAATTCTAGAAGCCCCAGGAACAGTTACATCACTGGCATGTTCTTCAACTAAAAAACAAGACAATGGAGGAAAGATGTTGGCAGCAAATTCTTTCCACAGCAATAGTTCCAGCCAAAGAGTTTCTGCAGAGTACGACCTTGGTTGTAGGTAATGTATACGGTGCCTCTCTTTAGCTTACAGGGACATGATGAAAGTCATGGGACTGTCCCCTGGAGAAACAAGGATGGATCCAGTGGAGGAAACAAACAGCACATTGGGACAAAATAATTTCCTTCTTTTTTTAATATTTTATTTATTTATTTGGGAGAGAGAGAGAGATACAGAAATAGGCAGGTAGAGAGAGAGAGAGAGAATAGGCATGCCAGGGCCTCCAGCCACTGCAAACAAACTCCAGATGTGTGCGCCCCCTTGTCCATCTGGCTTACATGGGTCCTGGAGAATCAAGCCTTGAACTGGGGTCCTTAGGCTTCACAGGCAAGTGCTTAACCGCTAAGCCATCTCTCCAGCCCTTTCCTTCTTATTAATGTCCATTGTGGTAATTTAAAGAATTTCATTTACCTGAGGTCAAACAGCACCTTCCAACAGGGGCCTTAGCAGAAAACACTAATGACTATACTCTGAGCTAGGCACCAATAAAAAAGACTCAGAATGATACAGACTCTCACTTAATGATAGAGACACACAAACAAAATGACCACCCAGTGATTTGTCTCAAGAAGAAGGCACAATCAGTTTTGCTGCTGTTCAGAGGGAGATAGCGTCCTGTGGAGGCAGGTGCCACCATGGCTTTGGAGAGGATTTATGGAAAGGATTCTTGAGTTCTAACCTCAAAAGGCCAAGAGACAAAGAGAAGCAAGCCTGTCTCCAAAATACAAGGGTCAGTATTTTAGGAGTGCAGTGTTATGGTTTATATGTGAGCGTTCTCATGTTATATGCTTGAGCCCCAGCTGGTGACTCTATTCAAGGAGGTGAGGACACTCTTTGGAAACCTAGGTGGAGGAAGAAGGTGACTGTGGCAGGTCCTTTGGCGTACATCATCTCTAGTCCCTTCCTGAAAGAGCTGGAGATTCCTGTCTGATGTGATGTGACCGTCTATCCTCTACCACACTCTAGCCACCAACATGTTCCACCCAAGCACATGGAGCCAAGTAACTATAGTTGAATCGTCTGAAACTGATCAAAATTAATCATTCTGCCCAGCATAGTGGTGCATGCCTTTAATCCCAGCACACAGGAAGCTGAGGTAGGAGGATCTCCATGAGTCTGAGGGTAGCCTGAGACTACATAATGAATTCCAGGTCATGCCTCTCTTCAGTTCTTTCCATCACATGTTTGAGTTCCAGCTACAAAAAGAAAGTAACATGTGGTTGGGGGCAGCCTTAGAGTGAGAGAAAGTGGAAAACAAGTGAGAGACAAGCGTGGGGTCTTGAAGAGGAGGCATAGCCAGTGGTCCCTGTTTATAGGGATTCAAAGCCTTCTCAGAGCAACACTATCTAATCTCTAACATAATTTAACTGGCCTGTTGTGCCAGAACATAGCTTCCTCTACCCACACCCTGCCTCCTACCCTCCAGATCAGACCCTGGTAATATATCCACACATCTGAAGAAAAGAGGGTCAGGTTTCATGAGCAGTTTATCACAGGCAAGAAAAAACACAAAAATAAGATCGTTGAAAGAATACGTGAGTCATCTAATTTCAATGATGGCAGGAAATCAAATCAAGGAATAACCTCAGGCCTGCAGGAATTTTCATAAGTATTGGAAAGAGCACAGGCTTCCCACAGGATGTGGGAGGCAGAGGCTGAGACACTTTGATTTAGATTTCAAAGGACAGAATGAAAATTCTGTGTCACTTGGAGAAAGTTCCATTACAGGAGAAGAGGTGTAACTTGAGTCACAAAGGATGGCTGGATTTAGTCAGACAAAGAAAAGTGCAAAAGTCACAGCAAGTACAACAAAAAAGATACGAAGACAAAGACACCATGGGTTTCGGAGAAACTTTAAGTAGTGAAGAGAATGAGGATGGAGAAGTGGACAGGTCCTGAATCACAAAGCACCTCTCAGGGAATGCTAGGGGCATCAGCTTTATCCTGTAGTTTTTGGAAATCTGGTTTAAAAATGTCTTGAATTTTTTCAAGATACCAAAATATACAGCAATGTTATAAACATCAGCATATTCACCTATAAGTGCGTGCGTGTGTGTGTGTGTGTGTGTGTGTGTGTGTGGAGGAGGTCAAAGGACACTCTCAAGGTGTTGGTCTCTACCTTTCAGCTTGTTTGAGACAGGGTCTATCTTATTGTTGCTTGCCACTGGGAAGGCAGACTAGCTGGCCTATGAACCCAGGTTCAGCTCCCCAGAACCCACATAAGCCAGATGCACATGCTGGCACATGCATCTAGAGTTTGTTTGCACTGGCTAGAGGCCCTGGCACACCCATTCTCTCTCTCCTTCTTCCCTGCCCCCCTTCTCTCAAATAAATAAAATATTTATTTTTAAGTGGCTAGAGTAACAAGCATTGTAGAAATGCTTTGTATGGTGGCCAAACCTGTCTGGCCATGTAGGAGGGAGTGCAAGCCTGATGAGAGCTGAGAGGAGAGCCTCTCCAGACCCAGTGGGAGGAGAACAGGACTGGTGTGTTGAGGAAAGGTGAGGAGCCCAGGGTGAGGACAGCAGAGTGAGCAAGCCAGGAACTGAAAGCCGGGGGGGCAGGGGAGGAGGCTTCCGTCCATTTCCAAGGACTCTGGGTGTATTCTAGTTAATAATCCATTCTTTTCATTAAAAAAAGAAAATTGGGGCTGGAGAGATGACTTAGCAGTAAAGGCACTTGCCTGCAAAGCCAAAGGATCCCAGTTTGACTCTCCAGGACCCACATAAGCCAGATGAACAAGGGGGCGTATGCATCTGGAGTTTGTTTGCAGTGGCTGGAGGTCCTGCTGGGCCCATTCTCTCTCTTTCTCCCGCCCCCCTCTTTTTCTCAAATAAATAAATAAATAAATAAATAAAAAAGAAAATCAAAGATCCTATCAGGAGCCCTATTGTGGGAATGCTATAAGAGAGTAATGCCAAAAACAAAGAGGCCAGAATTAAGCCTAAAAAGTAATCTAGGCAGAGGGTGATCCTTTCTCAGCCACGGACAGAAACAGTGCATGTAATTTCCAGATGTGTTTCAAAGGTGAAGACAAGAAGGTCTGTGCACAGGTCAGACATAGGATATGGAAACAAGAAGTATGCAGCAACCGTTGAGCTTCCATGGCCACACATTTTCAAAGGAGGAAGAGGAAGGAAAGGCAGAAATTTCACACACACATACATGCATTTATACATATGTAATTTAGTACATTTATAAATCTAAACTTAATATGTATTGTAAAATTTTAAAGTATACAATTTGCAAATTATAAAATATTGCAACATAAAAAAGGAAATAAAGCAAAATCCTCCATAATTGCCTAACTTTAATGACACTACTTACCCTTTGATGGATGCCTTTTGTCTATATAGTTTGAAATTAAACAGAGCATAAGTTATAATATTTTATATTTTATACTTAATGAGACCTACTGGGAATTCTAGTACTATGAGTTTTCCCATTTCAATTTGGATTATTTTATGGTAGTTTTGGAAACTAGCCAATGTTTATACAGCATTATTTTTCTGAGCAAAATGTTTTCCAACTTACAAGTTTTCAACTTATAAACCATGTAGAACATAATCCATTTTGAATTTAGAAGTTAGTTAAATTTAAAAGATTGAGCCAAGTGCAAGGTTGTGTTAAAGGAAGAACGTCCATATTGGTTCAAAATCAACATCTACATTGGCATAAAACCCTCTAGTCACAAAGAACTGTTTAGGAGAAATTGAGTACATCTCAGACGGCAGCGGTAGATGCACTGCCATGAGTTCAAGGCCACCCTGAGCTTAATTCCAGGTCAGCCTGTACTACAGTGAGACCCTACCTCAAAAAAGAAGAAAGAAAGAAAGAAAGAAAGAAAGAAAGAAAGAAAGAAAGAAAGAAAGAAAGAGAGAGAGAAAGAGAAAGGAAAGAAAGAAAGAAAGAAAGAAAGAAAGAAAGAAAGAAAGAAAGAAGGAAGGAAGGAAGGAAGGAAGGAAGGAAGGAAGGAAGGAAAGAAAGAAGGAAAGGAAAGAAGGAAAGAAGGAAAGAAGGAAAGAAAGAAAGAGGGAAAGAGGGAAAGGGAAAGGAAAAGAAAGAAAAGGAAAAGAAAAGAGAAAAGAAAAGAAAAGAAAAGAAAAGAAAAGAAAAGAAAAGAAAAGAAAAGAAAAGAAAGGAAATTGAGTACATATATTTTTGGTTGTAGTCCTTTTAGTTTTGTCTTTTGTGCTTTCCAGAATTAATAGTAAATGGATATGTAAGTGCATTATTCATTTACCTTCTAATAATGTGCAAAGAGTTCTACAAAGATGGATAGAGACCCAATTTTTGCATTTGGACTTTGAATCATATCAGCCAGTACAGTTAATTTACTTGTGATATTTTCTATTTAAACCACAGATTTTTTTTCCAGAATAATGTCCAAAAACTAGAGATCAAATTTCAACTTTTCTTTGAGCCTAACATGTAAATCCGATCTTTCTTCCTGTGCTTAAGGAACAAATAATCTCAAGGTATTAACAAGATTAAGGAAAAGATAAAAGTAGCAGGATTGTTTTACAAAGTTTCCTGATTGGAAAAACTAGACTTTTCCAGATCAACGTGGTTAAGAAGACAGCCTCTGGGATGAAATGGTTAAAAGCCCAACTTCATCACTTGGAAACAATGTGGTCTTGGAAAGAATTATCAATGTGTCATTTGCCACAATTTGCTTTTTTGTACAAAGAGAATTATAGAAGCAGTTACCTCATAGTGTTGGTGAGAACAGAGAAGTTCTTGAGTGAGCGCTCACTAATGGACAATGGTTGTTATTGCTTTATCAGCTCTATCATATGGAAGCCCTGCTCTGCCTTCTTCCCAAGGGAAGGTAGAGAGATGCGTCTTCTGAGAGACAGTCTATGAAGTTATGACCTCTTCTACCAGAGAACACTGGGGAAAGGATCATCATTCTAAACAGTGCTCTGTAGGCTTATTTTTAAGAGCTATTTCTCTTGGATAAGCAATTTCTCTTCAATAATTCTGCATAATACTTGAAAGTAAAAGAGGAGCTAAGGGGATGTTTCAGTGGTTAAAGGTACTTAACTTGCAAAGCCTGCCAGCCTAGGTTTGATTCCCCAGTACCCACATAAAGCCATATGCACAAAGGGATACATGTATTTGGAGTTTGTTTGCAATTGTAAGAGGCCCTGGAGCACCTATTCTCTGTCTCTGTCTCTGTCTGTCTCTCTCCCCTCTCTCTTAAACAGATAAAAATATTTTTAAAAAAGAAAGTGAAAGAGAAAGGAGCAAAATGAAGGGATACAATCCCTCAGGGGTCACCAGCCATTGTTCTGCTCCTTTGCTCCCCACTGGGATTTACACACTTTGGATATTAATGACTCAAAGTCAAAAGTCGGAGATTGATCTGCAGTTTTATACATGCTTGACTATGTCTGCTGTATTTAAACTAAAGAGATTTATTAAAGGACCCCTTGCCTCACACAGTGTGATACTCAACTTTAAATCAAACTAATAATCAATCCTCCAATGTCCAGGTCCTCCTTCGATAGCTTTACATTTTTATCAGCATGATTTATTGGGCTTAATTTTAAAAAGACCAATGCCAGGCTAGAGAGATAGTTTAGCAGTGAAGACGCTTGCCTGCAAAGCCTAAGGGCCCAGGTTTGATTCCCCAGTACCCACATAAGCCTGATGCATGAGGTGGCGCATGCATCTGCAACTTTTTTGCAGTGGCTGGAGGCCCTGACATGCTGGTGGTGCTTTGATTCAGATGTCTCCCATAAACTTAGGTGTTAGGTTCATAGCTGATGGAGATTTGGGAATGAACACCTCCAGGAGACAGGGTATTGTTGGGGGCGGGCTTATGGGTGTTATAGTCAACTCCTCCTTGCTAGTGTTTGGCACACTCTCCTGTTGTTATTGTCCACCTGATGTTGGCCAGGGGGTGATGTCCACCCTCTACTCATGCCATCATTTTCCCCTGCTATCATGGAGCTTCCCCCTCAAGGCTGTAAGTCAAAATAAACCTTTTTGCCCCACAAGCTGCTCTTGGTTGGGTGATTTCCGCCAGCAATGTGAACCTGACTAAAACAATGTCCATTCTCTCTGTGTCTGCCTCTTCCCCTCTCTCTCTCTCTCTCTCTCTCTCTCTCTCTCTCTCACTCTCATCTCTCTCTTTCTCTCTCCACCCCCTCTGTCAAATAAATAAATAAATAAACTTTAAAGGTCAATGCCAATATGCATCTGTAGATTATTACTGAGTAGCTAAAGTAGTATATAAATAGTAAAAATAGTACATTAAAATGAACTTTTACCATTGTAGGCAGTATTTGTGACTTGGAGAAATAGTAAATGTTTGATAATGTCTAAATGTCTAAAATGTCTTACCTTTCTTCCCCTTAATTTGCTCTACATAGGGACAGGATAAAGACAGTAAGTTTCCAATTATCCAGAGACACGTCTTCATTGTCTAAAAATTCAACTTCTTTGAAATACTCACCAAATCAGACCACAAACCAGCTAAGTATCATTGCAGAAAAGGATGTCAGAGGTGATGAAATGTAAGAAGCTGTTGAATCCCAGGAGACACAAGCACCAAGAACTCGCTGGGACAATGGCCTTCCCAGAAATGAACTCTGTCAAGACGTCCTGCAAGACACACAGAAATCTCAGTGTCCAATCGACAGATTCGTTCAGCCAAGGAATGGGAGGAATTTTTTTTTTATTGTTGCAGAATTGTAAGGACTCACCTACGTAGTGTGCAACATGAGAGCAATCAACTGTGCACATGCTGGGTGTGCAACCTCTGCACAGGGTGCCGTCTGGAGATGCCACTGTGTCACTTTCCAGGTGAAACTATAACAAGCCTAGAAAAAGAGCATTTTGGTTAATGGCAGGAAAGTGACAGTGATGGTCATTACAGATCATGGTATGCAGATATTTCACCGGTCCTGGCTTATCTGGTCTGTAATCACCCATGCCATCGGCATGTGACACAAACAAACCCGTGCACACATCACGGACTCAGAACCACCACGTGCACTGACACTAGAAGTGAACGGGAAGAGCGAAATGTCTGAGTCATCATTTCTCAATGATCTGAAATCCTCAGGACACTCCCGATTCGTGAGCTACCATTCCTGTTTAAAGCAATGTTGTCTTTAATACGAACACATGTTTAAAACAAGTAACTTGTTTTTAAATCTCCATTGTTAAGATGAGAATGCCTGGGCTCTGTTCCAGACCTACTGGAAGACAAAGCCTGAGTTTCTTATTGTCAAAAAGGCATCCAGGCTGTATCTGCTAGACTTCTATGCCTATAATCCACTATTGTAAATACTTTAAAAAAAAATGTGGCCAAGAACTTTCCAATTCTAGCACCAAATTCGAGTAGAAGCAGAAGGCAAGGCAAGGGAAGGGAAGGGTAGGAACAGTTCACACCATTCTTACAGGAGATTTTCCTAGAGGCAGATAGACTCCTAGAAAAGAGACAAATGAAGCCACCAATTCCCTGGGGTGAAAGTCACAAAACAGGATGGAATGCTTCTTTTATTCATGACACTTATTCAAGATTAACAACATTCTCAACATCATAACAGATGTAGGCTAGAGCAAGGTTACAACTGGAGGGGAAGGACATGTGAAAGGAAGAAACACATTCATGTATAAAGATAAAGACATGCACTGAGCCATAATTAAGCCATTAACCTCAGCGCCTGATGGAATTTTTAGTTTATACATATTTATATTCTCTGCATAGTTATAAAATGGTTTCACATTAACATCATTTAAAAAGAAAATAATGTCCAACCAGTATATTTAAAGTAATACATGACAATGATACAGATTATAAAGTCATAATTAGCAAAGTTACAGTGACAAATTATATCCAGTGTCACTCTCTTTCACAAGGATGTAGTTAGTATTTCATCTACGATCAATGACCCGAGCTGAACTGGCAATTACATGAGGATAACATGGCCCAGTTTAAAAAAAAATACACTATCAAGTTTTAAGCTTTGAAATCCAATCACTCAATGTTATCATTAAAGAAACAGAACAAGCCTCTGCTCTCTGGCTTGCCGTGTACTGCGCCTGCTGAGAACGTGAACTGGGTCTCAGCCATACTCTAACCAACTGAGAATTTCCTACTTGGATTCTTCTTTGTCTTAAATCTTCAGTAGCCTATATGTAAGTCAGAACTCAAAGGCCTACCACTGACAATCAAGTAACAGAAATGAGGGAGGGGCTCCCAGAGATTGCTCAACGAAAACAGCACTTGCTGTTCAAGCCTGAGAACTCCAATTTGACACCCAAAAAGCATATAAAAAGCCGGGCATGGTGGCGCACATCTTTAATCCCAGCACTCGGGAGGCAGAGGTGGGAGGATCCCTGTGAGTTCAAGGCCACCCTGAAAGTACACAGCAAATTCCAGGTCAGCCTGAACTAGAGGCGAAACCCTACCTCGAGAGAAAAAAAAAAAAAAAAATCAGACACCTTGGTGGGCTTCTGTAATCCTAGAACCAAGATGGACACCAAGATGGAAGAAAAGAAAAGGAAAGAAAGGAAATTGAGTACATATATTTTTGGTTGTAGTCCTTTTAGTTTTGTCTTTTGTGCTTTCCAGAATTAATAGTAAATGGATATGTAAGTGCATTATTCATTTACCTTCTAATAATGTGCAAAGAGTTCTACAAAGATGGATAGAGACCCAATTTTTGCATTTGGACTTTGAATCATATCAGCCAGTACAGTTAATTTACTTGTGATATTTTCTATTTAAACCACAGATTTTTTTTCCAGAATAATGTCCATGTGAATGTTTCCAAAAACTAAACTTTCCAAAAACTAGAGATCAAATTTCAACTTTTCTTTGAGCCTAACATGTAAATCCGATCTTTCTTCCTGTGCTTAAGGAACAAATAATCTCAAGGTATTAACAAGATTAAGGAAAAGATAAAAGTAGCAGGATTGTTTTACAAAGTTTCCTGATTGGAAAAACTAGACTTTTCCAGATCAACGTGGTTAAGAAGACAGCCTCTGGGATGAAATGGTTAAAAGCCCAACTTCATCACTTGGAAACAATGTGGTCTTGGAAAGAATTATCAATGTGTCATTTGCCACAATTTACTTTTTTGTACAAAGAGAATTATAGAAGCAGTTACCTCATAGTGTTGGTGAGAACAGAGAAGTTCTTGAGTGGGCGCTCACTAATGGACAATGGTTGTTATTGCTTTATCAGCTCTATCATATGGAAGCCCTGCTCTGCCTTCTTCCCAAGGGAAGGTAGAGAGATGCGTCTTCTGAGAGACAGTCTATGAAGTTATGACCTTTCCTACCAGAGAACACTGGGGAAAGGATCATCATTCTAAACAGTGCTCTGTAGGCTTATTTTTAAGAGCTATTTCTCTTGGATAAGCAATTTCTCTTCAATAATTCTGCATAATACTTGAAAGTAAAAGAGGAGCTATGGGGATGTTTCAGTGGTTAAAGGTACTTAACTTGCAAAGCCTGCCAACCTAGGTTTGATTCCCCAGTACCCACATAAAGCCAGATGCACAAAGGGATACATGTATTTGGAGTTTGTTTGCAATTGTAAGAGGCCCTGGAGCACCTATTCTCTGTCTCTGTCTGTCTCTCTCCCCTCTCTCTTAAATAGATAAAAATATTTTTAAAAAAGAAAGTGAAAGAGAAAGGAGCAAAATGAAGGGATACAATCCCTCAGGGGTCACCAGCCATTGTGCTGCTCCTTTGCTCCCCACTGGGATTTACACACGTTGGATATTAATGACTCAAAGTCAGAAGTCGGAGATTGATCTGCAGTTTTATACATGCTTGATATGTCTGCTGTATTTAAACTAAAGAGATTTATTAAAGGACCCCTTGCCTCAGACAGTGTGATACTCAACTTTAAATCAAACTAATAATCAATCCTCCAAAGTCCAGGTCCTCCTTCGATAGCTTTACATTTTTATCAGCATGATTTATTGGGCTTAATTTTAAAAAGACCAATGCCAGGCTAGAGAGATAGTTTAGCAGTGAAGACGCTTGCCTGCAAAGCCTAAGGGCCCAGGTTGGATTCCCCAGTACCCACATAAGCCTGATGCATGAGGTGGCGCATGCATCTGCAACTTTTTTGCAGTGGTTGGAGGCCCTGACATGCTGGTGGTGCTTTGATTCAGATGTCTCCCATAAACTTAGGTGTTAGGTTCATAGCTGATGGAGATTTGGGAATGAACACCTCCAGGAGACAGGGTATTGTTGGGGGCGGGCTTATGGGTGTTATAGTCAACTCCTCCTTGCTAGTGTTTGGCACACTCTCCTGTTGTTATTGTCCACCTGATGTTGGCCAGGGGGTGATGTCCACCCTCTACTCATGCCATCATTTTCCCCTGCTATCATGGAGCTTCCCCCTCAAGGCTGTAAGTCAAAATAAACCTTTTTGCCCCACAAGTTGCTCTTGGTTGGGTGATTTCCGCCAGCAATGTGAACCTGACTAAAACAATGTCCATTCTCTCTGTGTCTGCCTCTTCCTCTCTCCCTCTCTCTCTCTCTCTCTCTCTCTCTCTCTCATCTCTCTCTCTTTCTCTCTCCACCCCCTCTGTCAAATAAATAAATAAATAAACTTTAAAGGTCAATGCCAATATGCATCTGTAGATTATTACTGAGTAGCTAAAGTAGTATATAAATAGTAAAAATAGTACATTAAAATGAACTTTTACCATTGTAGGCAGTATTTGTGACTTGGAGAAATAGTAAATGTTTGATAATGTCTAAATGTCTAAAATGTCTTACCTTTCTTCCCCTTAATTTGCTCTACATAGGGACAGGATAAAGACAGTAAGTTTCCAATTATCCAGAGACACGTCTTCATTGTCTAAAAATTCAACTTCTTTGAAATACTCACCAAATCAGACCACAAACCAGCTAAGTATCATTGCAGAAAAGGATGTCAGAGGTGATGAAATGTAAGAAGCTGTTGAATCCCAGGAGACACAAGCACCAAGATCTAGCTGGGACAATGGCCTTCCCAGAAATGAACTCTGTCAAGACGTCCTGCAAGACACACAGAAATCTCAGTGTCCAATCGACAGATTCGTTCAGCCAAGGAATGGGAGGAATTTTTTTTTTATTGTTGCAGAATTGTAAGGACTCACCTACGTAGTGTGCAACATGAGAGCAATCAACTGTGCACATGCTGGGTGTGCAACCTCTGCACGGGGTGCCGTCTGGAGATGCCACTGTGTCACTTTCCAGGTGAAACTATAACAAGCCTAGAAAAAGAGCATTTTGGTTAATGGCAGGAAAGTGACAGTGATGGTCATTATAGATCATGGTATGCAGATATTTCACCGGTCCTGGCTTATCTGGTCTGTAATCACCCATGCCATCGGCATGTGACACAAACAAACCCGTGCACACATCACGGACTCAGAACCACCACGTGCACTGACACTAGAAGTGAACGGGAAGAGCGAAATGTCTGAGTCATCATTTCTCAACGATCTGAAATCCTCAGGACACTCCCGATTCGTGAGCTACCATTCCTGTTTAAAGCAATGTTGTCTTTCATACGAACACATGTTTAAAACAAGTAACTTGTTTTTAAATCTCCATTGTTAAGATGAGAATGCCTGGGCTCTGTTCCAGACCTACTGGAAGACAAAGTCTGAGTTTCTCATTGTCAAAAAGGCATCCAGGCTGTATCTGCTAGACTTCTATGCCTATAATCCACTCTTGTAAATACTTTTTTAAAAAATGTGGCCAAGAACTTTCCAATTCTAGCACCAAATTCGAGTAGAAGCAGAAGGGAAGGGAAGGGTAGGAACGGTTCACACCATTCTTACAGGAGCTTTTCCTAGAGGCAGATAGACTCCTAGAAAAGAGACAAATGAAGCCACCAATTCCCTGGGGTGAAAGTCACAAAACAGGATGGAATGCTTCTTTTATTCATGACACTTATTCAAGATTAACAACATTCTCAACATCATAACAGATGTAGGCTAGAGCAAGGTTACAACTGGAGGGGAAGGACATGTGAAAGGAAGAAACACATTCATGTACGGATAAAGACATGCACTGAGCCATAATTAAGCCATTAACCTCAGCGCCTGATGGAATTTTTAGTTTATACATATTTATATTCTCTGCATAGTTATAAAATGGTTTCACATTAACATCATTTAAAAAGAAAATAATGTCCAACCAGTATATTTAAAGTAATACATGACAATGATACAGATTATAAAGTCATAATTAGCAAAGTTACAGTGACAAATTATATCCAGTGTCACTCTCTTTCACAAGGATGTAGTTAGTATTTCATCTACGATCAATGACCCGAGCTGAACTGGCAATTACATGAGGATAACATGGCCCAGTTTAAAAAAAAATACACTATCAAGTTTTAAGCTTTGAAATCCAATCACTCAATGTTATCATTAAAGAAACAGAACAAGCCTCTGCTCTCTGGCTTGCCGTGTACTGCGCCTGCTGAGAACGTGAACTGGGTCTCAGCCATACTCTAACCAACTGAGAATTTTCTACTTGGATTCTTCTTTGTCTTAAATCTTCAGTAGTCTATATGTAAGTCAGAACTCAAAGGCCTACCACTGACAATCAAGTAACAGAAATGAGGGAGGGGCTCCCAGAGATTGCTCAACGGAAACAGCACTTGCTGTTCAAGCCTAAGAACTCCAATTTGACACCCAAAAAGCATATAAAAAGCCGGGCGTGGTGGTGCACACCTTTAATCTCAGCACTCGGGAGGCAGAGGTGAGAGGATCCCTGTGAGTTCAAGGCCACCCTGAAAGTACACAGCAAATTCCAGGTCAGCCTGAGCTAGAGGCGAAACCCTACCTTGAGAAAAAAAAAAAAAATCAGACACCTTGGTGGGCTTCTGTAATCCTAGAACCAAGATGGACACCAAGATGGAAGGCAGAGATAGGAGAATTGCCCAGAAACTTAGAAGTTTCTGGCAAGTGCAGAAGTCAACAATAACAAGGAGAGACAGAGAAAGAGAGAGAGAGAGAGAGAGAGAGATCCTGCCTCAAAATGAGGTGGAAGATGAGGACCAAGCTGAAAATTATCTTTTAACCCCCCACATACAAGCCATGGTACATGTGCACTCAAACACACACACACTCATGCACTCACACATACACACAGCACACAAACACATAGAAAAAGAAATGAGCAAGGACCCACAGGCCTGCATATGGCATATCTGAAAATATTCACAGTCAATCATCTTTGTAACACAGTGTGAGAAAGCAGACATGATATTGCCATTTGCCCTAATTCTCAAGAAATGTTCCAATGTAGGTTTTTATGCACAATCACTTGATTCATAAATAATGACATGTTCAATTTTTTTTTCTTTATTGACAGCTTCCTTAATTGTAGACAATATCCCATGGTACTTCACTCCCTCCCCACCCCCACTTTCCCTTTTGAAACTCCACTCTCCATCATATCCCCTCCCCCTCTCAATCAGTCTCTCTTTTCAGTCTGATGTCATCATCTTTTCCTCCTATTATGATGGTCTTGTGTAGGTAGTGTCAGGCACTGTGAGGTCATGAATAGTTAGGCCATTTTGTGTCTGGAGGAGCACGTTGTAAGGAGTCCTACTCTTCCTTTGGCTCTTACATTCTATTTTTTTAACACCAGGAAAGTCAAGTACAATCCATCTAGGAGCCGGTTCTAACCTCTTGAAGGAAGATTTCAATCTCTGACTTAAACACAATTTCCCAAGCAGAGATCCAAAAAAGCGAAAGTGGCTGTGAAAAGCTACATTTGGATGATGCAACGAGGAGGAGGAAGTTTAGGGCTGGGGAAAAGTTGGATGGTAGAAAAAATGAAATTCCCTTGGTCAGAAAAGGCTGTAGTGCCTTCACAGCCTAAACTGAAGACAAGACACATTTTACAGAACTGAAACACAGGTAGACGACAACAGATGAACAGATTTCTGTTGTGAACCCTTTGGTTCTAGATTTTTGTCTATTTTAGATTTTTCACTTGTATAAACATTTGGAAGATAAATATAATATCATCAAAAGCAATCACTATGACTTCCTTTCATCCTTTGGGGTACTGCCCCAATGTTGAGTCACACACTATCGGTAAAGAAGAGCAACATGAAGAAGATATGGCAAGGGATGAAAGGAGGGAGGAGAAAGCTGTTCTATGATGAATTCTTCAGTACCAATAATGACAGCAAGTAAAAAGTTCTATGAGTGGGGCTAGAGAGACGGCTTAGCAGTTAAGGCACTTGCCTGTGAACCCTAAGGACCCATATTCGACTCTGTAGATCCCATGTAAGCCAGATGCTCAAAGGTGAGGCAAGTGCAAGGTCACACATGCCCACTAGGTGGCACAAGCAATTCCTTCTCTCTCTCTCTCTCAAAAAAAGTTCTATGAGTGAAGAAAGGTAAGGAGTTAACATTGTAATTAACACTAACACTACATATTCCATCTATTTTCAATAGACCTTTGTGTTTATAAAAGTGGCCTCCTGGAAATTTCCTTTAACAAACAAATATATGAAAAGGCAGGAAATTTAAATATGTTCAGAACTACATGGAAAGCTCGAGCAATGTACCTGGCACCCCAGCTATGTCATGTCCATTGCCTTAGGCTACTTCTATCTCATAACCTGTAAATCTAAAATGAACCTATCCAGAAAGGGAGCTGAGTGCAGGGACAAGGTGAGTCCATCCCATTCAGTAGTCTAAATTCTGACCTCTAATAAAGAAACTTCCACAAGTCCTTGACCAAAAAGAATGGTTACACCCATCAAAAAGCCTTTCAAATAGACTAGAGAGATTGCTCAGTGGTTACGGTGCTTGCCTATAAGGCCTAAGGACCCCAGTTCAATTCCGCAATACCTACATAAAGCCGGGTGAAGAAGATGGCACATGCATGCATCTGGAGTTTGTTTGCAGTGGCTAGAGGCCCTGCATACTCATTCTCTTATCTCCTCCCCACCCCTCTCCTTGCAGACAGGTAAAAATAAAAAGTCTCTAAATATCCTGATAGTATAAACACTGAGATTGATGGTTCCCCACGAAAATAAAAGGCAACATATAGCAATGCTTAGTGATTATGGAAAACACTGCCCACAGAATTCAAAGGCTATTATCAAATACCCTGGGAAGTAAGTGTTATTGAGGTCAACAAATGATATTGGTAACTAAACATAATGGGTTCACATCTTCATACATACAAAGCCAAAACAAGCATACACAAGAGATTAAAAAGTGAAGAGAGGTCCAGAGAGATGGCTCAGCAGTTAAGGCGCTTGCCTGCAAAGCCTAAAGACCCTGGTTAGATTCCCCAGTGCCCATGTAAAGCCAGATGTACAATGTGGCACATGCATCTGATGTTCATTTGTAATGGCTAGAGCCCTGGCATGCCCATTCTCTCTGTGTGTCTGTATCTCTTTTCTCTGTTGTAAATGAAATAAAATATTTTAATTCCATGACTACAATTGGTTCATAATTAGCCTACTAAAAGATGAGAGACTGAGTTTATTAAATGTTATATATTTATATTTAATAATTTGACTTATTTAAACTTCCTTGAAAAATTTAACTTGAAACACTTTTCATCCAAAACTCAGAGCAAGCTTAAATGCATTTCTGTCTACATGAAAGTCAAATTTCCAGTCAGAAAATATTTCATTTTCTCCTTTCTTTTCACTAGAGTTTCTTATATTTTTGGTCACTTTAAAGTTCTTATACTTTTGTAATATTTTTATTTTATTTGTATTTATTTATTTGCAAGAGAAAGAAACAGATAGGGAAAGAAAATGGGCATGCCAGAGCCTCTAACCACTGCAAACAAACTCCAGACACATGAGCCACCTTATGCATCTGGCTTATGTGGGTACTGAGAAGTCAAAGCTAGGTCCTTAGGCTTCATAGGCAAGCACCTCAGCCACTAACTAAGCCATCTCTCCAGCCCCAAATTCTTATACTTGAGATGTATAAATCTAAATACTAATTAAATATCTATTCCTAAAAATGATATAAATATCATTATCATATACTTGGCAATGAAAACCACGTATATGTTCATCTTTGCTAAAAGTATTTCAGGAAATAAAGCAACCCTCTACTTCACAGATAGCATTCGGCCTCAGTTTTACTCATTCATGAAATTATTGCCATTTCTAAACATAATTAATTCCCAGGCCTACACCTTTTCTTTTCTTCCTTCTAACCGTGAATATATTTCTTTGTTTTGTTTTGTTTTGTTTGTTTTGTTTTGTTTTGTTTTTGTTTTGTTTTTGTTTTGTTTTTGTTTTTGTTTTCAAGGTAGGGTTTCACTCAAGTCCAGGTCGACCTGCCTGGAATTCACTATGTAGTCTCAGAGTGGTCTTGAACTCACAGCAATCCTCCTACCTCTGCTTCCCAAGTGTTGGGATTAAAGGCATGTGCCACCACCCCCAGCTGACCTTGAATATATTTCAATCATTTTCTCAAAACTGGGAACTCACTGCTGATGGAAAATTGGAGGAACAACCAAGACTTGCCAAATAGGAGAAAGTTTCAGTCGAAAATCTAAAACTTTGAGTTTGAAATATTATCCTACCCAACAAGTCCTGTTCTCTTATGTGATAATAGCACTCCAGTAGCAGTAGAGAGCAGAACGAATGGGTAGTTCTGGAATAAAACACTCCCTGGTTCAGTCACTACACCATTTGATGCATTAGGGAAAGTAATTTGCTAAATGGCAACCGTTTAATGAGTAATTCAATAACTCCCTTACTAAGTCTATCATCTTTGCTATTATGTGGATGACATCATATTATCCACCCAAACTATGGCTTTTTCACCTCTACCATGGCCTTTCTTCATGGTCCTGCCTGAACTGATTATATAGTAGCCTGTTGTTACGTCATCACACACAAAATAGTCTTTCTCTATGAACACAGAAGCTCTCCCTGGCATCAGATCTGTCCTGTCCTAAGCTCACTCACTGATGTGGAGTTCCCAAAGACATTCTCCTTTTTGTCCCAGGTGTTTTGTATTTCCAACTAAGCTACACTGAAGCTTAGTTCCAAACCCAAGAACCTAGCACTTCAGAAAGCTCTTTCAGGGACTTTCAGGAGAGATGGCTTGGCGGTTAGGGCACATGCCTGTGAAGCCTAAGGACCCATGTTCAACTGTCCAGATCCCACATAAGCCAGATACACAAAGGTGAGGCACGCACAAGGTGCATATGCCCACTAGGTGGTGCAAGCTTCCAGAGTTTGATTTCAGTGGCTGAGGTCCTGCCATGTCAATTCTCTCTCTAAAAAAAAAAAAAAAAAAAAAAAAATGTGGAAAAAAAGAAAGAAAGAAAGTTCTTTCAGAGGATATTCCAAAGGGTAAAAGCAGCTCTCCAAATGCTGGAGCTCCAAGAGGAGAAAGGGCCTCAGCATTCCCAGTCTTCTCTCATCAACCCCACGTGATAACCAAGCAGTGGCCCCCAATCCAGGGTAGGACACCAAACAAACAAGGAAGTGCTTGAAAGTCTCGCTGCCCAAGCCACATCGGAGAGGTGTGATGTCAGCCTCTCTGGAAGTGGACCCTGGCTTGAGTACTCTCTAAGACCTTCTCACCTTCTCATGATGCCAACATTCTGGCAGGGTGAGAATCACTGTTGTAAAGAAGAGGGGTTGTGAACACCAGCCCTACTGGTTATCTTGCAGTGAAAAGTGCACAGGATTGAAATCAGTGGCCTTGCCTCTAATTCTGCCATAAGCCATAAGACCTGAGGCATCATTACTAGTTCACTTGAAGCCTTAGTTCCTTCGTCTGTAAAGTGGAGATGTTCTGGCATTCTCGGGCTCACAGAAACTTAATGAGCTAAATGATGCAAAAAACCTATAATGTCTAATTCCCAGGAAGTACTTAGGAAATAATTATGTACAGGACATGGTTTCTACCTTCAAGGATAATAAAAGTGGAGGTGCATTCAGACTCCAGCCCTGCATAGGGAACTAGGGACCCCCTGTCTGTAATCACAAACTCCATTTCTGGTCTCATGGAAAATACTCTTTCCCTAGTCTCAAATCCTGATAGATATGGCTTTAGCCTTGGTGTCACTGTTCAGTGAATGCCTGGGATTTACTCACTGAATGATATTGAATGAGACCCAAAAGTTCTCCCCCCCAAAAAAGTTATACATTTATTTCCTGACTATAACATTTAGAGAGTTAATTTTCTTGTTTGAAAACCAGTGACTTCAAGAGTTTTCAATTAACTCCCAGCCATCTCTCCTCAGTTGCATTCCTACCCCAAAGGACCTTCTTCCTGTGGTGAGGGTCGATTACGGAGCTACCGCTCTGCAGGGGAAACCTTCATGAGGCCGTTATCACCCATGAGAGCATTTTCAATTTCTGTACTGACTACCTTATGCCAGGAATGCCTGACATCACTCCACTGCTCTGCTAAAGCTGAAGAAACCCATTGGCAGGGGACGGAAGAATTAACTGAATAAATTGATAAATGGAATAGGGCAAAAGAATCTATTTTGGAGGCAAATAATCACACTGCCAAAGTGTAAGTTACTGGCAAATAAATACAAGAAGTTAGAGATATCAAGAATGTACAACATATACCTCAACAAGCCACAGAGGGCAAGTGGAGCCAGCCCAGGAGAGAGGACATGTGGGTTGCTAGCGCTCAGCTCATGGGGTGGAACAAGCCCGAGCCTTCTGAAACTTACTTCATGTCATCAGGTGCCACAGATGCCAGCCATGGAGCCACCAGGTTTCATGCTTGCCTGGCTGAGCTTCAGTCTTGCTTGAGTGTGATCCTTCCTTGCTATCCGACTTCTCCCTCTTGGGATGGAAAAACAGAGAAGGTGCTATTGTGTTTTGGAAGAACGTCATTTAGTTCTTACTTTACAGGAACATACATCTAAGAGTTTGCCTTTGGTCGCAGCAGAAATTCCAGACTTGAAATTTCAAGTAATATTGGAACTGTTAAGGCTATGCAGACTCTTGGGGAGTTTTGCATTATAAGATGGGCATGAACCTTTCTTTGGGGACGGAGGCAGAGAACTGTGGCTGGATAGTCAAGGTCTCCAGAAGGCTTACACATGGATGTCTTGGCGCCGGTACAACGTTCAGAAGTAGGCCTTTGGGGAAATGATTGGTTCAGGAGCTCTCTGACCTAATCAATGGATTAACCAATGGATTGACGGATACATTTAGGATGGTGTTGTTGGAAGGTGGTGAAAACTAGAGAAGAGCCTAGTTAGATGACAGAGGTCAGGAGAGGAATGCCTTATAAAGGTGTCTCTTGCCTTGTCTTTTTGTTCTCTTTGCTCCCTGGCCACCATGAGATGAACAGATTTCCTCTGCCGTGATGTCCTGACTCACCACAGAGACATAGACCTAACTGGCCATGGACTTAAATCTCTGAATTATTATACAAAATAAATCTTTCCTCTGTTCAGATTTTGTTTTAGACAGGTATTTTTATTAATAATTTATTATTTGTTTCTATTATTCTAATTTTACATTCACAATGGTGAATCCATTATCCTCCTCCCTGTCCTCCCTCTTCCACAGGGACCCTCATCAATGGGGCAGGTGGGTCACGCATTGTGGGGGTAGTCAAGAGTTCTGGGGAATAGGCCAAGTCTCTGTGCATAATGCCCCAACTTGAGGCTCTAACATTCTTTCCGCCCCTTCTTCCGCAAATTTCCCTGAGCCACATTGGGGTCATTTTAGTTCTACTTCAGTGATGAGGTTTTGGGTATTTTATCATGGCAACAGAAAAACTAGCACACACAGTTTTAGTGGCTTAGGACATGGACTTCAGGGATAGATGGGGTGCATCATTATTCCTTCCGGCCAGAGGCAAGACCAACTTCTTCAGACTATAACAGAGAAAAAGAGTACTCATTACCCTGGGGAAAGACTGTAAAGACATAGATTTCATATGAATGGATTCCAATTTCATTATAAAGAAGTCCTGTTGTTATATCTACCTATTCTAGTAAAGGCACCTTTAAAAAAAAAAAAGTTAATTGTATTGGTTGGACTAAGGTATTTTGTCATAGCAATCTGAAAAATACCCATTACAGGCTTAACTTTCCTAAGGTTTACAGATGATCACAATGTTTATCAGATCATAAATATAATTTATCTTCTCCAATGTATCTAGGACAGTTACTTATCTCTCTGATTTCAGTTTTAATGAGGAAACATAACTTAGGTAGACATTGTTAAATGATTAACATACTTACTATAAGAGCTGAACAGGTTACCCTGAATTCAGGAAGCTTACAATCTAGTGAAAACATCTAATAAAGGCATCTTAAACTTCTCTTGTCTACAGCCATCCTCCAGGATTCATCACCTTACTCTGGGGCTACACTCATGAACTGAATGGACACATAACGGGGACTACGATCTCTGCCCCATATAACCTTAGCGATGCCACTAATCTCTCCATGCCTTTTGTTGATGCAGTGTCATTTTTGGCTTACTATATTGTTCAAGGATTGAGAGAGGATTTCTGGAGTGTCTACTTGAATTTCCTTATCCTGAATAGATCTTACTCCATGGTCCAAGGGCTTAAAGTGAGGCTACACTTAAAGGGAAGAAAAGCAGAATATAGATACGATCTTCACCTTCTCCTTGCAAAGAAGAAAATAAAATATGCAGCCTCTGTGATAAATAGCTATTGAGAGAGCATGCAGAAAGCTTTCACGTGAAAAGAAGTAATCTCAGAAAAGCTGGTCTTTTTATACCAGCAGGAAAAGGTCATGCCCAAGATGTAGAACATACATAAATTTTCAGAAGAAAAAAAAATAATAATTTGGGTAAATTTAGAGCTTGTCATAACAAAGGAAACCATAGCTGCTGTTTTTTGTTTGTTTGTTAGTTTGTTGTTGGTGGTGGTTTTTGGTTTTGGTTTGGGTTTTTTTTGTTTTTGTTTTTTGTTTAGTTTTTCAAGGTAGATTCCAGGCTGACCTGGAAATCACTGTGTAGTGTCAGAGTGGCTTTGAACTCATAGTGATCCTCCTACCTCTGCCTCCTGAGTGCTGGGATTCAAGGCGTGCACCACCATGCCAGGCTTCATAGCTGTTTTATCAAATGCAAGCATAATAAGAAAAAATGACATAAATGTCTAGAGATACAGGAAGATGAAATCACCTGTCTTTTTCTATTTGCCATGTGTTGTATACTTGTAAATTTTTATATAAATTAATAAAGTATCTGGATTTTTATTAGTAAGTTATAGGAATTACTTTGCTTTTGGTTTTTCTTTTTTTTTTTTTTTTTTTTTTTTTTTTTTTTTTTTTTTTTTTGCTTATTACAGAGAGAAAGTATGTACCTTTTGCCACTGAAAATGAACTTGGGACACATGTACCACTTTGTGAATCTGGCCCTACGTGGGGAATTGAACCTAGGCTGGCAGGCTTTGCAGGCAAGCATCTTCAACCACAGAGGCATCTTTCAGCTCACAGGAATTATTCTGATTCATACTTATGATCCATATCCTATAGATACAATGAGAGTTCTCTTAGAAATGATATTAAAGGAGGGCTGGAGAGATGGCTTGGCAGTTAGGCGTTTGCCTATGAAACCTAAGCACCCCAGGTCGAGGCTCAATTCCCCAGGACCCATGTAAGCCATGGGTTGTGCTATAAGGTGGCACAAGCATCTGGAGTTCGTTTGCAGTACCTGGAGGCCCTGGTGCTCCCATTCTCTCTCTCTCTCTCTCTCTCTCTCTCTCTCTCTCTTTGCCTCTCTCTCTCTCTCTCTGTGTGTCTGTCTGTTGCTAATAAATAAATAAAAATAATAAAACAAAAAAATTAAATAAAAAAGAAGTGATATAGAAGGAAAAATGAAGTTACTTGGTGATATACCCACTAGAACAATGCAAGGAGCTATGACCAAATGCATTGCTTGAAGGCACTGAGGAATTCAGAAGCTGAGGGAGAGCTACGAGGTGCCCAAGTGAGTGATCAGAGTCCGGTGCACATGCCTCTCTGCCTCAGTGTAACAGCAGCCCTGCAACCCTTGTGGATTAAGGTCAATTGCCACGTACGATGGTGACTTGTCCCCAGCTGTTGACCCCTAAATACAAAGAGATTAATGTGTCCAACCAATAGCAGTGGGTCATGGGTCAATGGAGCCCTCCCTCACTGTATCCCCTAGAAAGACAGCACCCATTCTGGAGGTCAGCACCTCTACCACTACAGATAACAGAGATATTAGATATTAGATATTACTGTACACCTCCCGGACTACACAGTCTGCCCTCATTCCACAGGACTTTGTTCTCTGGAGACCCATGTGCAAACAGTAGCTTCTTCATGGGTCATGCGAGCCCCTCCTTCTACAGGAAAAGGAACAGGGAAGTCAGTGGGATGAATGACAATCCCACCCCCAGGGATGGTCATAAACCCACAGCTCTTGACCTGCTCTCTCCTCTAGCATCCAATTTAAATCCTCATCTCTCACCTATCTCCTTTACCTATTCACATAACCCAGTGTATCAGTTACTTTCTTGTCACGGTGAGAACTTACCCTATAGGAAGCATCTTAAGAAATTGAGGATCTTTTGAGGGGTCAGGGAGGCTTAGAGGCCCAAGGAATACCATCCATTATGGTGGGTAAGGTATGGTAGCAGTAACAGGCCTGCCAGTTACCTTGCAGCCAGTCAGGAAGCAGAAAGAGTAAGAAGTGGGGCGGAGCTAAAAAAAAAAAAAAAACCTCAGGGCCCATCCACAATGAGCCACTTCCTCTAACGAGACTCCATCTCCTGAAAGTTCCACAACCTTCTCAAATAGCACCACCCGCTGGGGGAACAAGTGTTCAAATACATGGGCCTATGGGGAACATTTCAAACCATGCCACCAAGACCCATTTCTGAAAGGTCTAAGACCCTAACGATCTCATGCCAATCAGCCCAGGGGGACTGTACTTGTTTATTCACAGACATCAGCAAGGGGTGGGGAGAAGCAGTATGGGTCTATCACCACCACAGTCCCTTGGACTGCTGCTGGTCCAGAAAGCCCTCTCCATTGCCTCTGATTTCGTTGGGCACCTCCTGTCCATGCCATTGCTTGGTACTTGTTTAGTGCCTCCCAGCAGGAATCATTTTGGCACAGTGTCTTGCGTATAGTAGATGTTGAACAAATGGGTTTTGGTTGGGGGGTGTAGATAGCTCCACGTTGCTTGGATGAACATCCAAGCCAGACACATGTTATGGGAAGAACAGACTCGTTCCAGTGTACAAAGCCACGGGAAGGTCTATCAGTAATGATGGAAGTAGCAGGCTCCCTTTCACAGATCCAAGCACTGAGGAAAGCTACCATCATCCATCAAAACCAAAAGGCAGCAGCAAGCAAGCCCCTTGCAGAGCTCAGATGGCTTTCTCCACACCCTTGGGCTGGAATCAAATCCACCCTCAAACACATCTTTGGCCTGAATCTCAGGATCCACCCCAGTGACACCTCCCCCAGCCAAGAAGCTGGAGACCCAAGTTACAAGCTTAGTAAAACACCTGAATCTATGGGAGACATCCTTTCACATTTATACTCAAACTACCACATTTGGCTAGCTCACAATATATAATCCAGGCATATTTGACAATCTATGGCTCTTCCAAATGACTAGTTGACTAACAATATTTATAATAAAACAACATGTGTGTTTTATTCTTCTCTCATAAATAAAAGCCATTTAGCTGTCTTAAATTGCACATCACCTTTCTGAGAGCTTTTAAACCTGAGTGGGTGGTAGGGGAGTATGTTCAGAAAATAAGCAAGAGTGTGTGAACATGTGTGTAAATGATTTTAAATATGAAAGAATAAAGAATTGACTGGATGGGCTGGAGAGATTGCTTAGTGGTTAGGGTTCTTGCCTGCAAAGCTAAAGGACCCAGGTTTGATTGCCTAGACCCATGTAAGCCTGATGCACAAGGGGGCGCATGCATCTGGAGTTCGTTGGCAGTGGCTGGAGGCCCTGGTGGGCCCATTCATTCTCTCTCTCTCTCTCTCTCTCTCTCATAAATAAAATAATAAAATATATTTTTAAAAAGAATTGTATGCCGGGCATGGTGGCTCATGCCTTTAATCCCAGCACTTGGGAGGCAGAGGTAGGCGGATCGCCATGAGTTTGAGGCCACCCTGAGACTACATAGTTAATTCCAGGTCAGCCTGGAACAGAGTGGAACCCTACCTTGAAAACCAAAAAAAAAAAAAAAAGGAATTGTGACCTCAAGGCCATGGGCTCCTGTTCAATGTCATGTGCTGCATAGAGCATCACAGCTCCTTGTCATCACGGTGCTGCACTGTGCCACTCACTTCCACGCCTTTGTCCCAACAGTGTCAAGAACGAGGACTTGCAGCTGATTTTTCTACTCATATTCTACCAAAGTCTTACTCAGAACATTTGCTCAAAATGTGTCTAATGAGTGATTCAATTAATGGCTAAAAGAGTGGCAGGGTAGAGAGAGCTCAGTCAATTCGGAATAAAAAAAGAAAAACATTTCCACAGCTCTAAAAAGGTAGAGTGTTGCTATGAGTACAGATCTTGGGCAAACCTTGTCCTTCCCAACTTGTCAGATTTGAGGAAAGAGCCTTGAATGCTCTGAGGGGTAATTTCCTCTACACATGCACCACAGCATGCATGCGCACATACTCACTCATGCCAAAAATGGTTGGTTTCTCATAAACATTAATTGCCATTTTTTAACCAATCTGAGTGTTTCTAAGCCCAAATCCACTCTTTAAATGTGTGAAGGGTTTACTTGCAACAGACACATACACAAAAAATAAAAGTCCAAATCTCTTTTCTCCACATACTTTTTTATGTATTCAGGGGTTGAGATGGGAGGAATTACTTATTTTAAAGGACTTGTAAGGCAGTGTTCCTAATCCTCAGGTGATAATTTTAACAATATCCTGAAAGGAAACTGAGCTACAAGAAAATTTCAAAAAGATGTAACCATGGCTGGAGAGATGACTTAGTGGTTAAACACTTGCCTGTGAAGCCTAAGGACCCTGGCTCTCTCTCTCTCTCTCTCTCTCTCTCTCTCTCTCTCTTTCTCTCTCTCTCTCTACTTCTTTCTCTGTCTGTTGCTCTCAAATAAATAAATAAAAATAAACAAAAAGATAGTAACCTTAAAAACATTTGTTCTCAAGGCTGGTGTGGTGGTTCGAATTAGGTGTCCCTCATAAACCCATGTGTTTTGAATGCTAGCTTTCCAGCTGATGGCAATTTGGGAGGTGGAGACTTGCTGGAGGAGGTGTGTTGTTGGAATTCAGCTTAAGAATGTTATAGCCAACTCCCCTTTGCTAGAGCTTGGCTCACTCTCTTGCTGCTGTCTTCCACCTGCTGAAGCAGAGGTGATGTCCACCCTCTGCTCCTGCCATGCTTTCCCCTGCCATCATGGAGCTTCCCCTCAAGACTGTAAGCAAAAATAAAATTTTTGTCTCCCATCAGCTGTTTTGGTCAAGTGCTTATCTCAGCAACATAAAGGTAACTATAGCAGCTGGGGAGATTGCTCAGTGGGTAAAGTGTGCTTGCGACACAAGCATGCAGACCTGAGTGTGTATCCCCAGAACTCATGAAAAGGTGGATGTGATAGCTCATATCAATGATCCCAGCACTCCACAGCAGGATGGGAGGTGGAAACAAGACAGTTTCCCAGAAGCTCATGGGTCAGCTAGCCTGGTGTGGTGGTTTGAATGTAAAATATCCCCCATATCCTCATGTGTTTGTATTAAGCCTCATACTTAACTCCCAACTGGTGGCATCTTTGAGAGTTAGACCCTTGCTGGATGAGGTATGTCACTGGAGCAGGCTTTGGGATTTTGTAGTCTAGCCTACTTGTCAATGCTAGTGAGCTCCCTCTCTTGCCTTCTTCCTTGTTGATGTGCAGAGATGTTACATCAGGCTGTCTGCTCTTACCATGCTTTCCACACCATGGTGAAGTTCGCCCTTGAAACTGTAAGCAGAAATGAATCCTTCCCTGCTGTAAGCTGCTCTGATCAGGAATTTTGTCACAGCACAGAGAAGGTCACTGCTATACCTGGAAAACACAGCAGGGAACAATGAAATGACACACCTGCCTCAAACAAGGTGGAAGGTGAGGGCATACCTGAGGTTAACCACTGAGTTCCACAAGCATGTCATGGCACGCACATGCTTACACACACACATACACACACACCAGAATTTTTTTGTTTATTCAAAGTAGAATCTCCAAGATGACCTGAAACTTATTCTGTGGTCCCAGGCTGTCCTCAAACTCATAGCAATCCTCCTACCTCTTCTTCCCAAGTGCTAGGATTAAAGGCATGCACCACCACATATGGTCAGAATTTATTTTTAAGTACAAAGATACAGTAATCTGAAAATAATCTATGTAAATGATTTATCCACAATATGCAACTACTAATTGGTTGAAAAATTCAAAATAGAATTTTAAATTATCTGAGAAACTTGATCCTTTATTTATGGGCCATCACTAAGTTATATATGATATTGGTAATATAAAATTTATTCTTACTATATTGATCTTTTAACTAGCGTCAGTATTCCTAATTTTGATCTCCTTTCCTCAGCTTGACTCACACTTATTAAGAAGGCAGCAGAATTGATAGAATTCCAAATCACAAAAATCCCTCTACTTAGCCATAAGCTTGTCATCTATTTTACACAGGAAAAAAACAGAGATGCCAGTAAAGATGAAGCTACAGGCCCAAAACCTAAAAGAGATCAAGAGGAAGATGGGCTTCGATGCAATAACTGTAAACCTAAAAGCATCCCCTGAGCAGATCAATAAGACCTGCCTGTGGATTGAGTTCCTGGATTACTTTGGTGTGTTTTATTGTTGGGAACATCTCAGAGGTGCGGTGGAATCTAGGAGCTGTACTCTAGGGACAATTCTCTCTCCTTGTTCATGGGAGTCATGTGCACTAAAGGGACTGTGAGCATGTCATGGTGAAAACTGACTAACTGTGCTAGAAAAAAAATACAAGGCTAGGGTCCTGTGAGCCTCTGGTCTCAAGGATTTAATCAACTAATATATATAATGTTTCTCTCTTACTCTTTCCTGAATGTATTTGGGACTCATTAATAATGGAATCTCAGCTAACAGTTCCATTACCACTGCCTCAAAGAAGCTTTCCAAAAACTTTTCATTTTCCCCAGAAGGCACATCATGGCCTTCTTGCACTCATTCTCTAGATAACATGTGAGCACTTTAAACAGTAAAGTCACCCAGAGCAACAACAACAACAACAAAATGACACCAATGTACTGAAGAGGACACAAGAGGTTTGAAGCATGAAAACTGAAGCACCATGTTAATAGAGTTGTTTTTAATTGTTCTTGTCATTTAAAAAAATGGTAACTACATACATTATTTACTTTCTTGTTCTGGCCGAGAAGCAATTTAAGGAAAGGGGGTTTGTTTTGGACTATGACTCAAGGTGCTCAGCCAGCTCTCTCCTTTTATACGGTTTAGGGCTCCAGGTACAGAATGGTTCCACCACATTTAAGGATGTGCTATGATCTCTGAAGTTGACAGGGGTTAACCAGCACCAGTATGCCCATTGTCAGTGTGGCACCCAAGCGTAGCACTTTTAAACCATAACCTTCCACCCCTTGACCCCATAGGTTCATGACCATCACATGTGCAAAATGAATTCAGCCCAACTTCAAAAGTCTCCAGAGTTTTTAACTGTTTAAAAGTGTAAGTGTTGGGCTGGAGAGATGGCTTAGCGGTTAAACGCTTGCCTGTGAAGCCTAAGGACCCTGGTTCGAGGCTTGATTCTCCAGGACCCACGTAAGCCAGATGCACAAGGGGGGCGCACGCATCTGGAGTTCGTTTGCAGTGGCTGGAGGCCCTGGCATGCCCACTCTCTCTCTAACTGCCTATTTCTGTATCTATCTCTCTCTCAGAAAAATAAATTTAAAAAAATAAAAAATATTTTAAAAAAAAAGTGTAAGTGTAGAGTCTCTGCTGAGACTCCAGCAAATGTTATGTGAATCGGGTAAACCTCCAGCAAAGATGTAACTATGGACTCCTATTTAAAAAAGAGATAACTCCTATTTTTTTTAATTACATATTTTCAACATACATTGGCACAAAGTAAGTATTACGAATGTAAATTGGAAGAAGGGGGCATAGCAAGGAATGATTAGACCAAAGCAAGACCAAAACCCAGCAGGGAAAACTAAATTTTGTAGTCCAATGTCTAGCATATGGGACTTGTGAGGTGCTCATCTGGGCTCCAAAGAACTTGGATAGCGCTGCCCCTCCAGCTCTGCGGTTTACGGCACTGACGACAAGAGGAGAAAAACTACCCTGAACTTGCAGCTTTCTCCAAAGAACTTGGATAGCGCTGCCCCTCCAGCTCTGCGGTTTACGGCACTGACGACAAGGGGAGAAAAATCTACTCCGAACTTGCAGCTTTCTCCAAAGTACTTGGATAGCGCTGCCCCTCCATCTCTGCAGTTTATGGCACTGACGACAAGAGGAGAAAAACTACCCTGAACTTGCAGCTTTCTCCAAAGAACTTGGATAGCGCTGCCCCTCCAGCTCTGCAGTTTATGGCACTGACTACAAGGGGAGAAAAATCTGCTCCGAACTTGCAGCTTTCTTTGGTGGACAATCCTATGGTTCTGGTATCTCCATTCAAACTCACACTTCACCTTCATCACTTCATGCAGTGGCCTCTCAGGACCGTTTTGTAGAGACTAGGACCCTGTCACATGTTGTCTGGCCTCGGGATCTCTCTGGAATCATGACGCAAGACTCCATGACCCCCTCAATCTTACAACTTTCACGCCTCTAGAACCATGATCACATGGATGACACTGCCAAGTTCTGCTGCCAACTTGGAATGAAACCTGCTCTCCCTATACTACAAGTCTGAAACTCTTGTAACACCTTCCAAGCTAAGCTTCGTGAAACATTTCTCTGGGTGCTTGCGTCCAAATAATGAACCTTCGCAGTTTAGGCTTGCATTCTTCAACCAACAGGGATCTTCACAAGATGGAGTCTCCAATGGGTGGAGTCTTAGCCTCAGAACATCTTTCCTATTGTCCCAGTGAGGTGTAGAAGGTTTCTCTTCAATGGCACCGATCTCTGATAATTTCAGACGCTTTATCAGCCCAGCCTGTATGCCACTCTGCCCTGAGACATCCCCTATGAAACAGTTTAGTCCATTTTGCTTGGGTTTAGCATCACTCAAGTTCTCAGGACATGGGAAGCCTACAGCCAGAATTGTTTTTTGTCACCATATCACATGAATGGCTCCTAACCCAGCTTCTGATGAAGTCCTTAATCCCCTTAGACATCTCATGAGCCAGGCCTCCACTGTCTGCATTTCTTTCAGCATTCTTGTCATCCAAGATCCTACCAGAATGGTCCATTAAACTCTGCAACAGCATTCAAGGGCTTTTCTAGCTCAAAGTTCCAAACTCTCCCACATTCTTCCCAAAAACCAGTTCCAAGGGCTTATGAAGCCCAGAGTCACGTTTCTCACGGTCATGGCCCTGCTTCACAGCACTGGTTTCGGCATTAGTCACTTTGTTGCTGTCTCTTGTTGCAGTGCTCAATAGCTTTCTCTCTGTTGAGCTGTTTCTGGCATTTTCCTCCTCCAGCCCCTTCTCATCCTTTGCAATTTTATTTATTTTTTTTATTTTTATTTATTTAGTTTTTTGGTTTTTCGAGGTAGGGTCTTACTCTAGCCCAGGCTAACGTGGAATTCACTATGAAGTCTCAGGCTGGCCTCACAGCAATCTTCTGACCACTGCCTCCCATGTGCTGGAATTAAAGGCTTGTACCACCACCATGCCTGGCACCCTTTGCTATCTTATATACTGATTTGATGAGAGAAATTGCTTTGTCCCTGTCCCACACACAACATATTAGCTTCGAATTTTAGTATTGCAATAAAAGTGCTTCACACTGCGTTTTCTCCAAAAGTTTATTACTCGGGGTAAAGAATGAAAACTATTTATAATATTATTTCTTTATTTTTGCCCTGAGGATTAAACCTAGGGGTCACACAGCTTATTTCAATTCACAGTTAAAATTATAGCCCATCATGGCATAGAAAACATGGCAGCAGAAACTTGAGGCAGTTGGTCATATTCAGTCCACAGTGGAAAAGCAGAGAATGCTGACCTTTAACCAGCTTTCTCCTTTGCATTCAATCCAGGAAGAGGGTTGATCTTCCCACCTCAATTAACCTAATCCAGATAAAGCCTTAGAGGCATGCACAGAGGCTAACCTAACCCAGATAATCCCTAGGTCCTGTCATGCTGACAACTAGAGATTATTCATCATAGTATGTAAGCCCATGTATATGCCAATTCTCTTGATTTAATTATTGCACAATGTGCACACATTTCAAACATCAGGTTGTGAACCATAAATATATACAGTTTTTGTGTGCTGGCAAGCTTCAGAAAAAATGGAAAACTTATGCATGAAAACTAGAAACATTTAGAAAAGAAGCCACGACATAATGTTTTCATGTCTTTCCAGAAAGATTTTGTGCATCTGGCTCAAATCTTTGAAAAATTATTCAGTGATAGTATAACCACTTGGAAGACCTGTTGGCAGTTTTTAGTATTATACAACTGTCAGTGGCCAACAGCTCTACTCCTAGAATATCTTCAAGAGAAATAAACGCATGCCTACATAAAAGACTTTGCAGGGCTGGAGAGATGGCTTGGTGGTTAAGGCGCATGCCTGTGAAGGCCAAAGACACCAGTTCAATTCTCCAGGTCCCATGTAAGCCACATGCATATGGTGGCACATGCATCTGGCCCTGGTGCACCCATTCTCACTCTCCCCCCTCTTCTCTGTGTCAAATAAATAAATAAATAAATTTTTTAAAAAGGCTTTGCATATGAATATTCAAGGAGATCTGGAGAGATGGCTCAGTGGTTAAGGTGCTTGCTTGCAATGCCTGATGGCCTGGATTCAATTCCCCAGTACACACATCATACTAGGTGCACCAAGTGGAGCATGCATCTGGAGTTCACTAGCAGTAGCACAAGGCCCTAGCATACCCATTCTTTCTGTCTCTCTCCCTCTTTATCTTTCTCTGTATGTTTACAAATAAATAAATGTTTTTTAGAAAGAATGTATTAACATATAAAACTAAAAATAAAAAAAGAACAAATGAAGAAATTTTAATATACCATACAATGGAATAGTATATAACAATAAAAATGAATGGCATTGGCAGACGAACTTCAAAAATATCATGTTAAAAGAAAGAAGCAGGGCTGGAGGGATGGTTTAGCAGTTAAGGTGCTTGCCTGCAAAGCCAAAGGATCCATGTTCGATTCCCCAGGACCCACATAAGCCAGCTGCACAAGGTAGCACCTGCGTCTGGAGTTGGTTTGCAGTGGCTGGAGGCCCTGCCTTTCTGTCTCTTTCTTTCAAATAAATAAAAATAAAAAAATAAAGTTTTTTTTTAAGCCAGACCTCAAAAAGTGTATTCTATGATTATGTCTATGAAAAGGACAAAAAACAGGCAAAATTAATCTATGAAGACAGAAGTGCTTACTTCAGATGACTGACATTGACTGGGAAAGGCATGAGAGAACTCTTTTGGCTTGTAGAAACATTCTATCTTGTTCTGGATAGCTGTTATACAGATTTATACATGTGTAAAAATTCACTTAGGGACTGGAGAGATGGCTCAGCAGTTATGGTGCTTGCTTGCAATGCCTAACAACTCAGGTTCCATTCCCCAGTACACATGCAAAGCCAGATACACAGTAGTGCATGCATCTGGAGTTTGTAGCAGCTGTAGGCCCGGTGCACTTCCAGCTCTCTCTCTCTCTCTCTCTCTCTCTCTCTCTCTCTGCTTACAAAATAAATAAATAAAAATATATTTAAAATTTGTTTTTAAAAATTCATTTAGCTGTTGAATTTGGTTTCCATTGCTACCATAACAAGTGGCAACACACTTAATTGCCCAAAACAATTTAAATGTAATCACCAATTAAAATTCAGCAAGTCTCCTGGACCAAAAGCAGGTTGTAGCAGGTTGAATGCATTTCTAAGGTCTTTAGGGAGAAGACATTTTCTTGCTTCTAGAGGTTTTCACATTCCTTGGCTCACTGCACCCTTTCTCCGTCTTCAAAGCCAGTAACAGGGGTCCTCACATCTCCTTCGGCCTCCTTTCCTGCCTTCAAGAACATTTGCCATTATACTGGGTCCATGTACATAATACTGAATAATACCCCTTGCCAAGTTCCCTCATGAAAGCACATCTGAAACGTTGCCTTTCTCATGGAAGGTATCAGCAACTGAAATGAGGACAACTTGGGGTTTATTATCTTGCCTACCATGGCACTTAAGATGGATCAATTTTGCTCACTTGTATAAATTGTACATCAACAAAATGAGCCATAAATAAAGCTTTTCAAGAATATTTATATGTGTGTGTGTATATATATATGTGTGTGTGTGTGTGTGTGTATGGAAATATATGGATGTATCAGGCAGAAAACTTGGAGATACATATATGCACATACATATATCTATTTATATATCCATATAGGTATTAAGCAGAAGTCTTGGAACAAGACTTGAGAATGACAGGCCTTATAAAGCAAGTCATCAAAATTCACTACAGAAGCCAAACAGAACCCACACTACAAAAATTCAAACCGCAAATTCCTATCTCACTCATTAGTCTAACAAAAATAACCTTTCCAATGTAAAAGCGAATCATAAGTGCAAACCTGGGTTTTGATTTGACTGAAGGGCATACGGAAATCTGCATAAAGCAACATACAATATGTAAAATGTTATGAGGGCCGAGAACCAGTTCCTCTGTGTTTGTCTCACATCCTCCCTGATCTCACCCGAGGGACTCTACTTTCGCCCATAATGCGGGTCGTTTAATTTGTAGTTCACTTTGACTTTTAACTGGGTAAACAAGCCATGAGATAAATAATTTTTCAGATCTTAAAGGTTTTTATCCTGAGCCTCTTACAGCAAGTCACAGTTGAATTGAGAAGCTGGTTAAATTTAAATGATTTTTAAATGCAAACATATTGGAAGATAGTTTAAAAATGGAACCATATCAGCTTCTTTCTTTAAAAGGAGCTTAAACTACTGCCTTGTTCACAGTAGAATACATTCGTGGCAGATACTTGCTATGTAAAGTGTAAAAGTATTTGCCTAATAAGAAAATAAATACTCCGCCATATGGTGTCAGTTACATTTGCACTATTTTGCCAACATATATTATCATACGTCCTGGAAAATAACTGTGCTGAGCTTTTAAAATAACATAAAATGAAAAGCTATCCCCCTGGCCCTGTTCCAGGCTAATCCTGCCTACCTGTGTGTGCGCCGGCTTTGCTGATAAAGACGTGAGCCATCTTGGTTCTAGCTTGCAGCCGGGCCTGGACACTGTGCCAAGGGTCTTTCCTAAGGGAAGCAGTATTGCTTCTTCTGCTGACTAACAAGCAATGCTAACTCGGAAAACCGGAGGTTTCTAGGTGACCAGATTATACCATGGATGGCATTTTCCAGGCAATTTCTAACCAGGTTTGAGCAGGGAAAATGCCTTTTGTTCTCAGAACTCTGGTGAAAAGGAGAAAAGAACATTTTATGATCGTGGTCTTTAATCCCTGAAAGTAAAACACCAGGCACTAATACTGGCAGGAGATCTCTCACAGAGGGGATGTCACTGTCTTGGTCCCTGTGGGCTGCTGTAGTAAAATGTCATGTATCGAGTGACTTGTAAACAGCAAAAACCTGCTCTGCATAGTTCTGGAGGCTGGGAAGTCCAAGATCAAAGCAATGCAGCATATGGTGAGGACTCACATTTGGGCCCAAAGATGGTGTTTGTTTCCCCGATGTCCTGGCAGGACAGAAGAGACAAACGTTCTCTCTGTGGTCTCTTTTCCAAGGCCATAATCCCCTTCCCTCATGATTTAATTACCTCTCAAAGGTCTGAATGCCCCTTCCCAACTCACATTAACTTTTATAGCCATTGTATCATAACAGTAGCAAGAGATAGACAGACCACGAGGGCCGCTCGTGAATGAATGAACACTCTTCCTATAAAAGGATGTGTGGCCTTTCTTTGTCTCCCCATCACCACCTACTTTTGGCCCTTCCACTTTCCACCTTGGGGTAATGTAACAAGATGTCTAATTCCAGGTGCCAGACACCCTGAACTCCAGCCTCCAGAACTGTAAAAAATAAATATCTATTCAGTATGAATTGTCCAGTCCCTGGGAATTTGGTGATAGTGGTATAAGTCACCCAACTCACCCCCAGATCCTACAGGATTGTGACACATGAATTCGGAGGGACACAAACCTTTGGACCATATCAGCCACCCTCGCAAATTCTCTCTGATAGCAAAAGAGATAGAGTTTGAACTGAGGCACTCTGGCTCCTGTGGGGCTTGAGCACTATGAGACCCTGCGTGCAAAGGCACAGAATCATGGTCCAGCATGCATCCACCTTCACACTTACTGACACAAGTATTCGGTGTGAAATAGAGAAAAATTAAGTACAGGTTCAAGAGCCAAAACTTAAGGGTACAGTGAGGTCAGCATTCAAAGAAATGGGAGACAGAAAAATACTTTCTATTTTACCCTCAACCCTCAGGAACCACCTCCCTTGCCTCGTTGTCTTTAAAAGAAGAGCAAATGACCAGCATGCAAAATGATCTTGCGTATGATGGGAGATCCCAGATAATAATATCCATATACACATCTGACCTTGGAAGAAAGTCAGTTCAGTACAAGGGAAAGAAATGAACCTGCAGGAAGCCCATCCTTGCTCCCTCTCAGGGGTGACTAGTGAGGTGGCTCCCTCCGCTGAGCCAGGCTAGGCGTCTATAAACTGCAGATGTTGGATGACAAAGTCCCTCTCATCACTCATGAAGCTTGTGATTATAACTGACAGTTGCAAGCTTGTGCAATTCCTTAATCTTTTTTATTGCCTCAAATAAACCGCACCATAATAGTTACTATTCCATTGTTGACTTTTAAGAGCCTTACCCTTGTGAACAAAAATGGATGAAATTGGGAACCACTCCAAATGGTTTCTCACCCTAACCATCCCAAATGAACTCATGATTTTTCCAAGAATGTCCTACCTTGCACTTGCCTATTATTCTTTGTCCCCTAATTGAATTAGCCTCGTATTCTCTCACATTATTAATTCCATCTGGCATATGTGTCCAGTTTTATCCATGTCTTCCCAAGTTGTTTCTTTTAAAATTTCATTTTCACATCATTTAATGTCTCTCGATGCAGACAGCACCATCTGTCATTGGCAAGCGCAAAGAAGTGGGTCCCACACCTGGCCCTGCACTACACTGCACAGAAACAGTGAGTTTTCCTCAGGTTTTGTAACCAGTTGTCACGAAACTTATAACTCTCACCATTTGTTTCCTTCCATCCACAAAGCACTCGTTGACAAGTGTGAGGACAGCTCAGGTACCCAGGACCTTAGTAAATGCTGGGTGAGTGTGGTGGCCTGTGTATAATCCCAGAGCTCAGAAGGCAGAAACCATGGTATCCCAGGTCAAGTTCACTGGCTAGACCAGCCTAATTAGCGAGCTCTGCGTCCAGGTGAGAGAACTGGAGTAGAGTAAATGAGGAAAATACCCGGTGTCGACCCCTAGCTTCTACATGCATGCATGCACATGAGCACTCATGCACAAACAGCATACACACATGCACGCACACCATACATATACACACATGCAAAAAAAAAAGGGGCATTTTTTTTTACTGCTATAGTGAAGAGAATGTATCTCCGAGGAAGAGGAAGGGATTGGAGGGGATTGTTGGGTACCAATAGTGTCCTACTGTTTGACCAGGGTAGTGGTGTTGGACTTGCTCACTTTGATGACTCAATGAGTTGCACATTGGTGACACTTACACCTTCTGGTGAATAAGTCATAATTTTATTTAAGTTTATTAATCTAAAAAAATGTTGAAACTGTTCCCTGACTTTATTTAATATCTCCACTAATATAGGCCCTTCAGAGTTAAGAGGAAAGCCAGCAGGGCTAGAGTACCTGGAGTCTGATTGGGCTCCTCTCTTTTACAGCTCCATGGATTTCCTTCTGAAAATGGTAATGTGATAGCGCTGAGTTCAGAGGGTTGTCCTGGGGATTCGAAGCTTTATTATCTATAAAATCCTTAAGTAATGCCAGGCCCGTTGAGGGTAGTATTTAAATATCAGTCCTCATATATACAAACGATGACTGGAACCATTACAGGGTTTTAAGAGTGCAATCTTAAATATAAGGTCCATATGGAGATGGTCCAGGCTACATGGATGGCTCTAGGATCCAGAAACCAACTAAAGAGCAGTGTCATTCATCTGGTTGTTAAAGCTGCAGATCTAAGAGACACTGTTGATGACTTGCTTTTCCTCCCGTACCCACGTGGCTTTTGCTGGGCATTATTCATCATGTATCCGAATCTGCCTTCTCCTCTTCCTTGAACTCCTCCCTACCTGATCTACCTGCCTCTGTGCTGGTCCCTGACAATTCCTAACTATACAACTACACAATAAATGATCTTATTCCCCTAAACACCTTTGAATGACTTTCCATAATACTTTGAGGGAGGTCCGTAAATGCCTTGCTGTGGCCTAGAACGTCATATGTGAGATACAACCTCTGCTCACTCTCAGTTCCCTACCACACCCCATTTTACAGATAAAGAAACTGTGGCACAAAGAGAGTAAAACTCAACACCAGGTCAAACAGCTAGTGAGCGCCAGAGCAGGACTTGAACTCTAACCACAGAACCACCATGCCTAACTGTCTCGAACAATACCAAGGATTTCCTGCCTTACAATCTTCACATGCTTTTCTCTCAGTCTCTTCCTCTGGTTAGCATAGAGTTCAACTTAAATGTCTTTATTTTATTTTATTTTTATTTTATTTTTAAGATGGAATAGTTTATTTAAAATCCAACAAAGAAATGGACAGCTTGAGTCTGTGACAAAGCATCCACATTATTTATTTATTTATTTATTTATTTATTTATTTATTTATTTATTTATTTGAGAGAGAGAGAAAGGCAGTTAGAGAGAAAGAGAATGGGCATACCAGGGCCTCCAACCACTGCAAATGAACTCCAGATACATGTGCCCCTTTGTGCTTCTGGCTTACATGGGTCCTGGGGAATCAAACCCAAGTCCTTAGGCTTCACAGGCAAATGCTTTAACCGCTAAGCCATCTCCCCAGACCTTAAATGTTTTTTAACTCAATTTAAATGCCACTGTGGGGCTGGAGGGATGGCTTAGCGGTTAAGGCATTTGCCTGCAAAGTCAAAAGACTGACATTCTACTCCCCGGGACCCACATTAGCCAGATGTACAAGGGGGCACACACATCTGGAATTTGTTTGCAGTGTCTGGAGGCCCTGGGGTGCCCATTCTTTCTCTCTCTCTCCTTCTCTGTCAAATAAATAAACAAATAAAAATAAAATATTTAAATGTACTGTGTCAGAAAATTTGCTCCAATTGCCCTATTCAAAATAGCAAATGCTGGGCTGGAGAGATGGCTTAGCAGTTAAGGCACCTGCCTGCTAAGCCTAAGAATGCCAGTTCCAATCTCCAGGTCCCAAGTTTAGCCAGATGCAAAGTGATGCAAGGGCACAATATTGCACCTGACCACAAAGGGGCGTATGCATCTGGAGTTCGTTCACAGCAGCTAAGAGGCTGCTGGCGCGCCCATCTCTATCTGTCTCCCTTTCCCTCTCCCTCTCTCTCTCTCTGTCTCCAAAAAAAAAAAAAAAAAAGTAACTGCCCACCACTTTAAATCACAAAGTGAACTTGGTATGTTCATTTGGGGGGTTTTTTTGCCTTCACCAGGAGTGTCTGAACCTCCTGAGCACAGGTGCTGTAGCCGTCTTGTTCTCCACTGTCTCTCTGCTTCCTGGACATAGCAGCACAGATGTGAGGTTTCCACCCTGGACGATTCTATGATCATCCTGTCAGAGGAAGAATTTGCTCAGCACTTTGCCCACTGATGTCTGTAGACCTTTAGGTATTAACATAAAAGGCTCTACTAAGTTTTGAGTGAATTGTTCTCCCTCTTATTTTATATCAATCTTTTTTTAAATATCTAATTATTATTATTTATTTATTTATTTGAGAGAGAGAGAGATACAGAAATAGGCAGGTAGAGAGAGAGAGAATGGGTGCTCTAGGGCCTCCAGCCACTGCAAACGAACTCCAGATGCATACATCCCCTTGTACATCTGGCTTACGTGGGTCCTGGAGAATCGAGCCTCAAACTGGGGTCCTTAGGCTTCACCGGCAAACTTTTAACCACTAAGCCATCCCTCTAGCCCCCAAAACGGCCTTGGTCACATGACTTCTTATAGCCCATAGAGAATTATCGAGCATGGTGTGAGTATAGTTTGGTAACTGCTTGGACATTGGGGGCCTGATGTTCTGGAATGTTCTCCCATGAAAAATAGAAAGAAGGATGGTGTTCCAAGGAAGTAAGGTCAAATCTTTTATGGGTTGGGCATCAGCATTCCACAGGGAAGCTTGAAGTGGACTGTTGAATCACGGGACACCAACATGATGAGCCCTGAAGCCCCAGATGAGCCTATGCTGAATGGAGCTACAGTCAGACCACCAGGAGGGGTTGGGTCTGGAACTCTGCTGCCAGCAATTCACTATCCAGAGGGCTGGCGAGTCTGTGTGGTTTCTGCCTTCTCCTCTGCTTTTGACACTGGTGGTCTCTGCCTTCTCACCCCAGTCACCCAGCCTTCTAATGTTTTACCTCTTCAAAAGCCTGAAGAGATCATGTACTCTGTTGCTTTCGTAATGGACAATACAGCAATATGAGGAGAAAATAATTCAATTTATACCTTCAAGGAGGTATTGTGGTATAGAAGGAACTTCAAATTTTCTACTGAAGCAAAGAAAGAGATTTGAAGCCACAGCAAATAAAGTTTGTTCTTTGTTTTTTCTTCTTCATTTTTGAGATATCATTCAGTCTTTTTAAAAAAAAAATAAAAATAAAATCTTATCACATGTGGATGAACCTTAGCAACGATATGGAAGGGAAAGTAAGCCAATCACAAAAGAATAAACAACACATGGGTTCATTTACATGACTTATCTAAAGTGGTCGAATCCATAGATATAGAAAGTAGAATGCTGGCTATCAGCAGCTGCAGTGATGAGGCAAAGGGGAGCTGTTTAATAGCTATAGTTTTAGCTCTACAGCATGAAAACATATGGAGATACTTCACAGAATGCAAATATCCTCGCTACAGCCAAACTGTACAGTGAAAAATAATCAAGATAGTAAATTTTATGTGTTTCTACCACAGTTTTTAAAAGATCACATCTCAGTTACTTATTGCTGCAAAGCAAATCACCCCTGAACCCACGTGGCTTGAAACAGGAATGACACATTTCTCTCAATGCTGTGAAATAACTGGATGGTTCTTTGAGCTTTGGTCTGGACCCATTCATGTTCTATACTCCGCTGAGGCTGCCTGAGGGAGGAGATGACCTCACGCAGTGACAGTGGCCCCTCACCCTCTAGCTGTAGATCTGGACGTACGCAGTGGTTTCAGACCTCTTATTACAGGAGTGTAAAGATGAAGCTGCAAGGCCTCTCAAGGTCCGGATATCAGAGTTCACATTTCATTACCAAAGCATGTGTCAGAGCCATCCCGGAACCAATGAGAAAGAAAACAAATGGATGTCTTGACAGGAAGTGCTGCTTTCTTGACGCACAGTTTTCCGCCATCAAGACATATACTCAGAGTCTACTTGCTCACTGCATGGAATCACAAAAGAATAAAGTGGGGCTTCCTCAGAGAATTTTGCATGATTCCAAGTCTCAGTAGAGACAGTGGCAAATGCTTGGGTGATTAAGGGGACAAAAGGATGTGATCATTCTGGGGTTGAGGTTGAGATGGGTAATGAACGTTCCAGGGACTTGCACTGAGTTCTAAGATACCAAATATAAATCTACAAAGGCTGAAGTACCTAAAATGTGCATGCTTATTTCTTGATTAACAAAAACCCTCTCGATTTTCTAATAATATTGGGTTTTCAATTTAATCTCTCTTTGAAAAATGCTTTTTCTAGAAATGTAATTGGGTCTCTCCTACTTTAGTCAGTAAAGTCTTCATTACCTAAAAAAACAAAAACAAAAAACAAAAAGCTCAGGCATTGAATGGCAATGCTATGTTTACTTTTGCATGTAAACCTTCTTTGTGAAGGCCTAGTGACCACAGGCAGCTGTCTGCCCCAAAGCTAAGTTCAAAAGCACAATGGTACCTGGCTGAGTTTTGCAAGGTTACGTTTGTTCTGCTTTGTGAACACATAAATACTTATGTTCACAGAGCTCAATGCTCCCAGCCATTCTTCCTCCTCTTGGACCAATCCTGTGGGATAAATGCCCTGCTCCCAGCTCAGTACAAACAACGTGCAATTACTGTTATTGATTTCTTAAACATATAGGATAAATAAGACATATTGATGATAATTCCTAGTTAGTCATTTGGATTCAAACCTCTTCAGAAACTGAGTACATGACTTTAGTTAAATGAATTCAACCTTACAGATCATTGGGCTATGACTATGAGGCGGCTTAGCTGGTTGTTGCTCAAAGTAGACCTTTTTGAGAGAGGGTTTTTCTGTTTGTTACTCCAAGTGAACCTTTGGCTGAGTTCCAGCCATAGTCTTTAGTATTAAAACATGGATTTTCAGGCCAGAAATTCCTCCTATCTTACAACGCATCCTTTTCAGTACAACTTTGCTAACTCTCCCATCCAGAGTTGGAGTCAATTTTTCAATCTCCATGAACTTGAGCCAGCTTTGTAACTTGCTTTTTAATCTATAGAATGTGCTAGGAGGAGTGATGTCATGCAAATCCCAGCCCTCGGGAGGCCTTACAGCTTCTACATTTGTCTTTTTTTTTTTTTTTTTCAAAAAAAAAAATGGTGCAGAAATTGCCATATAGAGGAAGCTGGTTTTATCTAATGCAGGATGAGAGAGACATTGAGGAGAGAAAAGGTACTCATTCCAGCCAAGAAGTACCACCACCCCCATGGGAGCAAGGGCCTTGTGGGCTTTGAGCCCAGTTATTTCCAGGTAAATGCATCTGCATGGATGTGCTCAAGAAAAGCCAGGGGAGAACCTGCAAAATCAACCCTTAGAAACATAAGAAACAATAAAGCATTGTTCTAAAAAGCCAATAGAATTTGAGCTGTTCTATTGAGCAACAATAATAGCTAATTGATACAGGCATAGTTCAGGTTTCAGTCAACCTTTTTTTTCCCTTTTTAATTTTTTGTGTATGTGTATGTATAGCATATGCATGTGTGTGTTCATATGTGTGCAAGCCCATGTGTATGTGCAGCGATGCATGTAGAGGCCATAGGTCAATGATGGGTGTGTTCTGCAATTGCTCTCCACCTTATTTATTTAGACAGGATCTCCAGTAGATCAAGAGTTCGCCAATTCAGGGCTGGAGAGATGGCTCAGCAGTTAAGGTGCTTGCCTGCAAAGCCTAAGGACGCTGGTTCGATTCTCCAGGTCCCACATAAGTCAGATGCACAAGGGGCACATGCACCTGGAGTTCATTTGCAGTGGCTAGAAGCCCAACATGCCCATTCTCCCCCCCCCCTCGTTCCCTCTCTCTGTGTCAAATAAATAAATAAATAAAAGTAAATTCTAAAAAAAAAAAAAAAAAAAGACTTCACCAATTCAGCTAAATAAGCTAACCAGAATATACCAACGACCCTTCTGTCTCCACCTCCCCACCACTGTAATTACAGGCTTGTGCCACCATACCTAGCTTTTATATGGGTGCTGGGAATCAAAACTCAGGTCCTCATGCTTTGACAGCAAGCACTTTACCCACTGAGCCATCACTCCAGCACCCCTGAATGTTGGTAAAGGATTCTGAGGTCTATAACAAAAATGAAAACAATAATGTAAGCCATGTAGGCAGAGCTGGGATTTGAATCTAGTTCACAAATGAGTTTACAGCCTAAGACATAACCTGTTATTGTCTCTTACATTTAGTTCTCACAAAGCATTTTGAAGTCTGAAGAAACCACATGTGTGGTTTTAAAATCAAAGACAAAAGTTAAAGTCCCCCTGCAGAGCCAATTTAAGTCATGTGTTTGATCTAGAAAAGGTGGAATTGTCCCCTGTTTCAGATTGTTTGCTGTGTAAGTACCAGTCTTGAGATTTATGCTATTTCTCTCCTGGGTTAACACTGACTGTGAAAACAGAGTGAGTAAAAGTTTATACAACTATTTTCCCCAACTCAGCAAGCAAACAAAAGAACCAGTACCTGAGTATGACACTGTATTTATTATGAAACTAGAAAATGCTCAAATCCCCCATCCCAGATTAAGAGAGATTCCTCCTGGTTTGCAAAGCTTGCATAAGCAGTACAGAGCATAACCATGGTGGAGAAGGGGATGACCCAAGAGAGAAGACGACGCTGGGCAAGTAAGGCTGAGTACTGGCTGCTGCAAAAACAAGCAAGTCCAGAGTACAAGCATAACAAATTAGCGGTTGTCACTCTTTCAAAGAAACTTATTTAGAAGTTTCATTAAAGTGTGCCTTCCAACACAGTCCCAATAAAATGTGCTCAATAAAGATAACTTATACTATTTCCAGTCTAACACCCTTTATAATTTTAAATTTTCATTTTTAAGGTATTTGGTTTGATCCTGGGAGGTAAAACAAGATGCATTTGATTGTCCTCACTTTTAGGAGAAATAAAAGTAGAAATCCAGATAACAAATTGGCCAACATCTGCTGGCTGAGTCACCCCAATTTTAACCAGAAAGGTAAAAGCTTCTAGCTCAAGCAGCAAAATAAGTATTAAAGATGTTTATTTATAGCTTGAGTTTCTTCCTGTTTTTCTCACTTACCTATTCAGTAGGTCTGGGGCAAATCCCTGAATTTTCACTTTTACCAAAGATTACTGGTAGTTCTAATGCAAAGGGTCCTTGAACTACTTTTCAGAAAGTGAGAAAATGATTTAAACACACAGTGTTTGGAACCCCTACTGACAGTTTGACTTTGGATGAGTTTATCTCTCCGAGCTTCAGAGAGTGGGAGCCATAATGGTCCCTTACCAATTTGCCCTGGCTGCCGTGACAAAGCTCGGCGAGACAGCCACTGGAATGTACTGACTTAGAACTCTACAGGGTGCCAGTCTGATGTCAGCCCAGTGGATGCCTTCTGATGGCTGTGGAGGAAAAATCTGTTCCATGCCTCTCTCCTAGCTCAGGTGGTTTGCTAGCACCCTTTGGCATGCCTTGGCATGCCTTGGCATGTGAGTCTCTGTCCTGACCTTCACATGGTATAATTGACCACACCTACAAATAAGGGTATATTTAGAGTACTGTGAGTATGATTTTTAAGACTTCAGTATGTGATTTTTGGAGGAACATAATTCAACCCATAACAAGTATTCACCTTTCAAGGCTACACTCAGACCTTAAGGAATATTGAAGAAAACCTATTGAGCAGCATGTCTGGCATTTATAAGCCCTAGTAAGAGCTGAGGATGTCTCTCCATTGTAGAACACACCTGCCTAGCATACACAGAGCTCTTGCCTAGCATGAGGCCTTGGGTTAGCCATGAACTATTATTTTATTCCATCATCTCCCATGACATTCTTCCTAGTTAAGGGAGAAAGTGTGCATTTTCTTTCTCCCTTTACCAGGTTATGACTTATACATACAAAAGAATTGTCCCTCTCAAAGAATTTTATGGACTAGAAAAATCAGTGATCTGAAATGCTTTTTCTGTTTCACAAAACATAAGAAAATATAACAACTATGCAAACTCTACTTGCGCACTCAAGGTCTGAAAGCTTTTGGGAAACAGGACACCTGCCTCTTTGCTCTTTCTGCTTGATAAGACCACTTTTCTTTAATGCTGCATTTAATGATACTGCTTAGGCCCCGGGAACACTAAGTCTTTTCCAATCTTCTGCCTGTTGTATAAGGGATCCCCAATTCTTTCTGCGGTCTTATTTACTTATTTATAATTCAACTAATAGAATTGTTAAATCCCTCGGAAATGAAGGTAATTTAAAGAGTTTATTGTTTAACTTAATAATTAAGTTCTCCGAGTCCTCCTCACAAAGCAAATCACAGCAGTAAGAGCAGGCCTGGGTAGCAGCAGTTCTCAGAGCAGCCCATTATCCCTCAGCACATTATCTACATTGCATGCTGGCTGCTGAAAACTTAAACTCTGGGGGGAAAAAAAAGCAGTAAAGCACTTGCTTTGTCATTAGCCCTCTGGTGACTCTTTGAGAGCCTAGATACTCTCAAATGCATAATTTTTTGGCTGTCTGACCAATCAAATATCCCAGGTATGGTAATCAATTTTATGTGTGAGCTTCACTAATTGTAGAATTGCTTCTGGGCTGGGGGAGTCAACAGGGCTTCAAAAAATCAATAGAAACAGAACAAAACCCTGATGTTCTCACTGTTAGCTCCTGTTAACTACTTGGAAAGCACCTGATGTGTTTCAGGTTATAGCTATTACATTCTTGTAGCTTGGACCACACACCTAACCAGAAGCAAGCTTATGGGAAGAAAGGATTTATTTCAGGCTTACAGCTTCAAAGGGAGCCTTCAATGTGGCAAAGAAAAGCAAGAGAGTCAGCTTACAATGTCACACATCCAAAGCAGAGAGAACAGCAAGAGTGAACCATCTCTGAAGAACTAGCAGGGCAAACTAATCAACCCCAAGGTCTGCCCTCAGCAGCACACCTCTTCCAGCAAGGCTCCACCTCCCGAGGGCTCCCGCAGCCCCTAGTGACTAAGTAGAAAGCTTGATCACAAACACTGGAGGTTACGGGAGATGTTTTGCATTCAAACCACCACACAAGTTCCTTGCCTTCAATTTACAAAATGGTCTGTGGCCTTAAAATTCCCCACCATATTTTCATGTTGCATTTTACCTCATTGATCAACCCTTTTGTATATATGAAAAGGCACATATTTTACATTTGCCATATTTTAAATCTAATCATGCTTGACAGTGGTCTGAAGGCATGATAAATGAGCATGTATATTTAGATATGCACCTATGATTTCCTAGGTCAGCAATTATTTTTCCTCTCCTCTGTCTGAGAACATAACCTTTGTGCTTAAGATCTACCTTTCAAGCATTATTATTCTACAGCAGAAAGAGCAAGAAAAGCATTCCAGGGGTGAGATAAGAAGAAAAAGAAAGAAACTCCTGTTTTCTTCTAAAAAGCTTTTCTCTACATACATCTTGCCTGTGTGGAGACAGACAAGCACACGTTGCTAATCCCTGCTTTCTGAGTGTGGAAAAGGGAAAGACACTTGCAGAAGTGGTGAGTGAATGAGAGTTTCAGATGCCCACTCAAGCAAAAATTGTGAACAGGAGAGCAGCTCCTTAATATTGGTTGGCAGCCCTGAGCCATAGGCTTACAACATGGGCTTTCAAAACCAAAGGTTTACAGATCTAAGCCTCAAGAACCAGAGACTGATGGCTCCAGGCTCTGAAATCCAGAAGCCTATTGCTCTGGTCCTTACGCTCCAACAGGCCAGTCCCCAGAAGCTAGAGTTACAGCTCTGAGCCTTGGGCATCAGGACCCTTAACACTTAGCCACTCTGGGTGACTCAGTGGTTCTCTGTGGCTCTCGCAGTAGCTGGGGTTCACAGCTGTGCCGTATCAACTCCTCTGCCTCTTGCATTCCCAACACTTCCGCTTGCCCTGTTCTTCAATCTCCACAAGCTCTGCTCTCTGCAGCTCTCTGGAACACTTCAGTCACCATTTAGGTGCATCTTCTGGGGAGGTAAGCAATGAAAAAATTTCCAAGAGGCTTTACTGGGGCCAAATATTCCACGCAGGAGGGGGCATGCTAGTCCACATGTAGGAAGTCTCCCGGACTCACGTGAGGAGAACGAGGCCCGTGCTGCTTCTGTGGCTAGCTACATGCACACCCTGCAGCTGTTATGGGTCGGGGAGGTGCTCCAACCCAACCGGAGTGGGGACTGCAATGAGACACAGAGCAGCATGGGCAGGTAGATCTGGAGCAACTACAGGTGGGCTCTGTGAAGATCACCTGAAGCTGCCATAGGCCTAGTGAAACCAGCGTCCCCCACACACACACACATGCTGGATGCTTAGAGCACCGTGGACACAGCAGAATCTCCCAAGAAAACAAAGCCTTGGTTAGATTGGCGGCCATGACATGTGCAGTGACTTCCCAGCCCGCACGGTGTGTCCTGCAATCTGTGGTTGAATTTCAGTGTCTTCTGGACATTCACGGATGCCCTGGGGCTCCTCTGAGCAGCTGTGAGGTGTTGAAGACTGCCATAGTTGTGTTGATGACAGCTTGAAAAGGCTGTCAGTCAAACAGCTGCCGTTTCCCCTGTGAAAATGGGGTGTTGGAACGGCCGCCTGACCTTGAGAAGCCATAGCCACACTTTGCCGTCCTGTCAAGCTCGGGATCTGCAGTAGAGAGCAGTTCCCAGTGGGCCAGCGGGCCACACTTGCCCTGAGGGGCAGCTACTACTGTGGCTCTACACAGAGGAAGAGTCTGACAGCTGTCAATCAAGTGACCAAAGTCCTGTGCCTGACAGTTTCCATCATTTAAAGGGAAAAAAAGAACCTTAAGGGGTGCTTGCAACAAAGATTCAATGTACAGTTAACAGTTCCTTTTGGCAATATTTTTCTAATAATGCTCAGCCTCCAGCCAAATGACTGTGGTGGGTTAGGTCCCCCTGAGCTTTCTGATACTCTTTCTCTCTTTCATTCCCACTTGCATACTCACAAATTTGCTCTATGTCAATATGATAGTATTAGTACAAGATAAATTTGTGTCTGCAACACCTCAGTGCTAGAGAATGGCAGGCAGGCATTCCTCCCCCTCAGGACAAAAAGAATACCAATGGGAAAAGCAGCCCCTGAGGAATCATTTATACCTATTAGCTCTTCTCTTTCACACAAAAGTCAAAGTTGTCCAGACTTCTCAGTTCTTTTAGCCCTCCTTAACGCTTCCTTCGCCCTACGCTCCACGAAGACTGAACAAACACCAAAAGGCTCTACCACACTCAGGGAAAATCTACAAGTCTTCTCTCACTTTTCTACTGTGCCATAAATTAAAAAGATACACCTGAGCCGGGCATGGTGGTGCACGCCTTTAATCCCAGCACTCAGGAGGCAGAGGTAGGAGGATTGCCATGAGTTTGAGGCCACCCTGAGAATACATAGTGAATTCCAGGTCATCCTGAGATAGAGTGAAACCCTACCTTGGAAAAAAAAAAAAATACACCAAAATACAATTTCATATTAAAATCCTAGTCATAATTTTATAAATATATATTTCAATGTAAAATATTCCATTTATCATCTAAAAGCATATTTTTCATAATTATAATATGCAATGTATTTATTCATCATGCTATGTAATAGATTTATGATCTATAATGTATTTATAATATAAATATTTAATATAAAATTATAATATGTGTTGTTTTCATTTATTAAAATATAAAAAATATGTACATATGTATGTACATACACACAAGCATAGATATGCTATTTCTGAACAAAACAAAATGTCACTAGGATTATGTGTGTTCTCCTGGTGTGACCATCAGCTTTGCTCACGCAGAAGCACTTAAGGAGCTGTTCCGGGGAGAGTGCTGAATTGACCTATCCATCAGTGAGGGGGCGGCCTCCACTCCCCACATTGTGGAGCCACCACAGCTCAGTGCTCAAATTCAAAGCCACGCGGGTGCTCTTGTGAGAGTCCCCTAAACCACAATATTCCACAATAGAATAATTTGTTAGCCAAATTGTAACAGAATGCAAATCCCAGCAGTGTCGGGGTGGGGGGTAGTGAGGAAATACAGCTGGTAGGTATTGAGTTCAATTCCAGAAACATGGAACCCAAACTCCACCCAACTTGAGCTCTGTTCCCTAGGTCTTACAACATAACCCATCCTGGATAGATGCACAGACTGTTGCATAATGTAACAGACATTATGATAGAGTTTGGGGTTAGCAATATGGATATGCTTAGATGTTATTAATATATAGGGTGAACCCTGTATAATAAAGCAAAAGATATATCAAAATCAGTTTGGAGGGTGCACATCTATGACATGATGCCCTGATAGTATCTTAAACCACTCTTTTCCTTGGCCAATCAATTTCATATATCTTACCTAGATTAGTTGGGTAACTCTGAGAGAAAAATAATGTGCAGAATGGTACATGAAGATTTGTTAATGTGTTTGCCTATTAATTTTTTACAAATTGTGATCCATTCATTTTATAACTACATAAACTAGGCTTCCTGTTTAAAGAAAAATAACCATATCAAATATAATAACTATAATCTTTATGATTTGAAATGCACATGGATTACTAATTTCATTACCAAGAACTAACATTTACAAATTTCAGGTTAAAAATATAACTTTATCCAATATTTCTTAGGATCAATAGAGAAATTTGAGGTCATTGAGGGTTGTTATTTCCCTTTATTTGCACAACCTTTTAAGGAATGTAGAGGATCAGTATATTTGTTGACATGTCACTTAAGGTTCAGTGATAACTAGTCCCCAAAAGAGTATTCTCATCCCAAATCCTTGATCAAATAGCATTTTCCATTCATCTTGGTAATTTCGAGTCAATGGTGCAATGTTTCTGTGCTTGTCAAAAAAGACTTTTTCTCCTGGTCATATACAACTGTATCCTGAGTTTTAGGTGCTATAACTTTCAAGTCAGTTTTACATCCTGCCTTTGGGCTTTCTGGCTTACACTTCTCTGATGCTATAACTCTTGTTTACTGATTTTGTGCCTGACTCCTAGAATTTATGGTCTCACAAAAATTGCCAGCTAAGACTCAATCTGCCACCCACTTTCAGCTAACTTTCATTAAGCAGCCAAAAAACCATTCAAAAATATGACATCTTAAAAGAAATGTGATTTTCCCTTCCTCTTGAGTGCAGTTTTATAAACATGCTGCTGGGGAATGGCAAAGAACTAAGCGATACTGCCTACAAAGCTCCTTTACTAACCTAGCATGGTTTATTGGGGTTTACATGGATGAAAAGATTAAATGACTGCAACATTTGCTTGCCAGCTTGCTTAGTAGATGTAAATTATATTACTCTGAGTTTCCAGTGCTGAAAACTTATTAGTATTGAAATGAGTGTATTAGCTCTGTAGTGATCAGAGTCGATGTATAGCTTTAGTGTTTGCCATTTTCATAATGAAGTAAACTCTGAGTGAAAATATTCTGCTTAAATATTAGTCGGATCCGTGTTCAGACATTCATAAATATGTGTTAGCAATTACTGCCAACATTGTATCTTCTAAAAGATTTCTCCTGTTCCCTGAGTTCCCCCAGCTTTGGCCTCATCTTTTTCACGTGAATCGCATGTATTTTATTAGTTGAGTCCAGGATTTCTTACATAGAGAGTACAAGATAAACTATAAGCAAAAGTTGGTGTACTTGACATTTCAATGCACTCTTTCTAGTCTTGAAAATTGCCCAGATTATAAAGAGGACATTAAAGCAGTCACCTTTTTAGTAGCAGTGGAAGAATGTGGGAAGGTGTCCCCTAGCTAATATACAGTTGTTTCTTTCATGGACTGTTCTTGAATTTTCTGCTTATGAAAGGGATTTGGCATTAAAGATTTACTGCTTTATTTAATTTGTGTGATGGCAAAGCTTCAGAAGGGGAGTAAACTGGATTACCGAATTACATAAATTATAATAATTATCCCCATGTGGTAAAATATTCTCCCCTTTACCAACCTTACATTCATGTCTTCTCAAATTAGGAGTTTCTTTCAGCTTCAAACCCTCCTGAAGGGGAACGGTGTCTACAGAGGTGGACCCTTTCCCAATGATACGCTCAGCTTGACCCCTAGAGGGCGATCCTTACTAATTTTAATAGGACCTGAAACGATGGGAAACAGTTGGCGCTAACCAAACCTCAAACTGGAAATCGTCTCTTGTGAAGACCTGGAGGAAGGAAAAGTCTCTGCTACTTCCATGTCTCCTGTGACATGCCAGGTGCCTGGTTTTCATTTCTCACCCTATCTTCTCCCTTTTCATCCCTTCAGCCGTGGAATGTTTAATCACCTTAAATTGTCTTTGTGTCAAGGAACAAGTAATCCCGGAAAGTCCCTTCCAGCTATAAGTAGAACCCTACCATCTCCTTCATCTGATTTAAATGATGTTTGCCCCACATCAAAATAGCAACTCATTAGCTGCCCAGTATCTAACTCCCTCTTTCTGGGTCTTATTTGTTTTTTGTTTTGTTTTTAAGCAGAGTCTTTATTACATGGAATAGAAAGATGGTTTGCCAGTGAGAAATGTATCATCTAAATAAATTACAAAAATAGCCATATATTTTGAGTTTGTATGATAGATATACCTGTGCTTAGTAAATCAAAGCTTTGAAATCATTTTCCAGGGGCCTTAACAAAACAGAATTTAATTTCACAGTTTTAAAATGTTTATGGGGAGATTTATCTGATAATCCCCTCCCCCAATCTATAATTCTCCTAGATTTCCTGCATGAGGCAAGAACTCTCATTCACTGAGCTCTCACCGAGTGCCAGCACCACTTGGTACTTTACCTGAATGAATCATGTAATCCTCGTGATGACTCAAGGGCGTGTAACTATTCACTTTAAAAATGAGGAAACGAAGACTGTGAGATACTGAGAAACTTGCCCATCCCTCCCCTGTAGGTTGAACTAGAATCCACACCACTGTTCTCTCCACAGTCAATTTTGCCACCACTGCCACCCAAGCAATCTATTAAAAGTGCCTTAAAATGCCCCACAGCTATAAGTTTGTAAGTATTTATTGTCCCCTTTAAAAAGAACAATAGAATTTTTAGAGTCTCCAGAAAGAAAAGAACCTATGTATTTTTTTCAGTATTCTCCCTGTCAAAATTGACTTAGAAAGCTTAGAAAAATTCTAACCCCAATTTCAGACCATAGTGAAGGCTGTATTGAGTGTGTGTAAGCTGCAGGTCAGGAACAAGATCACCAGAATTGAATTCTCAGCTCCTCACTTATCAGTTGAAATTATTTGACCTCTCTGAGCCTCCGTTTCAGTTTAAAAACTATAACGCATACTTCATAGCTCAGATTTATGTGTGTGGAGTGCTTAGAATGTCTCATAAGCATTCAATAGATATAAATTCTTCCTGTTTTTAGTTCAAAAGAGAGGGGGGATTTAATAATGGGAAGTAAAAGAATGGTATATCAACTTGGGGGGGTGTACACATCAATTAAGATTACCAATGAAGACTTTCTAAACATCTCATGTAAATATTCATTTGAATGTTGGTTTCTGTTGGATTTTTCTGGGTGGTATGACTTTCATGGGTTCAAATAAAGATAAGTGGGTTAAAGACAAGGAAGAAATCTCCCAAGTTTATTAGCTCAAATATAGATTTCATTGAAAAGCTGGATCCTACCCCTACCCACTTACAGAGAAGCTGAAATGCCTATTTCTTTACAAAAGAAAAATATTTTAAGCAGCAAAACTGTCCTTGCAAGAAGAACAAAAACAATCATACACATGGTACTTGCTTGCTATTTGGCATCTCGTGCCCTACAGTAGTATTTCATTGCAACATCCCTAGTTTGTCCCCTACTTTATGCCACACTTTACTTTCAGCAGCTTGGTCTGGTTCAGGGTAAGGTCTGTCCACAGCTTCAGTCCCAGGGGAACCTCTTAGGAGACAGCACACCTGACATAGCAAGTCCATCACACACTGCTGGGCACACTCCTCAGCTTCCGCTTGGCTTTAGTTTCCTTTGTATTGAGAGCATCTCTCAGTAAAACGAGGTGGCAAAGGAGAGGGACCCTACTGCTGGAGCCCTGGTGGAGATGAGAAGTTGGTGGGTCCGTTGCCAGCATTACGAGCCTTTGGTTAGTCTCATCCAGTTATATGTTTGCATGATTATTATTCATCTTCTGAGGGTCTTCCATGCGCAGCTGTAAGCATCTCCTGTACAGTGAAATACTTTTGTTATAAGCGCAAGTGGGTAGCTTTCTACATGTACAGATTTCATCGAGGATGTCAGATTTATGTAATCACACAACTGTACACCTGTGACTTGGTGCATGAGTGGCAGCCTTTAATCCTCCTAAAGACACTCGTGTATTTTTATCTTTCCAGTCATGGCAGGTTCCTCAGCCTTGTCACTGTAGTCACATTGGGCCCGATCATTCCTTGTGGAGAGTTATTTTGGGCACTGGGGAAAGGGGGCGTGTTCTGAAGCATGCCTGGCCTCTGTCACTAGATACTAGTAGCAAACTCACCATTTATGAAGGACCAGGAATGTCTCCAAAAGGTGCTACATGTCCCTCAGCAAGGCAAAATGGTCCCCTACTAAGAACAATTCATTAACTGGCATTGTCCTATAACTTGGAAATTACATTCAATGTTTGATTCTCAGTTTGAATACTATAAATATTTTTTTCTTTTTCTTTTCTTTTGTGCGTGCACGTGTGTGTGTGTGTGTGTGTGTGTGTGTGTGTGTGTGTGTGTGTGTTGGCAAGTGTATAAGATGAGAGGACAGCCATGGCGATTCTTCCTCCCCTGGTGCGTGCACGTGTGTGAGTGTGGGGGGAGAGGCAAGTGTATGAGATGAGAGGACAGCCATGGCGATTCTTCCTCCCCTGGTGCGTGCACGTGTGTGAGTGTGTGGGGGGAGAGGCAAGTGTATGAGATGAGAGGACAGCCATGGCGATTCTTCCTCCCCTGGTGCGTGCGCGTGTGTGAGTGTGTGGGGGGAGAGGCAAGTGTATGAGATGAGAGGACAGCCATGGCGATTCGTCCTCGCCTGGTTTTGAGACAGTCGCTCTTCTTGTCCTCCTGCTGCAAATAGCAGACTAAGGGCCTCTGAGCTTCAAGATTTTCTTGATTCCACCTCCCAGTGCCATAGGTGCTTTGGGCTTACAGCTGTGTCGTTTGCTGTTCACATAGCATCCAGCTTTACTTAAATTCTAGGGTGTGAACTCCAATAGGCAGACGTGCAGAATGACTTTAACCATTGAGCCATCTCCACAGTCCCATACTTTGCTTATTTTGTGCCACACAATGGAAGATTGTTATATAAATACCATCAGTCCTTAAGCAGGCCTTGTTGAGTTATGAAATCTGTAGCCAAATAGCTGTGTTATAATTGAGATGGGCGTAATTAATCCATTAATGAGCATTATCTGTATCCCTGTTCTATCTCTTAATTTAGCTGCTGACTTATGTTATGGGATTCTAGTGAAGACTTCCTGCTTATATTTCCTTCAAAATAACTACATCTGATAAGGCCCACAGGAGGCTCAAGACCAAAGCAAGCAGTTTCCTAACTATGGGTGATACATAGCTATGACAGCAGGTGCACTGCAGACTCCAGGAAACAAGCCATGGGACTTCAACAATACCGTTTCTGTGTAACCTGATGACCAAGGAAGTAAAAACAATCTGTGTGTTCAAAGCGCAGACATCTGTGGCACTGGGGCCCTTCTCAGATCAGATTGTAACATATGCCCAGTTCACCTTGGGTCACATGTTCCATCTTTTCAGCATCCTCCTACCAGGGTCAGCTTCCGAGCATCGCCTCCCTGGTCCTGTGTGCCTCAGGGCTTCTGACGCTGAAGCCAACCTCTCACTCATGGTGACCTTTCCCAGATCCCATTTCTGGCTGAGCTCACCAACCACTCTGCACTCACCTAGATGGGCATTTTCTAAACTAGTGGCCCAGGGTCAGGAACACCTCCCTAATCTCTTTAGCAGTCAAAATGTTTTTAAAACTCTTTGGTTTAAATGCCACTATGCATAACACCAGAAGTTTTATCTAAAATTCCGACTTCTCATCTTCTCTAAGACTTGGCCTATGACACGGCTGGCATGGAAGCTGTGGCTAAGACTCCACAACCTGTCTAGACAGATCAGATGGTGCACTCTCTGGCCTATGCAAGGCTTGCTTCCCACAGTTATCCCTGTAACCTGCCTCCCCCATAGACCTCTGAGTGTATGCTCCTCTCACTTGGATCCCACAGATTCACATACTAATGTGGTAATTATTTCTGAAAAGGCAAAATCGGCAAGGATAATGGAGGGTGTCATAAAATTTAAAATGAAAACTAACCTTTCATTGCTGTTAAAGCCCTCCTTAGGCATCTCTTCTGTTTCATAAAAGTCATGCATGAAGCGCCTCTCATCCATGGCTATGTTAATGAGGTGTTGTCAAATGTCAGTGGAAGTTGGAAGCACTTTGCATGACTTATTCTGTTGAATTCTCACATGTGAAGGAGGTTCCACCCGTGTTCTCTGTTTGAGGCACAGACAGGTTAAGAAGTTGTCCCCATATCCCAGATCTAAAGGATCCGGGGGCTCTGACTACAGACTCCAAGCCAGCTTCCCTTGACTCTTCGCTGTCTCTCAGATTAAATCTACAGGCCTAAGGAACAAGAAGTATTACTGCCGCTAACTGGCAGATAAGGAAACGGAGGCTCAGAGAAGCTAAGCAGCTCTTCCAGTAATGTTTGCCCATACCCTGCCATGAGAAGCCATCACAGTCTTCATCCCCTGCAGAGGCAGCCTAGAGCGGCAGGACTGGGGTTTCAGTACCACCCAATCAGGTTGTAACACTTCCCCCCAAAACCCCCAAACCAAGTGAGGCATGAGGACTGGGGTTTCAGTGCCATGACCCACTCAGGTTGCAAAACCTCCCCTTTAAGACCCCCAAGCCAGGGAAGGCCTGGAAAGGGGCCTGCTCTACTCTGTTCTCACCAGTCCCCCAAATCTCATTCAGGATCAGCACAGGCAAGCGGGAAGGCCACGTGTCTTGAAGGACGGGTCTGGCCTCTAGGATCCTGGCTAAATCTGATGAGATTTCCATACCCTGTGAAGCTGAGGTGTGGGAGAAGCAAGGCTGACAGATAAGGAATAGAGGTGGAAACTGGGACAGTTGAAGGAGGTTTGGGCCAAAATTACAAAGTCACCCACCACTGGTGGGCAGAAAGAACAATGACTTACCCGGAAGTGATCAATATCTCTTCTCTAGCTCCACCAGTCCAGGGGTATGTTTGCATGAGAGCATATGCAAACCTACATGGGCTGATCTGTACCACACACAATGGGTTCCCTTTGGAAAACATATAGCGGAGCTGCAGCAAGTCCTGGATTCCCCGCGCCCTCATCAACAAGTGCTCAGCCAAAACACAAGTAGTCGTCCTTGATCCCTGCTTTCTACCTCTGAGCTTTAATCTCAGTGTTCAACCCACCTGAGTAGATCCTACCAGCTCCTTTCTCAAATCTCCCCCAAGCTCATCCTCCTCTCTCCTTCTCAGCAGCTAAAATCAGCTGTCTGCTGGAGTAGCCCCAACTCTTCCCCTGTGTGCCCCCTTGCCAGCTTCCTCCGTCCTATCTATTTTCCAAGCAACAATAGAAGTATTTCTTATAAAGCCTAAATCAGTTACATTGTTCCAACATTCAAAAGCCTTCCATAAATTTTAGAATAATGTACAAATGTCTTCCTATGCCACAAAAAGAACAATTTTAAAATATTTTGTTTATTTATTTATTTATTTATTTATTTATTTATTTATTTATTTGCAAGGAGAGGGGAGAATGGGCACACCAGGGTTTCTTGCCACTGCAAACAAACTCCAGATACATGTACCACTTTGTGCATCTGGCTCTACGTGTATACTGGGGAATCAAACCTGGGTCCTTAGGCTTTTCAGGCAAGCTCCTTAACCACTGAGTCATTTCTCCAGTCCCAGAAAGGACAATTTTGATGCCAAATCCTTTACTCCCTCTTTCATCTGCAGAGTGCTAGGAGCCCCATTCGTGGACTCCCTGCCCCATCCTGGCATCTTCTCATACTGCTGTGTAGTCTCCTCCTCCTCCTCATTCTCCTTCTGTACTCACCACTGTGAGATTCAGCAGTGTATCTGTTTGCTCACAAGCTCAGGTTTGTGCCCTCAGAACCTCGACTTGTACCTGGCTCATAGCTTCATAAATCATTGTTCGATGAAGAAAATGAAGTTGTCAATCCACCATCAGAGTTCTCACTTTTGGGAGATTTTGAAAGAAGAGTAAATACTGGAGAGATGGCTTAGTGGTAAGGTGCTTGCCTGCAAAGTAAAAGGACCCACGTTCGATTCCCCAGGACGTACGCAAGCCCGATGCATAAGGGGATGCACATATCCGGAGTTCGTTTGCAGTGGCTGGAGGCCCTGGCACACCCATTCTCATTCTCTCTCTCTCTCTCTCTCTCTCTCCCCTATTTATCTCTCTCAAATAAATAAATAAATAAAAAGAAAACATTTTTAAAAGAAGAGTAAGAGTAAATAGAAGTAAGGAATGCACAGTTCTGTCTCTTCAGTGCCCATAAGGGGCTGAGTGCAGAGACTCAGATGTCATAAGCCCAAATAGTGGCTGTGGGATGGTGATTCCGTGCACCAACTGCTTCATGCAAGCAGTTGCATTCAATGCCATTCCTCCTATTAGGTAACTATCAGTGATCCCATTGTACACAGAAGAAAGCTGAAGCCTAAAGGGACCAAGTAACATGGGTCAGTCAATATCTGAACAACAACAACAGAAAAATTAGTGTCAACACTGAATCTGGGGCTGAGGAGATAGCTCAGTGGTTAAAGGTGCTTGCTTGCAAAGCCTCCAGCCCTGGTTTGATTCCCAAGTACCCATGTAAAGCCAGATGCACAAAGTGGTGCATGCATCTGGAGTTCATTTACAGCAGCTAGAGGCCTAGCACACACATACTCACTTTCACACTCCCTCTCTGTCTGGTCTCTGTCTCTCTCTCCCACAAAATACATAAAAATATGTTAATTTAAAAAAAGAACTGAATTTGAGTCAAGAACTTCACTGTAACCTTATATATTTGCACACTCTCCTTTACAAAGTTGGAGCTGAAAAGAACTTTCCTCCTAAATCCTAGGAATGTGGCTCAAACCAGAAGAAAATGCTAAAAACAGTTTCAATATCTTTGAGGATGAGTATCCTTTGACAACAAAGTACGTCACAGTTATCTAAAATGCCAGAACAAATTATGACTGGGTTGATAAAGTGAGGTCAGCAATTGAAGATCTGTTGATTGATGTGTCCACTCTGGCTCCTGTCCCTCCACCATGGCTTGAGGCCCTTTGGGTTTTATTCCTGGTCATTATGATGTCCTGCAAAAGAACCAAAGGGCAGTTAGACAGAGTGAGTACAAATACAATCACATACTGGGATTTTTCCCAAGTTAAGATCCTTTATCAAGAATCAGTTTCTTGGGGATTGACAGATGGCTCAGCTGTTAAAGGGGCTTGTTTGCAAAGCCTGACAGCCTGGATTCAATTCCCTAGTACCCACATAAAGCCAGATGCACAAAGTAGCAATGTGTCTAGTGTTTGCAGAGGCGGGAGACCCTGGCATGCCCATTCTCTTTCCCCCTCTCTCTCTCCCCTCTCCCTCTCCCCCTCCCCCTCCCCCCCCCTCTCTCTCTCTCTCTCTCTCTCGTGAATAAATAAATAAAATCAGTTTCTTAAGAAATTATCCTATTTTAATTTTTCCAATCCTTATTTACTAATTTGTGTGCATGTGTGCACCCTGCACCCACACACTCCAGGGTCTCTTGCAAACGAGCACTAGATGCAAGTGCCACTTTTGTGCCTGTCTTTATATGAGTACTGGGAATTAATCCCAGGTCATCAGGTTTTGCAAACAAGCACCTTTAACTGCTGAGCCATCTCTCTAGCCCCAGAAATTGCTCTATTTTTTAATTTAAAAAAAATGTTCGAATAGCCAGGCGTGGTGGCGCACGCCTTTAATCCCAGCACTCGGGAGGCAGAGGTAGGAGGATCACCGAGAGTTCGAGACCACCCTGAGACTACATAGTTAATTCCAGGTCAGCTTGGACCAGAGTGAGACCCTACCTTGCAAAACCAAAAAAAATAAATAAATAAAATAAAATAAAATAAATTTTAAAAAAAAATGCTCGCTAGGAATTCAGACGGACAGTCTGAAAAACATTTGGACCATTTTCATGAAGACTAAGCATACACTTAACCTTATTACCTAGCAGCTGCATTGATCCTAGAGAATTAGAAACACAGACCTCTGTGTGTTTCTTCATTACAACTTTATTTAAAATAGAAAGCAGGCTGTGGTACAGTCATCACACAGCTTATATAAACGGACCTCAAAACCATTATACTAGGGATGAAAAGACAACCTCAAAAAATATAAAATAAACAAACCTCAGAAAGCACATGCTATGTGATTCTATTCAAATAACTGTCTCAAAATGACAAGTCTAGAGAAATGGCAAATAGATTAGTAGCTGCCAGAGGTTAGTGATGGCAAATCTTTGTAAAGATCAAATAAATCTGCCTCTTTATTGTGGTGATGGCCACCTGGGCCTTCATATGGGATAAAATAGCATGGGACTATACACACTGAATGCTATAGCAAGATCAACTTCCTGGATTTGATACGGCACTATAATGGGGGAATTGAGTAACTCAACAGGCATTCTCCATGTTACCTTGGCAGCTTCCTGTAAGCCTGTGATAATTTCAAACAAAATGTATTTATAAATACCATGCTTACGTCAGTTAGGAAAAAGCTGGTATAAAGCAGATTACTTATCCTCTAACCAGAATAAGACGCATTATGCCATAAAGGTCTGTGATATCAAGGTTAAATTCTTCTGTTTTTACAAAGTACCTCTCTAAATCACTAACTTACCTGAAGAATTTTAACACTTCAGATGCCCTCAAAGTTAACTTCTAGGAGATAACCAAGGGTTGCTTGCTATCCCTGGTTTCAAAACAGCCCAGCATATAGCAGTAGCTCAACAAAAACTGGCTGAGGTAGATGCATGGGTATAAAGGGCATTAGGTACTAGGGTAGGTATGGGGCTGGGGAGATGGCTCAGTTGGTAAAGCGCTTGGAATGCAAACATGAGAACCTGAGGATCCCAGATCCCTCAAGGAAGCTTGGGGTGGCAGCACGCATCTGTAATACCAGTGCTAGGGAGGCAGAGACAGCAGGAGCTCTAGGCCAAGAGCTAGTCTAACAAATTGGTGAGCTCCAGCTTCAGTGAGAAAGCATGTCTCAAAGCATGTGGTGGAGAACAATTGAAGAAGACACCCAATATCTGCCTCAGGCCTCAACATAATGCACTCTCGTGTGTATGTATACCTGTACACACACACACACACACACACACATATATGAACACATATTCACCCACAAACATACATGTACATGCAAAAGAAATCTAGGTGTATAATAATATGAGAAAAACCTCTGTAGAAAATCTAGTAATAAAAATTAATAAATAAAACTACTGTGGAAAAAAATGAAATGGAAACACAGGAAAAGAAGACAGTTCTCAATGCCAAACTGAACTCATCAGACATTCTAAGAAAGTCAGTACAGAAAAAGTAAGGTTTTAGCTTAGTCCAGGGAAAGTCCTTCAAGTGCAAAGGCCAAAGTCTTGGTTTCCTGTGGACAGATAGTCACAAGCAAGCTATACAGGCCTTTCCAGTACAAGTTTCATTGTTGTTGGGAAGTAATAAAATGCTAATAATTCTTTTTATCTTCGATGATGAAAAGTGTCTGTTTTACTCTGTACTTTTCCGCACTTAACCCAAATAAGCATAGCTTCAATGTCTATTTGCTTTTGTGGCTTAGCCAGACTGGCAAGGTCCATGTCTTCAAGAGTCAGGCAGGTAATGGAAAAGTGTGAGTCAGATAGGGAATAGGGAACCCTACAGTGACCATAAAAGAAGGTATATAATAAAGCCATTCAAATCCAACCACTATAAAAGGAAAACAAAACACCTTGTACCAGCTCAGCACACTACTGTCAGCTGACAATTGTGACCTCTGGTTGGACATGAGGGCCTGGACCGGCAGTTAACACCCATCTCAGTAAAGTACCACTCTCTACTTATAAGCTACAGGCAGTGACCGAGGCCGGAAGCTGGGCTTGTTTGTTTTCTTTTGAATCAGAGTGAGGAGGCAGCCATAATGAGGAAGTGCGGAAGTTTGTTGCTCTGACAGACAGAGGGCCCCTCCCAGAGACACCCACTGCTGGAAAGGTTTACAGTGTGCAGTTTGGCCGGAAGCATCCCAATATCACCCATGCAATGAAGAGCCTACAAACCGAGAAAAATAGAAACAGCGGGTCCGGCACATTAAGATCTGCAAATCACTACAAGGTATTCATTAACTTCTTGTTTCTTCCTATTCTCTGGACTCTAATGCTGGTAAATTGAGACATTGATATCATCCTGGAAAAACTGAAAGAAACAGAGAGTAGTTCTGAAAAGCCGATACCAATTGTTGTCTGTTGGGTTTCTATTGAGCACTGCAGTGCTAAGTTCCAATAATCATAACATCTGGGGAAGTGCCACAAATTACCAGCCCAAAGTCCTATTTCCCCATCTCCAAGCAAAATAATTCTAAACCTATTAATACAGACTGAAAAATCTGGCAGCACCTATCTTGTAAAATTCAGAAGCTCATTTGGTTCATCATCCAAACTGTTTATTTAAAAATGTAGCATTTATGTCTGCTTACTGCCAAATGTTATTTAAATGGTTGACATCTGGTCTATTATAAAATCCTATGTAACTGGAGTCCTGATTACATGATTGGATTTTCCTCTATACCTTCCAGAGAGGATGCTTTTAAAATGCTTCCTTTTTGTGATTCAGGACATTGGGGATTATTCAATATCTCTCTCTCTCTCTCTCTCTCTCTCTCTCTCTCTCTCTCTCACACACACACACACACACACACACACACACATAAAAGTCAATTTTAAATCAAACTTACCATCTCTTTCAATAGTCATCCATTGATTAATTTATTCAAAGAGATTATTAAACAAACAGTATATACCAGCCCCTGTGACAGATACCAGAAATAAGAGTATGTAAACATGGCCCCACCTTCAGAAGAAAGCGTAGGCAGACATTATCGGCTGCCTGTCTAGCAAGCTCTGCCCACTTAAACCTTCCAAATGGGGTTCTGGCTCGAGAGTAAATACATTCCTGTTGTTAGTGATTAGGCAGTGGGAGATTTTGCCAATGACTCATGAGATGTGTTCCAGGCCTCTCATCTTATTCCTCAGAAACTTTTGTCATCCCCTGGATAACACAATTCCTCATTCATGGATTATGTATCTGGAAAACTGTGTCTAGTTTACTACCAGTGAGGATAGCTGATGAACAGAGAGGTGTGGAGTTAGCTGAAAGAGCCACAGAGAAATGAAGCCAATATGGCTGGGGAGATGGTCCAGTGGGTAAAGTGTGTCCTGTAAGGATGAGGACCTGAGTTTAGATCCCCAGTGCCCACATAAAATGGCTTGTGCATCCAGGTGGAAACCCTAGGGATTACTAGCTAGTAAGTCAAGCCAAGTTGTTGTTCTCTAGGTTCAATAAAAGACTGTCTCAAAAAATAAGGTGAAGCTGGGCATGGTGGCGCATGCCTTTAATCCCAGCACTTGGGAGGCAAAGGTAGGAGGATCGCCATGAGTTCGAGGCCACCCTGAGATTACATAGTGGATTCCAGGTTAGCCTGGGCTAGAGTGAGACCCTACCTTGAAAAACTGAAAAATGAAAAAACCAAATAAATAAATAAGGTGAGAAGCCGGGCGTGGTGGCACACGCCTTTAATCCCAGCACTTGGGAGGCAGAGGTAGGAGAATCAACATGAGTTTGAGGCCACCCTGAGATTTCATAGTGAATTCCAAGTCAGCCTGAGCTAGAGTGAGACCCTACCTCGAAAAACAAAACCAAAACAAAAAAATAATAAGGTGAGAAGTGACTGAGGAGGACACCAGACATCAACATTTGGTCACCATATGTATGCACACACACATGCACACAAACACATAAATACACATACATACATGCATGCACAGCTCACACAAATATGCATGCAAAAATAAAAAAGAGGGGGCTAGAGAGATTGCTTAGCAGTTAAGGCATTTGCCTACAAAGCCAAAGGACCTTAGTTCAATTCCCCAGGGCCCACTTAAGCCAGATGCACAGGTGGCGCATGTGTCTGGAGTTCGTTTGCAGTGGCTGGAAGCTCTGGTGCATCTATTCTCTCTTTCTCTTTCTCTCTCTCTCTCTCAAATAAATAAATAAATAAATATTTTTAAAATAAAAATAAAAAATAAATAAGAGGACTGGTGCAGGGGCATAAACATTTAATAGGCTTGACTTCCAGCTGAGCACACAAAATGGGTGAAACTTATTATGTGACCGTGATTCCGCACCCCTTATCATGATGAGATTATTGCACAGAGTGTGCCTGCATGTGCACCCCCTAACACGCACACTATGACCGGGATCAAGAGCTTGGCTCCACTCAGCTCTGTCTGTCCTGCCTTGCATTGGAACTGGCATCTACAAATGTTTATTCTGCACACCTGCTCCCAGCTGGGATCAACACCTCACACATCCCCCTGGAGCTGCTTGCTCCTGACAGCTGGGGTGATGGCTTGGTGGTTCAAGGCATTTGCTTGCAAAGTGCCTTAAACTGGGTCTGATTCCCCAGGACCCATGTAAAGCCCGGTACACCAAGTGGCACATGCATCTGGACTTTGTTCACAGCATTAGGAGGCCTTGGGGTGCTCATACTCTCTGTTTCTCTCTGCCTCTCGCTCAAACAAATTTTTAAAAATAAATAAAATAAAAAGAAAGAAAGAAATGGAGGAAGCGTGAGTAAATTTAGATGGCTGGGCTTCTGGCTATAGGAACCAGCGAATTTCTTTGTCATTTAAGGCTACCTCATTTGGTTTTCCTTGTATTTGTAAACAAAATTGTTCAATATATTCATACCACTGGGAATTCCCTTCAGGAGATTCACCATTTGCACCTTTTTTTTTCAGAGAGCATAGCAACATGCAATGACACAAATATTTCAAGGCATTTGGATTAGCCATACCTCTGCTTCCCGCGAGTTCGGTGAAAATGCTCTTTCCTTTGTCCCCACCTAACTTAACTTAAACTGCAACATGAAAAATGTAAGTCAGGTTTAAGAAAGTTTCTCAAAATAACAGTATTTCAGTAGGCCTGTTTTCAATAAAACGCATTGTTTCAGTAAAATTATAAAACTAGATAGAACTTGTTTACATTCATTTGGCATGCCCTAAGGATAGTTGAGACAAAGCCAGAGAACTTACTGAGTGAACAAGCTCTCTCAGGAGTGCTTCCTGCTTTGGAGCCTCCAAACCTTAGATCTTTGTGTAGCAGGCAACGTTAAAAAAAAAAAAAAGAAGAAGAAGAAGAAGAAGAAAGAAAGAAAGAAAGAAAGAAAGAAAGAAAGAGGGAGGGAGGGAGGGAGGGAGGGAGGGGAGGAGGGAGGGAGGGGAAGGAGGGAGGGAGGAAGGAAGGAAGGAAGGAAGGAAGGAAGGGAGAAAGAGCTGAATCCTATTCATCTCTATCCTCACTATCCTTAGTAGAAAAGGGCAAAAAAAAAAAAAAAAAAAGAAAAAATGGTCATTCAGGGGAATTTGGTTGATAGTTAGGTGACTATGTGACTAATGTGACTAATTGTAACTCTGGGGGTCTGCTGGCCCTGAACTGGCTATAGCTCTGGTTTTCACTAATATTGTATGAAGACCTCAAATGCGAAGATCATTCATTCTGTGTATAAGTCATCATACATTCAAAATGAGAAAGTGGTAGTGGGAAGGCAACAAAGAGAATATTCTGGAGATAGGTTTAGGAAAAAACTTTCCCTATTCCTGGCCCACACAAAACCAAGGGAAATGGCAAAGGATCCCATCTTACTCACTATACCTGACCTTACTTGCCCATCATTGTCACCAGCCAAGTAAGTTCTACACCAAAGACAAAATGAAGGCCAGTATTCCCAGCACCACATTGAACATCCACTAAATTTTGGAACAATGGCTGTAGGAGACCATTTAGTTCATAACCACAGTATATCATTTACCATTAAAAGAGTAGATACTATATACACAAAAGAAAAAAATGGGTAAAATTTTTAAACTTATTTTGTGATATCTCAAGAGTGTTTAAGTACATTAATTTAAAAATAAAATCCTATCATGTCTATTATTTTCTTTGAAATAATAGCAATATCAATTTTTAGTGTAGGTTATATTTGGAAGTCTACATCGCTAAATAAAGCAAATGGAGGGAATTATATTTTAGTATTTCTAAAATTTTATTTTCTGTTATATTCTAAATCCAAGAAAGTTCCATAGCTGGTTCATCTAGCTGCCATTTATTGAGTATGTTGAAGTATGCTTTCAAGACCTCCAGCGTAGACACAGATTAAATATATAGGCAAGAAAGTGTCCCAGCATTTCTTATAGTGACAATATCACCTTATCCTTCTATGTTCCTTCTCCATTTATATTACTTCTTTGTAAGCACTTCTCTATGAAGTAGGTTTCAATATATCAATATTAAAACACTTTGAAAAATCAAAATGTTGGACTGGAGAGATGGCTTAGCAAAGTGTACTCAGGAGACTTGTACTTAGAGAAGTCTATTCATGCTGCCTCCATTGCTTTCTTCATTTTTATTTTATTTTTTAAATTTATTTGAGAGAAATGCAGAGTGAAACAGAGAGTGTGGGTACCCCAAGGAATCCCACTGCCATGAACAAAGTCCAGATACATGTTCCACTTTGTGCACCTGGCTTTACATGAGTAAAAACCCAGTTTAAAACTCAGTTAAAGGCACTTTGCAAGCAAATACCTTTAACCACTGAGCAATCACCCCAGCTGTCAGGAGCAAAGCCTAAGGACCCATTTCAATTCCCCAGTACCCACATGAGCCACATGCACAAGGTGCTGCATGCATCTGGAGTTCATTTACAGTAGCAGGAGGCCCTGGCATTCTAATTCTCTCTTCTTTCTCCCTCTCTCTCTCTCTCTCTCTCTCTCTCTCTCTCTCTCTCTCTCACACACACACACACACACACACACACACACTTTCTCTTTCTCTTTCTTCTCTCTTCCAAATAAAACACTTTTTAAAAAAAAATCAAAGTATTAACAGCCATAAAATTCACACTTATCCAGTTTAAAAGTGGAATTTGTGAGCCTCCCGAGGAATTCCTCTCATCAGTGGCAGCACGGCACACTCTCTATGGTTGGTTAAGTTAGGCTGTCATTGTTTCGGCCTAAGATTAAACTATTAACTTGCTTTTAATATGATAGCCTCAAACACAAGCAATGTCCAGATGATTTCTCTATGCCCCACACTGCTTACTTGACGTGTAATGGGATCTCAAACACCACATACCTTCCATCCTACACAAACAAGAGTCCATAGCATGCACATCCTTCCCAAGAGCTTCTTAAACACATCCAGAGGGGGAAGAGGAAGAATCTTCCCCTGACTTTTTAATCTGCAGGATCAGAAAAACAGTCTACAGATGTCTCTTCTTCCCCAGCTCCCAACAAAGGCTCATCACCACTATCATGAATCCCAGGAGGTGATGGTCAATACTGTCAAATTGACAGGCTGTACAATACAATCACCCAGGAGACAAACCTACAGGTATGTGGGGGGGGGGAGTTTCTAGATTAGATTAACTGACTTGGGAAGACCCACATGAACAACGGGTGACACATTCCATGGTCTGGGGTCTTAGACTGAATAAAAAGGAGAAATCGAGCTGAGGATCAGCATCAGTGCCTCTGCTTCCTGACTGCAGACATAATGAGACCACCGCTTCATGATTCTGCCACCATGCCTTCGCTACCATGATATACTGTGTCCCTTTGGACTGTTTTAAGCCAATAATACCCTTTCTCCCTTAAATATCTTCTTTCCAGGTATTTGGTCCCAGCAACAAGGAAAGTAATACACCAGGATTACTTTCATCATGTCCCGTGTCGTTTTACGTGTCAGTCCCCATCAAAAACCCCCATTCTCTGATCACTAGGAATGCTCCTTACGCCCACGCCCATGAAGCTCTAGCTGCCCTTATTAACCTTCCGCTCTTCCTCAACTCTTGGAAAACACTTCCTGCCTTTCCCTTGAATTCATGGCCCATTCCTCATAAAGTTCTTAAGTCTTCAAGTCGTCTCTCAATGTCCCCTCTTTGACTTGCTCTTAGCCATTGGTTATTTTCTTCCACAACCCAGGTATCACTTGGGTACCTGATAAACAGAAATCAGAAAGAGAAGCTGTCTAAACAGGCTTCTGATCTGCTCCCCAGGCGACTTCTCCACAGGCTCCTCTGCTGAAGGCAACTCCTCTCCTCTCAATCGATTATGGCAGAAACCTTGGAGTTCCCATGATTCCCTTTTCTAGCATGTCCCACACATTCAGTCTATAAGGAAATACGGTGGGGCCTACTTTTAAAAGATTACAGAATCTGGGCTGCAGAAATGGCTTAGTGCTTAAGGCATTTGCCTGCAAAGCCAAAGGATCCCCATTTAATTCTCCAGGACCAACGTAAACCAAATGCACAAGGGGGTGCATGCATCTGGAGTTCGTTTGCAGTGGCTGGAAGCCCTGGTGTGCCCCTTCTCTCCCTCCCTCCCTCCCTCCCTCCCTCCCTCCCTCCCTCTGTCTCTCTCTCTCAAATAAATAAATAAATAAAATATATTTTTTAAAAAGATATCCAGAATCCATCTTCTTGCTTTCTCCCCACCCCACCACTGCTCTATCTCTCAGGGATACACTGTCCACCCCTGCCTGGGCTACTATAGTGGCATCTTTCAAAGTCTCCCTGTTTCTGCCTCAGTCTTTTCTACTTTCCAGGGCTATTCTCAACAAAGCAGCCAGAGGAAGACTTTGATTACATAAGTCAGATCATTATCACCACTCTGCAGGAAAACTTCTAGTGATTCCCCCAGCTGAACAAAAGCAAGACAAACCAAAGTCCTTACAATGGCCAAACAGGTCCTTTGTAATCTTTTCTCCTAGGTTCTCTGGCTCCTCTGCTCCAGCCACTGCACTCTGCTGGTCTCTTGCAAGAACCAGCAGACACAATCTATTAAGACGAGGGCACCTAAATGGGCTGTTTCCTCTGAACAAAACATTCTTTGTCCACATACCTCCACCACCAGTCCCCCAAGGTTGTTGCATGCTTTCTCCTGGCTCTCATGACTTCTAACATCCATATATGCTTGTTTATATTTCATCCTCACGCTCCACAGGAATGCAGTGACAGACCCTTAGACCTTTCCTATTTTGTTCACTAAGGTGTTACAACTGTCTCTGTAGAGAAACTACCTCGTGATCATTTCTCTCAAACAACCCTCACCACAGATCCCCCACCTCAGTTGATGGCTGCTCCACCCTTCGAATGGCCCAAGGCACAGGAGACATCCTTAATGCTATTTGCTACACCCACATCCTATCATCAGGATGTCCTGTTGGCTCCACCTGCAAAATAATTGCTCATTGATTTTATGTTGAAAGGACTGTGAAGTTAGCTAATACCATGACCTAATCTCCCTACCTCTAACCCTTATTCTTATACCAAATATTGACACCCCATTAATTACATGTCTATGTGTTGGTAGTCTTGCTAAATATTAATAGTGAATCTATATTTACCTGGCTTGACTTCTACCTTGCATAGACTTCATTAACTTCCTAAGTGCTGGAAACTTGTACAAGATAGTTCACAGGTCCAGTTTAATTCTTCTAGCTATGAGGGCTCAGCATGTGTTAGTTGATGGAACTGCAGATGGCGATTTCAAAATTGGCCGTTAGAACTCGGACTTCTGGAGAGCTATTGAAAAGTCAATCCTGGACTGGAGAGAATGACTTAACAGTTAAGGCGCTTGCCTGCAAAGCCAAAGGACACAGATTTGATTCCCCAGGGCCCATGAAAGCCAGATGCACAAGGTGGCACATGCGTCTGGAGTTTGTTTGCAGCAGCTGGAAGCTCTGGCATGCCCATTCTCTCTCTCTCTCCCTCCTTCCGTCCCTCCCAAATAAATAAATAAAAATAATTTTAAAAAGAAAAGTTAATCCTGGGGTCTGTCAGTATTTTTTTTTAGTTTATTTTATCTAACAGAGAGGAAGAGGCAGAGAGAAAGAGAGAATAGGCACACCAGGGCTTCTAGCCACTGCAAATGAACTCCAGACACATTCACCTCCTTGTGCATCTGGCTTACATGGGTCCTGGGGAATTGAACTGGGGTACTTAGGCTTCACGGGCAAATGTCTTAAACACTAAGGCATTTGCCCAGCCCAGTAAAATGTTTTGCAATCATGAGGACCTGAGTTCAATCTCAGAACACATGTTAAAAAAAAGAAATAAAGAAAACTTGGTGTGGTGGCATGAGCTTTTAATCTTAGCATTGGGGAGGCAGAGACAGGTGGATTCCTGGGGCTCACTATTTAGCCAGTCTAGCCTACTTGGCAAGATCCAGGCCAAGAAGAGCTGTCTCAAGAAGAGCTGAACAGCACATAGAAAGCATACATGAGGTTGTCCTATGGACTCCACATACATGTGCACTTGCATATGCATTCACATACACACACACACAGAGAGAGAGAGAGAGAGAGAGAGAGAGAGAGAGAGAGAGAGATCAACCCAAATTAAGTATACAAGGAGTTCTGGATGTCAATGGTTGACAGAGCATGTAAATCACAAAAGTCATCTGATAGAAAACACAGATGTAGTTTGGAGAGATGGCTTAGCAATTAAGGCATTTGCTTGCAAAGCCAAAGGACCTTGGTTCAATTCCCCAGGGCCCATGTAAACCAGATACACAAGGTGGCACATGCACCTGGAGGTTGTTGGCAGTGGCTGGAGGCCCTGGTATGCCCATTCTCTTTCTTTCTATCTGCCTCTTTCTCTCCCTCACTCCCTCAAATAAGTAAGTTAAAAAAAAAAACACTAAAAACAAGAACATATAGATGTGTGGACACAGCGGGATACATTGCACACAAGGATTGATACGAGGGAAGAGTGATTGGCGGGGAGGAGTAAGTCAGAACACACTGAGGACACCATATGTGGGAAAGAGAGTCCCAGCAGGGAAAAAAAAAAAGGAACACGGCATTTTTTTTGTGCTGTTAGGTTCTGTTTTTTGTTATAAAAATGACACTGTTTCTGGCCATAAGAGAGCAAGTGAGGAGGGAATATCCAACTCCATGATTCAAGATTCATGCACTGTGGAAGGGTTTGCATTAAACCATTTCTAACACTGTTTTTGTCCATAAGAGAGCAAGTGAGGAGGGAATATCCAACTCCATGATTCAAGATTCATGCACTGTGGAAGGGTTTGGATTAAACCATTTCTAACACTGTTTTTGTCCATAAGAGAGCAAGTGAGGAGGGAATATCCAACTCCATGATTCAAGATTCATGCACTGTGGAAGGATTTGGATTAAACCATTTCTAAAAAGCCTCTGCAAAGTGTTGATATATGATGACTCCAATGATCAAAATAAAAGGACTGAATTTCATCAAGTTTTGACTCAGAACGCTTTTGGCAAGGTTTGCATGAATACTATCTCGTGTCTGATGCCAAAGCTGAAATATTAATAGACTATGTTAAGATTTAGATCTAGTCATAGACATGCCTCCAAGATGCATGCTAATTAAGAGAAAATAATTTAGATGAACTCGCGGTGAAGCTTGGGACCCTTGAACAACTACAACCTGTCCTTTGTGTCCCCTGAATGTGAACCCCAAACAGCAAAGAACAAAACCACTGCTCTCGCGCCATAGGGCAGCAGAACCCTAGTTCAAGTCTGCTTCAGGAAATTTCAACCACTTGTTATGGCAACATTTTCTTCTGGAATTCACTCTATAGTCCTAAACTGGCCTCAAACTCACAGTGATCCTATCTCTGCCTCCTGAATGTTGGGATTAAATGTGTGGGCCACTGCAATCAGCTCTACTGACATTCTTTAAGCCAGTCTTTAAAAATATAGAACTGGGTCTCTCTCCATTAGAATTTGCTTCTCTTTTTCAGATGGACGATGAACCGAAAGAGAGGATCAGCCTATCGCACCTCACCAGGGCCCCAGCTGAAACCATAGAGTAATGGGGGAAATGGGCAAGAGTGCAGCTTTCTTGGTGAACCTGACACCAGAACAAGGCTGAAGGAGATAAACACAGAGAACATCCAACTCTTACTAAGCCAGATATCCAGAGACACAGAGGCTCCCAAGACCTCATCAACAAAGTAGAACTAAAATGAACCCAACGTGGCTAAGGGAAATTCACGGAAGAGGGGGTGGGAAGAGTGTTAGAGACACAAGTTGGGTCATTATGCACAGAGACTTTGCCTCTCCCCCATAACTGTTGGCTACCCCCATAATGTACCACCCACATTCCGCAATGAGGAGGGACCCTTCAAAGGGGCGAGGCCAGGGAGGAGGCTACTGGAGGCACCAACATGAATGTAAAATTAAAATAAAAAAATTTATGTATATATATATATACTGGGGAACTGGGGAACTGGGGAAGCCAGACATGGCTGTGCATATCTTTAATTCCAGCACTCAGAAGCAGAGGTAGAAGGATAGCCTTGAGTTTGAGGCCACCCTGAGACAACATAGTGAATTCCAGGTCAACTGGGGCTAAAGACTCTACCTTGAAAAACCAAATAGAAAAAATAAATAAATAAAACTGAGGGCTTGAAAGTTGGCTCAGCAGATAAAAGTGCTTTCTTGCAAAGTCTAATGACCTGGGTTCAATTCCCCAGTACTCACATAAAGCCAGATGCACAAAGTTACACGTGTCTGAAGTTCATTTTCAGTAGCAGTAGGCCATGGTGTGCCTAGACTCTCTCTCTCTGCCTCTCTCATAAATAAATAATAAGTAAATAGATAAAATATTTTAAATATTACAACTGAGGTGGATTGCTGATTCTCACCCTAACTAGGCAATTCTTTCTAAAATCCTGTTTCCCTTCCTAGAAAACAGTGAAGTATCTGTGAAGGCCAGTGGGACAAGAGATCCAAAAGTACATCACCAATACTGAGTCCTCACATGTGAACAAAAACCTTGCATACTAATGTTTTTAGCTGCAGTGTTTATAATAGCCAGAAAGTAGGGACTACTCAATGTCCATCAACTGATGAATATATCAACAAAATGTGGTACTTCCATACAATGGAATACCATCCAAGCCAAAAAAAAAAAAAAAAAAAAGGATGCAGTACTAATGTTACTACGTGGGTGAAACTTGAAAATATCATGCAAATTAAAAGACTCCAGAGCCCCAAAGCCAAGTGTGTATGATTTTCTTTATATGAAATATCCAGAGTGGGTTAAGCCACAGAAAAAGAAAGTGGAGTAGTTGTTCTCAGCGGTAGGTGAGGAAACCAGCAAGTCCCTGCTGATAGGTACAGAGATGATGAAGAGAGACAGCAATGATGGTGACACACTACTGAACTGGACATCTTGAACATTAAGTGCAGGTGGGGAAGATGAGCAGTGGATAAAGCACTTGCCACGCAAGTGTGAGTACCTGAATTCAAATGCCCAGAACCCACTTAAAGTCTGACTGTAATGTAGCATCTGTAATCCCAGTGTGCCTGGGGCAAGATGGGAAACAAAGACAGGAAAATCTATGAGAGTGTGGCCTGTGCATGTCTGCACACACACAGCTGAACTTACACACACACCCACACACACACACACACATCCCAAGCAAAAAGAATGCATGTATAGTATATGAATTAGATACTCAATTGTTTAATTGCATGATATAAATATATGAATAACTGATTTTAAGTTATGTAATATAAATATTTAACTATTTGCATTATCCATAAGTCTCTGATTTCCACATTAGAGATCTTGCCTTGAGAATATGATATAGTTAGTTTTATTTTGTTTTGATTTTTCAAAGAGAAAGAAGTCTTTTTTCTAAATACCTAGAACTGCCATTACGTCTCTGAGGAAAAGCTGTGGAAACAACTGGAACTTACCTGGAATTCATAAACATGGCAGCATCTAAGCATGCTTCTTCATTTGTAACCCATACATTAGGAAGAAGGCTGATCTCTAGTGCAGCATTTGACTCAGATGTCCCGCATGTTGCAATAGTACTCGTCACTCAGATGTACACCTACTGTTTATTTTGATCCAATTGCATCTGGCCAAAAATGTATGCCCTCTCTGTCTCTCTCTGTCTCTCTCTGTCTCTCTCTCTCTCTCTTAACCCCCCCGCCCCGAGTGTGTGTGTGTGTGTGTGTGTGTGTGTGTGTGTGTGTTTGCATGTGAGGGAAGAAAAGTGGAGACAGATACAGTTTGACCAGGGCTTTTGCATCTTTATGACTAAAGGCTATCAGGTTTGAACTATCCCATGTTTTAAAAGAAGTTTTTCTTAATTTCTCTAAGTTCCAAATAACACATTTAAAAAGTAAAGCAGCAGACGATGATGAAAAGGATATTAAATGTGCTCTCACACTACAGCAGGTCAAATATGACACATTGGTTTTTATCCACAAAGTATTTTCGAACAAAAGGAAATATAATTTTGTTTAGCTTGATCACTTTCTAAGAACAAATAAGAATTATAGATCAAATGCAAATGGTCATTATATTCATTATGTTGGGCGCGGTGGCACATGCATTTAATCCCAGCACTCAGGAGGCTGAGGTAGGAGGGTTGCTATGAGCTAGAGGCCTACCTGAGACTACATAGTGAAGTCCAGGTCAGCCTAAGCTGACCCGACCTCAGAAAACAAACCAACAACAACAAAAAAAGTAGTTGGTAAAAGTCACAAAATTGCTTGTCCCTTACCACCCAAGGGTATAGCCTGGAATAACAAATAGATGCTAAATATTGTAAAAGCTGGAAGTAATTGGAGTACATGCTACCCCCTTTCTATTGCTGTGTGTGTGTGTGTGTGTGTGTGTGTGTGTGTGTGTGTGTGTGTGTGTGTAGAAACATGAAAAAGAAAAGGCTGAGTGGGGCAGTTAGACATCATCAAGAAAGTACACTACAGGTGTTCTGAGTTCCCTTAAACTCATTTGGGTTTGTGATATTCCTGTTATAAAGATGTTAAAAAAAAGATGGTATCATCTAACAATAAAAATAAGTTGATACAAATAAAATCTGTCAGTGTTCAAATTCACTGTTACAAAAGGACATCTCCTAAATAAGGCTACCTTCCCAGGGACTTTAGGATGGTTGATAAACAGAGTAAAACCAGGAGAGTTCAAAGCAAGTCCTTTCCAGGATAGGAATGTACTAAGTCATTTATACAGTTTGACTAGATTTTCCTTTCTCAGCTTTTTGGTGCTCATAAGGGACTCAGCCTAAATTGCAGAATGCTTTTGGAGAAATGCTCTTTTTCCATTTTATAATGAGATTTTAAAAATAATTTGTAATTAGGACATTGCATGCAAACAACAGCTGACTGAGTTTTTCCTTAGGAAGGTAAAATATTTTTGAGTACACAGTTACTTATATTAGTAAAATATATTTCCACAGAACGCACAAATTAAAGTTCAGTCTCTCATATGTATAAGTATAATAATTGCATCTGATTCTTCCCCACAAAAAGACTGACCCTCCCTGGAGTGAGAGAATTCTTTCTGCCTGTCTTTGAACTGGAGCATCAGACTTTTTCCTATCCTGGGACTTAAATCCAAACATCCACTCGCCTTGGGTTTCTAGTCTGCTGTAGATGGAAGCTGCAGCATGGGCTTGCCTAGCTCTCCCTCCAGCAAATGCCAATACACGCTGTGGGTTTTAGGACTTGTCAACCTCTATAACCAGGTGAGCATTCCTTATGATACATCTCTTTAGAGGCGTGTGTGTGTGTGTGTGTGTGTGTGTGTGTGTGTGTGTGTGCATGCATGCACATCCTATTGGTTCTATTTCTCTGAAGAGCCCCAATATCTACTGAGTTCAAGAAAACAGGATCCCAGAGAAGTTGGCAACCTCAGGACCCACTGTTATCTAACTCTTGGAAATAGCTTCTCCTGACAAGAGTGTATCAGGAGAAAATGACTAAGACATGTACTCTAAGGACGAGAAATGGCTTGGTGGGGAAAATTGCCTGGTACACAAGCATGAAAACTTGACTTTGATCTGAACACAAGAAGGTGGGAATGGTCACACATGACTGTAACCCTAGAGTGAGGCCAGAGTCAGTGAGAGACCCTGTCTCAAGGAAATAAGGTAAGAGTAATAGCGTAGGACACTCAATGCCCTCCTCTGGCCTCTGCAAGAGTGTGTGCCAGGAATATGAATATGTACATATACGTGCACAACACACACACACCAAAAACGACATGTACTCTAACACTTCAGCATTACTAAATAAAACTCTGATAGCTTCTCTTATTTGTTTTACATATTCTTAAGTGAGACTTCAAATTGACTTATAAAAAGCAAGTGCTACTCCCCGTTGCCAACCATCTGGTGCATCCACACACACAAAGTCTTGACCAAATGCATTGCTAGACCACGTGAAAACATGACGTATGGTGCAGGGCCTCCCGGCCATGACACGTGCCTGCAACCATGATGAACGCATGCCTGCAGATGAATTGTAGACAAAAATGCCAACTAGCCAGCCACTGGGGAGCTGCACCAGGCTTGAGAACTGTTTTTGCTCAATTCAATTGCAATTGACAAAAGAAGGGTTTTTTCATAAAAGCTCAGAATGTCTAGAAACTTCTGACATTGCAGTGGGGAAACACAAAGATAATATCAGAAAGAATTGATCTTATTATCCACGAGGGACACAAAAGAGATTAGAAAACACCTAAGAAATAAGCAAAATGTTTTTGAGACAAAGTCTTACTATGTAGCTCAGGCTAGCCTTGACTTCTTTTTTTTTTTAAGTTTATTTATTTATTTATTTATTTATTTATTTATTTATTTATGAGACAGAGAGAGAGAGAGAGGAAGAGGCAGAGAGAAAGAGAGAATAGGTGCACCAGGGCCTCCAGCCACTGCAAACAAACTCCAGACGCATGCACCCCCTTGTGCACATGGCTTATGTGGGTCCCGGGGAACTGAACCGAGGTCCCTAGGCTTCTCAGGCAAATACCTTAACCACTAAGCCATTTCCCCAGCCCTGGCCTTGACTTCTTGATCTCTATCCTCAGCCTACTAAGGGTTTAGTTTACAGGCATGATGCACCATGCCCAGCTGAAATGGATTTTTAAAAAATATTTTTTATTTATTTATTTATTCATGAAAGAGGGAGAGAGACAGAGAGAGGGAAAGAGGGAGAGAGAGAGAATGGGCATGCCAGGGCCTCTAGCCACTGCAAATGAACTCCAGACACATGGACCTCCTTGTGTATCTGGCTTTACATAGGTACTGAGGAATTGAACTTGGGTCATTTGGCTTTGGTAGCAAGTGCCTTACCTTACCCACTAAGCCATCTCTCGAGTGCTGAAATGATTTTTTTAAGGAGGAGATTAAAAGCTTAAGTTAAACTTTCAGAAAAAAAGGAACAATCTCTTGAAAAATTCTAAAAGGAATAATGCAGAGAGTGAGCACATAAGCAAATAAAAAGAAAGTGGAGGGGCTGGCAAGATAGCTCACTGGGTAGAGTGCTTACTTGCAAACATGAGGACCTCAGTTCAATCCTCAGAACCCACATTTAAATGAGTAAAAAAAACTGAGCATAGGGCTGGAGGGATGGGCTTAGCAGTAAGGTGCTTGCCTGCAAAGCCAAAGGACCCTGGTTCAATTCCCCCAGGACCCACATAAACCAGATGCACAGGTGGCACATGCATCTGGAGTTCGTTTGCAGCAGCTGGAGGTCCTGATGTGTCCATTCTCTCTCTGTGTGTCAAATAAATAAAATACAATAAAAATAAGTTTTAAAATGCTGGGAGCCATACACACCTGTAATCCCAGTCTTCTGGGGAGCAGAGACCAGAGAATCACTGGGTCTCCCTGGTCAACCAGTCTGACCAAAAATTAGTGCTGGGTTCAGTGAGAGACCCCCTCTCCCAAGGAAAATGCAGGATACTCAACGTTCTCCTTCATGCTCCTGATGTGCACACAAGGAACACACATCTTCACACACACACACAAATGCATACACCACAAGCACACATACACACCATACACGTGTGTGCATGCAAATACACACACTGTTTGAAAGATTAAGTCAAAGATTATAAACATCATCAAAGTGTTGAGAAGTGACAGTTGAGTGCTCAGCACTGACAGGAAATAAGCAAAATGCCCCCTATCACACCCTCCAAGGTGCAGGGACTTTGTGGAGGAAGTGACAGAAAGAATGTAAAAGCCAAAGAGTGGAGGGGAGCGCTTGGCAATGCTGCCTTCTAGATCCAAAGTGTCCCTTGCATTCATGACCTCACAGTAGCTGACACAACCTACATGCAACCTGCATAATAGGAGGGCAAAAAAAGATGACAACAAAATATAAAAGGGACTAATTGGAAAGAGGAAGGCCTTCAGTGGAGAGGGGAATATGGGAAGTGAAACAAAAAGGGTAGTGGACTATGCTTCAGATACATTATGTATGGAAGCTGCCAATAAAAATTTCAATAAGCCGGGCATGGTGGCATATTCCTTTAATCCCAGCACTCAGGATGCAGAGGACGGAGGATCACTATGAGTTCAAGTCCACCCAGAGACTACATAGTGAGTTCCAGGTCAACCTGGACTAGAGTGAGACCCTACCTCAAAATACCAAAAGAAAGGAAGAAAGAAAGAAAGAAAGACAGAGATAGAGAGAGAGAGAGAGAGAAAGAAAGAAAGAAAGAAAGAAAGAAAGAAAGAAAGAAAGAAAAAAAGAAAGAAAGAGAGAAGGAAAATTGTTTTTCAATAAATAGATCAAGCCTACAAATAAACCTAAAGGACAGCAAAATTAATGGTCTGGAAGGTAACTTTAAAAAAATAGAAATTGGACTGGAGAGATGCTTAGCATTTAGGGCACTTGTCTGCAAAGCCTAAGGACCCATGGTTGACTCTCCAGATCCCACATTAACCAGACACACAGGTAATGCCAGTGCACAAGGTTGCACATTCACGTAATATGGCACATGTGTCTGGAGTTTAATTGCACTGTCTGAAGGCCCTGTGCACCAATTTGCTTTTTCTCTTTCTCTCATAAAAAAAATAAAAATAGCCGGGCCTGGTGGCACATGTCTTTAATCCCAGCACTTGGGAGGCAAAGGTAGGAGGATCGCCATGAGTTTGAGGCGCCCTGAGACTACATAGTGAATTCCAGGTCAGCCTGAGCTAGAGTGAGACCCTACCTCGAAAAACCAAAATAAAATAAAATAAAAATAAGAGCCATGTATGGTGGCACACCCCTTTAATCCCAGCCCTCAGGAGGCAGAAGCAGGAGAATCACCATGAGTTTGAGGCCATCCTGAGACTACATAGTGAATTCCAGGTCAACCTGGGCTAGAGTGAGAACCTGCCTCGAAAAACCAAAAAATAAAAAAATAGAAAATTGAGCCTGGCATAGTGGTGCATGACTTTAATCCCAGCACTCAGGAGGCAGAGGTAAGAAGATCATCATGAGTTTGAGGCCACTCTGAGACTATATAGTGAATTCCAGGTCAGCCTGGATCAGAGTGAGACTCTACCTCGATTAACCAAGAAAGAAAGAAAGAAAGAAAGAAAGAAAGAAAGAAAGAAAGAAAGAAAGAAAGAAAGAAAGAAAGAAAGGAAAGAAAGGAAAGGAGGGAGGGAGGGAGGGAGGGAGGGAGGGGAAGGGGGAAGGGAAGGAAGGAAGGAAGGAAGGAAGGAAGGAAGGAAGGAAAAGAAAATTGAAACAGAAGGTTTTTCAGTCCAAACACAGCTTCCTTGGATGTGTGAGGTATTTTGTGGCCCCACACAGGCATTTGAACTTGAAATTCTAGAACAGATTTTTCACTACCAGTGTTCGGGGCTTATTTTAAGTTATACTGAGGCCAGGTGTGGTGGCACATGCCTTTAATCCCAGCACTCGGGAGGCAGAGGTAGAAGGATTGCTGCGAGTTCTAGGCCACCCAGAGACTACATAGTTAATTCCAGGTCAGTCTGAGCCACAGTGAGACTCTACCTTGAAAAATCAAAAAAAATAAATAAAAAATAAAGTCATACTGAGAAGGAACTATAGGAAGATGGGATAGAAACAAACTTTCTGCCTTTTACTGGGGGCTCAGTTCCCACACATCTCCATGTGGCCAAGGTCTCCTGCCTCTCTTTCTATAAGGGAAGGTTTGCCTCCTGAAGATACCTAAAGGCTTTCATGGGGTGCAGCCTGCCTGAGCCTCTCTTGTTTACCATCTTCTCTCTCATTCCATTTCATCCTTTTCTCCTCTAACATCCCATTCGCTAGCATTTTCTCTGTACTTTTCACTCCTCATGAAAGAAATAGCCAAGTAAATTCCATAGCTATAGGAGCTGTGAGAGCCGATGACAATAACAACACTTAGCACAGGAATAGAATAGGGTTTGTGCCAGACACTACCGTGGAGAGCTTTAGCCGTTAGTGGAATTATTCTCCCAGTTTTCTATAGGCAGCTACAGTTTCAGGTATAGAATGACCTGCCTGGTACCAAGGGCCATGGACCGATTCCCATGCAGACCTCTTCTGCTTTCTGCCCTGATCATGACTGTCTACTACTCTGAAGAGGACAGAGTTAGACTCTGACTCAAAGTGTGAAAATCGCTCCTAGGGAGGAAAGAATTAGGGAGGAGGACCGACAGAGGACAGGGGACGTAAGAGTCTCCCTTCCAGGCTGCAAGCCACCCTACCATGTACCCCCCCACCACCCACCACCACAACATCTCTTCTGCAAAACCAAACACATCTAAGAACACAAAGATTCATTTCCTTTGAAACTTCATCTCTAGTCTATCATAGACATTCATATTTTTCCCACTAAAAAAAAAACCTCATTTCTTACAATTAATATCTTATTTTTATTATTGAAAACATGACCCTGGCATTTCCCCAGATCACATTATGAAGTCTTCCATAATACAAGGGCCCGAGCACCCTCATCAACATCAACAAGGAAAGAAGGTTGAAGAGAGCGAGGAGTCTCAGTTTTCCCTTTCATAAGTCACATATATGATAAATTTTGATTAAACTTTGATGCCCTTTTAATGCATTTATAACTACATGGAAGACCTCCAGAAAATACATGCTGGTATAAAGTCCTAAAATTCTACAAGTCCCTGGAGATCTCAAACAAACCTGGCAACGCTCACAGGCCTTTCAAGAGGCTGATGGCAGAGGTGGGTGGAGGGCATTGCCAACCACCAGACAGAGATGTGCTAAGTGTTAGCTAGCGATGTGCTAGCCTCTTGTGTTCTGAAGGTTTCCATGTGGCACTTACTTAGAAACCCTAAGGAAGGAAAGAAGGAAAATAAACAAGGAATACATTCAAACATTTATGAAAATGTTCAGAAATGTTCAGAAAAACTCCATTCAATGCTAATTGCTTAGCAAATTAACAGGCTCACTGAATTACCCAGAAATTGTTATTTAGTTACATGTAACATAATGCAATGTGTTAAATATAAACTATTGCTGACCTTAGAGGAACTTTTATTTTAGAAGGAGAAATTATGTCTTAAAATGTTCATTTTTTAAGCTCTCTGCCATCTGTTTGGGTGAAAGATTATATAAAGACTGGTAATCACCATTATCACTAATTATCTATCACTAGGAATCTTTTTCAGCTTACCATTAGCATTAAATTTGAAGCAAGAATCAGGCTTATAAAATCCTAGGGTAGATTGTTATTTTCCAGAGACAAGGCATTTACAAAACACTTTGATAGTCTAAGGTGAGCTCAAAGACCACAAATAGAGTATCCAGGCTCTGGGGTTGGTTCAACAGGGCCAGTCCTCAGACCCAAGGACTGAAGTATCTGGAATCTTCTGGGGTCCAGACTTTTAAAGGAGTCTCATAGGTAAGTTTGGGGGACAGTGCCCCAAATATGGAGGTCAAAGGCATTTGTAGGTCTAGGATTTAGTGATTCTGGCTCCTGGACAAAAAGGCAATGTGTTTAATAGATAGTGAACAAAACACATGATTACCTAACCCTGTACCACTCTCACACATGCTTGAAACAGTGTTGGCCCCTAGAAAACACCCGAGGAGCCAAGTGTGGTGGTGTACACCTTCAATCCCAGCACTCAGGAGGCAGACGTAGAAGGATCACAGTGAGTTCAAGGCTGACCTGGAATTCACTATGTAGGCTCAGGATGACCTTGAACTAACAGCAAACCTCCTACCTCTGCATCCCAAGAGCTGGGATTAAAGGTGTGTGCCACCATGCCAGGCTCAAATCTTTCATTTATTAAAAAAATATTCATTTATTTATTTATTTATTTATTTATTTATTTATTTATTTATTTATGAGAGAGTACAGGCATGTCAGGGCCTCCTGAAACTCAAATGTGCCACTCTGCGACAACAGTACTAGGGAATCAAACCAAGGCTGTCAGGCTTTGCAAGCAAGCACCTTTAACCACTGAGCCATCTATCTTCTGCTTTCAATTCTGTAAGATATATCTTCACTAATGAAATTGCTGGGGGCTAGAGAGATGGCTTAGCAGTTAAGGCCTTTGCCTGCAAAGGCTAAGAACCCAGGTTCAATTCCCCAGTACCCACATAAGCCAGATGCACAAGGTGGTGCATGTGTCTGGAGTTCATTTGCCGTGGCTGGAGGCCCTGGCATGCCCACTTTCTCTCCCTCTCTCTCGCTCTCTCTCTCTCCAATAAATAAATAAAAACGAAAATAAAATGAAATTGCTGAATCACATGGTAAATCTATTTGTAATTTTAAAAAAACTGCCATAATGTTTTGCTGTAGTTTCCATCTCATTGCTGGGACAAAGCATCTAACCAAAAGCATCCGATCAGAGGGAAGTTTTTGTTTTGTTACAGTTTTGAGGGGAAGTTTCTTAGTGGCTGGGGAAAGCATGGCATGAGCAGAGGCTGGACATCAACTCTGCCACAGCAGTTAGGAAACAGCAGCGAGAGAGTGAGCCAAACTCTAGCAAGGGGAAGCTGGGTTATAACACCCCAAACCTGCCCCTAACACCTGCTCCAGCAAGGCTCCACCTTCCAAATTGTCATCAGCTGGGGACCAAACATCCAGTGCACATGAGTGTATAGGGGACTTCTGATTCAAACAATGATATTCTTTTTGTTTATAAGCATACTGGATAGGACAGACTGTGGTTCAATGAACAAAAGGTTTATTTCTTACTTAACTTTCAAAATGAATGGTGGACTACCCTCAAAGTGATGACTCAGAGCACATGCTCCTTCCTTCCTGTGCCATCTGTAATGCGCAGCTTTGGAGACTGGCCTGTCCTTTCTACCAAGCTGGTAGAAGGGGACAGAGGAGTGAAGAAGCCAGACCATTTCTTAATCATCTTATTTTGAAAATAACATCTATAGCTTCTACTCCCAAGTCTTTATGAGTAACTAGTCACCTGATGCTTGGATTTGGATGCAAAGTGCCCTACAGGCTGATACTCAGTCATCACAGGATGACAGAATCCTGGATGACAGAAAGTGAGCTGTCATACGCTGCCCTGTCACTTGCTGCCATCGTCAGATGCCTCAGGACGCAAGCAATGGAGCCACTAAGCATGGATTGAAATGATAAGCCAAAATGAACCTCTGCTCTTTTTAAGTTTTCTCGTGTATTTGTCCTAGTGATGAAAATCTAATACATGTGGCTGAGCAAGATGCAAGACAGTCAGGAAAGTGGTCCCTGAGAGAACAGCTGTTTTCCAGGAACTGTTCGACCCAGTCCTGTGCACTAAGGTAGCTACCAGTCTATAGTACAAAATGCACCCCTGACTTTGAGGACTTACCATAAATATGAGAATGCAAGTAGCTCATTGGTAATTTTTATATCAATTACATACTGAAATGGGAAATTATGAATATACTTTAATATAAATTATGTGGTACATAGGATAGTGTATTGAAATTGATTTTGTCTGTCTCTTTTCATTTTTAACATGGCTTCTGGGAAACTCTAAATTACATAGGTGGCTGGCATCTTATCTTTTTTGGACTGTGCTGTTGGGGCGCTCAGCCTTCTCTATGATTGAAATTCTCTATTTTGTAGGTAGGAGACAGCACTTCTAAGCCATTCACATTCCAGAAAAAGTCACTGCAAGTCTCAAAATCAAGACGTGTGGCTGGGTGTGATAGCGCTCCCCTGGCAGCCCAGCCCCCAGGGGGCAGAAGCGGGGATGATGACGGCAGGCTCCAGACCACTCTGGTCTTGTATAAAGAGACCCTAAAATAAAACAAAATACATATATACTTTCTACTTCCTCCTTCCTCACTTGCTGGAGCCACATGGTCACCTGACTTTGTCTTACTACCTATAGGCCTCCTACTGCCTGGCTTTATATAGACTTCTTTGTCTCTGTGTCTGTCTGTCTATCTCTTTCCTCTCTCTACCAATCAGCTGGTATGTGCAGGGTAGGGTTATATGTGTGGCTGCCCATTTACCAGAAACAAAGAGAACAGGTTCTCGAGAAGGGATCACAGGTAGGTCAGACAATCTGAATGACGTGCTTTCCCAGCATGTAAGATGTATAAACACTGTGTGGGCTTGGCAGCTGTCAACCTTCCCAGTTTGTACACTTCATAGACTACATTTGCTTTGAGGCCTTCTGTAAAACTCTGTTGAATAGGTGACACATTTAATCTGAGGGAATATTATGTAACTCATGTCGTTACTAAAGAAAACATGTAACTAATCTTTCTTTCTGGGACTTGTACTGGTGCCCGGAAGAGTCAACATCACTGACAAAGCCTTGAACTTCCAACAATGTACCTGACACTCGATACAATTCTTACCACATCAGATTTGGCCCAGGAGACTCAGCTCATCAAACCACAGGCATTGATTACATGAGATACAAAGTCAGAAATGGACAATGTGTCCCCGGATGTAACTGTTCTCTCAGGATTTTATGTATCAGTATTGGTGTTGGTTGTTTAAGAAGCATATGTAAGGGCTGGAGGAATGGCTTGGCAGTTGAGGTGTTTGCCTGCAAAGCCAAAGGACCCAGGTTCAATTCCCTAGGACCCACATTAACCAGATGCACAAAGGGGCACATTCATCTGGAGTTCGTTTGCCGTGGGTGGAGGCCCTGGTGCGCCTATTCTTTCTCTCTCTCTCCCTCTTTCTCTGTCAAATAAATAAATAAACTACTTTTTAAAAATAGAAAAAAAAAGAAACATATCTAAGTAATTGTCCCTGAGATATGTCCTAAAAAGATTACAGATGATTTATATTCTCAGGGAACCTTTGGGTACCTGACACTATGCAAAATCCCTTATCATTAATGACATATCAGAAACATATTTTTAAAATGTTATCTTTTACACCTCCCTCCACCAAAAAATTTTGAGCTTTTGAAGAATGGACTCAATGGGAGTGATCTGTGTTGAAAGATAGAATTTATTTTGCTTTAAAGTTTGTTCAGGAAAGATGAGCCTTCGGGAGGCCCTGAAGAGGAACAGGGGATTAGGGTAAGGGCTAGGACCTTGGGTATCTATGAGGGAGGTGTGACAGTTCATTTCTCTTCGCTGAGGCCAAATACCTGTCCAGAAACAATATGAGAGGAAAGGGATTATTCCAGTGTATAGTTTCAAGGGGAGAGTCCACCATGTCACAGAAGGCATGGCAGCGGAAACAGGATACCAGCTGGTCCCATTGCATCCTCAGTCAGGTCAGAGAGAAAGAGAGAGAGAGAGAGAGAGAGAGAGAGAGAGAGAGGAGAGCAGGAAATGGGAATGGGCTATAAATTCTAAAGGCCTGCCCACAATGACCTGCTTCCTCCAGTAGGGCTCCACCTTCCTAGACAATACTGCCAGTTGGGGACCAAGCATTCAAACACAGAAGCCTACAAGGTACACTTCACATTGAAACTGCAGAGAAGGGATGGGGGAAACTGTGTGGAGAGAGGAGACAGTAGTGTCAGCAAACACTGCTTGTCTTATCATGATAATGGACGTGGAACTCCAACACGACACTGTTCTTTGCTTGGCCACTTTTCTAGCCTGATGGGCGGTTATGGTCTTTGAAGTCACTGAGCGGCTTCTACGTTCCGGAGGTTCCGGAGGCTCCACTGAGCTCGTCTAGAAGTGAGCTGGCACGGGCAAAGAAATAGAATTCAGTCTGTTATTACTGTCATAGTATTTTTAATAATCGCATGTGTAGTAGTTTGAATATGATAATGTTTTTAAAATAATGTATTAATTTATTATTTACTTATTTGAGAGAGGGGGGTGCCTCTAGCTACTGCAAATGAACACCGGACACCTGCACCACCTTAAGCCTCTGGCTTATGTGGATACAGGGGAATCAAACCTGGGCACTGGAGAATCGAACCTGGATCCTTTGGCATTGTCAGTAAGTGCCTTAACCACTAAGCCATCTCTCCAGGCCTGAAAATGATAATTTGAATAGATGGCCCATAGACTCCAGTGCTTTATTAAAATAAAACATGTAACTTGGGTCTGCAGCTGCCTGATTGAAGGAAGTGTCACTGGGGGTGGATCCTGGAGTCCAGCCCTAAAGTGTGTTTGGGGGCAGGTCTGAATTCCAGCTCAAAGGTGTGAGGAGAACAGTCTGAGCATCCACAGTTAATGATGGCTGTTGGGACACTGCATGCAGCTCCATGGGACAGAGAGAGAGAGACATCATCAGTGGAAATAAGCAACAGACTGTGAGCCTTAAGTCTGGCCAGCCAGGCCAAATGAGCCAATGGGGGCAATGTTGGCATGTTTGTTTTGGGGGAAGCCAACCACTCTCTGATTGGACTGGAGGCCCACTCCACAGGAAGGAATACATGCCTGGTATTGAAAACCTATGATGGGGGAGGTCATGATTGCTAGGGGTGTAACGCCTACTGGTGTCTGGCTAAATGTATATATTATGCTCACCAAACTGCCCAGTAAGCACTTCTCTTAAGGTTCATACTCATATATTAATACTACTTTCACTTTTGGTTAGAGAAGCTTCTCTTTTAAGATGGTGGTGAACTTGGGATGATTCAGAAGGCACCATAGTGCTGAGAAGAAGGGACAGAGGAGTGCTCAGCACTGAAACATCTCTAACACACCTTCCAAGGCTCAGGGTCCATTGCGGAAGAGGTGGTGGAAAGAATGTAAGAGCCAAAGGAAGAGTACAATGCTCTCTTCCAGACACAAAATGACCTGTATATCCATGACTTCACAGTGCCTGACGCTACCTACACAAGATCCTCATAATAGGAGGAAAAGACATGACGTCAGAATAAAAGAGAGACTAATGGAGAGGGGGAGGGGATATGATGGAGAATGGAAAGTGAGGGGGAGGGAATAATCATGATTTATTGTCTATAATTATGGAGTTGTCAATAAAAAATTTTAATGTCCTAGCCGGGCGTGGTGGCGCACGCATTTAATCCCAGTGCTCAGGAGGCAGAGGTAGGAGGATTGCTGTGAGTTCGAGGCCACCCTGAGAATACAGAGTGAATTCCAGGTCAGTCTGGGCTAGAGAGAGACCCTACCTCGAAAAAAAAAAAAAAAAAATTAATTAATGTCCTAAAAAATTAGAGGATTTGGTGGAAAATTTTTTTTTACCAATTTCCTTAATACAGAAACTCAGATAATATTTGAAAGTGGCTGAGATCTTTAAATAAGAGGTCAAGAGGCAAGGCAGAGTAAGCTAAGAAAGCTGTTGGCTAAGAGAAAGAAAGAAAAAAAGAAAGAAAGAGAGAGAGAGGGAGGGATGGAAGGAAGAAAAGGAAAAGCAAAGAAAAGACAAAAGAAACAAGCAACGGGGGCTGGAGAGAGAGTTCAGATGGTAAACTGCTTACTTGCAAGCATGAAGACCTGAGTTTGATGTCCCCATGCCAGGCATAATAATGGCTTGTGCCTACGTCCCAGTGCTGAGACGATGAACACCAGGATATTCCAGAGCCCGTTGACCAGCAGTTTAGCTTAACTGGTGATCTTCAGGTCAATGGGAGGTCTTGTTTCAAAAAAAGATGGATGCCAGGAATAGATGGTAAGACCCTATTGCTGAAGACTCCATATACTTGGGTGGCAAGTTCACTGAGAAATCCTGCTGGAGCTGAGCTGAAAGCCTCCTCCACGTGGACCAACTGACAGAAAGTTGGAAAAAAGCTATGCTGCATGCAGTTCAATGGGAGAAAGAAAACACCAGTGAAGATACTCAACAGTGAACACTGCAAGCTTTAAATTTGGCCAGCCAGGCCAAATGAGCCAATGGGTGCAATAGTGGCATCTCTGTTATGGGGGAAGCCAACTGCTCTCTAATTGGACTGGAGGCCCGCTCCATGGGAGGAAATACATCCCTGATACTGAAAACCTATGACAAGGGTAGTCATGAGCCCTAAGGGTATAATGTTATTATGCTCACCAAACTGCCCAGTAAGCACATCTCTTAATGTCCACACCCATATATTAATGCTACTCTCACTTTTGGTTAGAGAAGCTTCTCTTTTCAGATGGTGGTGACCTTGGGATAACTCAGAAGGCTCTATGGCGCTGAGAAGAAGTGACAGAGGAGTGCTTAGCACTGAAACATCTCAAACCCACCTTCCAAGGCTCAGGGTTCATTGCAGAAGAGGGGGCGGAAAGAATGTAAGAGCCAAAAGAAGAGTAGGACTCCTTACAACCTGCTCCTCCAGACACAAAATGGCCTGGATATCCATGACCTCACAGTGTCTAACACCACCTACGCAAGACCATCACAATAGGAGGAAAAGATCATGACATCAAACTGAAAAGAGAGACTGATTGAGAGGGGGAGGGGATGTGATGGAGAGTGAAGTTTCAAAGGGGAAAGTGGGGGAGGGAGGGAAGTGCCATGGATGCTGTCTACAAGTAAAGAAGTTGTCAATAAAAAATTAATTAATTAGTAAAAAAAATAAAAGTGTGTACCACCAAAAACAACAACAACAACAACAAAAAAAAAGGTGATGGCATTCCTGAAGTCCTCTGGCTGCATGCACACCATCACACTCGTGCTTCCACACATATACCCAGACATTACACACACATGCACCCACACACATACACAGACATTGCACACCTGAACCCACACATAGGCACAGACATCTGCACAAGAAACAGAAGAAGACAAAAGAATAGCAATCAGGGTATGAAGTAAGTCACTGCGTAGACCTCTGCAGAGATGATTTCCATAAAGATGGGGCTCTCTAGTAAAGAGTAATTTCCTGCCAGTGCTGTTTGGTTAATAGTACAATTTTACCCGAATCAAAAGTTAAGTAGCCTTACTAAATTCCATAGTTACTATCATGTTGATTCACAGGAATCTGACATAAATGATACATAATACTAGAAAATTGAATTTAAAATACACTTCTCTTTTATATTCTCATTCTCATTATAGAACAAAAACTCGAGTCTAATGCTACTGTGTTACTGACACTTCAAATAAGATTTAATTAGTTTCTCTGACAGAGCAGTAAATCTTTAAATTAAAGAGTTCAGGAGTGCTTAGCCCCATAAATTCTCTAAGGAAATTTCAATAGGAATAAGCGTTAAACACATCTCTCTTGGTGCTTCCCACACAGCAGTCATAGCTGGCTCTTGACACTTGTCAAACATAAATATCCCTTGCATCTCTGAGTCCACTGCAGTCATTAGTAAAATAAAACAACACAATGCACAGGAATGAGAAGTCAACCCCAATGGCAGAGGATAGTCAAAATGTCAAGCAAGGGATAACTATTGCACTCTTCTGTAAGAAATACCCAACCGCTCTTAAATGGTTATAAAATGTAATAGGTTATTTACAGGGTTTTCCATGCGTTTAATCTTTAGTCCTGTTACCAAGCCCGTGTGATGGTGCTATTAATATTTTCACTTCACAGATGAGGAAACAAGAGCATAAACAGATTTCGGTAACTCCCTAAGAAGATCCTGTTAATGGGCATCCATAGCAAAGGCTAAGGACTATCAACTATATTTCCTTGAGCTCTATTCATGTAGTGCAGAGCCGGACCTCAATTTCAATGGCCAGGCCTGTTGTAGCCATCGTCATCCCTAAAAGACAGGTTAGAGAGTCCCGGACTAAAATCACCACCTACCTTGCCCCAGAAACCCACAACCAATGACAGGTGGCACCTGATGTACGATCTCCTGGCTCTTTTCCCCCTCGGCTAGGGTCACTCTGAAGTTCTGAAGTGTTGGCCGCCAAGAGTTCCTAATTAGGACTAAGTTTTAGCTATCCACAGTCAAAATTTTCTTGACAGTTCACCATTTAATTACCTTCTCTCCCTCTTTTTACCTCTTTACTCCCTAATAGTAATTCCTAAGACAGTATCATTCATATCCTTGTCTCAGATTCTGCTTCTGGGGGGGATCTACATGGAAAGGAAGGCCTAGCCAAGATTAAACCCAAACAACCTGGCTGCAGAGTGTGTCTGCTTAGTCAGTCCAATATAGTGACTGCCCATTCTCCAAAAAATCTGGTTCACACTTTGTAAACATCCTCTCAGGGAACCAGAAGGGAAGGAGTCTTTAACCGCATATGACATACAAACCTCTTGTCAAGGTCTAACAAGGCTGAGTGTTTACTCCTTGCCGGCTAGATGAGTTAACTTTTCTTGTCACTGTGACAAAACACTTGACAAAAGCAACTTGAAGGAAGGAGGGGTTTATCATGGCCCACAGTTTAAGGATACCACCCATCATGGGGGGAAGGCGTGGCTGCCTGGATTTGGGGCAGCTGTTTATAGTGTGCGCACAGGCAGAACACAGACAGGGGTGAATGCCAGTACTCCCTTCCCTTTCTCCTCTTCATCCTGTCTTGGGATCCAGCCTAGAGAATGGTGCTCCCCCACACTGAGGGTGGGTATTCCCTCTTTCAGGAAAGACCCTCAGATACACAGAGGTTGGTTGCCTAGGTGATTCTAAATCTGGCCAAGTTGACAATGAAGATAAACCATCACACTGGCTAGCTAATTCGCCTGTCATGATGTGATAAAGGCTGTTAGATGACTCTTGGGTAAAAACAGAGGACTTACCACATTCCGTACCCAGCATCAACATTTGCACTGAGTCCATTTTCTAGCGGGTAATGCCAATGAGTTCAAATGGAAGCTGCATATAGTATTGTGTAACAGGAAAGAAACCGTGGAGTTAGGGAACACTTGGAGGGTGCACCAGATGCTTGCGCCACTTCTTTCATCTGGCTTTCCATGGGTGCCAGGGAATCAGACCTGGATGGGCAATCTTTGCAAGCAAGCATCTTAACCCTGAGCCATCGCCCCAGTCCAGGAACCCAAATCTTTTATGTAGAAAAACAGACATGCCTATTCTTTGTTCTAGAGAGAGGCACTATCTCTATCTTTCAAGGCTGCTGTGCAAAAAAACCTTTTAAGGGACCATCTGTAATAAAGACAATCAGTGCCTCACTTGAAAGATGTGCAGCTCAGGATGGAGGGATGGCTTAGTGGTTAAGGTGTTTGCCTGCAAAGCCAAAGGACCCAGGTTCGATTCCCTAGGACCCACATTAGCCAGATGCACAAGGGATTGCACGTGTCTGGAGGTCGTTTGCAGTGGCTGAAGGCCCTGGCGTGCCAATTCTCTCCCTCTCCCTCTTCCTCTCTCTCTGTGGAAAATTGTCTTGCAAGACAGGAATAAAACAGATGTTGACAGTTTTATCACATCTAAACCCATATAACCATGCCTAATAAGAAATGGCAAAACAAATAAATTACAAAATTAAAAAAATATTTATTTATTTGAGAAAGAGAGGGAGGGAGAGAGAAAGAGAGGAAAAAGGCAGATAGAGAGGGAATAGGTGTGCCAGGGCCACCAGCCACTGCAAATGAACTCCAGATGCATGTGCCACCTTGTGTATCTGGCTTTACACGGATACTGGGAATCGAACCTGGATCCTTAGGCTTTGCAGACAAGTGTCTTAACTGCTAAGCCATCTCTCCAGCCAAAATAAATTGAAAAAAATTTAAATACTCTTTTATCTTTTTGCTTTTGACTTTTTAAAGTGCAAGAATGCACGTATGAGCACACCTTGTGGCACCCATGCAGGGGTCAGAGCATCACCGTGGGTGTTGGTCCTTTCTTTCTATCTTCTTCAAGATAGGACCTCGCTTGTTTTGAAGTTGGGAAGGCCCAAGTAGCTGACCTATGAGTATTGAGCTCCTCCTCGCCCTGCCTTCATTCCTGTAGGTATGTTGGGTTTACAGAAGCATTTGCCACTTTGCATCTCACTTTCCATGGATGCTGGGATCAAACTCAGGCCAGCAGGCTTGTAAGCAATCATCTGTAACTCCTGAAACATCTCCCTCACCTCGATTTTTACTTTAAAAAATACACACATAAGTACATTGTCTTTCCTTTGAAGCTCACAATAAACCTACTACCCAGCATACTATGAGGCTGGGACTTTATAGTGGATGGAAAACGCCTCAGAAATATGTCATTTGTTTTTCAATTTGCTGTCTGTGTTATATTTTTAAGGTGATTTTCACTGTGTCAGTAAGTCACTGCCAAAACTGAAAACAAAGGAAAGCTGTGGGTTTGGAATTCATCTGTGAACAATTTTGAGGATTATCAGAATTATAGCATTTTTGCTCAAGTGGGGGTAATACATATTTAGTTCAAAAATTTCATGAATTTTTTCGAGCAGGGAAATATGCAGGATTAGAGTGCATTTGAAAGAATAAGTTACCCATTTGGACATCCTGTTTACAGCATCAAGGTGTGTTTATGGCATGTTTGATACCTGGAAAAGGAAACAGATAAAGTCCTACTATATCAATTTATAGTGAAAGTGCATGGTAGAAATTTGCTACTTAAATTCTAAAATGAAGTCCTTTTGGTAAACAATAACAACTACAAAAAAAAAAAGTGCACTTAAAGAAAACAGGGGTAAGCCTTGGTTGAGGAACAGAAAGCCTGGGATTCTTGTGATGCTGGCCCTTCATGTAGTTTGTAACAGATATAGAGAAACAGGGCTGGAAACTCTCAAAAGGCCGCCGTTGAAGAGTCCCTTTCTAAACAAAGTGGCAGTGTTCCTGTTGTTCTGCTCTTCGCTTTGCCTCTTGATCCCTCTTACAAATTCCCTGACCTTCTGACACCTGTTTCCCAATAAGGAAAACACATTTACAAGTGGTCCTTACTTGTATTAAATTAAATTAGATAACACTCCGGAAAGCACTAAGTTCCTGACATATGATGGACACTAGATAATTTGTAACCAATGTCATGATTAATTTCATCCTTTCAGGCATCAACCTCATTTCATTTCATGTGAGTTTTTTTTTTAATAATACAAGTTCATTTTAATATTTTATTTTTTTTTATTTGTTTGAGAGAAAAAGAGGCAAAAAGAGAGAGAATGGGAGCACCAGGGTCTCTAGCCACTGCAAACAAACTACAGACACACGCACCACCTTGGGCATTTGGCTTATGTGGGGCCTGAGGAATTGAACCTGGGTCCTTTGGCTTTGCAGGAAAGTGTCTTAACCACTAAGCCATATCTCCAGCCCTAAAAGTACATTAAAGAAAATTTTTTTAAATTTTTATTGTTTTTGGTTCTTTTGAGGTAGAGACTCACTCTAGCTCAGGCTGACCTGGAAGTCACTATGTAGTCTCAGGCTGGCCTCGAATTCATGGTGATCCTCCTACCTCTGCCTCCCGAGTGCTGCGATTAAAGGCATTCACCACCATGCCCAGCCCTAAAGGTACATTTTTAACTCTCCATATGAAGTCTGGCTCTAAGTAATTTAATCTAGGTATATTTGTTTACCCCTATCATATTGTTGAAAAATGTCAAACCTTCTCTAGAGTTGAAAGACCTATGCTATGAACACCTATATTAAAATTACTACCTAGATTCTTCATTTTATTATGTCAGTATTATCATGTATCTATCTACCATTCCTATATTTACCCCAACAATCACTTTTTCTTTCTTTTTTAATATATTTATTTATGAACGAGAGGGGAGGAAGAGAGAAAGGGAAAAAAGAGGTGAGACAGAGAGAGAAAGAGAGAGGGAGAGATCAGAAGTATGGGCACTCCAGGGCCTCATGCCATTGCAAAAGAACTCCAGATGCATGTGCCACTTTGTGCATCTGGCTCTACGTGTGTACTGGGGAACCAATCCCAGACTGGTAGGCTTTGTAAACCAGCACCCTGAATTGCTGAGTCATCTCCCCAGCCCCTCAATCTATTTTCGTTTTTGTACTTCAAATTCAGTTGAAGACATCAGCACTGCACATAAGCCTGTGTATTGTTAGATTTCACAATCTGTTTGTGGTTTCTTTTCTTTCCCTTTCAGCTAAAATGTAACTCATAGTAGTAAAATTATGTATTTATTTTAGATTTTTTTTATTTTTATTTTTTGGTTTTCAGTTTTTCAAGGTAGAGTCTTGCTCTAGTTCAAGCTGACCTGGAACTCACTCTGTAGTCTCAGGCTGGCCTCAAACTCACAGCAATCCTCCTACTTCTACCTCCCAAGTGCTGGGATTAAAGGTGTACACCATCACGCCCAGCTATTTTTAGATTTCTGACTGGTTTAAATATCCAAATCAGAATCAAAACTATATTTGCCACCCTGAGACTAGACAGTGAATTCCAGGTCAACCTGGACTAGAATTCACTATGTATTCTCAGGCTGGCCTTGAACTCACAGCGATCTTCCTACCTATACCTCCTGAGTGCTGGGATTAAAGCACCACCACATCCAGCTTAAAAATTGTTTATTTATTTATTTGCAAGGAGAGAGAGAGATAGAGAGAGACAGAGAATGGGCACACTAGGGTCTCCAGCCACTGCAAACAAATGCCAGATGCATAATGCGCCACTTTGTGTATCTGGCTTTACATGGGTACTGGGCAATCGAACCCTGGTCGTTAGGCATTGCAGCCAAGTGCCTTAACCACTGAGCCATCTCTCCACCACACCTTATTTTATTTTATTTATTGAGATATGGTCTCTCACTGAGACTGGAACTCAATTTGGCTACAGTAGCTAGTCAGCAAGTCCAGAATAGCTACATGTTTTCATGGCCCTGGTGCTGACAGTACAGGAGGCAGCACACAGCCAGGCTTTTATGTAGATTCTGGGGATCGGAACTCAGGTCCTCAGGCTTCCACAGCAAACACTTTATCCACTGAGCATTTCGTCTCATCATCCTATTGAGTTGGACTAGTGTCTAAGTTAATGAGTCAACAGGAAAATAAGACAGTTGTGACATACACGCTCTAGAGTTGGACACACCCGAAAGCAGGCGATCTTGTGATCTACTTATGTAGAGACATTAAGCAGGATACTTAACTTCTCTCAGGTATGACAAGTTGTTTAGCCTCTCTGAGAGGTTACCTGTAAAGTGGGATAACGATGAAGTAGGGACAGGCACTCAGTAAAGTGCTGACTGCCTGCAAGATGCCGAGTGTGGTGGTTTACATGTAAACGTCTCCCATAGTCTCAGGTTTTTGATTAAGCTTCCTACTTCATCCCCAGCCAGAGGACTCCTGGCGGCGTGACACTGGGGGCAGATCTCGAGTCTAGCCTACTGGTTGCTCCTCTTTTTCTGCTGTGGGCATATGATGGAATGAGCCAGATTCCTCTACCATGACGAAGCTTCCCCTCAATACCATATTCCTGAAATAAAGCCTTTCTTCCCATAAACTGCTTCTGGTCACTGTAACACTGAGTAACAGCACACTGTGTCACTTAGCTCTTTGAATTCTCACAACCAAGGGATGGGTACTGGCATTCCCCTTCTTTATACAAGAGCACCCAGGATCACTGGGCTTTTTCAACTCAGTACCCCTCAGCACAATGCTGATAAAACTCAAATGCACACAGTTGTGGGAAGAAGATATGGGCAGACCAGAGTCATGAAACAGACATGAGGTAGGTGTTCAATCAGAGTTTGCCCTCCTTTCCCCCTGGAAGAACTATACCCAAATAAAAGTATCAAGCGTGGTGGTTTACACTGTCAACTTGACGGGACTTAGAGTCATCTCTGAGGGATTATGTAGACCAGGTTAGTCTCTGGGCACACCTGTGATCTACTTTCTTGATTAGGGTCATTGGAGTGGGAAGATCTACCTTAACTGTAAGAGTCATCATTCCATGGGCTGGGGTCCTGGACTGTATCATAAGAACACGGATGCCTGAACACAAGCACTTATCACTTGACTTCCTCATTGTGAACTCAATGTGTCCTCGAGCTCCTGGCAGCCTACATTCCCTGTCACGATGGACTGTAACCTGGAACTGTAGGCCAAACTAAACCCTCTAGGCTGAGAAATGGCTCAGTGGTTAAGACGTTTGCCTGTAAAGCCAAGGACCCAGGTTTGATCCCCCAGTACCCATGTAAAGCCAGAGTCACAAGGTGGCGCGTGTGTCTGGGGTTCATTTGTAGTGGTTAGACACCCTGGCATGCCCATCCTCTTTCTCTCTCATTCTCATAAATAAATAAATAAATTAATAAATTAATTAATTAATTAAATATTTTTAAAGTAACCCCTTCCCCCCCTTAAACTGACTTATTTTTATTTTTATTTATTTATTATTATTATTATTATTATTTATTTATTTTTTTTTTTGGTTTTTCGAGGTAGGGTCTCAGTCTTACCCAGGCTGACCTGGAACTCACTATGTAGTCTCTGGGTGGCCTCTAACTCACGGGGATCCTCCTACCTCTGCCTCCTGAGTGCTGGGATTAAAGGTGTGCGTCACCATGCCTGGCCCCTTAAACTGAGATCTAGCAGGTATTTTGTCCCAGCAACGAGAAGATGATTAACATAACGAGAAACCACACTTTGGATGTATTATTTGTAGGAAGTGAGTGACTTTCCACGAAAAGAATAATGGATTAATAAATGAGGGATGGAGAGATTGCTCAGTGGTTAAAGGTGCTTGCTTGCAAAGCCTGTCAACCCAGGTTAAATTCCCCAGTACCTATATAAAGCCAGATGCACAAAGTGGTGGGCGCATGCATCTGGAGTTTGTTTGCAAAGACAAGAGGCCCTGGCATGCTCTCTCTAATCTCACAAATAAATAAAAATGTTTTTAAAATAAACAAATAGTAACTTATATGCCCAAATGAAAATTTCCTGATTATGCTAGCCCTCTCCATCATTAGGAGACACATGCAATTTTGTTACCAAAGAGTAAGGCAGGATTTAGAACTTGAAGTGTTCCAGAATGACTGACAAACATTTCCCCTGCAGTGAAGTCTCCACATTTCTGAGCAGAAGAACCCCAATACAGAGTTCTCACACAGCCATCCACTTCCCTCGGGGTGGGCTACAGTTACCCTAGATCATATTTCATCCTTGGCAGATGTCTTGACCAATTCCCCATCATGACATGCCACTCTATTATCAAAGACCAAAAAGTGGAGTGAAAAAAAAAAAATCCCAGATGATCCCAGGAACGAGGCTAAGAGAAGAAAAGCTCCCGGGGACCAGCCAGGCAAGGCCTCCTCTGAGCATATTGTATCGTGGTTTCTTCCCCACATAGTGGCCCAAGTGGGGAAAGTGCTTGAATCACATTGTCTCCACAATTTCTTTTCCACGTGTTTTTTGTACAGACATGTCTGTCTCGTTGGAAATCCTGGCAAGTTTATAAAGAGGTTGCCTTAATTTAGGGTGGGGATAGAATTGGGGTTGGACAGTCAGTCAGTGTGCATGCCATCCACAGCTTTTCTCTTTTTATCTACATTTCTATGATCTTTACCCATTGCGGTAGTTTGAATGTATGGCTCCACAGACTCCAGTGTTTCATTAAAACTGAGTTTGCAGCTTCACCTCCTCACAGGCAGACTCCTGCGACAGGGGGTGTGTCACTGGGGGTGGATCTGAATTCCAGCCCGAGGGTTTGCAGAGAAATTTGAGCTCTGGTCCCTGCTTGCTGCGTTTTGGTGTTTGCTGCCTATTTGGGACTATTTCTGCTTGGATCTGTGAAAGGGAGCCAGCTTCTTCCACCATTAATAGAACTTCCCTTGGATCTGTAAGCTGAAATATTTCCTCTTCCTCCCATAAACTGTCTGGTTGGATGTTCATCCCAGCATTGTGGAGCTGTCTACTACACCCATGAAGACTGTCACTGTCTACTTTAAAAAGTTGAAAGCTTTATACACTCTTAAGAGAAAGCAGATTATTCTACATTCTCTTTTTAATTGTTTTTTTTTTTTATTTGAGAGAGACAGAGAGAGAGGAAGAGGCAGAGAATGGGCACGCCAGGGCCTCTCAGCCACTGTGAATGAATTTCAGACGCGTGTGCCCCCTTGTGCACATGTGTGACATCGTGTGCTTGTGTCACTTTTGCGTCTGGATATACGTGGGACCTGGAGATTTGAACAAGCATTCTTAGGCTTTGCAGGCAGGTGCTGTAACTGCTAAGCCATCTCTCCAGCCCTAGTCTACATTCTTTAAGACATAAATTAGCAAGGAAAGATTCAGTTTTGTTGACTATGTCCTTCTCACTTTGTTAGAGGAAGAAATTGAAGTTTCAAGTGTTGAAGCAAAATGAACTGCATTAATTCAGTAGAATATCTGGACTCCATCCAATGAATTTGCTTTATTTGGCTGTGCTTAGTTTCTGTGATATAATAATTAAGGTGAACATGTTGGTGGCATAATATAGGCTTTCCATAAGTATTTCCTTTTTAAAAATATATTTTTTTTAATCAGAGAGAGTGTGTGACAGAGCATGAGAGAGAAAGAGATAGAGAATTGGCGTGCCAGGGCACCCAGCGCCTGCAATCCAACTCCAGACATGTGTACCGTCTTGTGCGCATGTGCGACCTTGTGTGCTTGTTTCACCTTGTGTGTCTGGCTTATGTGAGACCTGGAAAGTCGAAAATGAGTCCTTAGGCTTCGCAGGCAAGCACCTTAACCTCTAAGCCATCCCTCCAGCCCAGTATTTTTTTTAAGACCTAAAAAAAGAGCCAGCAGCTCTATGTGTCATTGTTGGCTTTGGAGCAGAGTGGTATAACAAGGGTTCAGAGAGAAAGCGCAGAGCAGCCCCACCATAGCCCATAGCTGACTGTGTGATCCATTAAGCATATGGCGAGTTCATTCTTAATTTTGAAAATTTTGGTTTACTTTGTTTTGTTCTTAAAGGAGAGAGTTTTAGAGGGTAAAGAGACCTCTTTGTCATTTGTCAAATTACACTGTGTGGGCAAGTACTTTGTTTTCAGTTGCCTATGACTACCCTAGTCTGCAGGCCACATGAAAAAAAAAAGTAACAGGGCATAAATTTTTGCTAAGTGCCTCTGAAAAGCAGTTTATAATCCCAAAAAGGAGGGTGTAGGTGTCTGTATAAGTGTGCACGCCCATCCTATCATTTTGTGATCACCTTCACTTTACTGTGGGTCCCTGGATGTGGTGTGCTCCTTTTGGCTTAATTATCTGTTTATAAGAGCTCTCCTTTCACTGCACTTGGGGGCCTGAGATCATGCCCTTTCATTAGCTAAACATTTCATTTTACACCCAACATATTTTTTCCTCTGAACTCTTTGATCTCCATGTGAAATCTCTTCAAAAAGAGATAAATATAAATATTTTCTGTGCTAGTAATAGTGGTTGGTTCCCAAGATCTATTCTTTCCCAATGACTAGTATTAACAAAGCCTATTCCATTTTCCCCTGAATGGGCTGAACTAGGTGTATAACCTTAGCTTGGCCAACAAGCCATGACAGAAGGTCTCCAGGAACTGCCTCTGGGAGCCATTTCCTATAATTTTTTAAAATATTTATTTTATCTATTTTATTTATTTGAGAGAGAGAGAGAGAGAAATACAGAAATAGGCAGGTAGAGAGTGAGAGAGAGCGAGAGAGAGAGAATGGGTGCACCAGGGCCTCCAGCCACTGCAAATGAACTCCAGATGCATGTGCCCCCTTGTGCATCTGGCTTCCATGGGTCCTGGAGAATAGAGCCTTGAACCAGGGTCCTTAGGCTTCACAGGCAAGTATTTAACCACTAAGCCATCTCTCCAGCCCAACCATTTCCTGTCTTATAACACAGATGCTGTGGTAGTTTGAATAGATATCCCCCAGTATATTTAGTGTTTTATTAGTTTATAGTTTGCATCTGCAGCCACCTGGCTGAAGGCAGTGTCAAGAGGTGGATCTTAAGGTGTGGTGGTGGGTTTGAGATTTCAATCTAAAGATATGCAAAGTATGCCTAGCTAGAGTTCCTGAGGTGTGCTGTGCTGTGTGGCTTTTGGCTTGTGGTCTTTTCTCTCTGTGTTTGGTCCTGTGAAAGCAGGCCAGCTTCTTCTGCCATTATGGAACTTGTGCTGGATCTGTAAGCTTCAATAAATCCCTTCCTCCATAACTGTGCCTGGTCTGGAAGTTCATCTCAGCAAACCTAAAGCTGTCTGCTACAGATGCACAAGACTAATTCTGTCTCTCGCCTTCCTCTGGCCTGAACTCTGTAGGATCTGTAAGTGATATTATGACTCTTGCCACTTTGTCATTAATCCAGTGTCAAGGTAACTGTTATGAAGTTGGGCTAGAGTCTAGATGTTCTATGGCTGGATCCTATCCTAACTCTGAATTTCTTGTTATGTGGGACAATAATTTGATTATTCTTATATCAGAAAGAGTTGAGTTTTCTGTTACCTTCTACAGAAAGCAGTTTAGCTGACTGAGATACACTATTTATTTTTCCCATGTGCAACATCAGCATTTAGCAGTCATCTAATTGCACGTATTTCTCCAGTCATTCATCTACTCCACTACTTTGATATAACAGTGTAAGAATTGCTACTGTTCTCTGTGTTCAAAGAATCAGGTACTGATATGAAAGACAGTCAGCTGGCTTATCTTAGAAAGCAAAAATGTTCCTTGTCTTCAATTAATTTTAATTTTTATTCATTATTATTATTATTTATTTACTTATCTTGGTTTTTCGAGGGTCTCACTCTAGCTCAGGCTGACCTGGAATTCACTATGTAGTCTCAGGGTGGCCACAAACTCTCAGCGATCCTCCTATCTCTGTCTTCTGTGTGCTGGGATTAAAGGCGTGTACCTACCGTATTTCCATGGGTAGCATAACATGAAGTGTAAGCTGTGCAAATTCACCAAAAGCAGTGGTCAAGTGATGAACCAAACAAGTCAGGTCACAATTACAGGAAGGACTAACTGCCTTCTCAACAGATACAAAAAGCATTCCAGATAACAGAATATCTAGCTTTTGATCAAATTCTTAAGGAATTTGGGGAAAGAAAGGAAAGAGTACCAATAATGATGTTTTAGATCACATGTGATGTAAATATCTAAAGTTCACAGATTTTGTGCCTTGGAACGAACACAGAGTGATCATGAGATGTAACCGGGTAGAATGTTTTGTGTCTTTATCTATTTTTTTTATTATTTTTTGGAGAGAGACACAGAGAGAGACAGAGAGAGAGAGGGAGAGGAAGACAGAGTTGGGCGCGCCAGCAGTCTCAGCTGCTCAGATGTGTGCGCCCCCTTGCGGTCAAGTGCCCTTGTGCCCTTGCGTCACTTTGTTTCTGGCTAAACGTGGGACCTGGAGATTGGAACCAGTGCTCTTAGGCTTAGGAGGCAGGCGCCTTAACCCCTAAGCCATCTCTCCAGCCCTTGTGTCTTTATTTTTAAGAGTCAGATAAGAGTTAATTATAACAAAGTCTTACTTCTGGAATTTTGGTGGAACTAAATAGTAATCTAAGGACAGAGAAGGTGGCTTAGCAATTCAGTCTTGTTAAATTGTTAGGGTTTATGATAGGGACTCTCTGGGGCTCAGTGGCTAGCTAGTATTGCTGAATCAGTGAGTGCTAGGTTCATTAAGAGACTGTCTCAAAGAACAGAAGTGGAGAGCTGTTGAGGAAGACACTCCACAGAGACTGACCTTTGGCTTCCAAATACACATGGATACATGTTCACCTATGCATAAATGAACATGCATACACACAGATACACATGCAAATAAATAAAAATACTAGGGGCTGGAGGGATGGCTTAGAAGTTAAGGCTCTTGCATGCAAAGCCAAAGGACCTAGGTTCGATTCCCCAGGACCCACATAAGCCAGATGTACAAGATGGTGTATGTGTGGTGTTTGCAGTGGCTGGAGGCCCTGGTGTGCTCATTCTCTCTCTATCTGCCTCTCTTTCTCTCTCTCTCTGCTTTTTTCTGTCCCTCTCTCTCAAATAAATGAATAAATAAACAATATTTTTTAAAAATAAAAATACTAGTGTGCTGGCAACGTACAACCATGGCTAATCTATATGGTAGTTCTCTACAAATATGAAAAGGCAAAATAGGCCCTGTTCACCTTCCATGTGCAGCCCCACAACTTCATTGGTTGGCATCAAGGAAGTAGGTGCTCCTCCCAATGATGGTGGTACTTGCAGTGCCCAGTTCTTGCTTATTACCCTCCACTTGCCTGGAAACCTCCCAGCTAGACACTTCTGTACATTGCACAGACTATATGTGTGGGCTCTAAAAGTGCTTTTTTTTCTCAGTCAAAAGTCTTGCTTGCAAGCACTCCACATGGATATTTCTTGTTGGTTTCTCAGAATCCAGTTTCCACCCTTTCCCAATCTGTGCTCTGGCTGATGTTTTTTATGACCCCTGTCAATGGCTCCATCACATTCAGGTTCATTCTAAGGCAACAGAAGAAGTCTGAAGGAGGGAGGAACATGAGGCTAAGGTATCTTGTTCCCTGGCTGCCTTTCTACTGCACCAGAGATTGTTAGTCACATTGGTTCCTTCCTAAGGCTCCAGCTTGTCAGGGCAAAGACAACAAGAATTACTGCTGACCAACACGCTCTGCAGCTCTAGGAACCTGGATGCGGTGCCAGGCTCCCTGTGACTGCTGGTGTGCAGGTGCTTGATCCTCTCCTGGTCACATTCCACCTTTACCTGAATTCTGTGAAATATCCCTTAGCTAAACTGTTCTCAATTTCTCTGCCACAGTGAGCTGTTATTTCCCTGCAAGGACCTTGACGGATACACAGCAGAAACAAACGTTGACTACTTTAGGGAAAATGGAATTGGGGAAAGGGATAAAGGGATAATTGGGAGCTCTAGAAACATGAGGAGGTGGGAAGAGCAGGGTTCGAGAAGAAGCAGGAGGAAGAGGACAGCTGGAAAACTAAGGAGCATCAGAGATAGGAAAGTCATCAGCCGGGCAGAGCCCCGCTCACTTACTGCGCCTGAAGGCCCAAGGCCCTGTGTCCTTCTGTCACATACTCAGTTTGCAGGAGGACTGATTGCCTCGTTACTGTCTGTGTCTGTCTACTGACAGGTGGATTAGTCCTCTTTGACTAATGCGATTGGAAGTGGACATCACTATCCACCCAGACCACTCCCATTCAGTGATTCCTTTAAAACAAGAAATCAACCCTCTCTCCCTTGAAAGAATAAACACCACTACCATTACTGTCCCAATTAAACAAAGGATATAAAGCCACTTTAACAATCTAAGCATTTAAAGTAGTACCGGACTGGGGAGATGGTTCAGCACTTAAAGGCACTGGCTTACAAAGTCTGCTGACCTGGATTCAATTCTCCCGTACCCACATAAAGACAGATGCAGAAAGAGGCAAGTGTCTGCAGTTCGTTTGCAGTAGCAAGAGGTCTTGGCACGCCATTCTATCTCTCTCTCAAATAAATAAATAAAAATTTAAAATAAAGTAGTTTTTCTAAAAGTCCTGTAGGTTATATAGAGATGAGCACTTTCCAATGAGCCACAGAGAAGTACTGTTCCTAGTAAGACTCATAAATAAAAATTCATGAGGTTTAAAAGAGAGTGAGTATGTGTGTGTGTGTGTGTGTGTGTGTGTGTGTGTGTCCGTCCGTCCGTGCGCATGTGCACATGCATGTGGAGGTCAGAGGGCAGCCTCAGGGTGTCTTTGCTCCACCTTATTTAAGACAGGGTCTCTTGTCCCTGCAAGTGAACTGCTAGACTACCAAGAAAAGTCAACTAGGTGCTCTTGAGCTTTGGATTCTCCTGGTTCCACCTCTGTGACCCCCGCCCCCACCCCCACCATTGTCATAGAAAAATTGGAATCACAGACTCATGTGCCACTTTGCATCTGGTTTTATTTGAGTGCTTGGGAATTATACTTAGGCCACTGGACCTTGCAAACCACTTTGCTTTTAAGCACTGAGACATCTCCCCAGCCTCTTGAGAAGGATTTTAGCTGTGTTAAATGTAAGGCTGTCAGTTTCATCTTAACAAGGTGTCCATGTTGCTAGTGTCTCAGAACTGCCTAACCAATGGAACCCTTTCTTCAGATCCAGCCTTGCAAGAATTAATACAGAGACTAGAGGCCTAGAATCAACTTACCTCTAGGAATTATCACATTATGCCAACTTGGGGCTACAACTAGCCCCATCAACTTTAATATCTTCTGACGTTTGCAGGTAATCTCTCCTGCAAGGTCTCCTCTAGCTTATTTGGGCTTTGATTTCAACCAGATCCAGATGGTGTAAGAATTAAGGATAAGGTTTTACTGTGAACTAAAGACAAAGAGCTTATTGAGGAAGTATAAGGCTATGCTATTTCACTATATTTGCTGATAGCTGTAGTTTATACAATTCTTAAATGTAGAATAAAATTTAGACTATTTGCTTTTATGTCTCTCTTGTACCATGCTTTATCTCAACTTCAAAATTACCTTCCAAAGACAGAGCTGATGAGTTATAAATTTCAACATATACTTTAGTTGTCATGAATGAAAACAGTATGAATGCATAATTGCCCCCTGGAGATTTCTTGATATGGTTACCCTTATAATGCTATCAGTAAGAAATCTTTTTCCTTCAAAATAAAGTCATATGGATGCAATACCTATAATTTTTAAATGAGAATTTATATTCAGCTAAGTTTGTTGGTTCTACACACAATATTTTTATTTCCAAAATATTAATTCCCTGGATAAATCTAAATTAAACAAAACACTAAGGTAGTAAGTTTTTTTTTTTTTTTTTTTTTTTTTTAAACTATGTAGTCTCAGGGTGGCCTCGAACTCTCGTTTTCTTCCCGAGTGCTGGGATTAAAAAAAAAAAAAAAAGTTGTCTATGAGATGATATTTACCATGACAGTGTGATGAAATACTGAGATGGGTTTTTGAAATATAATCAGGCATGTAAGTTTGTTTGTTTTGGTTCTAGATGTAACTCATCTCATATGCCCATATGTTTTGTGTGCTTCTCATCTGAATAAGGAAAAATTAAGGACAAAATAAAGTACATAGAAAAAGAGCAATGTTTTCACATATTTAAGTGTCTGCAGTTCCTTAGTGATCTATCCTTATTTCCCTTTGATAACATAGCATCTTAAAAGGCATCTAAGCATGCTCCTACCCTGAATATATCAGCTCTTAGTGAGGACAAAAAAGAAAGTAGAGGACCCAGCCCTTTCATGCAAGGAGCCAGGGCCATCTCTACATCATTGTTTTCTAAGCTGAAAAGCATACATCTTTCCCTAACACAGTCACGGTCTATTCAAAACTACTGAACAAGTCTTTCTAATTGAATTGGTAGCTGTGAGCTGATTTAATAACCAATATCTTTACAATCAAACCAGCAGGTCTGAAGCAGTCATTGCAGTGGCCTGGTATCCTGGATACCTAGAAACCCATGACCAAGAAGCAGCTATTGCCCCCTTTTGCAGGCCCCTCATACCTCATGGTGCCCATTAACAGACTGGGAATTAGAACAGGGGCTGGCCCACCCAGCTGCCTGGCTGGACCTGTTGGAATGTGGGTCCTCTGTGTGGATAACTGGCAATGGGGCCACCGTTTCCCTGTGTCAGGGCACCGTCAGCAGGAGTGGGAAGAGCAACTGTCAGGCATGTGAGATCTAGTGAGTTCTTACTCCACCCCCCTCCCTTCTCTGCTAGAAAGGTGTCAGTTTGCAGAAAAAAAAAGTTCATTTTCTCTTTGCAAGCCAGGGCACCACTGGGCACAAAATAGTCTACTGCTGCTTAAAAGTTTTTCATAGACATATTATGAGTATGCTGCTTCTTTAGAAAGAAAAATCTGACTTCTGGACTGAAATATACAAGAAGTTGTTACTAAATGCAACCTGAATCTGTGGTTTCCAATTCTGAGATGTGAGTAAGGCCTGTGTGTCCTGTGACGGCAGGTCTCAACTAGTTTACTGACCCTTCCCAAGGCTTCACACAAAGAGTAGCCACCCAATAAATTTCTCAAATAAATAAATGAACACTAGATTTCTTAATGACAAATTCAGTTTGGTGCATTTTTGCAGTTCTTAGTGGTTAAAAGCATAAGAAACTGTTAATGATTCTATTAATCAGTTAAGTTTTGCTTAATAACCATGAAAATTTAGGTTTGAAAAACAAATAAGTGATTGTGTAGCTTTACAACTAAATAAACTTTAATGCACCGGACGCCTAGAGTCTGGCCCATGGTGCTTTTTTTAGGTTCATGGTGAAATGAGAAAAATTAGGGAAATGTGTTGCTTTCATAGGCCTAAATCAATGAACTGTTCTTTACACAAAAGTTACCCCCCCATTTCTAAAGTTAAAACATCTTTTGTTTAATAAAATGATGGGGGTGGTTTAAGATGGTTGTCCTTTCAATGTTCTACTTGCCAAAATAAGATTGACAATACAATTCTAGGTCTCCAGCTTTTTAAAAAACATTTATTTGAGAAAGATTAAGAGACAGACAGGTAGAGAGTGAATGGGGCACTAGGGCCTCCATCCACTGCAAATGAACTCCATAGGCATGCACCACTTTGTGAATCTGGTTTAGGTGGGTACCGGGGAATTCAACCTAGGTCCTTAGGGTTTGCAGGCAAGCGCTTTAACCACTGAGCCATCTCTCCAGTCCATCTCTAGCTTTTTGGTCCATGTTTTCTTGGTTTGTGGAATCCAAACTGGAGTCTAGCTTTAGGATGTGATCCATTTTATAAAAGCATACATGTATTTCCTTTAGAAACCTACCTACTGAATAAAGGAAGATTAGTACAACCTTGGCTGTACCTAATGCCTATGATATATGGCCAGCAGGTGTTGAGTGGCTACTGTTTTGATGGCTTTTAAAATGGATTCACACATTTCCATTTCACAATAGCCCAAGGAGGAAGTATTCTCACTGATTGCATTTTACAAAGAACTCAAGACAAAACAGCCATCTTTGCCCAACAGAGTGAAGTGGTGCAGCTTAGATCAAACCAGTGGCTTCAGGAGCATCTGCAGTTGAAGAAAGCTTGGTAGACCTCAGTTATGGGGTGTGCAGGCCCTCCCTAAGCTGTCCTGCAGGTAACTCCAATACAAAGTCAAGTAACTCTGGTACAAAGTCAGAACATACATTTTTATTTTTAATTTTTATTTATTTATTTAACAGAAAGAGGCAGAGAGAGACAGAGAGAGGATGGGTGCACCAGGGCCTCCAACCACTGCAAAGGAACTCGACGCATGTGCCACCTTGAGCATCTGGCTTAAGTGGGTCCTGGGGAATTGAACCTGGGTCCTTTGGCTTTGCAAGGAAGTGCCTTAACCACTAAGTCATTCTTCCAGCCCAGAACATGTATTTTTATATAATCAAGAAATTCAGCCATATGGTAGGACAGCAATAGAATGAAAATCTAGTTTTATATTGTAGTGATTATGGAAATGGAGGTGGAATTAACACAGGTTATAAATCCTTTCTAAGACTCTTCCTTCTTTTTTTCTGTTTTGGTTTTTTGGTGTCCTGTTTTTTTTTTTTTTTTTTTTTTTTTTTTGGATGTCCTACTTTGAGCTTTGGTTGGTTTATTTTTATTTTTTGGTTTTACAAGATAGGGTCTCATTCTAGCCCAGGCTGACCTGGAACTCAACTCTACTTCCAGGCTGATCTCAAACTCACAGTGATCATCCTACCTTTGCTGTGACTAAAGACATGCACCATCACTTCTCAAGCTCTTGGTTTGATTAGCAACTACTAAAAAAATCCAAGAAAAGATATTTTCAATGGGGCACTTCAACCAAGAAGCTGAAAGTATGACAGGGGTTTAGTCAACACAATAAGGTAAATTAGGGTAAATTCAGCCATAAACAAGCATCTATGTTTACTTTTTAAAATTGCTATTTTAAAAAGAATTCAAATCCTAGCTTTCAAATGTGGATGTCCATCCCAACAGCTTATTCAAAATGGGAAGACCAGAAACTTCAGTAAAACTCTTTCATATTGTCCTGCAAGAACTCAGCACAAAAGCAGTTGAAGAAATAGGTAAGTCAGGAAGTGTGATTCACAATGAATGAGAACCAAAACTGAGGTAAATTAGACATTTCGACTACTGGACGACCAAAAATATTTCTTCCAAGTTTACAGCAAACTGAATTACACAGTAATTTCCATTTTGAAACTATTAATGTTGTTGGTAATGGTAAAAAAAAAGTTTTTGTCAGGTTAAAGATGTTTGTATCATTTAACATGAATTGCTAAAATGTTACAATTCATTAAAACAAACAACAATAAAAAAAAACCCTACGTTTTAACATTAGTGGGCCCCGGGTCCTCCGGAAAGTATCGGTGGGTGAAGAAATCCAGGAGCATGTGCAGTTGCAGGAAGCTTGGTGGTGCTCCGTTGTGGGGTTTGCAGGCTCAGCTCCCCTGCAGGTAACTCCCGGACAAAGTCAAGCACCCATCCCTAGTCCGTATGCCCCAGAAAAACACAGGAACCAGTTCTAGGTCTTGGCTCTCCGTCTCGCACCCCACGCTCATTCCCCGGGACAAGCCTCACACCACCACCCCCAGCCAGCCTCAGCCCCGTCCAGCCTACCATCCATCAGACCTACTCGGGCTACCGGAACTTCCCCCGCCCACCGCTCACGTGACCAAGACCTGACGCTTCCTCCGTCCCTCACCCCCCCCCCCGCGGCTTGGCGCTCCACCAATCAGCAAGCACCTCTGCCCAGACCCAGAGTCTCCGAGGCTCCGCTTTCAAAAGGGCAGCTCACACCTCCCGCGCCCAGCCCCGCCCCTCAGCCGCGTCGGCTCCGCCCACTTCCTCAACTCCCAGCTCTCCCTTCACGCTGCGCCCTCCCACTCCCGGCCTCCGCCCCGCCCCGCCCCGCCCGGGGTAGCGTGCCCGCCCACTTCTCGCGAGATCTTGAGCGTGTTTCCCTCCCGTCGCGGCCGCCTGCCCGCCCCTTGTCCTCCCGCCCCCTCCCTCCTCCTCCCCCCCCCCCCCCGCCAGCCTCTCCGCTCTCCGGGCTCTCCTCCCTCCCTCCCTCCCTCCTCCTCCCTGTTCCCTCCTCCCCCCTCCACCCTCTGGGCCGGATCTCGTCTCGCTGAGGCGGAGGAGGAGAAGGAGGAGGAGGACGACGTTCGGCCTGCGCAGTGAGATGTTTGTCCGTCGCCGCCGCCGCCGCCATCGCGCAGGAGCGCGATAAAGGGAGCCGAGCCCGGCGCGAGGGGAGAAGCCCGCGGAGCCGCCGCGCCAGCGCAGCCCCCGGCCGAGCCCGAGCCGCCGCCCCCCGCCGCCGCGGCCGCCCAGGGGCCGGCCAGCTCCCTGCCCAGCCCGGGGGGCCGCCGCCGCCCCCAGCCGAGCCCCGAGCCCGCCGCCCGCCAGCCTTAAATGTGACACGGGCGCCTCGGAGTGCGACCCGAAGCCGCCGCCGGGGAGGGGACGAGCACCATGTCGAATCTGAGCAAAGGCACGGGCAGCCGGAAGGACACCAAGATGCGGATCCGGGCCTTTCCGGTGAGTCTCTTCCTCGGCGCCCGGGACCCCGGGGCCGGGGACCCGGCCGGGAGCCGCACGCGAGGCCGGGGCTCATCTCCCCCCCAACAGGCCGCAGGCCGGCCGGCCTCCCGTCCCCTCCGCTCCCCTCCCCCACGCCGCCGGTGGCCCGGCGCGAGGCTTCCCGGCAACGGGGCGGCGCGGCCGTCCTCCCCGGGCCGTTCCCCGCGCCGGGCCTCGGGCCGGTCCCCGCGCGTCCCCTGGCTGTCCCCGCTGTCGTGCCCGCTGCCCCCGCTCGGCTCGGCGACTCCAGCCCCGCAGGGATGCACGCTGCCCGAGTCCCGGCGTGCGTGGGGCGCGCGTGTGTGAACTTTTCGCTGCGGTTGGGAACACGACCCAGCCTTGCTGCTGGGGGCAGTGAGGAAGGACCGTCCCCCTCTGCCATCAGCCTTGTCTCCGGCGCACTTGACAGCGTTTCCACGAAATGCTCAGGACGAATATCCTAATAACGTGGAGCGTATTTATAGCATCTTTCATTCCCACCCTGCCCAGCCTCTTAATACACTTCAGCAACTCTTGCTAGAGGATTGCCTCGCACCCCTAGGTGGGCCGGGGGAAGCGATACAGAACCAACTGGACGATTGGTTTTCCCTTTCTTAGAAGGAAGCCGAAAAAAGGAGTGTGGCCACCACGCAGACTTGTTGTACCTTGTCAGTTTATCGACAGCAAACGTATTCTGTTCGGAAACTTTTTCCTTTTTATCGTTACATTGAGTCACAACACACTTGCGGTGCGTAGTTGATGGAGTAAACTTTGGTAGTCGTGCCTGATTCTGATTGCCTATGGCAAGCAATTAAAGTGTACTGTTGTAAGAGAGAAACTGGACATACTTGCTCATGTCTGTACAGTAACAGGTATAAAGCACATAGAGCAGTTGAGCAAAGTTTTAGAAGAACAACTAGCGAAAGCTCTTTCTTTCCCCTTCTTGGATTCCTGAGTGTTAAGTGGAAAGGGGTTTTGTAATCACGTTTTAAGTACGGTGTTCCTGAAGTGCGGGGGAAAGTCTTCATATTATTGTTCCAGTTGAGGAAGTTATTTGTCCTGGAGAACGTGTGGACCTATGGATACTTAAAAGCAAAGTATACACCTATTGCAGAATTCTGACATTACAAGGGACATAATAATGTCAGTGTATAGAAACTTAAGACTTTAAGTAAATGAATAGGCTTAATGTAAATAGGCTGTAGTTAGGAGAATTAAGTATTTTGATACCAAAAAAGGGACTGTGAATGCTGGAATTTTTTTCTAAATAAATGTAAGAAACTACAGAAAGTGATAAATGTTGGCAAAAAGCACTAATAAAATTCACTAACATATTTTCCTTTATACCTGGGCAAAGAGCAAGGTTTACGAATTTATGAGTAATGTTAATTTCCTTACTGAATCAACCATTCAAGTGACTATTAAATCCGTTTCTTAGCAAAATTCAGAGTCATTCCAAAGTTTTTGAAGTCAGCAGTCTTACATGTTAGGTTTTCTAGGAAATGTTTGCTCTTGTGCACTGCTCCTTCTTGAAGTCGTTTTTGTTTTTCCTGTTTGCTAAGATATGGAATAGCTTATATTTGACATCAACTCACCTATGCTAATATTATTCAGAAGAACCAGTTCTACCTCTATGTGTGATCAAGTCTTTGATCTCTTTATATTTCCCTACTTACCTACTTTCTTCTTTGTTGGCTCAAGAAATACTGAGTACTGTGAGCCAGACACTCTTCCTAGGGGTTTAGGATTTGTCAGTATAGCTGGAAAGGCAAAGATCTCCCTCTACTTTAACACTGACAAGTAATTCCCATTGTTTTCTTTTTTGAGGTAGGGTTTCACTCTAGCCCAGGCTGACCTGGAATTCACTGTGTAGTTTCAGGGTGGCCCCGAACTCACAGCAGTCCTCCTACCTCTGCCTACCAAGTGCTGGGATTAAAGGCATGCACCACCACACCCAGATGCCATTATAGTTTTAATAAAATTTAAGTTATAGGGCTGGGGAGATGGCTTAATGGTTAAGGTGCTTGCCTGTGAAATCTTAGGACCCAGATTTGATTGCCCAACCCAGGTAAGCCACATGCACATGGTGGCACATGCATCTGGACTTTGTAGTGGCTAGAAGACCTGGCATGCCCATTCATTCTGTCTCTTCACTCTCTCTCTCTGCCTTTTTTTTCTCTCAGATAAAAATTTTAAAAAATTAAGTTATAGTTGTTTGAACCATCATTAAGGGATAGATATGCCTCTGTGATGATATTTCACTGATTTTTTTTTCTTTTGCAAGATAAGTCTTTATATACTTAGATAGTCCTATATAGACTGTCAAAATTTCTTTCAGGGTAGTGATCTTTGTATAAATACTGTCCGCAGGGATTGCTAGCTAACGTCATAAACATTCATATACGTATACAAATGTACATATACCATTGCACATATAGTTACTGTAATTTATTGGAAATTTGAGTTTAGCCAAAACTTTTAGTTCCTTTCAGATTATTTAGCAAAATCGATGTGTAAAAGATATGAACTATGTTTTAGAATTGTTTCGTTTTCATTGTAAAGTAGTGATAAGTACAGGATATTTTATATGAGAGTGCTTCAGACAACATAGGAAAACTCAGATTATCTTTAAGTCTGCCTTCACTGTTATTTATAGGAGTAAAAATTATACCACCCCACATTTTAATGAAGTTTACATTTTTAAGTAAATGTACAGAAATTAATTTTTTAAGATTTTAAAATAAGCTAGTTTCTTATAAGCTGTTGATAGGAAAAAGTTGATTCTAATTTGTGGCTTTCTTGCTTTGCATAAAATATCTCATTTTACAGCCTTTTGTTAATAATATTCTTAAAGATTTTATACATAAACTAACGCTGGCCTATAATTATTTAGATTTGGACCAAATAATTCCTCTGTAAGAAATCTCGTACTTGCTGTTGCCATGTGTACTAGCTCCTGAGTTTTCCACTCTGTAAGATTAGTTGCTGCCCAGTAACTGCACTCCTCTCTGAAAAGCCATTCCTTGCCATCTTGTCCATGATTTTGCTAACATGGACTTTGCAAGCCTGTTGGAATTGGAGGAGTAATTTCTGAATGAAAATTCTGTCTTCTCTCATTTGTTGTTCTCGCCTCATCTTAGGGTTTTCTTAAGAAAGTCTCTAGAATGTGACCTAGTTCTTAGGACTGCTACTGTGGGGTCCTGGAGATAATCAGCTACTAGTTTATGAATGGATGTATGTATCATGGTCATTGATGAATGGACAGTTATGTTCAGGTAGAACCCACAAAGTGATTGGCATTAGTGAAAGTGATGAATTCTAACATCTTTTTGTGATACACTTTAGACCATGAAGGGTAAGGACAAAGAGAGATAGTCATGTTTTCTTCTTTTCTCCTACGTCTAGGTTTACTAGTATTTGCCAGACTTGGAATAGGTTTCATCTTCATAAAAGGTTACTCTTTTTTTTGGGAAGGTAATTGTTGTATAGAGCTACCTGGACTGTATCTACAAGAGCTGAATAATAGTCTTGAAATCTAAGACTTGAAATACAGAGCAGGGAATTACATATAAATTTGTTTTTCATCCTCTGTGTTATTTTCTTACAGAGAAATTATGGAGTAAGGTGTAACAGATTCATGAAAGTGTTTCTTAACAGTTATACTGATTCTTTTTGCTTAACAGTTTCAGGACAGTAGCTGTGTTTAGAGCTGGTAGTACCTCTTTAGAGATTAAAAGGAAAAGAAGAGATTAAAATTATAATTGAGAAACTGTTATTTTACATTTTTTAGGAAGCTGCTCAAAATAATCTGGAAAATATTACCTGTATTTAAGTTTAAACTTAATAGTATAGTCTATAATGTGAAAATCTGGCCTTTTATGTATAGGATGTTAATTACAAACTAGAGAAAGCTTTATTTGCTCACACATCATTCATCCGTTAAATGTAGCTAAGTAGTAACATTTGTCCAGTCCAGGAAGAATGTAGAATTATGAATAGAAAAAGAAGTAAGCCTTCTTTCTCTGTTACTTTCATTCAAGATTCTCAGGAGGGTCTTTGGCATTTTTGTTAGACTTGTCTAACTTCCTGAGACAGAGACAGAAAAAGTGAGGGTGGGCATGCCAGGACCTCTTGCTGATGCGAAAAACTCCACCTTAGGCATCTGGCTCTACCTGAGTACTGAGGGATCAAACCCAGGAAGTCAGACTTTGAAAGAAAGTGCCTTTAACCTCTCTGCCATCTTTCCAGCCCTTATATTGCCTTAAAAAAATTTAATTGGTCTGGAGGGATGGCTTAGTGGTTAAGGCACCTGGCTGAAAAGCCAAAGGACCCAGGTTTGATTGCCCAGGATCCACGGTAGCCAAATGCATAAGGTGGCACATGAGTCTGGAGTTCATTTGCTGTGGCTGGAGGACTTGGTGTGCCCATTGTCTGTCTCCCTCCCTCCCTCTCTCTCGCTGTCTCTCTCTCTCCCTCCCTCCCCCCATCCCCCCATCTTTCTCTCTGTCAAATAAAAATATTCAAAAATTATTAATTGATTTGACAGAAGGGCAGAGAGAGCGCGAGCGCGCACGCACACCAGGGCCTCCAGCCACTGCAAACAAACTCCACATGCATGTGCCACTTTGTGCATCTGGCTTTTCATGGGTCCTGGGGAATTGAACCCAGGTGCTTAGGCTTTGTAAGCAAGTTCTTTAATCACTGAGCCATCTCTCCAGTTCCATTATGCTGCCTTTCTAGTAATAGTTTGTTACAGTATATATAGTTCCATGTTAAATATTCTTATAAACATGATTTTTGGTGACTGTGGTACTCTACAGTTCCCAAATTTACTTAACCATTTCCCTACTGTCTAGTATTTTTATCAGAGTCTATATTTTCCCCTCATACAGGATGCAACGTCAACTTAACTACTTGAGCCTGTCTGCAATTACGGAGTTTTGAGCTAAATAGAGTCAAGGCTGCTGTGTGTACAAATAGCAGAACTTTGATTGTAACCCAGTAAGGCCCTCTTGACTAAAGAGTATGGTGACAGGAATTACACTTCTCAAGATTGTGTCATTTGAACTTTGAGAGTCTTCGCCAAATATATCTTTAGTTTCACAAGTGAAAAAATAGTATGTTTGGATTAGAGAGATGGCTTAGTGGTTAAGGTGCTTGCCTGTGAAGCCTAAGGACCCAGGTTTGATTCTCCAAGTCCCACTGAGCCGGATGCACATGGTGGTGCATGTGTCTGGAGTTCATTTGCAATGGCTAGAGGTCCTGACATGCCCATTTTTCTCTCTGTCTCTAAGAAATAAATAAAAATAGAGCTGGGCATGGCGATACACACCTTTAATCCTAACACTTGGGAGGCAGAGGTAGGAGGATCACTGTGAGTTCGAGGCCACCCTTAAACTACATAGTGAGTTCCAATTCAGCCTGGGCTAGTGTAAAACCCTACCTCAAAAAAAAAATAAATAAATAAAAAATAAACACCAAAAATACATAAATAAATAAAAATAAATCTTAAAAAATACATTAACATTTCTTGACTGTCTGTAAGAATGAATCTATGGAGAAACCACAGGAAATTTTCATTTGGTTTTGTAGTTAAGCATCCAACAGATGTGTTAGAGGAACATCTGAAAGTCAGGTCATAAAGATGTATGAAGTCATGGTTCAGAACCCTAGCCCCCCACTTCTTTGTAGTTAGTAGTCTTAGGAGGTCCTACACCTCCTCTAGCCATGGTGTTCTCTATAAAATGAGAACAAAAAGGTCTTCCTCTACCAGGTTGTTGCTTATAAAGCAAACAAGGTTTTAAAACCTGCCTGGTACACAGTTATCTGCAAGTGTGTCCATATGGCGATTATGTCAAAATTTATTTATTTATTTGGTTTTTTGAGGTAGGGTTTCACTCTAACTCAGGCTGATCTGGAATTCACTATGTATTCTCAGGGTGGCCTCGAACACAACGGTGAATCTCCTACCTCTGACTCCCAATCAAAATTTTAATATTAAAATTGGAGTGTTACCTTCATAGGTAGTTACATTGAAATGCTATGTACTTATTTTAGTGATACTGTCCACCCTACCTGTTTTGTACAAACTCTAGAACTTAGTATTTTCAAACAGTTTTATGAAACACTCCAGAGCACTTAGTCTAAACGGCTTTGGTACCTCTAGGGTTCTGCAGAAAAATACTACTGGTTTCGTGTGTGGCTTCAATTTTCAGTAATTTCACATAAGTATATAACCTTTCCAGGTACCTAAAGGAATAACATTCAATTCTGTTTATGTGACTTCTAGATATATATTAAAGATTCTGATTTTTATTTCCTCCCCCTTCTGAACTTGATGATGGCTTTTCCTCACTGTTTAAAGTATCTTTTCCAACCAGAGAGCAGTTAGCACTTGGTGTGGGTGGTTAGCAAATGACTGGTTGAAAAACTAGTTAGTTCTAAACCATAATAATAGGCTAATTGAGTGCAAATGGTGCTTTGAAGTGTTTGAGTCTGTAAGTCAAGTCTTAGATATGAAGTAGTATGTCATTAATGGTCTTGGAGCATTTTTAGAAGGGTAGTCTCCTTGGTCTCTGGAACAATAATGCCTTGAAAATAAAGGCGTGGTGGTGAGTTTACATGGTACATTCCCTATCGGAAGATTTAATCTCCCAAGCCAGACCCAGTAGTTGCTGTATTCTAGCAGAACTCAACATTTCATTTCCTCCACCTTGACATTCCTTTGCATCTCCTCTCTCTCTTCCTCTCTTGTTCATCATACAGTCTGATTGCTACGTCCACAGATCTCTTCTCTCCTTTATGCTGTCCTCAGAATTGTCTCTTTACTCTCCATCTGAAAATAAAGGCTTATCTTCTTAAATGGAGGCTCCTGTTTTCCTCACAGTCCCTCTGTATTGGGGCCCAGGTACTGTTTATTGCCTGTCCTACCATCTTTTTTCTCAGCCTCTTGCTTACTCCCCTCTCTGTGGTCCACCTCCTTACTTAATTATGCTCACTTTTAGATCCCTCTTCAGGTCCAAATCCATTGTATGTGGGAAAGGCACTCATTTGCTGAACTTCAAATGTTGATTATATATTCATGCTGTGAGTCAAACATGCATCTACAGTAATAACCATAGCTCTGGCTTCTTGTGAATGTAATGATCTTCACCCTGTCTAAGAGTGTGTTGTTCAACCATTCTGGAAATCTTTTAAAACTCCCAATTACATCTATCAAGGCTCCTCCGTTTATTGGGTATAGGACTTTGAGCAAATTACTTCTGGCTAGTCCCTCTTTAGTAAAAGGAGAAAATGATACTGCCTACCTTACAAAACTGTTCCAAAGGTGGAGTCAATACTTGTAAAGCTTGTAGAATAGTACCTGAAATGTAATAAACACAGATAAATGTAAGCTGTTTTGCTTAATTATTGTTACTCATCGCTGTTTTCTTCTCAGGATGTGCTTATGGATCTCCAGAGGAACCTTTTCACTCTTCCAAGCTGTGGTTATCACTGCCTCCTGGGCTACAAGTTGCCCCATGTTTCCTTCCTTCTCAGAGCCAGGCCAGAGTGTCCCAGAAAGCATGTAGATAATTCCACCTTACTGCTGTCATTGCTTAAGTGTTCTAGGTTATTATGTGGCCCAGAAGGAAATTGTAAGACGGTGGTGTCTAACTTAGCTGGACACTCAGTGTTTTTTTGTGTGTGTGTGTGTGTGTGTGTATGTGTGTGTATACACCACCTAGTAAACCTCCTCTCACCTTTCCCGCTGAGCACCACGAAATTTTAATTATTGGTCTTAGTCTGTTTATTGAGCATTCTTACTCTTAAAGAAACTTGACTACTGCTTCACTGAAAAAACCTCTGTCTGTAGGTAAACTTGTTCAGTGATCGCTCCTTTCTTATATATTCTTTAGTGTGCACCTTTACTCATTCTTAGCTCTTTCGCTCTGTTCTTAAGTTCTCATCATGATCACTGTCTCCTTTCATAGTCAAGATTCTTCATTGAATGGTCTAGAGCTCCTTTTTAAGAGCATAATTTTCTTTCAGAGAGGCAGCAGGTCTTTTGTATTGTTTTCAGCAGCTCAGGTTTCATAGTAGTCAACATATAGTAGGCCATATTCAGTGAATGAAACAATTTGCAAAGAGAGAGAATATGGACGGGTGTGCCCAGACATCTGGCTTTACACGGATACTGAGGAATCGAACCTGGTCATTAGGCATTGCAGGCAAGTGCCTTAACTGCTGAGCCATCTCTCCAGCACCCAAGTTAAGACATTTTTATGCCTGTTTTAAATCTAGTTAGGCTCAGAAAGACCCAGTAAGTATATAATAGAAAAGGGTGAACTGAGATACAAATCTATTTGTGTCTGACTCAAAGTCCATGCTGTTTTCCATTACACTACACAGCCTGCTTAATGTTGCTAAGCATTCTTTAGGTTCTGAAATAATGTACTTTCTTAATAGGAATATATTGGAAGAGCAACATTAGGGCTATTTAAAATTTTTGGCCGGGGATAGCCAGGGACCCTGAGGATCATGCAGTACACATAGTGTAGTACATTTTAAGTGTGTATTTAGAACAAAGGCATTCCTTGAAATTAACATGCTTTTAAGTACTTTATTTAAAAAATTTTCAGAATATACCAAAATCACAAATAGTAAAATGACTTTAGAGCACAAGGATTAGAAACTTCAAGTTAATATCTCTCTTGGTAAATGCAGATAGATGTTTGATAAGTGAAGTGTGTTTTTTAAATGTTTTTATTTATTTATTTATGTGACAGCAAAAGAGGGAGGGAGGGAGAGAGCAAGAATGAGAGAGAATGGGCGCACCAGGGCCTCCAGCTGCTGCAAATGAATCGCAGAGGCATGTGCCCCTTGTGCATCTGACTAACGTGGGTTCTGGGGAATCAAACCTGGCTCCTTTGGTTTTGCAGGCAAAAGCCTTAACTGCTAAGCCATCCCTCCAGCCCAAAGTGTATTTTTTAATGAATGTTAAAAGCCAAATTCATTGTCGTTTTTTGCTTCTAAGCGAAATGGGACTTCGTAGCTGTGATTGTATATCACAGCTGGACAGTTTATAAAGAACAGACATTTATGTTGTCACACTTCTGGAGCTGGAAAAGCCATAATCCAAGCATTTGCAGGTTACGTTGTCTGGTGAAGGCTGCTTCCTCTTGGTTTGGATGCTGCATGCCCTAGAGGGGAGGAATATGTAGGCCAAGTAGGGTTATATCCCTTCACTAAGCTATTTTATGAGGGTCCACTTTCTTGTTTACCTCCTGTAGGCCCCACTTCCCAATACCATTACCTACCGTTACAAGCTTTGAGAGAATACAAATACTCAATTATAACAGGAAGGTTAGAGGGAATCATTTATTTTAACACATGAGAAAACTGAGGACTAGACAGGGTGACTTAGCCTAGGAATATGTTCTTCACTTGTATTCATGGAAGAACTATTAATGCTGGATTTTTGGTTAGAAACTAATTTTGTAGAGTTGGGCGTGGTAGCACATACCATCCCGGCAATGGGGAGGCAGAGGTAGGAGGATCCATGTAAGTTCGAGGCCACCCTGAGACTACAAAGTCAATTTCGGGTCAGCCTGGGCTAGAGTGCCACCCTACGGGGGGGGGGGGGGCTCGTTTTTGTAAAGCAGGGTGTGGTGGCCCATGCTTTTTCAATCCCAGCACTTGTGAAACAGAGGTAGGAGGATTGCCATGAGTTTGCAGCCACCCTGAGACTAATTTCAGGCCACCCTGGGCTAGAGTGAAATCCTACCTTGAAAAATAAACAAAAAAAATGTGGATCAGAGTAGATAAGTATATAGTATAGTATATAACTCAGTGTTAACATTGGCCTTGTTAGTTATAAAGTAATTTTTCAATATCAGCCATCTTGATGAGTTGATGCACAGAAGGATTCATTCTTGTAACTAGTTTTTTGGTCTTCGATAAGCCACTTGGTCTGTTTCCTGTTTTGTAAAATGAAGGTTACCTTGGGCACATTTTGGCTCTAAAAATGTCAGTGAAAAGTAGTTTAAACATAAAGTCTAGGAACTGATGCTGCTGTGCTCTTGGAATTTGGTTGAACATTTTGGGAGATGTAAAATCACCTTACTTTTCTGACATAGATTTTTCTTTAAAATAGGATGTAACATGTGATTATAGTTAAATCCTAATGTGAAACTGGGAAAGTTAGCTATGTTTTTGTCCATGTCTTTTTGTGAGTTGACAGTTTCAGACAAATTTAAGCAGATTCAGTGGCAGTTTTTTGTCACAAGTTTATGTAGTGTGGACCCCTTTGCTGTCACTGCAGCTGATCACAGTTGGACTCATTCAAAGACAGCTAACTGGCAAGTTATATTGTTTGTATGTTTTTATCTCTGTGTATAATTGATCCTTGGATGTAAGCACAATTTAGTGTTACTATTTGTAGACGGCTTTTTACATGTGTATATGTGCATGTGATCATGTATTTGTTTGTGTGGATACACGTGTGTGTGAGGGGCACGGTTGATGTTATATGTCTTCCACAGTCACTCCACACATTCAATGAACCAGAGTTCACTGATTTAGTCTAGTTAGCTAGCTTACCCCTGCTCTGCCTCCCAAGTGCTGTTGTATTAGATCCTTAAACAATGCAACAACTGTTTATACAATGTGTTGTATTGCAATCTAGAGATGACTTAAAATATGCAGGAGGATGTATGTACATAACTATATAACAGACTAGAACTTTCTTGGATTTTGGTATCCACAGGGGTCCTGGAATCCAGCCTCAGATACTGAGAGATGATTATACTTATACAATTGGCTCTTTGGTTACATTGGATTATGAAATGTTATGGGCACATTATTCAGAGAATATAGTTGAAAGTATATTGTGTTTTTAAGTCAGTTCTGTAACTAAATGGGCTTTGCTAGATTAATCTGAAAGCTTGCAAAAAAATTTATTTCTTTATTTGAGAGAGACAGGCAGGAAGAGGCAGACAGATAGAGTGAGTATGGACGCAGTAGGATTTCCTGTCACTGCAAACATACTTCAGATGCAATGTGCCACCTTGTGCATCTGACTTTTCTGTGGACACTGGGGAATTGAACCCCAGTTGTTAGGCTTTGTAGGCAAAGTGCCATAACGGCTGAGCCCTCTCTCTAGTGCCAGGTTTCTCAAATTTTTGACCTGACACTTAGACATCCTACTCAGGTGTTAAGGATTTAAATGCTGAGCTTAATTGAACTTCTGTTGATTTAACTTTCTCATGATGGTTGGTGTCCTGTAATTTAATATCAGAGACCTGTTACTGATTGGTCATTGCTGAGGTCATATATCATTGCATCATGGGTCATCAAGTAAGATCCTTTATCAATATTAACTAAGTGGTCTGTATTCAGTAATATTCTTTCGAGTGTCACCTAGGCATCATGCCATGTATTGTGAGACATACAGTAACAAAGGAAGAGAGGACCTAATCTATTCTGACGTGCTCATAGTCTGGATGGGAACTTCCTTCCGTAATATATGTTTGTATCTGATTAGAATACTGCCATTCTTCAGATAGTTTCACCAAGGAAGCCTTTTTGAGGCCAAGGCTTGAAATTGAGACCAAGCATTTTTCCTTTCCTTTTCTTTTTTTTTTTTTTAGCTGTGTCATTCTGAATTGCTTGGAATTTTTTCACCCGTTTTCCCCACCCACCCTGTTCCAAATTTCTTCTTGTAGAATATTATTCAAAAGGGACTGAAGACTTTTTGTGCTTTGTACATAGTGGATGCAAAGAATACAGTTCTCGTCATCTTAATTTTAATGAATCTTACAATGTAGTTCAGTCCAATTTTTAATATAAGTTCCAGCACTTTCAAGATGTGTAAGTATCTAATAGACAACTTTTCAAATTTTAGTATTTTGAAGGCTGTGTTATTTGATAGATGAAAAACGGGATTTTAAAAATAAAATAGAATTCTTTTTATTGATATTTTCTAGTGAGGAAATTATAATTTCTGGTTTGGGGGAAGAAAGGGGTCAAAGTACACTTTTAAATTTTGATTTGCTTTTAATCAGGTTTATGATATTTGAGAATTTGTAATTTGAGAATACGTAATTATGTATTTTCTTATTAAAGGAGCTTTTGTTTCTTTTCCTGCTGAAAAAAAAATTACTTTCTGATTACTTTGTAACTTGAGCTTTTTGGAGAAGATACTAAATGAGACTCATAATTACATAGTAAACATTAAATGTTATGTGTGTGCATTTTATTTTATTACTTTTTTTGAAGCCTTGGTTTCCAGATCACACAAATAAGTGCTACCAATGGAATTACAGTTCTATTCAAATACTTGATTGCTGACTTACACGATTTTAAAACAGGTAAAGTTAGAGCCCTAAGAGTTTTTCAACCCCTGAGTAAAGTCTAATCTGATGTTTTTATGGTTAGCAGATTGAGGTGAGGACTGAATGCTTAGTCCCCCAAAACAAAAAAACCTTCCATTGTCAGTTAATGTTTCTATATCAAAGATGTATATGAGTGGGGGATCAAGCATAATTGGTAGCAGTTACTTCACCAGTGTTGACATGTCTGTTTGATGCCAGGACCAAGTCATATCTATGGAAGAATTTATAAGACAGTCTATTTCATTTTCTCTATTGTTGTTTAGGCTTGTTTATTTAGGGAAAGAAAGATTATAACATGTCGATCCTTTCCTGAAGGGTTTACTCTGCCAACTATTCCCAGTTAATGTTTATTAATAAAATAGATGATTAAGCAGGCTTCTGGGGCCCTTAAGGTAAATTGGTAAATGTGAAAATACTACTTGATAGGAGATTTGAGACTCCATTGCTTGTCTATTACTTGCTTTATTTGAAAAAGACATTTGGGTATTTAACAATGAGATTATTTGCTTCAGATAAGCACATTCAAATGTTCTTTTGTATCATTGTGCCTACTTATGGTTCACACTTTGAAAATTGGGTTGGTATAACGAGGGTGAGAGTTTTCATTGGGCAGTTCTTAGTTTCCATTTAAGTGATATTGAAGAAAAACATATTATCCCTTACAAACCCCTTGGTCTAGTGGAGGATTCACTAGATGAAATGATAATTAGGAAGCAAGATAGGAGTGTGGTACTAGGTATACCCTAAGAATTATGGAGGATCTGAGGAATGAGGGAATAGAGAGTCCAGGAGGATGGGATATCTGAGCTGGATTCAGAGACAAAGAACGGGGATACAAAGAAGACGCTGGCTGGGGACTGGTGGACATACAGTGAGAACAGCACGTAGATCTTCTAGGATGTGTTCCTCCATTCCACCTCACATCCATAGAAGGGTTTTGACAGGAAAGAATGTAAAACAAGGCTTATGGTTCTAGCTTGTAAAATTTGCTGGTTTATGGTGCTATGATTAGATAGAAGAATACAAGAGGAAGATTGGGCATGTTTGCAGGGTTAGGGTTATTAGCAAAGTTCTCTAGGGATTTAGACATTGTTTTATCATGCCAGGAGCATTTGGTTGGGGTGTGCAGCAGGTTGTTGAATACAGGTGTTTTCAGGCTTTGGGTGGACGTCAGGGCTGGCAGCCGTGAACATGTAAGCCAGTATAATGTGTCTTCTTTAAGACATATGGGCTAAACTTATTGGGGAAAATGTGAAAAAAGCTGGGGGTTCACCCTCAAGGAAAGAAGTGGCATACAAATTATATCTGCAAAATTTTATATGTACTTTTACGAAACTTTGATATCCCTTTCAGTCAATCTAGACTCCCTTCAGTTTCTGAACCTGCCCAGCAAGTAGTTACAGACATGATGGGAATGACTGAAGATAGGTAAAGATCCAATATAGAGTGAAAAGAAAAAAGGACAAAGTAATGGTGACAAGAATTAATTAAATAAGTTTGATAAGATTAGGAGGCCCAAGGTATAGAGAAGTAATGGTTGGGAAGCACAGTTAAATTTGACCTGATGGGTGTTTCATACATGGTTGTGCTCTTAACATACTTTTGTTTCATTGTTTACCTATTTGCAAAGGTGGAAATCTGTATTTCTTCTGGTGTGTGTTTGATAATTTAGGAGAGTTACTGTGCCCTGGCCCTAGGTGAAATTTACTGAACTAGGCTAAAATCAGATTCTCATTTACTCTTTATTATAGTTCTTACAGTGAAATAGGGTTATTAAATCCATTTTACAAATAAGGAAATCAAAGCCTAGAAGAGTTAATTGATTTTTATTTATTTATTTGAGAGAGAGAAAGAGGCAGATAGAGAAAGAGAATGGGCATGCCAGAGCCTCCAGCCATTGTAAACGAACTCCAGACACAGGCGCTACCTTGTGCATCTGGCTTACACGGGTTCTAAGGAATTGAACCTATTTCCTTCGGCTTTGCAGGCAAGTGCCTTAACGACCTAACCATCTCTACAGCGCCTCCCCCCAGAGGAGTTAAATTCACCAGTCCTGTGGCTTATTTGTGGTAAAGCCATGACACAAATCCAGGTCTCCCTGACTGCAAAACCTATGTGCTCTGTGATCATTCAGTGACTCCCAGTCTGGTACTAATTTACTATGTAGCACAGTGATAGGAGGAGTGTTGAGTCCATTGGTTTGGATTTGGGAATAATTGGTGATTTTTATTCAGTTGCTTAATCTCTTCAGGTTTGTTTGTGTCTCTGTTTGTTCACTGATGAGGGGGTTTAGATTCTTCGAGTCTTTAGTGACTGGAGGGTTGAGTAAAAGTTGCTCTACTGAAGCATCATTGTTTGAAACCCCCTAGATACTACCACCTTATGATTATCATCTTGTGGATCCTTTTGAGCTGCTGCTTTACAGCTAGGTCCAGTGAAAACCCTGTTAGGTACTTTCTCTTTTATACTTAAGGACATAGACGTGACTTGAAAAGGCTGTGGAATCAATAAAAAGACTGGCTCAAAACAAGACAAGGCAAAAAGCCATGGAGCTGGACACACAGAGTTCAGTTCAGCCACCCATAGGGTCATGTTCACCCAAGGGTCAGTTTAGCACCCACCACAGGGTCAAGCATGGGGTGCTGCAAGGGGCACATACATGTACATGCACCAGCCAACACACCACATCATAACATAAACACACATATGCCACATTCCCCTATAAAAATAAATATTAGCAGAAAATCCGTCAGCAGCAAAAAGGGCTTACTATTTGGATACTGGCTTAGGGGATAAGGAATTCAGCTGTTTAAAAACACAAGGTTAGGGTTCTAAGGAGATAGGTCAGTCAGAGTGTTTGTTTCACAAGCATGGGACCTGAGTTCATTTCCTAGTCCCCACATAAAATGCTGAATGTGGTGGCATACACCTGTAATTGCAACGCTTGGGAGGTGGAAGCAGGGGGATTCCTGGACTAGTTGGCCAGCCAGTCTAGCATAATTGGTGAGCTCTAGTCCAGTGAGAGAGTCTGTCTCAAAAGGAGGTGGGTAGTGTTCCTAAGTATGACAACTGAAGTTGTCTTCTGGCCTCCACACATAGATGCATGCATGTGTGCCTACATAGACACTGAAAAAAAAAAAAAAGAAAGTCCGTGTCTTTTTGGAATTGCCATATGGCTTAGAGAAAAGAGACCGTAAGAGGCTGGCCATGGTGTCAGCACACCTTTATTCCCAGCACTCGGGAAGCAGAGATAGGTGGATCGCTGTAAGTTTGTGGCCACCCTGAGACTACATAGAGAATTCCAGGGAGGCCTGGACTCGATTGAGACCCTTCCTCAAAAAACAAAAACAAAAAAAAAAATTTTTACCATGAGAGAAATAACAGGGATTGAATTTTGGAATTAGTAGTGACAGGCTGCTATTGTAAACAGGGTGGACTTTATAAGGCGGCTAATACACTGAGGTTTGAGCCATGTAGATATATCTGATAGAAAAATATTCCAGACAGAGTAGCAAGCACAGTGACACTAAATGGTTTGTGTGTGTGCTCCTGGGTGCAGTAAGGAAGCTCATCTACATAGAGCAGAGTGAGCATGGGGGATAAGATGAAGTTGAGAGATTATGAGATCAAATAAGGCTTTGTAGGGGGCATTTGACTTCAACTTCAAGGGAAATGAAAAGTTGTTTGAGGGTTGTGAACAGATAAGTGACATAATTTGATTTGTTTCCAGAAGGTCACTCTGGTAGCAGGCCAAGAACGGGCAGAGGCTGTTGAATAATCCAAGAGGTGGTGGTTTGAACCACAGTGGTGTAATGGGAGAAGTGGAAAGGAGTCTGAGTATGTTCTGAAGGTGGAGGCAGCAGGCTTTGTGTTGGTCAGAAGTGGTGAGATGAGAGCAGTGGAAGATTTTACAAGGTTTTCTCTTTAGCACTAGAAGGATGAAGAAGACATTGGCTCATGTGGAAAAGATTGCAGGACAAGGAAACTAGGAAATTTTAGGGCTTATGTTTTATACTTGATATATTTGAGATGCTTACTGGACATTCAAGTAGAAATACTGTGATTTACTGTGCAAGGGATAGGAATACATATGTAAAATTTGAGGTTGATTTAAAACCATGAGAATAAATGAGACCCACTTTCCCTAGAAGCTGAGTGTGGATCGGTGAGACCTAGAACCTGAGCCTTAGGGTGGAAGTTGAGATGAGTGAGAACCTATAAAGCATACTGGCAAGTTAGAAACCAGTGAAGTAGGAAAACAGCTAGTGACTGTGATGCTTGGAAAGAAGGTAAGGAATTGAAGGAGAATTGATGAACCCCGTCAACTACTGCTGGATAGGTCTAAGTCAAATGAGATCTGGGCCTTTGACTGTTAGATTTAGTATTCCAGAATTCAGTAGTAGTTTTAGTGAAGTGGTGGAGATGAAAGCTTCCTGTAATGGATTCAAGCTAGAATGGGAAAATGGGACTTAGAGACAATGACTTTAGGAACTCCCCACTGCCAATGATTTCACTATAAATGGAAAGAGGAATTTAGTTAAAGAGGATTTAAAAAAATATATTTTGCCTATTTATTTGACAGAGAGAAAGAGGGAGAGAGAGAGAGAATGAGAATACGGTGTGCCAGGACCTCCAGCCACTGCAAACAAACTCCAGACGCATGTGCCCCCTTGTGCATCTGGTTAACATGGGTACTGGGGAATCGAACTGAGGTCCTTTGGCTTTGCAGTAAACACCTTAACCGCAAAGCTATCCCTCCAGCCTGAGGATTTGTTTTTAAGGTGGGAAAGTAATAGTCTGTAGTGCAAATGGAAATTACTTAGTAGGCAGGAAAAATGTCCGTGATGCTGAGCAGGTTGATTGCCAAAAAAGAGGTCCTGGATTAGGTAGATTGTTTGAGATGGAAGACTTGATTCTGTAATGTTTTTTTTTTTTTCTAGAGTTCCTGTTAAAATGCAAGGTCTGTTCTGTAGGCCTGGGTGCATCCTGAAATTCTGCATTTCAAAAAAAAGTTCCTATGTACTGTTTACATCTCTGGTTCCTGTATTACACACTTTGAACCACAAAAATGAGTACGTCATACTGACAGATGATCAATAGGTGGTTTCATAATGTCCATTTATGCAGTGTCTCTTCTGGTTGGTTTTGTTGGAACAGGAAGAAGGCACCTTTGGGTGAGGATGTAAGAGGGTGGTATACAGTCATCTAGAAGAATATCATCAGTAGAATGGAAAAGTAGACATGGGGTTACAGGAAGTTCACAGTCCATAGATGTGGATGTGTTACTTTTAACTGCGTGGGTTCATATGAAGAGTAGGTAGGCTGTTGGAATGTAGCATTGCAAATGTTTTGCAGCGAGAGAATAAATGATTGTAAATTCATTTAAAGCGAAGAGTTCTGTACTTAAGGATATAGAAGGGAAGCCTTACAGGATTGGAAAATGCTTCTCGTAGCTTAAGAAACTAAAAATGTATTCCGTTATTTCTGTTAAAACAGGTTAATATCCCTATTAATCATGAAGATTTGTAATCATATAATATAATATTTATGATGTGGATAAATATAGACGTATTTTCAACTACTTTTTTCTTTTTTCTCTTCTTTCTCTTGGATATTGCAGATGACCATGGATGAAAAATATGTAAACAGCATTTGGGACCTTCTGAAAAATGCAATTCAAGAAATCCAGCGTAAGAATAACAGTGGTCTTAGTTTTGAGGAGCTTTATAGGAATGCATACACGATGGTTTTGCATAAACATGGAGAAAAACTCTACACTGGACTAAGAGAAGTTGTTACCGAACATCTCATAAATAAGGTATCCAACTTTTATGGACTGTTGCTAAATCAGTGTCAACTATAGACAGCTCTTTATACTGTCGAGGACGTTGACTAGGGTGTTTTTTTTCAAGGCTCTAAGAAGCCTATAAAAGTTACTTAATTTCTGACTATACTATAAAACCTTTCTCAAAACTTAACAGTTGGCTAAATCCGAATTTTTGCTAATTGAAGAAGATGAAGTTTGTGATCAAAGAAAAATAGAGAATAAGAATAAAACAAGCATTTAAGTGATTTACAAGAATTAATTTATTATGTTAATTACAGATACTTATTTATAGATGCTTTCACCTTGAGCTTTCACTTCTGTATGTTTAAAAACAAAACTATTGTATTCAAATATTCTCTTTGACTAATTAAAATTGACTTGACTAACTTCTGTGGTAGATGTGAATTGTTCAATATTAATAGTGGTTAACATTATAAAATGGTTCTGATTCCATAAAGGTGTACCTTTTTTGTTTAGGATAAGTGTTTTCATTGAACAAACTTCAAATAAAATTAATTTCGTTTGTAAATAACTTTACCACAATTTTATTGCCCTAAGATTGTCAAATACAGTGTAACATCAGATTCATGAAAACATTCCATAATTTTTATATGCTATTGATGTATTTATTTTTTAAAATGTTTTTGGGAAATAAACTCATAATTTTCATGAGTAATGCAGTAAAGTCTTAAAGATCATTATGTAATAAGAAATAGCATTTTGCCATTTTTTTTGCAAATCTTCCTAGTGCTACTTTTATTGCTATTATTATTGCATAATTAGAAATGAGTTTTAAATTTCATTTCACTTCAACTACTTGTAACCTTTTTCCTAAGAATAAGTAAATTCTCTTATGTAACCAAAGAGGTATGGTCCAAACCAGTCAGTTTAATATGAATGCAGTGTTGTTATTTGGTTGATATTCAAATTTTACTGGTTGTCCTGTGTGGCCGTGATGTCCTCTATAGTCATTTTTTTTCTGATACAGGATCCAGTCCAGGGTCACATTCTCACTTCCTTGGCCTGTCTTTATCTTTCAGCACATTGACATTTTTTGAAGGATATAGGTCAGTTGATTTGTAGCTTGACCCTCAGTTTTTGGTCTGTCTGATTGTTTCCTCATGACTAGTTTCAGGTGATGCATTTTTGGCAGGAATATTACATAAGTGATGTTGTGTCCTCAGTGCATCACATCAGGAGGCACATGATGTCAGTTTATCCCATAATTGCTGATGTTAACTTTGATCACTTGGTGTCCGCCAGATTTCTTCACTGTGAAGGTACCATTTTTCCCTTTGTAATTCATAATTTGTTCAGTTATATTTTGAGACTGTATGAGTGTCATATTTCCCCAGAAATTTCAATGTGATGGTTTTGGCATTCATTGATGATTCTTTCACAAATCATTACAATAGTGGTTGCGCAATAGCAACTTTCTGTTTCTATTTGTCTATAATTCCATTGTCTTAGAGGCAGGGTGGGGACTTACGTGAGCTAGGTAGTTTAGTATTGCATTAGATAGGATGATTGTGTTTGTGCAGTCAACATGTGTGCACTATGCCTAGCTTTCAATAAAAGTACACAGTGGATGCTAAGAGATAATATACTGTTCCTTCTGGGTTGTTTTCACTTTGATGTGAGAAATGGTACCAATGTAGGTAATAGTGGAAAGCATTATGTAAGTAAGTGGAAAATGAGTTGTAAAGGTGATAAATAAATAACTTGGCAATTATATGAAGGTGAGAGTTACCCCACCAGTTAGAGGTCATGAGAAAAGAGGAAATTGAGCCTTTTAAGAAGTTGGAGACACATGAACAATGTGGAAGGCACTTTTGTATGGCTGATTACCGTGTTACACAGTAACACTGTGTAGGAATAGAGTGTAGAAAAGTTTGAATGCCAGGTTAAGGACCTTTTTGGAGTAAACAGTGAGTGCAGAGATGTGGGAGCCATAAGTAGGTGATAAACATGACAGACTGAAGAGTAATATGAAACTGAGATGTAGAATTAGGAGGGTGTTTACTAGAATCAGAAGAAAACTTGAAATCTGGGTAAAGGAGTTGGCTAGGAAAGAGTGGGCTATACCAGAGATTGGGAAATAAGGTAGGGCAGAACTTGGATGGTGGGAAAAATGAAGGTGCTGTTAGTAGAAACACTGTGGAGTCAGGGTGGGAAATGACTGGGAATGAGTAGAGGAGGAGCTAAGTTTTATTTTAGGTTATACTGACAGCTTTTATTATTGGAAAATAACTTAGATGTCATTTTGCATGAGAGAAAAATTGAGAATCATAAACTGCCCAAGTAGAAACATATAATTATGGACACACTTTTATAGCTGGGTAGAACTGAGAAGTTCAGGGGATTGTTAGATGGTCCATCTCAGAGAATGATGTACCCAGAGCCAAGGGATAATGCTCAGGAGCATAGTACCAAGTACTGTGGAAAATGAAGAAAACTATTTCGAGAAGTTTGACATCGAAAGAAAGTGTCAAGTGTTTGTTTAAAGCTGCTGGAGTAGACCACTGGAGCATCTGAGTTCTTAGAAGGGGAAAGAGTGTGGGAGTAAGAACAATAGAGCAAGGCATGTTTGCATTTGCCATAGGCTCTGTAGGGAATAATAAGTAACCCTAATGGTTAATTGTTTTAACATGTAGCATGCCAGTGTCACTCACAGTGCATGTGTCAGTACTGTTACCTGTTTTACAAAGGAAGAAATGAAGGCAGAGAGAGACAACTGGTGATTTATCCAGTTAGATCCAGTAATCTGCCTATTACTGATTCAGGCAGTGTAGATTCAGGTTGGAACCTGTACTTCTATAGATACTCTATACAGAATGAAATGATCAGGGTATAATAAAAATGATGAGATCCAAGGGACTTTCAAGTGTGTTGAATGTGGTAATAAAGCCGTCTCTCTTTACCAGAGATAAAGAGACCTATAGCCCTTGTGGGGAATATTCTAAAGAATTGTCAAGGAAGAAAAACAGATAGTAGGAGTTGGTTTGTATGTGGAATTTGTGGGGTCTTTTTTTAAATAATGTTTTATAGTTTGAGAACAGAAAGTCTGTAGTCATGTGTTATTGATGAGAATTGGTTTGTACAAAGGTAAGAAGAGGAGGAGAGGTCAGTGTTAAAGTGACTGATTTGGGGATTCAGATGATTAAATACATATTGAAATCGTGAATTGTAGGGCTATGAGAAACCAGAAAAGATTTAGTAACTTGCTTAATAATGGTTCCTTAGTTAACTGTTGTAGCATGGGCTGCCATAATATAAATACCATAGCCTTAATGGATTAAACAGAAACATCTTCTAGATGCTAGGCAGTTCAAAGATCATGATGCTTGCAAACTCTGTTTATATAGAGGGCCCTTGGCCTGATTGGTCCAAGGCCTCTTCACTGGCATACACAAAGAATATGAATGTCACATTCATGAAGACTTCATTCCTGAGAATTTACCCCTTAGGACATGAATTCAAGTTGATTGAACTAAGTTTTAAAAATTAAAAGCATGTATGCTAAGTTCTGATTTCTTCTCTTAAGCGTAATCATCAATATGTCTGACATCTGTAATGTACTTGTCATGATTTTACAAACACTCATTGAACAAGCTAGCGTCTGATGAGGAAGTGTCCTGATTTTAGCATATCTGTTGATTACCTTTTTATATACCAAACGGATTAAGTATTTGAACCTCTGCTAGAATTCTTGCTTTTATTAAAAACTGTACATGCAGTGTTACCCTGTTGAAGAGATCACTACCAGAAGAGAATTATTAACTGTTAAACAGGGCCAATGCACAGAAGCTTAAAATGTTAAAATTATTAACTGTTAAGAAGGGAATGGTATGCTGTAAAAGACCCTACCTTAAAAAGAAAAAAAAAAGAAAAGAAAAAGGAAAGAGGGAGAGAGAGAGAGGAAGGGAATGGCTATTTAGGTTAGTGGTGTTGTTTAAGCTGACTCGTACAGAATGGGAGAATACACAAGAGTTGGAGAGCATTGCAGGCACAGGGAATGCCTCTACAACATGTTTTTCTCTAAAGGACCAGATAGCAGTTTGGTTTTCCTTAGTTCTGCTCCTGTGGCATAGGTAGAAACAGCAGTCACCATACATAAATGATTGTGTGTGGCAGGTCCAATCAAAATTCATTTTAAAAAGGCAGCAGTCTATCCTTTATCAATTCCATGGTAGAGACACAAAACCCGTTATGAACAGAGAACGTAAGAGTAGGTATTGGGGGCTTAGTGGTTAAAGACTCTTGCATGGTCTGGGTTCCATTCCCCAGTATCCTTGTAAAGCCAGATGTATAAAGTGGTGCATACATCTGGACTTCACTTTAGTGATAAGAGCCCGTTCTCTCCCTCCCCCTCCCTGCTTACAAATAAATAAATACAATCAAATATACAGTTTTTAAAAAGAGTGACTATTGGGCAGGAACAGGACAAGGTGCAGTTGGAGAGGGAATGGAGTCAGACTTTGAAGCTGTGGCAGAGAGGCTCAGTACTTAATCATATGTATGGTAGGAAGCCATTCGTGGATCTTCAGCAAGATAGCAACATGTTTACAGTGGAGATGATTTAAAAAGTAGTACTCTCTAGCTGGGAGTGGTGGCACACGCCTTTAATCCCAGCACTCAGGAAGCAGAAGTAGGAGGATTGCCATAAGTTTGAGGCCACCTTGAAACTACATTGTGAATTCCAGGTCAGCCTGGACTAGAATGAGACCCTAGCTCGGAAAAAAAAAAAAAAATAGTATTCTCACTGCTGTGTGAAGATTTGATGGTCAGGAGGTGAAGGGAGGACTAGGAAGGAGTAATCCAGTCATGGAGGTAAGAGGTGATTTCCACTAATATACTAACAGTTATAACACGAGATTTCCATAGTCAAGGCTTAGCTCACATTTCAAAAGATTGTTACCTGCTGCTCTGATTACAAGGGATACGACAGAAGGAAGAATCCAAAGTAATTTGTGGGGTTTTGGCTCTTGGACGGCCAGCTAAATGAATAGTTTTTGATGAAGATTTGGTGTAGAAAAAGGAACTTCAGGACAGGAGAGATGGCTTAGCGGTTAAGGTGATTGCCTGTGAAGCCTAAGGATCCAGGTTCAACTCCTCAGAACCCATATAAGCCAGATGCACACGATAGCACATGAGTCTGGATTTTATTTGCAGTGGCTAGAGACCCTAGTGTGCCTATTCTCTCTCTCCCCCTCTCTCTCTCTCTCTCTCTCTCTCTCTCTCTCTCTCTCTCTCGTACATTTGTGGACAGTACAGCTAATAGTTAAGGCCCTAGGAGTAGATGAAATCAGAGGTAAAGTCCAAGATTGAGCACTGGGGATTTAAACATTAAGTGTTGAAATTGGCTGAAGATTTCAACAGTCTAAATTATGTCCAGACTTGATACTAAGAATCAACTCCCCCTTCAATACAGAGCAGTTTTGACATTTTATTTAGCCATTAGGAAAACAACTGTTTTTACAGCAACTTTTGTGTTTTAAATCTTGAATGGCAGCTTTACATTCAGAAATAGTGATAATCAGTTTCCCACATGTGGACAGACTGAGGGCAGAGCCATTCCCTTTTGTGTCACTATCCCCTTAAGAGGACTCCACTTTTGGTTCTCAACTTGATTGGTGAGTCTCTAAGCTCATCCTACAAAGTAATTCCACCTCCCATTGAGCATCCCAGGGAACAGTAGATGCTTAGAAACAGCTGCAGGGAAAAGTGCTAAGTAGAAAATAGAACTGGACCTCACACCTAATTCTGCCACTAACAATCTTGCACAAATTACTAAACATTGTGAATATATAAAAAGAGATAGGATTGCTACTTTTTAAATCTTAGAGTTAAATAAGGATTGTGTGATACATGTTTGTTGTTACTATTTGTTTTGAAGCAGTTTTGTGTGTAACTCAGGTTTGCCTAGAACTAACTCACTGTTCTGTGTTAGTCTTAGTGCTGTGATTACAGGCATAAGCCACCACAGCAGGCTTCCTTGAGTTAAGACTTGTAAACATCATAGTTTTTCATCCTACACATACCTGTGCCATGAATGTATTTAGAATGAAACCATTTCAATTTTTAATGGTTTAAGTCCAAGGAAAACTTTTGGCTGTCATATGTCAGGAGTTGATTATCTCAGTTTATAATGTTCAGTTTCTTGGATTTGACTTCTGTTTAATTTCTACTTAATACTCTGTTTAATTTCTACTTAATACTACACAGAACTAATTCATTAACAAGGGAGCCAGTGAAAGCTAGTTCTCCTACCTTGACTTTGTTTTATTCTTAGATAGCTGAAGAAAAAAGATGCTAACTTTTAATATCAAGAAGTAACTTAACATTTGCTCCATTGGTTTTCAAAGTCTTTCTGCATATATCCTACTCTTTGCAGAATACTTTGCTTTGTCAGGAAGAACAGAAGAGCTTCACCCTCTTCACTTGCCTTCATTCAGAAAACTGCTCATTGAGAACCTGTCCTGTGCCAGGCCAAGCATTTTGTAGCTGGTCAAGGAAAGATTACTGCCACTGTGAAAGTTAGAGGTTTTATATTTACGTTCTTGGTTCTGTGGTTTATAATCCTGATGGCAGCCTTATTTTACAGTAGGGAAACTGACATGTTGAAGGGGTTATAGGGGTTATAGTTTCAGTTTTTAGGGGTTTTTTTTTTTTTTTGGAAGTTCTTTGTAAACTAGAGTCTCATTTGTACACCAAACAGGGTTTTTGTTTGTTTTTAGTATGGAGGATATCATTTACTCTGTATAAAGTTACTTTTGACTTCTCACACAGTTTTTAGATGATGAAGGAGAAGAACCAGTGTTTTAGATGTTACATTTACTTAAAGGCATTAAGTTATTTATGTGAGGCTACTAATTGCTTGTGGAGATGAAGTTGGTAACTAAGATAAACTCCAAACTTTTGTAGACCCATTTTCTTAAGGAGGCTTTTATATAAAGCTTCCTTGGTGGTTTCCTCTTTCCTCAGCCAGTAAGAATGAATGGAGTAGGTGTATTTTAGTGACGTTGATGTATAAAATATCAATATAAACATAGTAAATTAAGAGAGAAACATTGATAGTGACAGTTGGGAAAAGATTTTCATTAGGAGTTCCATTAGGTTATTTGTATGTTCATTACCAGATTTTCATTAGTCTCAGTTCAAAGGCACACAGACAGTGAATTTGTCCTGCGTTTTAGCCACCCTAAAAAAGGTGAAGGCATGGTGCCTACCGGCAAGAAACCCTTAGTTTTAATGAGGTAATCAGAATTGAAGAGGAAATTACTTTGCCTGAGGAATTCAGGACAAGATACAAAGCTGTGGTCACTTCTGGTAACCCTTAAAGGATTATTAAAGATTCATCATGTGAATGAAGGCAAAATAATAGTTCTAGTGGGGAAATACTGCATGAGAAAAATATCAGGTTGGATTTGCTCAGTGAAACAGGAATATCAGTGTAGATGAAGCATAAAAAGTGCATCTGTGGGCGATGAAAATGTTAAGTGGGTTAGACTGTGTTTTGAAAAGTATTATAGGGAATTTGGGGCTTACTGTGTTGGTGGAAAGAGCCATTGTTTTTTGTTTGTTGGTTGGTTTTTCGAGGTAGGGTCTCACTCTGGCCCAGGCTGACCTGGAATTAACTATGTAGTCTCAGGGTGGTCCGGCGATCCTCCTACCTCTGCCTCCCAAGTGCTGGGATTAAAGGTGTGCGCCACCATGCCTGGTTTAGAGCCATTGTTTTTAATCTTCAACCAGAAGCTGACTGCTAATGGAGATGATGGAGTAATTGGTTGGTATGGGTACCATTTTCAGTGCTTTGTTGATTCTTATCTGTAGTTCTGCTGTCTTGTACTTTTTTCTGACTTTAATTTGTTGGCAGAAATTGGGAATCTTTTGTTGAATATGGGAGAAGCTTAGGATGGTGATAGGTGTAGAACTGAAAGGCTGAATGCTAGGTGTAAAATTCTGGTGCTGTATAGGGAAGAGTGACCTGAACATGAAGAGCATATCTCAAAAAGACTACTGAAAATAGAGAGTGGAAATGGAATTATTACTGAATCTGGAATATAGCAACAGTGGGCTGTTCAAGACGTTGGAAGGTGCAATAGCTTTTTCTTTTGAAAGGTTTGGGAAAGAGATGCTATAGAAGATTGTCTAGTATGGGTTATTTTAAAAGGCCTAAAAGCAGTTGCTGTACTGGGGAATTGAACTCCTGGCCTCTCACATACTAGACAAGTACTATACCACTGAGCCATGTCCCCAGCTTAAAAGATTATTTGAACTAAGAATTTTTTTTAAATGATGCCAAATTTACATGATTTTTTTTCCTTTACCCTGACATTTGGAATAATCTTTGAAAATTTATGCAACTGTGAAAATACATGGCCTGTAAACTTTCTCTTGCCACCCCTGCTTTGAATTTAATGCCATCTTTTGAGGTCAGATGATTCCAAATATTAGGCTCCTCCTATTTCCCTTTGGATATTATAGAATGTTTAAATGCATCTTATATCTCCCATCACGTTCTAGCATTTTGCTTTGCTTGTTGGAAACAATTCTAAGTATTTAAATGTTCAGATTGGGGGAGGTTTTATTTAATTTTTTATTTTATTTATTTATTTTTTTGGGGGGGGTTTGCAAGGTAGGGTCTCACTCTGGTCCAGGCTGACCTGGAATTCACTGTGTAGTCTCAGGGTGGTCTCGAACTCTCAGCAATCCTCCTACCTCTGCCTCCCGAGTGCTGGGATTAAAGGCGTGCGCCACCACGCCCGGCCTGGGGAAGGTTTTTAATGCATTCTTTTAAGCAAGTAGTAGGTAAGCCGATATTATAACTTTATTTCTTTCAGAGCTTTAATATTTTAGACATTTAAAACAGAGTGAGGATAGAGAGCACTTGACTTTGAAATTCAGAGTATTGTCGTCTTTGTGAATTTTTAAAGCTATATTACTAACCATGCATTAGTAAAATTTCTTATACAAAAATATCCTGACAGCAATCAGAAAAAAATTTCCATGCAGTGACTATGTTACTGTTTTGTTAAAGATAGCAGTATGATTGCTTTAGTAGCAACCTTTATTTTTAAAAGTTAATGAAAAATAATGTGAATAATATGACCAACCTAGTTAATGTCCTATGTTTTATTATATCATTCTGGAATCTCATCTGTGACGTTTTAGCTTAAAATATCCACATAATGTAAAATTTATTCTCCTGACCTTCATGGAAGCTTGATCTGAGAGCAATGTAAAGAATGTCATAAGTAGCGGGGTGTGATGGCACCTGCTTTTAATCTCAGCACTTGGGAGTCAGAGGTAGGAGGATCACTGTGAGTTCAAAGCCAGCCTGGGACTACAGAATGAGTTCCAGGTCAGACTAGGCTAGATTGAGACCTTACTTCAGAAAAACAAAAACAGAGCAACAACAACAACAAAAAGATTGTCGGAAGTATTATGATAGTAATATCTGTTCACCAAATTAATTTTTTAAAATATTTTATTATTTATTTATTTATTTATTTATTAGAGACAGAGAGAGGGAGAGAAAGAATGGGCATGCCAGGGCCTTTAGCCACCATGAACAAATTCCAGATGCATATGCCATCATGTGCATCTGGTTTACGTAGGATCTGGAGAATCATACCTGGGTCCTTAGGCTTTGCAGGCAAGCAACCACCACTATGCCATCTCTCCAGCCCCAAATTTATGTTGAATATACAAATAATTGGAGCTTGCCTGTATTGTTAAGAAGTCTCTTTTTAAAAAAGGAAGTAAGAGATCATTCCAAACATGTAGAAATTTCTATTCTTTAGAGAAAATAACCTGGATTGCTGCCACTGTTCATTATGGAGGAATATTGTATAGAACTACTCATTTACCACTGTGCCTTTATTTATTTATTTATTTATTTATTTATTTATTTATTTATTTATTTATTTACTGGGGCCTCTAGCCACTGGAAATGAACTCCAGACACATGTGCCACTCTGTGCATCTGGCTTAAGTGGGTACTGGGGAATTGAACCTAGGTTCTTAGGCTTCGCAGGCAAATGCCTTAACCACTAAGCTATCTCTCCAGGCCACCACTGTGTCTTTTTGGCCTTTGTTAAATCAGGGATTCCCAGGGTGCAGGGAAAAACTCTGGAGTTTCTTTCAAGTATCTGTCAGATTAAGAGAGATGGCTGCTCTTCCCATAGTTTGACTTCCTTTGCGATGCATTAAGCCCCTCTTGGTGTTAAGTGTATGTTGTTCTGATGATGTAGTAAAGTGGAAAAGTTTTGAGCTCTTCAAGAGTAACATTCCTTGGAAAAGTAGTATCGGTGCAGCTGGCAAAATTTGAGCGACAAAGCCCCAACCACATACACATTTCAACTTAAAAATTTGTTTTCTAAGCCAGGCGTGGTGGCGCACGCCTTTAATCCCAGCACTTGGGAGGCAGAAGTAAGAGGGTTGCCGAGAGTTCAAGGCCACCCTGAGACTACATAGTGAAGTCCAGGTCAGCCTGAGCCAGAGTGAGACCCTACCTTAAAAAAAAAGTTTTCTTATTTATTTATTTATTTATTTATTTATTTATTTATTTATTTGAGAGAGAGAAAGAGAGAGAATGGACATACCAGGGCCTGTAGCTACTGCAAACGAACTCCAGACTCATGTGCTACCATGTGCATCTGGCTTATGTGGGAACTGGAGAGTCAAATCTGGGTCCTTAGGCTTGCAGGCAAGTGCCTTAACTGCTAAGCCATTTCTCCAGCCCATATTTTAACTTTTTTAAAAAAAAAATTGTTTATTTATATTTATTTATTTATTTATTTATTTATTTATTTATTTATTTATTTGAGAGCAACAGAGAAAGAAAGAGGCAGAGAGAGAATGGGCACACCAGAGCCTCTAGCCACTGCAAACGAACTCCAGATGCATGTGCCACCTTGTGTATCTGGCTTATGTGGGTACTGGGGAGTTGAGCCTTGAACTGTGGTCCTTAGGCTTCACAGGCAAGCGGTTAACTGCTAAGCCATCTCTCCAGGCCCTTAACTTTTTTTTAAGTAGAAACAAATGCTATTGTTTTAGATCATGGTTAAAATTACATATTTGTGTATTGCCTTGGCTACATCATAGGAAACAAGCAATATGCTTTAGGGTTTATAGCCAGAAAGGTACTTAGCATCTACTGACTCTTCATTATTTTAAACCACTGGAATACCCCTTTAAAATGTCATATCATAGCTGACTAAGAGAAATAGAGTCTTCCCTGTAGTAAGGCACTTAGTTGAGCATGATATAAGTCATTGATCTGATTAACCATGATCATAGTACATATACGGAGAGTTCCAAAAGCTATAGATAGCACAGAGTGAGTGCCTTGGTCATAGTGCTAGTTAGCAGCTAACTGCTGGACACAGTTGTTTGCAAATGCAGATTGTGATTATTTTGGTCTAGAAAGGCAGTACACCTTAAAGTTATGAGACTTCTATTATTCTTGGGGGGGGGAGCATGTGTGTATGTATGTATGTTCATGTGTGTGTTTAGGTGCATGTCCATATATGTGTAGAAGCCAGTGGGTAGGTCACCCTTGGGTTATTCCTCAGGAATACTGTCCACATCTTTCCTTAAATATTTCATTATTATTATTTGAGGTAGTGTCTCAAACCTAGGCTGACCTGGAACTCATTTTGTAGTGCTAGGCTGACCTCAAACTCACAGTGATCCTTGTACCTCTGCCTCCTGAGTGCTGAGATTAAAGGTGCACGCATACCACCTCACCTGACCTGTCCATTTCTTTTTGAGGCAAGAGCTCACACTGGCCTGGAGTTCATCAGTTTGGTAGACTAACTAGTCATTGAGCTCCAGGGATCCTCTTGATTCCATCTCCTCAGTCTTGCAATTTAGCACTTTACCCATTAAGCTGTCTTCCCAAACCCCTTTTTTACATTTTGTTGTTTCAAGGCAGGGCCTTACTCTAGCCCATGCTGACCTGGAGTTCACTATGTCTTCTCAGGCTGGCAATTGTAAATGCACAGTGATCCTCCTATTTCTGCCTCCCAAGTGCTGGAATTAAAGGTGTGTACCATTATTCCTGACCTCTCTTATGCTTTGAATGTTTTTTGCATAATTAGTATGTGTTCCTGGACATTCCTTATTCAAACACCTTGAACCATCTCTTTTTTTTTAAAAAAAAATGTAATGCTTATTTGTATTTGGAGTATTTAAGAATTTTGAATCTTTAAGAGAGAAGAGAATAATTACTGTTTCCAGTAGTTCAATTAGGCCTTTGTTCAAGTAGCAACTGAAATTAAAACCAGATCATGTTAGTATTTTTTGTTTGCAGTGGCTACCGGCCCTGGTGCACCCATTTTCTCTCTGTCTTTGAGGCTTTTTTTATTAGTGGTTAAAATTGTGTGTTGAGGGGGTGGAACCAGTGAAGAATAAAGACTTTAGTAATTCTACTTTGATCTGTGGTAAGAATAATATTGAAAATGTATAAAAACTATTCAATTGTTGCCAAGAATAATATTGAAAATGTATAAAAACTATTCAATTGTTGCCAAGTATCGGTTTAGCAATTACAATATTGATATTTGGGTTGCTTTTATTAGCCAAACTTTTGGCATCATAATTGATGATAAATAGGGCTGACTTAAGAATCCTATTATTTTAAGTTTTTAAAAAATAAATAATAATTGGACTTGATTATATGCGTAGTTCTTTAAATTTTGGCATGTGTATTGATTGTTGTGACCACTATAACCACGGATATAGAACAATTCCTTTACCCCAGAAAACCTATAATGTCCTGATCTCTAGCAACCACTGATTTGTTTCCTTCAGTGTAGTTTTATATTTTCAGGAATGTCATATGAAGTCATACTTTGTATGAAACCTTTTGAGGTTGGCTTTTTTCAGCATAATGAAAGGACTAGTTTGTTCCTTTGGTTACTCCTTTTTATGGCCAGCTGATGCTGTATTATATGAGGTTATCATGGTATTTTCCTATATTCTTACTGAAAGATATTTCTTGTATATGGCATTTTGCAATTGTGAATAATTAGGAGCTCATAGAACAGTTACGTACAATTTTTGTGAATATAAACTTTCATTTCTCCAAGATTAATGCTTAGTAGTATTACTGGGGCCTTATAATATGTGTTTAAATGTCATAAACACTGCCAAACTCTTTTCCTTTTGTGTGAATTTGCATTCCCGCCACGAACATATGCTTGTTCCAGTTGTTCCAAAGCTTTGTCAACACTTAATATTGTTAGCTTATTTCAGCCATTCTAAAGTGTGTTCAGTCTTATGGTTTTTTTGTGTATTTATTTTTTTATTTTGTCAACACTTAATATTGTTAGCTTATTTCAGCCATTCTAAAGTGTGTTCAGTCTTATGGTTTTTTTGTGTATTTATTTTTTTATTTTGTCAACACTTAATATTGTTAGCTTATTTCAGCCATTCTAAAGTGTGTTTGGTCTTAGGATTTTTTTGTGTATTTATTTTTTTATTTTGTCAACACTTAATATTGTTAGCTTATTTCAGCCATTTTAAAGTGCGTTTAGTCTTAACTTTTTTGTGTATTTTATTTTTAGTTATTTTGGTTATTTTTAATTTGCATTTTCTAAGTGGCAGATGCTATTAACCATTTGTTCATGTACAAAATTGTCTCCTATATATCCTTTTTGAAGTGTCTGTCTAGAACATTTCGATAAATATTTTTTTACTGATTGATTTGCAAGCTGAGAAGTAGATAGACAGAGGTAATGGGCACAACAGAGCCTTTAGCCTCTACAACCAAACTCCAGATGTATGTGCCATCTTGTGCATCTGGCTTACGTGGGTACTAGAAAATCAAACTTGGGTCCTTAGGCTTTGCAGGCAAGTGCCTTAACCACTAAGCCATCTCTCCAGCCCTAGACCATTTTTAAAATTTTGGTCTTGACTTTCTTTACTGAGTTTTAAAAAGGTTTTGTGTTTTCTGGATACAAATCATTGATTTTTCTTTTAGCTTGTAACTTCTTGACCTGTAGAATAAAAAGCTTTTTTAAAATTTGGATGGAGTCCAGTTTATCACTTTTTCTCATGTAAATTATGCTTTACAAGTCAGGTTGACATTTGCTTCAAATTCTCAAATTGCATTTATGTTTCATGACAATAAAGCCTTTTTTTTTTTTAATCTGTTTTGGAGTTGTAAGGAGGCATTGTTCTCCTGAAGCTAAAGTTAATGTTAAATACTAATTGGTGGCTTTTAAAAATCAGGAGCTAGGCCAGGTGTGGTGGTGCACGCATTTGGAGGCAGAGGTAGGAGGATTGCTCAGAGTTCAAGGCAAAAAAAAAAAAATCAGGAGAGCTAGAATTGTACAACTACTTTATGACAGTATAAAAGCATTCATGTTGAAGAAGCTGCAAAGGAAAGGAGCAGAAATGGATAGTGTAGTTTTTTTTTTTTTTTTTTTTTTTTTTTTTTTTTTTTTTCGAGGTAAGGTCTCACTCTAGCCTCAGAGGGCTGATCTGGAATTCACTGTGGAGTGTCAGGGTGGCCTCGAACTCACGGTGATTCTCCTACCTCTGCCTCTCGAGTGCTGGAATTAAAGGTGTGCGCCACCATACGCGGCCTTGTAGCTCTTTTTTAAACCTATAGCTGTATTAAAATTACTTACTGTTTGTAGCTTTTATTTTTTTAACAGATTTTATGGCTTTGAATTTTGAGTGGCATCAAAAGTTGTTTATGAAGACTTTGTTTTTCAGAAAAGTTTTATGTTTACAGCAAAATCTGGTGAAAGGGTCAGCAATTTTCCATATACTATTTCTCCCCCACCTCTCCTGCTACCATCCTTTACCATACTGGGACATTGACACCTCATTATCACTCAGAATCCATAGTTTACATGGGGGTTTAGTGTAAGATTACTCCATGACTTTAGGTAATTGAATAATTGCTGGCATGTATCCAACCATAACATTACAAGGAGTAGTTTCAGTGCCAAAAATATTCCTTCTCTACTCTGATCATCCCTTCTCCCCCTAGTCTGACAACCCAGTCTCTGCTGATGCTTGGTTTTGCCTTTGCCAGAGTGTCATGTAATTGCCGTCAAATAGTGTGTACTTTTTCAGATTGGCGTTGTTCACCTTGGAGTATTGGTGCAGGATTTTGCAGTTGAAGTGTGGTCTCCCAGAATTTATGAATCCCAAGTTTTCAAGAAGGATAAATTTTGGATTGTTGTTTATTTAGGGGGAGAAATGAGTAATGAGGAGGGTTACACTCATGGTTACCCTCAGTTTAAAGAAATTACAGATAGCAAGCCTAGAGATGGTGAGAGCACCCATGTGGTACGTTCAGAGACTAGAAGAAAATCTTCTAAACTATAAAACAGAGGCAAGCTGAAAAGTTCCTGTCAAGAAACAGTGTTATGCTCTCCCACCCCACCAAACCAGGATCATGTGTGTCCAAGCAGAGATGAGAGGGAACCCAGGGAAATCGCACAGGGAGAGGAGGAGGAGGCCTAATTCAGCCTGTATAGCGTCATGTTCCGGTGTGAAAGGTAAAGACCCAGTTGTTTTGTAAATTTGGAGGACAGACTCCAGGGCCAGCCTACCTGAACCATTTGTCTACATAGTGTGCTAGACTGTGGGCAGCAGGGGTGCTATAGATCAGTCTTGATCAGACATGAGTTCCATTCTTTTTTTTGTTTTAATTATTAATTTTTTTATTGACACCTATATTTACATACAAAAATATATATTTCCCTCCCCTCCCCTTTGCCCATTCCACTTTAGAACACCATTCTCCATCATATCCTCTCCCTCTCTCCATTAGTCTTTCTTTTAATTTGATGTCATCATCTTTTTCTTCTATTTTGAGGGTCTTGCAATGGTATTGCTAGGCACTGCAAGGTCATGGATATCGAGGCCAATTTCTGTCTGGGCAGTTGCATTGTAAGAAGTCATACCCTTCCTTTGGCTCTTCCATTCTATCCGCCCCCTCTTCCGCAATGGTCCCTGAGCCTTGGAGGGTGTGACAGAGGTGTTTCAGTGCTGGGCATTCCTCCATCCCTTCTTCTCGGCACTATGTTGCCTTTTGGTGATCCCAGTGGTCATCGCCATCTGAAAAGAGAAGCTTCTCTAACCAGAAGTGAGAGTAGCATTAATATGTGAACATGAACATTAAGTGTAGTGCCCCTAGGGCAGCTTGGTGGGAATAACATATACATTTCGTCAGACAAGAGCAGGCTTTATACCCCAAAGGCTCATGACCTCACCTGCCATAGACTTTTTGCTTAGGTTTTTCAGACCCAGGCATGTATTCCCTCCCATAGAGAGGGCCTTCAGTCCAATTATGGAGCAGTTGGTTACCCCAAGAGTGGACATGCCACTATTGCACCTGTTCAGTCATTAGGCCTGTCTGGCCAAACGTAAATATTCAGTGTCCACTGTTTGCACTGCTGATGACTTCTGTCTCCCATACTCTGCATGCATTGCAGCTTTTTCCAGCTTTCAGTTGGCTGGTCTACAGGGAGAAAGTTTTCTGCTCAGCACCAGCTTGCTTTCTCAGTGGCCTTGCCTCTCAGGCAAGAGATGTCTTCAGCAATAGGGTCTTACTATCTGTTTCTCAAGGGAAACCAAGGGCTTTGGCAAGAGCCTTTAATGTTTGGAGGCTACCGGGACCTCTTTGGCCAACAACTCACTGGAAGGTATCCCATCCCAGGCACTGAAAATTTTCTAGTAACAGTCTACAGCTTCTAGATGTGCCATTCTTCAAAAGAGTAGGTTTACCTAAGTCTTATTCACAATATCTTGAATTTAGATTGACCCTCCCCTGCCCTTCTTGTATGCATTCTCTTCCCATGGCCTTGCACGTATGTAAGTAGAAGAACAGATTACAGGGAGGGGAATGGCCTAAGCGAGTTCCATTCTTATGCCAGGTAAGGTGGCCTATGGGGTGGCAGGCATCTCCTGGCTGTCTTTGGGCCTTAGTCTCTAACTGAAACTGCCTAAAAAATACTAGCTTTTGTCCTTCAGTATGCATTTAACTTTCTGTTCTTGCCTTGGTACCTTGTTTCTTTTAGTTCTTTGTAATATTTCACTGTTTGGATTTATCACAGTCTGTCCTATTGAAGAGCTTCTTAGCTCTTTCCATGTTTTGGCAATTATGAGAAAAGCTACTATTGCACATTTAAAAAAATATTCTATTTGTTTATTTGAGGGGGGGAGAAAGTAGGTTGTGCCAGGCCTGTAGCCACTGTAAATTTTAAGATTTCCTTGTATATTTTGGCTGATAGTTCTTTATCAAATAGGTCTTTCAAATATATTCTCCTAGTCTACAGCATGTCTTCTCATTGTCTCGGCAGAGTCTTTCTCTAAAAGCTCTTCAAGTGGTTGTAATAACTAGACTGTCTCACAGTCACTTGCTTCTTTCTCATTCTTTTGCAAGGCTTATGCCACGACAGCCCTTGTTCCTCACTGCTTTCTTGTCTTCTCTCTCACAGTGGGCCATCTTACTCTTCTTGTCTGTCAGTGTTTCTTGTGTCCCTCTTGAAATACTAAGTCTTCATATAGGTGAACATACTACAGATTTTCATTCCTAGTAATATTAGTACTACCTGATGCGTAGGACCCCTTGTTTCTAGCCCTGCCTCTACAGTTTGCATGCTGATACAAAAAAAAAAAAAAAAAAAATCCTAGGGGACTTGTACTAACAGTATCATACACATGCATATTGCTGGCTTAGAACTCTGGATCCTTCTGTCTCTGCTCCCACAGGGCTTGAATCTCAGGACCTTGCAACCATACCTGTCCTGCTTTGTCATGATTCTAACTTAATTACTACTCAAAACTCTATGGTCCAGTGAAAGTATATGAAGAAAAGGTAAATAGGCACAATTTCATTTAGATAATATTAAAGGTTAGCTACCTTGACATTTGCATCTGACAGGCATAAGATCTAATGCTTGTTTTTGCTCAATAAAATCAATGACTTGAAATCATATATCAGCTTGACTTACCAGTATGTAACTTAGTTATTATAGATCAATTTTATGTAAAAGTGTTTGTTTAACATGATAATATCAACTAAACAGTATGAAATGGTTATCTCTTTTGATATGGTCAGTATATTTATGAAGCAATTCCAAGAGTTATACCTTGAAGACCAAAGAGCTAAGACTTACGAAGAGAAGATAGAATATAATTTGTGTGATATGAAATAGTAGTTTTCAGAGTGTACATTTGGTAGATTAGTTGTATTATTCCATCATTAAAATCTAATAATCTCCTTTCCCCAGTACATAAGAACAAATGATTTCTTATTTTCATACATGTACATGTGTATTTTGATCATAAATCCCCTCCCATTACCTTCTTTTGTCCCCTTTCCCCATCCTTCTTCCATGGAGCCCTTATCAACTAGTCTGCTTCTATTTTGATGTCTTTTTTCCCCATTCATGATGAAATGTTGATGGATACAGTAATTTTTGGGTTTCAAATGTAAAGACATGGATGTAATGTCCGTTTCATGTCCAAAAGACCAGAGTACTCTCCATCCTTGTGTTTACTTTCTATTCTTTCCTGCAGCATATTCTGAACCTTGGAGGGCATGATAGAGATGTCTCACATACTGCTGGGTATCAATGAAATATTTAGAGGACCATTCAATGAGCATACACATCCATTGGCTAAACAACAGTAATAGCTTTCTCCCTAGGGTCTGTGACCTTCCCAGCAATGAGGCTTTTATTTTATTTTTTATTTTTTTTTATTTTTTGGTTTTTCAAGGTAGGGTCTCACTCTGGCCCAGGCTGACCCGGAATTCACTATGTAATCTCAGGGTGGCCTCAAACTCGTGGTGATCCTCCTACCTCTGCCTCCTGAGTACTGGGATTAAAGGCGTGCACCATCACACCCAGCTTTTCTTTTTTTTTTTCTTTTAAGGTGTGTGCGTGCGCGTGAGAGAGAGTGTGCACGCCACACATGCTCTTGTCTTTGGTGAGGGGTGCACCAGGACCTCTTGTTGCTAACAAATTCTTGATGTTTCACTTTTTGCATCTGGCTTATGTGGGTGGCTTGGAAATAGAACCCAGGTCAGCAGGCTTTGTAAGCAAATACCTTTAACTGCTGACCCATCTTTCCAACCCCCCTTTTCCCAATAGGCTTTTGATTTTCAGTAGCAGACTGAATTTCCTCCTATCCATCCAGAAGGCCTCAAACCCAGTAAGAGAGCATTTTCTTACCCAGCGAATCATGTCACATCTTACATGCCTGGACAGTTCTGTAGCTTTGTTAGTCCACTGCTGGTCAAGACTGATGACTTTTCTTCCTCAGCAGCCTACATAGCACTGTGGAGCACTATGAAAGTTAGCCAGCAAGAAGGAGGCTTCAGCTCAGTTCCAACTGCATGTGTATCTTCAGCAGTAGGGTCTTACCATCTAATTCTGGCAGGCAACCAAGAGCATTGACGATAGCAAATATTGCTTTGGAGTTTTCAGGGACCTCACTGTTTTCTCAGGTTTAACGTACTCTGCTGGGGTGATTGTATTTATTTTCTTTCAGCTAGTTTTAAAAAAATATTTTGTATTTATTTGCAAGTTGGGAGATAAAATATGAATGAATGAATGAATGAATGAATGAATGAATATAGGTGGGCCAGGGCTTGTAGCCAATTCGAACAAAATCCAGACACATGTGCCTCTTTGTGTATCTGGCTTTATACTTGATCTGCTTGTTATACAATGACATTTATATGTATTTACAATTCAGGTTTATAGATGTCAGTATATCTCAACACATTAATTTATGTTTTTTGTAAAGTACCATAACTTCAGATTTTTCTCAACCTGAAAAAGTTTAACCACAGGTACAGACTCTCTTGAAAGGATGTTTATTTAGAGCAACAAGATAACGCTCATGTTTGGGCTGTTTAGAGTTGAGTGGGACTCTGTAACATTGAATTTGAGTACTTATAGAGGTTGGCAGTATAGTAGTCATTCCTTCTCAAAAAATATTTTTTATTATGAACTTTACAGTATGAATATATTGCATATTGGTCATATTCCCACAGAGTTGTACTCTTATATCCCCTTTCCTCTGCCCCATTCCACTGGGGGCCCTCCTCTGTGGAGTTGTTGTTATTCAGTAGTCATTACTAGGATTCATTCCAGGATCTCCATGGTAGCCAAAATCCAGATTATCATTCCCTTCTGTTAAAGGGTGTATTGTACCTTAACTTGTATGCTTCGTCATCTCTAAGTTACATAGAATACCTAATACAATAGCTATAACACTGTATTGTTTGGGGAATAAAGACAAGTGGGGAAAGGCATGTCTGTATGTTCAGTAGAGGCACAGGCTTTTTCCTTCCAAATATTTTGATTTATGGTTGGTTGAGTGTAGTACCTGTGGACATGGAGGTCCATCTATATAACCTCAAAATGCTATAGAAATTTAGGGTAAAACCACACTTCATTCTGAACTTGGAGTCAGAATTTAAATTGTTTTGTGTGGTCAGGTATCTTCCACTGGACTGAGAGCATTAGCAGAAAGGGTATTAGAAAAGTGGTGTGTTAAACTTGTAGAATAAGGAAAGAACTTCTTAAGGTTGATTAGTCTTTTATTAGGATTGGACTAGGGGAACATTTCACACTCGAGTACTTGATGTACAAAAGCAGGTCTCCTAAAAGTGCTTAGCATGTTAAGTCAAGTCCCTGTATTAGAGGTAGAGTGAAGTATATGATATTCTATGCCCAGACACTACACTGAGTATAGAGAGGAGCACATAGAAGTGCTCAACACGGTAAGTAAGGCCTAGTGTTGGAGGTGGGGTGAAGTACAAGATCTTACCCACCAGACACACCACTGTGTGTAGAGAGGAATACAGAAGAGAGAGAAGTGATTTGCATTTGGTGGGAGAAGCAGTGTGCAAATACATAGTATAGCAAGGTAGCAGTGAGCACTGGGAGAGTAAAGAAGTGAGAGGGTTAGAGATCTGTCTGTGGAGATGAAATCTGAGCAGAAGTAGTTGGGGGACCATGTGACTTAAGTCTGACACAGTGGATGTTACTGGTTTGGTGTATTATTCCCTCAGTGCTAGTCACTGTTCTTGGTGTAATAGACTCGTTGTCTTTGTACCAATCCACCAAGAAGGTTACTGGTCATATACAAGAAAACAGAGGCCAACAAATTAATTTATCCAAAGTCACACAGCTAGTCAAAGTGCTAGGACTGGCACTCAGGTAGCTTGACTGTAAAGTCTTAGACATGGGGAAAGGAAAGAGTACTGAGAAATTGGGTTAGAGCCGTAGCCTTTAGTTGGCCAATTATAGGGCCTTGAGGTTGATTATAAGAATTCAGGATTTTGTTCCTATGATGATATTGAGCCATTGGGTGATTAGAAAATGCTAAGGAAGTTGTTTTGTTCTGGAGTCAAGTCTGGACTGTATATGCACATTTGATAGTCTTTTGTGTATAGGTTATAGTTTAAAATATTTCTGCTGGTCCATACTATTTCTTTGATTAAAACTAAGGCTTCTACTTCATTATTTTATTATGCAGATACATATGCATGTATATATGAATGCTTGCACATAATCTCATGAACTGTTCTATTAATAGGTACGAGAAGATGTACTAAATTCATTGAATAACAACTTTCTTCAAACACTAAATCAAGCTTGGAATGATCATCAAACAGCGATGGTGATGATTAGAGACATACTAATGTATATGGTAAGTGGAGCTTTGTTGCTTTCCTTAAAGCAGAAACAGTTCAGAACACAGTGACGGTCTAATTTAGTTGGATGGTACATCTATGTGGAAAATGGTTTTGGCTTTTGCTTCTTAAACAGTATTTCCTTTATAAAGGCCAGCCACCGCCTTTGTAAAATAAAATCTTAATTATTGACAGTTATTGAATGACTAGAATAGAAAATTGAGAAGGAGTGACTTAAATGTTTTCTTAATATGTAGCACTTTTGCTTAAAATAGAAAGTATTAAAAAGCTTCAGTAGCCCTTTTTAAAGTAAGGGTAGTTCAATGACAGCGTGAGGTGAAAGCTAAATGTTGTCTTTGTGCTTTTAAAACCCAAGTAGTAATATTTTTCACTGTCAAATGCCACATTAATGTAAATATTTTTCTGATAATGAGACTCTTGATAGCTGACATTCTTCTTGGCTACTAGTCAGTTCTTGTAATGTCATTGCAACTAAATCCTGTTTAAGGACTTTAGCTTCATTGGATGTGTAATCTGCTTTCACCTAGTCTTGCTACTTTTCATTTCTTAGTTTAACATTTTGTTGACAAGCTCCATTCATGACGGTACACAGTGTACCCTCATCATATATCCCTCCTACCACTCTACTTTGTCTCTGCTCCTTTCCATTTCTTGTCACTTGAAAAGGATACTGTTCAGCATGACAATTTGGTAGACACTGGCTTGAGCTGAGCTATTTAATACCTGAAGGGAGATGATAGAAACTAGTGTGGTTATAGAATGAATGTAGCTTCTTTTCATTTAATTATTGCATCTCGTCAGTGCTTGTGCTTGAGCATTGGATGCAGTGATTTTTCTTGCAACCCTTGGCTCTTTGTTTTCATTTGCAGAGTTTTAAGTTTTAGGTGTAGGTAGAAGTGGACACTTGTCCTCATTCTTTTTCTTAATAGAGCTAACAGGTGCTTGGTATGTATTTCTAGTGAGAACAAGACACTGAAGTTTCTGTTCTGCTGAGTTAATGCAGGTGATCCTTTTACCTCTGGTTTTATAATGGCTTAGTGGCAAAGAACAGAAGGGGGTCATGGGTGAGGCCACTTAATTTTTCAGGGATGTAGTAAAAGTCTACCACCAAATCAGCATTTTTGAGTGCTATTTGCCCTTTTTGGTTTTGAGTCACTGTGAGAGTACCTAAGATCGTCTGTGAAAACAGAATCTGGTATATAAATAAGAAATGAGTAAACTTGCTGCTTTTCTCCTCTTCTAATTTTTGATATTTTTGTCTTTAAATTCCATGCCAGCTACCTAACAAAAAGTGATACTTGTCATTTTATCATGTATTGTGTATTGATGAACAATTTTTTTTTGTTTTGTTTTGTTTTGTTTTTCGAGGTAGGGTCACACTCTAGCCCAGGCTGACCTGGAATTCACTATGTAGTCTCAGGGTGGCCTCGAACTCACAGACATCCTCCTACCTCTGCCTCCCGAGTGCTGGGATTAAAGGTGTGCACCACCACACCCGGCTTGATGAACTATTTTAAAAGTATTTATTCACTATTTTTTTTTGTTTGAGTTTCTTTTACTTTTCTTCTTTTACAACGTAAGCTCTCACTCTAGCTCAGGCTAACCTGGAATTCACTATGTATTCTCAGGGTGGCCTTGAACTCAAGGCGATCCTCCTACCTCTGCCTCCCAAGTGCTGGGATTAAAGGTGTGAGCCACCATGCCCAGCTCTCTTTTACTTTTTTTTAAATGAAATCTCAGGCCTTGAAACCTGGTTCTACTTTTGTTTTAAAGTATAAGATAGGTAGGTAGGTAGATGATTAATGATAGGTAGATGATGGATGGATGGATGGATGGATGGATGGATGGATGGATGGATGGATGGTAGATAGATACCTTGCCTTGACTGCACTGCTGGAGGAGGTCTCTTACTAGCTAGGTCAGTGCCACTATTCCATTGTCACAGCCCTCCAGTCAACCTGCCACACTGCCCAGTATTGCACTCGGTTTCTGCCGTTAGCGTGCTCTACCACTTATTTCTTTTCAGTCCTGCTCCTCTGCCCTCTGGATCCTTCCCTCCTAAGAAGGAATCTGGCTCTCTGCCTCAGAGAAAAGAAAGCATCAGACAGGGACAGTGTTCGTCTACCTTTTCTCTCCTGTTGTAGTCCAGGATGGTGTCTCTTCTCCTGTCAAAGGCAAGTTTTCTACCTGTGCTGTGGATCATGCCCCTTACTGCCTGGTCTGGAATCTTTAATCATTGGGCTTTACCTTTTTTTTTCTTTAGCTGACCTTGTTTATTGGCATTGGGCATATTGGAGCCATTTGCATTGTCAGAATGAAATTCCATTACGTTTTCTCTTGGCCCACTGTCTACCAAGGTTCTTTACCTGCCACTCACAGATAAATGTGTGATAACAAATGTTAAAACTTGCTCTTTCTCACTTTCATTCATTCCAAACAAATACGTTGTAGTTAAGCATCTACCTCAACTCTTCTGTCCATTCTTGCACTGTTGGGATCACTGTGGAATTTGTGTTTGTGGATACAGACACCACTGCTGACCTTCACTCTCCTTCATAATTGCTTAGCCACCCGTGACCTAGTTGATTGCACTTTTCTTCTAATATGACTGGTCCTTGATTACTGTGACAAAGCACTGTATATGCTTCCGACCTTCTGTCTGCCTTCTCAGGTCCTTCTTCACTTCCTCCTCCTCTTCATTCATTAAATTGAGAAATTCTTTAGACTTATTTCCAGACTTTGCTTCTCATAATGTACTTTCACTCTTAAAGTTCTGTGTACCTCTATACACAGTTCCCACATTGTACGTAGATCCTTAACTGTCAGAGATTCAGACATAGATTTTGTTGATTTCTCCTTTCATTGTCCACAAGACACTTCAAAGTTGGAATGTCCATATGAGCTTATAATGGCTGTCTTTCCAGTTGTCCACACAGAAACGTGGAATGTTCCTCTCAATTCCTTCTCGTTATATGACTAGAATCATCTGTGCTTTCTTCCTGCTTGTCTACATGTCTGTTGACTAAGCCCAGTCCACCTTCATTTCTTTGTGGCAGTTCTGTGTGACTAGTCTCACAGCATTCACTGGGTTATTCTCCACTGTTATCCACATTTTCCCAAAGTTTCTACTTTAAATGCAAAAGTTGATCATATCTCCTAAATCCTTACTTCTCAGAATTTTCGCACATCCTCTGTTTTCAAAGGTTTCTCAAAATCTCTCCTTCCTCCAGCTTACTTACGTTTTGAAATTTCTTATAAAACCAGTCTTGGAGGTGGTCGTGACTGCCAGTAATCTTGGCACTTAGACAGCAGAGGCAAGAGAATCAAAAATGCAAGGTTATCTTTGGCCACATACTAGTTTTGGAGCTAGCCAGCATGGGTGGGCTACATGAGACCCTGCCTCCAGAAAAAAATAACTCTTGTCACTCCCCAGTGGATGAAGTTGCTTTCCTTACACTCAAAACTGTTCCTTTACAGCATTTATGATAGTCATTATAGTAGTCCCACATACCCCCCTTCACTCTGCCATTTGGGCCATTATTTAAAAAAAAAAATACTTGAACAAAATGATTGCAATAGTATGACGTGTAGATTTCAAAATCCAAGATGGCTACAAAGGAAGGTTCGAGATTCTGGCTAATACTGTTTGGAAATGTTGAACAAAAAATTGGTTCACATCAGGTGAATCATAGTGGACTTCATAAGATTTCCTATCTTTACTCAGAAAGGTATAATTTTAAACTCATTGTTCATGAAAATTTCCATTTACTCCTGAGGGACTACAGTTGTCTAAGGGTAGTTGAAACCACCAGCAAAGCTTCAGATAAAGAGGACAGCTGACAGGACTATTATGTAGTTGGCCCACCAGACAGAACCACAGATAAGGATGGTGTCTGTATAACACATTGAGTTTCTAACATTTTGCATAGTTCCATGCATAGACTAAGCATGCACATGTACCATGAATGAATTAATGATAGTCTGCTTTTTCAGAATGCTTACTAAAGTGTTATATTCAGAAAGAATTATCTTCTTCATATTCTACAGTGTAAATCATTTTCATATATACCTTCATGTATACTGATCTGGACTTAATTAAAATAATGCACCTACTGTAGTGTATTTTTGAATTAAAATTTATATTCACTGAGGTGAACTAAAGAGTATACAAAGTGATTTTTGACAAATATATGCACTTCTGTAACCAATATCCATTTCCAGTAACCAGTCAGGATAAGTAAATGCCTTTAATTTTCCAGAAATTGATAAGGTTTTCTATTGACATTACATTATTTCCTTTGAAAATTTTCTGCCTTATCCTTGACACCTCAGGTCACATTTCCTGGCCATGTACTTTTGGCCTTGTGGTTATATTTATATGAGTCTGTCAGGTTTCTTAGAGCTCAGACTCAGAGGAGGAAAGAGACTTCACTGTCTACCTACCTACCGCTACCTGGCTAGTTGATGCATTTCCTCCTAACGAGAAAGTATGTGTGTCTAAAGTGTTGGAGCTTAGTGTTGGATACCGTGCATAGTATTAGGTGCCATGAGATATGCCAACTAGAGAGTGGAATAAGATCAGTGATTAAATGGAAGGGATATTGTTAAAAATTTGCCCACTGAACAGTTTCTTAGTAAGTTTGTTTCCAGTATATCCGTGACTAATCTCTGGAATCTGGGATGTTCTCTTACATAACACAAGAAACTTTGTGGATGTGTTTAAGGAACTTTAGGTGAGATTATCCTGAATGTTTTTATAGGCCTAATGTAATCATAGTCATCCTCACAAGAGAGATGCAGAAGTAAATAGAACTGGAGAGATGATATCGTGACAGAAGCAAAGACTGGAATGATGTCCTGTGAAGATGGAAAAGAAATCTCTAGTCAAGAACAAAGGTGGCCACTAGAAGCTGAAAGGCAGGGAAGCTTTTTCTTGACAATAGGAAATGAATAGAAAGCATTTGAAATTCCCACTTTGTAGGGTAACTAGGTATAAATAAATAGAATATCTGTCGGTGTTGAGGGTATCACTTAGGTACATTGATGCAGATTTTTAGTAGAGAACCTATTCAGCAGAGTCCTTTTCTTGGGGTACTTAAGTTACCTCAAAAAGATGTTCACACTAAAGAGAACCTACAAATAGTATTTTCCATATTGCAGTAGGGGAGAATTTCGGTAACATAGTTCATCTTTGGTTCATTCATCTAAGGAGGAAAGTGCCTCATAAGATCCCAAGAGATATTAGGGATTTACTAGTAGACCCAGAGATAATTTAAATGTGAGGAAAATGTTCGTTTTAGTACAACCAAGTAGGAGTGGGAAGAAAAAGATGGCCTTCAGTGTTAGAATTCCTGTATATCTAATGATGAAGCCCACAGTTTCTCTTGTAGTGTGTGGCTGAAGGGAACCTTAACACAATGAGAAGTGAAAATTAAGAAATGTGTGAGACTGCTTATTAAGATGAATGTTGTCATTGCCAAGGGTAGCCCATAGCACTTAACAGAACTGAAGAAAACAGTGTTCCTTTCAAGGACCAAAAGATGGGTGAGAACTTGGAGATGTTGGGATTTGTGGGTGTACAATTTTGTCTTCTGGGCTTTGGACCTTTTAACTCTAAAAGCATTTCTTGGGCTGGAGAGATGGCTTAGTGGTTAAGGCGCCTGCCCGCTAAGCCTAAGAACGTCAGTTCCAATCTCCAGGTCCCACGTTTAGCCAGATGCAAAGTGATGCAAGGGCGCAATTCCGCACTTGCCCACAAGGGGGCGTACGCATCTGGATTTCGTTTGCAGTGGCTGAGAGGCTGCTGGCGCGCCCATCTCTGTCTTCCTCTCCCTATCTCTGTGTCTCTCTGTCTCTTTCCAAAATAAAAATAAATAAAACCATTTCTTCATAATCTAGATTGAATAGCTAGAAGCATTTGAAAATAATGTGGATTCTGGGAAAACAAAACTAGGTTGATGAAGAGTCTCCCTTGGCACATTATCTGCTTCCAAAATGACATCTTAGAAGAAAACAGGATCCATCTGCTGACTTGATGCTATGTACTTCATTTCTGTTCAACAAATTTACCAAGTTTATTTAAATAGCAAGCAGAGTCTACTTAAGGCATGTGTTTCCCATGTGTACTCCTTGGTATATGTGTGTTTGACAGACAGCATAGTTCAGTTAAAAACTAAATGCTCGGCCTTTCTGTAAAGCCAGAGCATTATTGTATCCTTTGTATCAATTACAGATGTGTCTTTTTCCCATGTCAGCTCTTGTCTTTTGTTACTGTTTTGTTTTTACCAGGCAGAAGTTCATTTTTCCTTTTTATTATTCACAGTTACTTAATAATTTCATCTCTGAAGTAACCATTGAGCTAAAATAATCACTGTGTCATGTAAACATAATTTTATGTTTGCAGTGATGATTTAGCAGTCTGTAGCATCCATTAGGAAGGCAAGTGTTCAGTGTGTGCAAGACCTGACGTGAACTGGGCCCTGTGGTGTAGTCAGCAATAGAGCATGTGTTCTTGATGTGAGAAGTATATAGAGTGGAATGATGCTGGTATATATAGGAAGTTTGAAGTGGTGAGAAAAATATTTGATAATGATTAAGAGAGTCTTGGTTTTAGTTTCTGATTTGGCATTAATGTGCTTAAGTTATTAAACCTCTGTGGTTAAGTCTCTTTTTCCATATTTGTCAAATTAGCTCTTGAGGCTGCAGAGATTGCTCAGTGGTTAAGGCATTTGCCTACAAAGCCTAAGGACCCAAGTTTGACTCCCAGTACCCACATAAGCCAAATGTACAAGGTGGTACATGCATCTGGTGTTGTCTACAGTAGCTGGATGCCCTGGCGCACCCATTCTCTCCCTCTGCCTCTTTCTCAAATAAATAAAATATATTTTTTAAAAACTTCTAAGAAATAAATAGAATTAGTTCTTATCTTTCCTGGATCCTCTCCTAGAAATAGGTAGGTGAATGTATGTTCACATAGCCATGCAAGACATAACTTTATATTCAGTTTCAAGGGATTTTTAAAAGGTATTTTTAATATTTATTTATTTGAAAGAGAGAAGGAGGTAGAGAAAGGGGGGGGGAGAGAGAGATTGGGCACACCAGGGCATAAGCCACTGCAAACCCACTCCATACATATGTACCACCTTATGCATCTGGCTTTATGTGGGTACTGGAGAACCTGGGTTCTAAGGCATTGTAGGCAAGTGCCTTAACCACTGGATCATCTCTTCAGCCCCTGGACATATTTTTGATTGATATTCCACTAGCCCTATGCCAATTTGAAGTCTTTCAAATTTTTTAGAATATTTTTTTATATCATACAAGTACACAAGATTTATGGTCATTGTTTTTTTTTTTTTTAAAAAAAGCTTTATCTTTTTGTTGTTTCTTAGTGTGTTGAGGTTTTTATTTTGGATAAACTTTTGTCAGATAAATAAAATTTCTTTGTTGATAAATTTTATTTTTTTGGTTTAGATTTTTCTTAATAGTGTCTTGCATAAAGAAAAGTACTTAATATCATGTAATTCTTTCTAGCATTTAAGCTTAGACTTGTTGGATGATATGTATAAACATCAGTTTTGGTCAGATTTATTCACATCTTCTTACTGTTTTTTTTTTTTTTTTTTTTTTTTCTTTTCAGCTATGGACAAACTAAAATTCTTAGATTAGTTCATAGGTTTGTCTATTTTTCTTTTCACTTATATACTTTGAGTTTTTATTAGAAAAATGAATGTAAATTTATGGGAGTTTTTTTCTTCCTGCTGAGTTGACTTTTTCATTTCCATGCAATATCTATCTTCAGTAATATTTCTTGCCTGAATGCCCATTTTGTCTGGTAGTTCTATGGTCAGCCTTCCTGTTGATGATGTTGCATGGCAAATTTCTTACATCCTTTTTTAAGGTGTGTTTTGATACCATATAGTAGCACTCTGTTTAACTCTGTCTTACAATTTGTCCTCAAATTGGAGTATTTAATTCATTAGCAGTGTAATTATGAAAGGTTTAAGCTTCCCAAACTCCTTTTTTTTTTTTTTTTGTTTTATCTGTTCATAATTACTTTTTCCAGGTTTTGGTTTTTCAAGGTAGGGTCTTACTCTAGCCCAGGCTGACCTGGAATTCACTCTGTAGTCTCAGGGTGGCCTCGAACTCAAGGTGATCCTCCAACCTCTGCCTTCTGAGTGCTGGGGTTAAAGGCATGCAGCACCACACCTGTTTTTTTTTTTTTTTTTTTTTTTTTCCTAGCTTTTTAAGCCCTGTTTTGGCTCTGTAAGTTTGTTTCATTATCTCATCCCACTCGATTAACTTGTGATATATTCTTTCATCATTTTATTGTTTTAGAAGGTACCATTGGTATCTTATGTTTTTGAATTTTTAAATATTTTATTTTTTTATTATTATTAGAGAGAATGGGCACTCCAGGGTCTCTAGCCCCTGCAAACAAACTCCAGATGCATATACAACCTTATGCATGTGGCTTATGTGAGTTCTGGGGAATCAAATCTGGGTTCTTTGGCTGTATAGGCAGGCTTCTTAATTGCTAAGCCATCTCTCCAGCCCTTTTCTATATGCTGAAATTTGAATTTTATGTTTCAGGTGTCATGTAATGCTATGTATTTTATTTATTTAATTTTTATTATTTATTACCTTTTTTTGTAAAACAGTTGTACCCTTAAACCCCCTCTCCCCAACCCCACCTACCTCTGCCTCCCAACTGCTGGGATTAAAAGCATGCGCCACCACACCTGGCTCTTTTTTTGTACTTTTTAAAACCTGATCTCTGAACAAAGTAAGGGTCTTAGAACATTGGCTTCCAGGGGTTCCCCTGCTTCAGCTTTCAGATAGACATTGAATTCTATGGTGATGTTGATTTGTATTGTTTTGCATTTTGTTTGTGGGGCAGGTTGGGAGCAGCATAGTAGCTGTGGTTTGCATGCCAATGATTTAGGTAATGTGTGATACTATATTCCAAAGAAAATTTTGTTTTAGAAGGCTGCCAAACTAGGAGCAGATCACCATGATCTCATTGAAGCTAATTTTAATTCTTGTTATTGTTGATATGTTGTTAGTTGGGTTTTTTTTTTTTCCAGGGCATACCTCCATACACAGGGCCTGTCCTTCTACATTCTCAGCTGAAAGCCTAAGGTGGTGACCAAGCATTACTGTGCCTTGTGTCCTCATCAGCATTGCAAGTCTTCAAGGTCTGTTAGCTCATTCGCTTGGTGTTTTGTTGTTGTTGTTAGTTTTGGTGGGGTTTTTTCTCCTTTTAAAAATCTTTTTTTATTTATTTATTAGAGTGAAGGAGAGAGAGAGAAAGAGATGGCGAGTGTGAGAATGGGTGAGCCAGGGCCTCTAGCCACTGGAAAGGAACTCCAGATGCGTGCGCCACCATGTGCATCTGGCTTACGTGGGACCTGGAGAATCAAACCGGGATCCTTAGGCTTCACAAGCACACGCCTTAACTGCTAAGCCATCTCTCCGGCCCTAGTTTTGTTTTTTGTTTTTTTTATTTTTTCTTTGCTTTAATCTATCAGTAAACCTCTCAGGTTGCAGGATTTGGGTTCTTTATCTCTTCTTCTGAGCTGCTAAGTCCTGCCTGTTCGTGACTTTGCTTGGCCTCTCCCAAAGCTTGAGAGTGAAGGCAAGTTTTGGATATGCCTTCTTTCCCAGAATCTTGGCCCCAGACAGTCTTGGTCCCCACACATCTTGGTTGCCTTAACTCTTCTTTGATGCTTTTGAACACTGGAGCATGGGATTGTCTTTTAGATTGTGCTACACGCTGTCCTTTTCTAGAATTTTTTTTTTTTTTTTTTTTGCAGAATTGGAGCTCTGTCCAGTAAACAACCCTTGCCCTTGCTTTTATCTCCAGTTCTTTCTCTGTTTAATTAGATCTTTAGACACTTCAAATGAGTGGAGCTATACAATATGTGCTCTTCTGTGAAATAACTCGGTATATGGCCCATGTCAGTCTGAGTACTCAGTTGTATGCACTCCTCACATTTTGTGTATCCTTTAGTTTTTATTGTAAACAGTGCTGCTGTTGACACCAGTACAAGGCTGTACTTTCCATTCTTGGGTCTGTAGATACCTAGAAAGAAAATAGCTGTCGGGCATGATGGCACACACCTTTAATCCCAGCACTTGGGAGGCAGAAGTAGGTGGATTGCAGTGAGTTCGAGGCCACCCTGAGACTATGGAGTGAATTCCAGGTCAGCCTGGACTAGAGTGAGACCCTACCTTGAACACAACTCCCCCCCAAAATTCTGCTTTCAGTTTCTTTGGAAACTGCCACACTGGTTTCCCTCAGCTGCTCCCTACACTTCTTCCAGCCGTGCTCAAGAGTTTCAGTGTCTTGGCGTCCTTTCCAGGACTTGTATTTATCGTTTTTCTGTTCATCCAGCTGTTACAGTTGTTCTTTCCAGGGGGTTGAACTGAGAAGAACTGGTTTGGCAGTACTGAATGTGGAATATATGGAATAATATGTGAGGTAGATTCAACTTTTTACAGGTGAGAAAACAAAACTGATGAGAAGTTCTTGTTTACTAATAGTAGGTGTGCGATTGATTGAGACAGAGGCTGGGTGGTTCTTGAATCGGTGCTTTAACCTTTGAATTCTGTCATTTCTTAAGCACGTCTTCAGTTATTGCTCTGTGCCAATAACTTGCATGGTCTAGAGTAGGGAATGGTGCCTGTATGATTTGGTGTAATTTATACAATGTTAGAAGTGCAAATAGGGTTTGATTTGTCTCACATTTATGCAGGATTTGGGGGTTTAGGGAGAGCCTGTGAACCCCAACTTTTGGGACCTTATCTGATTTAGCAAAGAATTGATAAAATAGACTCCAGGAAGGGTAAATTACAATTTGTGGGGGAGTTTTGTAGGGGGAATTAAGATCCAGGGAGGAGGTTCTCTGAAAGACTTGAGCCAGAGAATTCTTGTTTACTTGAAGGGGAGAGGGGTGACAGAGAATCTTCATCACAGAAATCTGTGGGGGACAAAGGGCTCTGGAGGAGGCATATTACAGCCACGTGTGGAAAGCAAAGTATAAGGACCAAAAGATTCGCTTCACATGAAAGACCAGGAGGATAAAAAAGGAAAGACTTAGAAATCAAAGGAAGATCATACATGTAACAAAGTGAGAAAGTATGCCCAAGCAAGACACATGTAGGAAGCACATAGCAAACTACCCAGACTAAAGCTGAAGGAAGGGCTCCCAGCCAGTCTGGGAAGGGGGAGAGAGGCTTACATACTGGTGTTCAGGCGAAATCATAGAGGACTTAACCCATGTGGTTAGGCTCCTTTATATGGATAAGACATCCAGTTAGGATGAGCCTTGTTATCAGATTCAAGTGTGTAAGGAGACACCTGATGGTTTATGGTCTCAAGGGCTGGCTCGGTGGGGGTGAGGGGGGCACTTCAGTGTGCTGAGCTTAGTAAGTGTGTGGAGACCTTGGCTGAGACTAGATCAGACGAGAATCCTAGTCCTGCCAGGGTAGGCCAGGTAGCATCCTTGGGCCTTTGTCTCTGGCTGACTGCCTATAAAAAGCTATCTTTATCCTATTTCTCCTTCATTATCTTGGCTGACAGTTTGTGTGTGCGTATGTTTGTATGCATGCATGTGTTTATGATGTATGTGGGGGAGGGTACCTGTGGAGGCCAGAGGACAACTCAGGGACTGTTCCTTCAGAATGCCATACATCTTTGAGTCAAGGCTTCTCACTGGTCTGGAGCGCACCAATGAGTCTAGAAGAGCTGGTCACCGAGCTCTGGGGACCCTCCTGCCTCTGCCTCTTCAGTGTTGTGATTACAAGCTGCCACCATGCTGGCTTTTTGACTTTAGCACTAGCAGTGAAACTCAGGCTTCTCTGTTGTTGTTGCTGTTTTTTGTTTTTTAACAATTCTGAAATAGAAATTATTACTAGTTTTGGAATTTTATTTTTATTAAAATTCTTCAGAGCCCTGAGAAAGATGTGAGTTTTCAGCATCATGTTCTGTACTTTCTACTAAATTTATCATTAGTGTAATATAATCTACAAGTGTACAACTTTATTATACCTCACCTGGCACTCTTCAGACATTGTGGAAAATACTGGGTTAGTTCTGTAAACTATAATCTAATTGGACTTTTCCCCCTTAATTCTGCAGTAATAGCTATTTGGCAGTTTTTCTGCCTTTTGTTGTTTCTATTTCTGTCTTCATTGTGTTAAGCTTTCCTTAACCTGTATTTACTTCGTGGCTTGAAAGTGAACCCTGTTTGAAAACACTTTTATTACTTGATAGAAAAGCTGCCTGGTGATTCAGTTGACTCAGGCAGGCTCAGGCAGGCTCCTAGAGGGTTGCTGTTGTCACATGCTTGGTTGCTGGGGTTGGGGGAGGAGCTTGGCTCCTTTTAAGTATGAGTTTAACTCTTCAGAGATTGTCTCTTACTTACTAGTAAGATAAATATTTAATATTTGTAAAGGTGTTTTTTCTTATCCTCTTGTAAGAATTAGATGAAAACAGCTATCAATGCTTTTATGTGAAGAATTCAGAGTTGATTAAACCAGGTTGACAGCTAAATTAACCAACTTTCACAGTTAAAACATTTTTTAACTTTTCTGAAATAAAGTTACCATTTAACAGTGAGAATAGCCATGAAGGTGTAGAAGAATGATTATCACACACCATCAGCATGTTATCATGATGTTAATTAGATCCACTTCTGGTCTTCAGAAAGCAACATTTCATAGATTTCTCTATACTTCATAGTTGAACCAAGACCGTTGAAAATTTCAGAGTTGAATGTGACTGAAAGGCTAATTTTAGAATTTACAACCTGAACTCTTGTTCAACAACCCCACCCCCAATTTGTGGAGGTTATTTTGTGTGTTGGGGGGTTGAGCAATGGTCTTGCTCTAGCTAAAGGCTGATGGAATTCACTGTGTAGTCTCATGGTGGCCTCAAACTCACTTCGATCTTTTCTTCCTCTGGCTCCTGAGTGCTGGGATTAAAGGCGTGCACCACCACACCCCCAGCTTGTTTTATTTTTTAGATAAGTTCTCACTGTGCAGCCCAAACTATCTCAGAACTTGAAATTTTCCTGCCTCGGCCTACTGAGTTGTGGGTATACAGGTAACAGTTTAGGTGTCTTGGTGCTTTTGAGCCACTATTGCTGAGATGATGGAAATCATAATAACCTGCAGCCATGTAGAGGCACCTCTTTTGCTGGTGTCCTCTTGTCTTGTGAAGGTACAGAGCCTTAAGTAGACCCTCTGAGGAATTTGACAGAAAAGTAACTGGGTTAAAGTTAACTGTTTCTTTTGCAGAAAAATTCCACCTCTCTACTACAGCTCCTATAGACCTGGCTGTCCTCATTACTGGCAAGGACATTGGTCTTACAAACTATTACTTGGAATAGTGAATGCTGTCTTTCAGATACAAAGTGATCATTGCATTTCTGACCTCACAGCAGCTGGCTTTACCTGCACAAGACCTGCATAATATTGAGCCCATCAACATGTTGTCAAAAATGATGGAAGAGGACTAAAAAAGAAAGAAATGAAAGAAAGTAATAGTTGGAAAGAAAGGGAGGGGGTTCAGTAGAGAGGGGAGGAGAGACAAAAGAAGATAGTGGAAGACAATTGTGTAATTTTGGGATTTTTTTTTTTTTTTTTGCTTTTGTAACTTGGGCTGACCTGGAATTCGCTATGTATTCTCAGGGTGGCCTCGAACTCTTGGCAGTCCTTCCACCTCTGCCTCCCAAGTGCTGGGATTAAAGGCATGTACCACCATGCCCAGCTCCCGATTGTGAATTTTTATTTTTTTATTTTATTATTATTATTATTAATATTATTACTGGTTTTTCGAGGTAGGGTTTCACTCTAGCTCAGGCTGACCTGGAATTCACTATGTAGTCTCAGGGTGGCATCGATCTCATGGTGATCCTCCTACCTCTGCCTCCCCAGTGCTGGGATTAAAGGCGTGCATCACCACGCCTGGCTCCAATTGTGTAATTTTTAAATAAAAGTTTTTAATTTAAAAATGTTATGAGATCACAGACGACTGTGGTCTCCTATGATACCAGCACTCGGGTTGATGGAGAAGGAATGCAGTGTTTAAGGCTAACCTGAGCTATGTAATGAGTCCAGTGATAGCCTGAGCTACAGTACAAGACCCTGGAATCCCAGAAGGAGTGATGTAATAAATGCCACAGAAGAATAGTCTGCTTAATTTATTAAGATGTTAACCATTGATGATTAAAAATAGGCTATTGGCTATGTGATAACTTTCATTGCATGAAAATAAAAGTGCTTTTCAACAATTCTCTGAGTCCATATGTAAGCATTTAGTGTCAGTCCATCATGTCACACTTTACATACCTCTGCACTGCATATTTCCTTAAGAGTGAAGTACAATTTGAAGGGGTTAATAGTAAATTTAACTAGGCAAAAAAAAAAAAAAAAAAAAAAAAAATCTAGAACTAAATAAGAAATTCTGTAATGCAGGATTACCCATGTACAAAAGCTAAGAAACATGAAGCCCACCTGCATGCAACTGCAACTGCTTCCTGCAGCTGGGCAAAAGATTCCTGATTTGTATTTTATTTTCCCTCCTAAATGACAGCCCCAAACAGTGGTGTAAGAATCATCTGGCATCTCCATAGCATGTGCATTCTCTTCTCTCCAGCTCATTGATGGGTGGAATGTGTCACACTACCTTGCACTCTCATGTTAAAAGAAGAAGATAAAAGACTGAATTGTCATATTACAAATGATGTGTACAAGTTGGCTTGTCAAGCTCACTGTTAATGACGTACTTGAGAAAAGACTACCAATACCTAAGAGACAACTATAAGTAAAAATTTGAAATGTGGTTTTCCTTGAGCTGAAACTCAAATCCCTTTATTAGGCTTTCATACATATTTTTCAGAATATTTTATATTAAATGTGAATATAAACTTTAAAGGAATCCAGGCGTGGTGACACACCTTTAATCCCAGCACTTGGAAGGCAGAGGTAGGAGGATTGCTGTGAGCTCAAGGCCAGCCTGAGACTACATAGTGAATTCCAGGTCAAACTGGGTTAGAGTGAGACCCTACCTTGAAAAACCAAAAAATAAAAAAATTAAAGTGTCTGAATTTTGGGTTCAAAAAAGGAAATAAAAGCAACATACTTAACATGTATGTTGGGTTCTCTGCAGTAGATGAAAGTGTTGTAGTTGCTGGGACCAACACCCAACTAGAAGCAGGTTAAGGGAAGAACGGGTTTATTTCAGGCGTACCAAATCTGAAAGCAGCTGGCTCATTTCCATAGATTGATAGCAGAGAGACACCACCAAACAGCAAGCAAGTAAGGAAGAGCCAGAGGTCAAAACTGGCTCAACACACCTTAGTGGTGGACTACAAGATCCGCCCCCAATGACATGTCCCAACAGGCTGCTGGCGACTTTTAAGCAGGAAGCAAGCAAAAACCCTGAAGCTCTGGGAGGGGGCATTCAAAAAAACCACATTCTGTCCCAGCCCCCATAGACTCATGACCATTTCACAATTTAAATTTGCACTCAGACTAACTTCAAAGGCCCCCATAGTCTTTACCAACTTTAACATTGTTCCAATGTCCCAAGTCTTATCTAAGATTTTTAAGACTCTCATAACCATGAGCCCTGTATAAATAAAAGTCGCAGGGCTGGAAGGATGGCTTAGTGGTTAAGGCATTTGCCTGCAAAGCTAAAGGACCCAGGTTCAATTCCCCAAGACCCATGTTAGCCAGATGCACAAGGCGGGGGGCGCACGCATCTGGAGTTCATTTGCAGTGGCTGGAGGCCCTGGTGGCCCATTCTCTCTATCTGCCTGTCTCCCTTTATCTCTGTCAAATAAAGAAAAATAAAATATATTTTTTTTAAGTTGCATACTCTTCCAGCACATAATGGCACAGAGTAAACATTTCATTGAACAAAGGCATAACAAGCAGAGGCTGGACCAATGCAGAATCATTAACCGCAGGTAAATATCTGCAGTTCAAATCCTACATCCATAACTAGTGATGAAAGTCTTTGGATTCCAATTCTGTCCCTCCAGGTAGACTGAACAGCCGGGGAAAAATCCATCTTGGGATAGCAGCTCTCCGTGGTAGCCATTCCACAGTTCTGGTGCATCCAAGACATATTTAGGTCTACATTGCAAACCAGAAATCATCTTCATAGTTTCATACAATGACTTACTTGGTCTCCAAGACACAGGGATTTCAACCCTGTTTCCCACTGTTGGATCTCAGCAGTGACTGGAGTAGGTTCTTCTTCTTCTTAATACAGTGGCCTTACTTGACCTCTACACAGGGATTTCGACCCTGCTTCATTTTGCCCAGGGACCATTTCTAGAAAACAAAACAGTGTTACACTTCATGACCAGCTGCCCTGCATTTTTTATGCTTTCAAAACCAATACATTGGGCAGAAGAGATGACTTAGTAGTTAAGGTGCTTGCCTGCAAAGCCAGGGGGACACAGGTTCAATTCCCCAGGACCCATATAAGCCCGATGCACAAGGTGACACATATTTCTGGAATGTTAATTGTAGTGGCAGGAGGCCCTGTTGTACCCATTCTCTTTTACTCTATCAAATAAATAAAATATTTTAAAATGTATTTATTTATTTATTTATTTATTTATTTATTTATTTATTTATTTGACAGAGAAAGAGGGAGAAAGAGAGAGAGAATGGGCGTGCCAGGGCCTCCAGCCACTGCAAATGAACTCCAGACACATGAGCCCCTTGTGCATCTAGCTAACGTGGGTCCTGGGGAATTGAACCTGGGTCCTTTAGCTTTGCAGGCAAATACCTTAGCCACTAAGCCATCCCTCCAGCCCCAATAAAATATTTTTTAAAAAACACCACATAAGCAGGTTAGCCAAGTTTGTGAGTCCAGGGGATTAAACCTTGACCTTGAAGAGCAGCATATTCTTCCATCAAGCCTCCTCCTCACAGTGGTTCTTCATCATGCAAACCAATTGGCCCACCTTCGTGGTGGTAATCTACTGAACAATTACAGTGTTAATAACCTAAAACAGCCTCTGTGCCTGTAATTTTGAACTTGCTTAGATTTCTCCTGTAATAAGCCAAAAATCTATCATATATTTTTTGTTCTACCCCTTCCTTGGAACATACCAGTCCATTAACTTAAATTTAACCTTGATTATGCAGAGTCTGTGAATATGAGCAGAAGAATGCAGCCAGCCTTTATATCAGAAGCTCACTTACAACAAAGCTCTCTCCTCTTTGAAAGCTCATAAGCCAAGCCTTCACAGTCCACAGTTCTGTGTTTAGCATTTTCAAACTCTCGCCGGAATAGTCCATCAAACTCTATGTACAACACTGTAAGGCTTCTCTAGTTCTAAAGACCAAAGCTCACATAAGATTCATTAAAGCCACCAGCCTCATCTTGGTAACAATTTTACTGTTACTTTTTCGTTGCTGGGACAGATACCTGACCAGAAGCAGCTCATACCAAGTTGATAGAATCCAAGGGAAGTACCATCAATGGTGAAAGAAGCTGGCTCACTTCCATAGATGCATAGCAGATACACCACCAAACAGCCAGCAAACATAAACCAGCCAGAGCTCCAAACTGACTCTAAGCATGCCTTAGAGCTGGACTACCAAATCCACTCCCAGTGCTATCTCGAGCAGCCTGCTGGAGACTTTATAGTAGGAAGCTCAACCTTTAAAAAATCCCTGGGGCTATGGATTACTTGTGCCCAAGTATTCATACTCATGCTCTTTATAACAGACAAACTTAAAATACAAAGAGATTCAAACTAAAATATTATGTCAATTATTGAACTGTCTACTCAACATGAATGAATTTCATACTGTAAGACTTAACACCACATGTTCCAAAGTAGTCTTAATATCTGGTGGTATGGTGATATTTGGCCTGTGATAGATCATATGCTTAGCAAGTATAAGTGCCAGGATTCAGTCCCCAGCACTTGGGACAGGGGAGCCTTGTCTTGCTGTCAAAAGGAACTTAGAAGCAATCCAATTGAAGTGACAGTCACTGTGGGGGCATTTTATTATGCAATACCTAATGCTCTTCTTAAGCATCTTAGAGCCTTTTACTACTTAGCAGTACCAGTCAACTTTGGCCATGTGTGCTTGTGATTCATTCCACTCTCACTCTTGCTTCAAAGAATATTCAAGGACAGAATTTAAAGGGAGAGCCATGTTGGGTGTGATATAACTTGTGGAAGTGGACAGGTCTGCCCACCATGCCCTTCCTTTTCTCCTCTGTGTTGTGTTCACTTTCCAAGTATGGTGCCTGCACTTTGTCCCTGTTGGTTTTTCTTCAATGGTAGGTAAGTAGGTAACCATTCCTTGTTTCACTGTTGGAAATGGTAAGGCTTAATTTGATATAATTCGGGAGGTACTAGGAAATTCCATATTGCTGAAGATAACTTGAATGGAATGGCTGCTTTTGAAACTTTATTTCTTTTGTTTTTTATTGTAAGTCACAGTAATAATTTTTATGTTTTCATGAAATGTATTCACATTTATGTTTCTTTGTTTTGATTGCAGGACCGTGTATATGTACAACAAAATAACGTAGAGAATGTCTACAATTTGGGGTTAATCATTTTTCGAGATCAAGTTGTACGTTATGGGTGCATTAGGGATCATCTTCGACAGACTCTATTGGATATGATTGCAAGAGAGCGGAAGGGAGAAGTTGTAGACAGGTACTATGTCATTTATTGTTACTGGTGGGTTGGCTTTTTAGTGTTTAGATCTTAAGAACTGATTCATTGCTATAGTATTATTAAAGTTATAAAAGCTTGAATGTTCAACACTTGTTAAAAATCTTCAAAAACTGGGCTGGAGAGGATAGCTTAGCAGTTAAGGCGCTTGCTTGCAAAACCAAAAGACCCATGTAAGCCAGATACACAAGATGGTGCATGCACCTGGAGTTCATTTGCAGTGGCTGGAGGCTCCTGGTGTGCCAAAAATAAAAAAAGAAGAAAATCTTCAAAAACGTATTACAGTTTACAGTTTAAAATTTAAACATACCATCTTACACTTTTATATAATATACTTTTCCAAAATAAATTAGTCATTCTTCCTGTTTTGGTTTTCTTTTTGCTGTGTAGTAACATATTTAAGAGCTTCTCCCTCTTCTTCCTCCTCTTTCTTTATTTCTTTTAAGCTTTCATTGACAACTTTCATAAATCTTAACAATATATGATGATCATAATCATCTCCCAGCACCCTGATTTCTCCCCTTCCCTAATCTTCCCTCTCCTGAATCCCTTCTTTCCAACTAGTCTCTATGTTGATGTCATCACTCCCTATACCCTAATGTAGGTATGGTGTAGGTAGTGTCAGCCACTGTGAGGGCATGAATATAAAGGCTATACAAGCTATTTTGTGTCTAGTTGACAGTATTATAAGCATTCCTTTCCTTGCTTTGGCTCTTAAATTCATTCCACCACCTCTGCCACAATGATCCCTGAATCATGTGGAGTCTTCAGCAGTAGGGTCTTACCATCTAGTTCTGGTTGGCAATAGCCTATAATGTTTTGGGGCATCAGGGGCCTCCCTGACCAACAACTTATTGGAAGGTATCCCACACCTGGCACTGAAATTTTTTAATAAAAATCTTTGGCTTCTGGGTTAAACATGGACTATCTGCACAAGATACTTCTTCCCAAACTTTCACTTTTTTAATTCATATGTTACTAGCTAGCAAAGAAGTACGTTTCCATATGGCTTACTCATCAGTCTTAAATTCTGATGAACCTCCTCTCCTCTATTTGACTCCTTAGACCATCCCCCAGTACTCTGTGCCTCTATTTACATGTCCACTGTACCCTCCCCTTAAGCCGTTTTCACTCTTCCCTCCCTCATAGCCCTTTTATCTAGCTTCCTGGTCTCTACTACTGAATTTTATTCCAACTCATACAAATGTAGACATTTGAAGCTAGGATGCACATATGAGAGAGAATGTGTGACATTTGACTTTTTGGTTTTTTTAAAGACAGTCTCTGTTGGCCAGGATGATCTCAGACTCTTGAACTCAAGTGTTTCTCTTTTCTTCAGTAGCTCAAGCTACAGGCCCTTGTAGGTGCCATTGTACCCAACTTGGCTTTCGATCTCACCTTTATCCTTAATATTTTTGAAGAAAAATACTGAACAGAGCCTGCAAAGCCCAAAATTCCCATACCATTTTAAAGATCTGTTCTATTCTTTTTATTGACATGAATGCAGTGTCACATTGGTGATGTTGCTGCTGGAGTGGCTTCAGACATGTCAGGTTGATTTCCCTGCTTGTGAAGTACTTGCTGTTCTGCAGTGCTTGATCAAGGTAGCCCAAAAATCACTTAGTGAAGCACCTTAGCTTTGCCTGGAAGTGGTAAAATATATGTTGTACTCATGTGTGACAGTGCAGCATAACTTAGCTGTCTATAGCTCCCCAGTATCCTCTTTCACATTAAACGGCCATGCTGTTTTCAAAGTAAATTGAAATTTTAGGCATCATAAACATTTTTTCTTAAAAATTTTTAAGTTATAACAGCAGAATAACTTGATAAATAGCTGTGAAATCAATATGCTTTTCAATAAAAGCTATTCTAAATCATTATAGAGGATTTGCTTCTGGGAGATTGGTCACATTGATAAATGCTAAATGTTGTGAGGGTATTTCAGCTGCTTTTCATATTTTTACACACATCTTTAATTTGATTATCAAGTGATTTAACTTCTTTTGGCAGGGGCGCAATAAGAAATGCTTGCCAGATGTTAATGATTCTAGGTCTAGAAGGAAGATCAGTCTATGAAGAAGATTTTGAGGCTCCTTTTTTGGAAATGTCTGCAGAATTTTTTCAGGTAATCAGTGAATAAAGAAGGGGTGGGTGTGTATGCGCACACATGTACACGCCTGTGTAAATGTGCTTTTATGATCTTAACATTATTGAATGTAGTATTAGTTTGAACATTTTGACCTCTTTAACCTGAAGCCCATTGGAGATAAGTTATGAAAAATTAACCCTACACATTCACATTCCAATATTTCAGCGAGCAGTGTATTGGTAACATGCTGAAGAATTTCCTCTTTTGCACAGGACCATAAATTCATAGGTAGCACATCACCAGTGAAATCTCTGTGTAGGCTTTTGTAATATTTTGTAAGATTAACAGTGGCAATATGCATGAGTCTGTAGGGTACTTTGTTATTGATTAGGAAATTACAAGTTGGCCCCAAATCAACTAAATTTTCAAAGTGAGGCTGCGCTAGAACTAATTTATAATGACATCATGGTAATAACACCTGAGCCTTGACGATGGAAGGAAATATTGGCTATTGCTGATAAAAAGGCATCCTTCCTGAAAGCTACTATGGTCCAAATGTTTAACAGAGAAAAATGGAACGTTGCCCCTAAAAGATGTCTTTGTAGAATACTAACAACATTTTGGCCCTATTTAATAGTAAAGGATAAATGTAAGTTATAATAACTTAGTAATTCAGTAGGTCATTAATAAAAGCCATTAGATGTCTATAAAAATGGAACTTGGTTAATTTTAGTTGTTATCCCAAAAGAAACAAAGAATGGACTTGTTGCTTTCTTTCTTTTCCAAATCAATTTATAGCTCATGAGGGAAGACCTTTGTGGCTGTGGTGTGACACCCAGACCATGCATTACAAACTTCTGTGTTGATTTTCTGTGTCCACTGGCTTTAGATGTGTTTAAACTTTTCACAATGCTAATTTCATTCGTCCCTAAAATATGATGTAGTGACCTATGTATTTGTGTATTATTGATATGTGTGTACTTACATATACTGCTTATTAGAATGAAGAGATTGTCTCACCAAGATTTTGTTTAGTGTGTTAAAATCTCTTCTCTCTCTCTTTATGTATCTATTTATTTATTTATTTATTTATTTATTTATTTGAGAGAGAGAGGAAAAGGCAAGAGAGAAAGAGAGAATGGGTGCGCCAGGGCCTCCAGCCACTGCAAATGAACTCCACACACATGCGCCACCTTGTGCACCTGGCTTATGTAGGTCCTGGGGAATCAAACCAGGTTCCTTAGACTTTGCAGGCAAATACCTTAACTGCTAAGCCATTCCCCAGGCTGACATGGAACTCATTCTGTAGCCCCCAGGCTGGCCTCAAACTCATGATGATCCTCCTACTTCTGTCTCCCAAGAGCTGTATCTAAAGGTGCATGCCATCGCGCCTGGAAAAATCTGTTTTTTTAGGAGTTTAATATTTTTAAGGATTAAGATTACATTTTGTTTTAAAAGGTAGGGATTTTTTTTAAACCTAAAATTTATGTCCACATATCTTTGGGTTTTTTGAGGTAGGGTCTTCCTCTACCCCAGGCTGTCTTAGAATTCACTATGTTGTCCCAGGGTGACCTCAAATTCATGGCAATCCTCCTACATCTGCCTCCGAAATGCTGGGATTAGAGACATGTGCCACCACGCCCAGCCACATATCTTTTAATAAATTAAATTTGATTTGTAATTCAGTGTCTATAAGGCTAGGGTCAGATAAGGTTAATAATGATAGGTTCTGCTTCTCAAGCTTTATACATGTATGCATTGAGTGTAGGGATTGGATGTCAGGAGGAATGTAGTAACCAGCAGCATGTTTACAAAACTTAGGATAAACATGAATTACAATTTTACGATAAAAAAAATCAAAGAATTACTCCTCACATGGGGTCAGGTACTTCTATTTGAAATACATTAGCAGATTTTTAAAAACACTACTTACCGATGATATGATAATTTAGTTTTATGGAAATAAATGTTTCAGACTAAATGTGTAATGAGAAATTACAGTTTTCTTTTACTCGGATTCATGGTTAATATTGTAGAACCCCTGCTTAAATTTTCTTCTATCTGTACAAAAACAAGTTCTTCTTGTTTACAGATGGAAAGTCAGAAATTTTTAGCAGAAAATAGTGCTTCAGTCTATATAAAAAAAGTCGAAGCTAGAATTAATGAGGAAATCGAACGAGTGATGCACTGCCTAGATAAGTCTACAGAAGAGCCCATTGTGAAGGTGGTTGAGAGGGAGCTCATCTCCAAACACATGAAGACTATTGTAGAGATGGAGAACTCGGGCCTTGTGCATATGCTGAAAAATGGAAAGACAGAAGGTAAGTGATAAGTTAAAAACAATTAAATACTTGTCATTCTCTTATAGTTAAAGTAAATTATAAAAATGGTTTTTTAGAAGTGTTTATCAATTTATCACAGTTATCTTTTAGTTTTTTGATGTAGGGTCTCAATCTCTAGCCCAGGCTGGCCTTGAACACACAGCAATCCTCCTACCTCAGCCTCCCCAGTGCCACCACGCCCAGGAGAGAGAGAGAAGGAGGGAGGCAGGGAGGGAATAAGAAAGGGAATGGGTGCACCAGAGTTTCTAGCTGCTGCAAACAAATTCCAGAAGTATGTACCACCTTATGCATATAGCTTTACATGGGTACTAGGGAATCGAACTTGGGTTTTTAGGCTTTTCAGGCAAGCACCTTAACTGCGGAGCCATTTCTCCAGTCCCTTTTGTTTTCATTTAATCAGAGAAACTTCTGCTTTTTTTTTAAAGGAGTGTTTTGGCTTTTTCTTTAAAAACCAAAACAAAATGTCTTAGTTTTTCTTTTTGCCTTGTCCTTTAACAAAAGGTGCTCTTAGACACTTGTCTCAGCCAGCTGTTGACAAAGTATTGTAAAGAGCCAAGTAGATAACAAAATATTTTAGGCTTTCAGGCTATGCAGTCAACTGCTCATGTCTGCTTTTATAGTGAGGAAGCAACTGTTGATAAATATGATAAGCTGTATATTAACAGATACAATTTAATTGTATTTAAGCATACAGGGTAGCAGAGAATGTGCAAAGTAATTGAAAAATAACTGTCAATTTTTTTTCTTCATATTTAATAAACCAAAAAATAAGACACCATTTTCGCTTAGTTTCATACAACCGTCTGCATCTACTAACCAAAGAAAATTTATTCTTCATTCCTGGTATGCAGGCTTCTTTCACTTTTTGACTTAAGACAAGTGGTAATAGTGCGATTGTGCCTCTGACATGACATTGCTTAAAAGCAGGGCCCACTAAAATTAAGACATTTCCCAATTACACATCAGAAAGATTGAAGATGGAATTTTAAAAGCTAATTGAGAAGCACAGCTATTTGCTGAACTCATTAAGAATGAAACCACAGAAGTATGGTAGGAGCTTTTCTGCTCTGTAGGTGCTTGCTGTGAGGTCTGTACCTAATACAGAAATGCTGTCTGCATGTGGTGAAAATGGAGACCAGAGTTCCTGTGAGTACACATTCACAATATCCCCTAAACCTTTAATGTAGCCAAATTGTTTTTTTCTGATTGCAGACCTTGCTTGCATGTACAAATTATTTAGTCGTGTGCCAAATGGTTTGAAGACAATGTGTGAATGTATGAGTTCCTATTTGAGGGAGCAAGGAAAAGCCCTTGTTTCTGAGGAAGGAGAAGGGAAGAATCCTGTTGACTATATCCAGGTAAAAAGAAAAAACATATATAAGCGTCTAATAATCATTGTACATGATAGTACATGCTAAAAAGATCACTTACTAGGCTATATATTGCCTATGTCCAACTTAATCGTCCCACTGGAAATTAGCATATATAAGTATCTGAAATATATTAGGTATTTCAAGTTGTTCAATTCTGTGAACATAAGACCTTGTTTAATTAGTCTAAATGGTACATGTGAGTTGTATTTTGTGGTTCCTTAGAGTTTAAATACTTTATTGTATTAGCAAAAACAGATAGTGTTCTAAGTATTTTTTGCTCAAAATGTTTTGTTTTCAAGCAATACTGAATAGTTTCTACTTACTCTAAGTTAATTCTCCCTTAACATCTGCTTTTTTTTTGCTTTCATGAAGCTTAGTTTTCTCTCTGGGCAAGCTATTTGGTCCAGACCAGGAGTGTGAGGAGAAGTGTGAGGCAGTTCTTTGTTTTATTATCAGTAAGATTTACATGTATGAAAGATAGAATCCTGATATCACTGACATTTTGAGTTTAGATAGAAGCTGGAAAATAATTATGTATTTTACCTAAGGAGAAAAATTATAGTATTGCCTAATTTCTTGTCTTTATTTGTAAGGGCTTACTGGATTTGAAGAGTAGATTTGATCGCTTCCTCCAGGAATCCTTCAATAATGACCGGCTTTTTAAACAGACTATTGCTGGGGACTTTGAGTATTTCCTCAACCTCAACTCCAGGTCTCCTGAATACCTCTCATTATTTATTGATGATAAGCTGAAAAAGGGAGTCAAAGGGGTAAGTTGTAATGCACTTGGAAATGCATAAAATTGTATTTATTGATGTAAAGTTATGAAATATTAGATAAAAATTTCTTACCCTTTTTTGTGATAAGATCACATGTAGCTCAGGCTGACCCTGAATTCTTCATTCTCTTGCCTTCACTTTCCAAGTGTTGTATTATGGGCATGTTCCACCTTGCATGGCTTCAAATAATGTTCTTTACTTTGCTTAAATGTGCAGTGCTCTATTAAAAATCTTTTTAAAGCCAGGTGTGGTGGCATAGACCTTTAATCCCAGCACTTGGGAGGCATAGGTAGGAGGATTGCCATGAGTTCGAGGCCACCCTGAGACTACATAGTGAATTCCAGGTCAACCTGGGCTAGAGCAAGACTCTACCTTGAAAAACCAAAAATAAAGTCTCTAAAACAAATTTTTAAAGGACTTTATTTATTTATTTATTAGAGACGGGGGGGAGAGTGAGAATGAGCACATCAGGGCCTCTAGCCACTGCAAACTGACTCCAGATGCATGTGCCACCATGTGCATCTGGCTTACGTGGGACCTAGAGAATCCAACCTGGGTCCTTAGGCTTCCCAGGCATGCGCCTTAACCAGTAAGCCATCTCTCCAGCCTTTAAGAAATGTTTTATTTACTGGAGGGGTTGGGGCAGAGTGAGTGAGTATGGGTACGCCAGGGCCTATTTTCACTGCAAATGAACACTAGACACATGCCACTTTGTGGATCTGGCTACATATGGGTACTGTAGTATCAAACCTGGGCCATTAGACCTTGCAAACCAAGTGCCTTTTACCCCTGAGCCATCTCTCCAGCCCCAAGTTTTGTTTTGATGTACTCTATGGTTGTCTGACATTCACTTCAATGGTTTAAGTATTTTTTTTAAAAGCAACAGTTATAGGTGTTAAAAGGGCTGCCTTGTGTGGATAGATGGCTCAGCAGTTAAGATGCTTTCCTGCAAAGCCTAACAATCTGAGTTTGATTCCCCAGTACCCACATAAAGCCAGATGCACAAAGGGATGCACGCATCTGCTGTTGGGAAGTGGGACATGTGTTCTCTTGCTTTAATAGGGCTGGGGTGGTTTTGAACTCTGCTTGTCTTCTGATTAATTTTGCAGCTAACAGAACAAGAAGTGGAAACCATACTGGACAAGGCAATGGTCCTTTTTAGGTTTATGCAGGAAAAGGATGTGTTTGAGCGATATTATAAACAGCACCTGGCAAGAAGACTGCTCACGAATAAAAGTGTTTCTGATGACTCTGAAAAAAATATGATTTCTAAGCTAAAGGTGAGGAATATTCAAGATGGAATGTTGTTTGTGCCTGACTGAAGACTACACTGTAGAGTGTGATTGAAAATTATTCACCTGATCTTAAATACTTCCTTCCAGAATTATTAAAGGTGAATTTTTATTTTTTTAAGATCACACAGGCTCTGCTTGCAGTTGTTACAGTTGTAGGATGGTGAAAGTTCTGGGACAGAGGCCTGGAAGACTTCTAAAGGCAACATTGCCATGTAGTTCTGTTTCACAAAGTAGCTGGGGTATTTGTTAGAAACACAACGTTTGGATTCCACTTTCCACCAGGTGTATTGGACTCGGAAAGCACCTGGGATTTGCAGTTTAAAATGAAATCCTAAACGTTAGTAAGCACAAGCCTATAGCAGCTGGTGGAGATTTTCAAAGGAGATAATCAGGGGTGGCAGTCGCATGAAATAACCTATTTCTGCATTTGCTCATAGAAAATGTGTGCACTTGTGGTTTTCCTCCACAGACTGAGTGTGGCTGTCAGTTCACATCAAAACTGGAAGGGATGTTTAGGGATATGAGCATCTCAAACACAACCATGGATGAATTCAGGCAACACCTACAGGCAACTGGGGTAAGATTCTGCATTAATTTGCATTTAGCTTATGGAAAAGTTTTTTGTAATAGAGATTTTAATCAGGGGCTTTGTGGTTAAGAAATTTGCCTGCAAAGCCAAGGGATCCTATGACTCTCCAGGACCCATGTAAGCCAGATACACAAGGGGGCACATGCATCTGGAGTTTGTTTGCAGTGTCTGGAGGCCCTGGTGTGCCCATTCTCTCTCTCTCTCTCTCTCTCTCCCTCTCGCCCTCCCTCCCTCTCTCCCTCCCTCTCTCCCTCTCCCCCTCTCCCTCTCCCTCTCTGCCTCTTTCTCTCTCTCAAGTGTGTGTGTGTGTGTGTGTGTGTGTGTGTGTGTGTATTTTTTTTTTAAAGAGATTTAAATCAGACCACTGTTCTGGTGTCATTTCTCTAAATGTCAAGGAGTAACATCATATGTACTGTCTATGAGTGCTCTAAAACTTGTCTCTATACAAACTTTCTGTGTATTTATTTCATTTAAATATATTTTTAAGTTATTTTAAAAATGAGTGTTTTTCCCACTAGGACTACAATAAAGGGTTTGTTCAAGTTTAGTGCTAGTACAATTTTATATATTGCGAGACTGGCCAGAGGAACCCAGGATCTCATGGTTGTTTGGCAAGTGTCACCCCTCCCCCCAGCTGTGTCCACAGCCTCACAGAAGTATTCTACCCGCTTCGACTCACGATTATTTTAGGTTGCTTGAGCTTCAACTTCTGTATTCTCATTTACACTGGAAAGATGGGAGGGTTAAACTGTAAGACTGCAGGAATGGTTGTGTCTGTGTGTTTTAGATTGTGGCTCCTCAGTGGTTGCGAGTCCACAGTTCCACAGCGTCAGCGTCAGTGGAAGCTTGTCATGAAACGCTTTTGCTGCTGCTCCTGTTGCTTTATTTGCTTCTTTTCAACGTAACCATAATAGTTACTTGAAGTCTTAAGTTTTTCTTCAAGCGAGGCCCTTTCTTTGCTTTTATAAAAGACGTTCACTTGTACTGCTCTTACAGCTCATCACAAAGGAGGTGGTGAGAACTTGGCTCTGTAGGAGAGTATGTGGATTATGAAACCAGTCTGCCTCCACTAGAAACAATTAGATGGTTTGCCTCATAAGTGACTGTGCATGTGAGAAAGATACAAGTCAGTGATAAGTACAAATTTTGGGGGCCAGGAACTGAAAGATGAGCTTGTTTTTTTTAAAAAAAAAATGCTTAGAAAGTGATTTTATTAGACTGCTTGTCAATTTATGCACTTGCTGTACTACAGTACTTCCTGGGTTACTTCTTTGCTTGTCTTCTTGACAAAGATTTGTGTTGACTGAAAAATCATTCTTTACATGCAGTTACTGTTTAAAAAAAAAAAAAGAAGCCAGGTGGTGGCACATGCCTTGAATCCCAGCACTCCTAGGCAGAAGTAGGAGGAGCACTGTGAGTTTAAGTTCCAGACCAGCCTGAGACTACATAGTGAATTCCAGGTCATCTTGGACTAAAGCGAGAACCTACCCTGAAAAAGATTGCTTATGCTAATGTCCTCAAGCTCTAAGTCCTCTAAGCTTTCCTCTGCATTGGAAATACCAATGAAAAATAAGAGTAAGCAAAACCAACCTTGAGCTTTTGGAAATCTTTGAATTTTATCATTGACCCTCAAGCAGAACACTGACATTTTAAGAGATTCTTGGCCTGAAATGTACAAAGGCAGTGGTTTTTCCCTTTCAGGAGCCATATAGCAAGTGCTTTACTTAAACTTTTAATAATACTTACATTATTGTTCATTTAGACAAATGAACTATTTGTCTGTTGTTCATTTAGACAAATATACAGTACTATAAGAAAATTTAAGTATTTTCCCACATACCTCCACATGTACTTTTTGGTTTTTTGAGGTAGGGTCTCACTCTGGCCCAGGCTGACCTGGAATTAACTAGGTAGTCTCAGGGTGGCCTTGAACTCACAGCGATCCTCCTACCTCTGCCTCCCGAGTGCTGGGATTAAAGGCGTGCGCCACCACGCCCAGCTACTTTTATTTTTTAAATAGAACAGGAGAGACAAGGGCATGTGGCATACTTCTATTCATCTATATCCACAAATCCTGTATTCTCATGATGGATGTTCTTGGTACTTTTTCCTCTCTGTACCTGCCTCTGTCTTGTGCTGTCTCTGAATACTAGCTGAGTGGTTTAAAAATATTACTGAGAGCTGGGGTGATGGCTCAGCAGTTAAAGGCACTCGCTTACAAAGCTTTTTAGACTGAGTTCAACCTATGTAAAGCCAGATGCACAAAATGGCATATACATCTGGAGTTCATTTTGTGTGGCAAGGGGCCCTGGCATGCCCATCCCCCTCCCTGCTTGCAAATAAATAAATAAATATGTTTTAAATAAGATTTTTTAAGTATTACTGAGGTGGCTAAGAGGGAGACATAACTAACTGCTGCCAGCTTGGTATTTGGATTATGCTCTCCTCCACTAGCAGCTCATGGAAAGCTTTCTATACTGAGTGTTGTTAGACAAGACAGACAGCATTTGAGCCAGGGAGCCAGTCAAACAAGATGAGTACATCACTGTGACAGAAATCTACCTGGAAAGAGTGTCCATGGAAACTTACTTTATAAAATAACAATTATTTTTAAATGTGAAGACAATTAAGAAGCAGCTGTGTGCATTATATAAGGGAAAATGCCAGAAAGTTTATTTTCTTTACCTTTGCAATTATGGGTAAGTCCAGGCATCCTGTTAGGGGTTGAATAAATGTTCAAACAGTGACACTCCCACCATGTCTTGGGAGTGTACAATTCTCCCCATGAAGTATCTCCTAGTGTCTTCCAAGCATCTTGTTTCTCCTTGTGAGTTCTTTTAGGAGAACAGTCAATTAGTGACTTGTGAAGAAAACTCACCCACTCCTTTAAAAAGTCTGTGTCACTAAATCATCCAGGTTAGATGAAGGAATAATGACCTATAACTTGTTATGTGTACTAACACTGAGAGTGCCTGTTGAAATACTGATCCTTTAAGTTTTTACTTTGCTTGAAAACATGCAAATACATAAAGGTGCTAGTCATGCTAGTATATATCTTGTTGAAACCATCTGGAAAGTTTGCCCAGTGGTTAGAGGTGCTTGCTTGCAAAGCCTGCTGGCCCAGGTTAATTGCCCAGCCTCTCAAGTAAGCCCTACCCCTCTTATACACAAATATATGCAAATAATTTTTTTAAGTTGTTGTCATCCTTTATACAAATCACTGTTGAGCTCTTGCTGTATATCACTACACCTACAGAAACTGGGATAGTGATACTAATGTGGTCCCTTGTATGTTTTTTAGTGTTTTAGAGTGCTCAGTGATAGCTGTAATTATTTGGAAACCATCAGATAGGTCTAACCTTAAGATGCCCCCCCCCTTTTAATTAGCTTTTGGACATGAAGATAACTACTTTGATAATAGCTTGTGTGGGAATTGTAGTTAATTTTAGGGGACTATCTCTTTCTTTTTGTATAGGTATCTTTAGGTGGTGTTGATCTCACAGTCCGGGTTCTCACAACAGGATATTGGCCTACTCAGTCAGCCACACCAAAGTGCAACATCCCACCAGCACCAAGACATGCGTTTGAGATATTCAGAAGGTAAACCTAAAAAGACCGTATTTCTAAATCTAAACAACTGTCCACACTTGAACTACATTTTCACACTAATGACATTCCTAATGAAATTCAGTATACACATTTTTAACCTAATACTCAAAAGGAGGATTTATTATCCTTTACACTTTTAGTATATAAGAATGGGGCTTACATTAAACCTAGAAAAGAACATTTGATTACTGTCCAGCATTAGTGCATGTAAATAGGATTGTGCTTTGTACTGTTGAAGTCTGTCACTGATTTGGGGTAAATTAAATCAGTTTTTGTGGAGAAAGCTGTTACAACAAGCTTACACAGTATACAGTAGAAATTACTTAGTGTGCTAATAACGGGCTAAGTTGCTTTGGACTTGAATACCCCTTTGTCATTTTTGGAACTGAACTTAATTCCTGGGGTTCCTCTCCTATCTATGTGTTTGCTAAGCACCATTATATTGTGGTTTGTAATTTCAAATGTGTAATGTATATGATTCTCTAAAACCTGGTTTGGTTTGCTGAAGGTTCTACTTAGCCAAACACAGTGGCCGGCAGCTGACACTCCAGCACCACATGGGTTCTGCAGATCTCAATGCCACCTTTTATGGCCCAGTTAAAAAGGTAAATATTGATGCAGTGAGGGCTGGAGAGATGGCTTAGGGGTTAAGGCACCTGCCTCCTAAGCCTAAGAACGCCTGTTCGATTCTCCAGGTCCCACATTTAGCCAGACGCAGTGTCGCAAGGGCACTTTGCCACAAGGGGGCGCACGCATCTGGAGTTCCTTCACAGAGGCTGAGAGGCTGTTGGCATGCTCATTCTCTGTCTCTCTGACCCTCTTCAAAAAAAAAATGATGCAGTGAAAATAAGTAACTTAGCATTAGTGTATAAAACTGGTTTGTGATTTAGATTAACCCAATAGATTATTCATCACTGCTCTTTCTTTACCTTTCTCAATACTTAAAAAGTTAAAATCTTGGCTTTTATTTATTGCTGCTATTCCTTCAATTGCTTAACCATATTTGAAAATATGAAGATTATATCTTAATGAATAATGAAATAATTACATATTTTATTTATAAGATTAAACTTGAGACCCTATTGCATAAAGTCATACAATCTCCTATGGTCCTTACCTCTAATAAACTAAAACCAATGACATTGGTATGGAATCTGTGAGGCATGCAAATGTTAATGGGGTAATTTAAAAAATTAATAATATACCAATGATATATTTTCTTTAAAAAAATAATACTGAGATCTAGAACAAACTCATTTTTATTGCTTGATCTAAATTAAATCAGTTATTTGCTTTAAAAATGGAAATTAGGCCGGGCGTGGTGGCACATGCCTTTAATCCCAGTACTCAGGAGGCAGAGGTAGGAGGATTGCTGTGAGTTCAAGGCCACCCTGAGACTACAGAGTGAATTCCAGGTCAGCCTGAGCTAGAGTGAGACCATACCTGGGGGGGAAAAAAAAAAGGAAATTAGTAAGAAGCCTAAGTAGCAAATAACATTTTTGGTCTAGGTTTTAGCAAGAATGTTACCTGTTTTACATGACTCTGTAACATGAAAATGTTTCTGATTATTCAGAAAGGATGCATAAATGCTATACTTTTATGCTGGACATGGGAAATAGTTCTTTACAATAAGTTAAATAATATTTAGTATTTTTATACACTTAAATATGTAATTTCTTGCTCAGTTACATTAAAATATTCACCATGTGGGCAAACCTGGACAGTCCATAGTACTGACTTTATGCTATGTGTATAGGCATAATTTTATTGGGAAGTCGAGATTATGAGATTGTTTCTGACCCAAACTGCAAATTAGCATATGAAGAGATAATTATTTTAAATCAAACAGGAGGATGGATCTGAAGTTGGTGTTGGAGGTGCACAAGTAACTGGCTCTAATACGCGGAAGCACATACTGCAGGTCTCCACGTTCCAGATGACCATATTAATGCTCTTTAATAATAGAGAAAAATACACATTTGAGGTATGCGTTCTAGTTCAATATAGTCTAAACAGTGATACTTTTTCTGACTGCTACTTGTTGCTTGGTTCTGCCTTGTGCAGAGAAACTCTGAGAGCCATTAGAGAAAGCTGCCTGAGGTTGGACCATAGACTAGAACTGGGGAACTCATACATTACTGGGTCACGTTTGTTTGTTTTTACATCAACATTATTGAAATACAACTTTCCTCTGTACCTCATAGAAGTGTTAATTTAATGAACTAGTGTACCCCCTGTGTTACCCTCATCACAGTAATGAATATTACCTCCCATATTTCTTTGTATCCATTCACAGTCCTTCTGGCCCAAATAGCCAGTGATGAATTTCATATAAATGGATCACAGAATGCATGTTGTTTGTGTCCAGCTTTTCACTTGGCTCAGTGCTTTTGAGAGTCATCCCAGTGGTATGGAAGCTATGTCCATTCTATCCACTGCTGAAATGACAGAATATGGACTTGCTGTGTTTGCTTTGATTTATTTCTTGATGTGCCCTGGCTTAGTACCAGTTTGGGCTTCAGGAAAGAGCTTGTGTTTAACTGAGAGGAAACTGCCAGCTGTGCCCCAGAGCCTGGTTTCACGTTGTCTGTGAGTGTCAAGTGGTGTGCAGTTGCATCATGAATTTCCTCTGCCTTTCTTTGAGGACTAAGGATGACACTCAGTGATGCTATTTGTAAGCCACTTCCTATCTTTTCTCTACATGTTCAGTTCTTGGAAAGTCTTTTACTAAGTCGTAACAGTTGGGTTTTTTTTTTTTTTTTAAGTATTAGCTACAAATTATTTGTTAGATATATGTATGCTATTGTTTTTTTCAGTCTGTTGATGGCTGAAATTTTCATCTTTGGATGATCACAACTTTTTGCTGTTGACATTTCAATTAATCCCTACCCTGAAGTTTGCACTATTTTTCCTCACACAGACCACTGCTCATTCTATCTTTATTTGTTGAAAGCACTAATTTTTTTTCTGTTGGCACCTTTATAAAAAAGTCAGTTGACGACTGTATGTGAGTGTATATATTACTGTGCTGTTTAATCTGTTTGATTTCTGGTCTATATTTAGGCCAGTTATATACTATTTTAATAGCACAGTCAAATATCGTTCTGTACTTCTTTTTCTGCCTTAGAATAATTATTATAATCTGTATCTTTTTTTTTTCTTTTTCTCCTTTGTTTCTCCCCCATTAATCCAGGATTTGGTTGCATTAAATTTAACTAGTCTTTTCCAGTCCCTGCAGAGGATCTCTCAGTATTGAAATGGTCATATGATTCTCAATTTTTTAAATTTAAGATAATGAATATTTTGAAAGGCTTTGAAATTATTCTCATTTATATTTAATTGAAAGACGTATTTTAGATGCAGATGAACATAGGAAAAAAAATATTTAGGGCTAGAGAGATGGCTTAGCAGTTAAGGTACTTGCCTACAAAGCCAAAGAACCCAGGTTCACTTCCACAGGACCCACATAAGTCAAATGCACAAAGGGGCACATGTATCTGGAGTTTGTTTACAGTGGCTAGAGGCGCTAGCATACCCATTCTCCCTTCACCTCCCCATTCTCTCTCCCCTCCTTCCCCTCTCTCCCTCTCTCAAATAAATAAGTAAAAATATTTTTTAAAAGAGAAAGGTTTAAAATTATAGTCAAACAGATTAATTCTAGATATATTTTAATATTGAACTCTGTGGTCCTATTTATATGGTAAACATATTTAAGAACCATTTTCATGTTAACTTGGATTTTCAGAGTCCTAGTTTTATAAAGAATTGGGGCGCACCAGGGCTTCCAGCCATTGCAAATGAACTTCAGATGCATGTGCCACCTTGTGCATCTGGCTTATGTGGGTATTGGGGAATTGAGCCTCGAACTGGGGTCCTTAGGCTTCATGGGCAAGCACTTAACCACTAAGCCATCTCTTCAGCCCAGAATTGCTGATTTTTCTTAAAGATAGCCACCTGTGCCTGTTTTCAACTGGATTGAGATCCTGGGTTCTAGTTGAGTAGCTTTTAAGTAGAAGTAAAACATTGCTCTTAACATTGATAGTTTTAGTCATTTCAGCCCAGCTTACTGGCAAAACAAAATATAGCATTGAGGAGGGTTGTAAGAATATGGGTGGATACTCTTGCACTGTTATTTTGTGAGTACTTAGTGAGTTCAGGCAAGAAAATCTTGGGTACTGAGTGAAACCCTTATTTCCAAAGAGAAAAGAAGAAGACAAAAGGACAGGGAATTGGGGTGTGGTGACACAGTCCTAGCACTCAGGAGGCCAAGGCATTAGGATCACTGAAATTTTGAGACCAACCCAGACTGGACTATGTATATAGCAGGACCCTTTCTCAAAAGGAATAAAAAATAAATTAATGATGCACGTGGGCTGTGTAGCATATGGTGCTCAGAGGAAGGTGGAGCTCATGCACTGTTTTGGGAGATAAGTTTTTAAGCAACTTGAAAGGTAATTTGTCAATATCCCTCAATCATAAAATGTCTATGGCTTTTTTGTTGTTGTTGTTGTTGTTTCGAGGTAGGGTCTCACTCTGGCTCAGGCTGACCTAGAATTCACTGTGTAGTCTCAGGGTGGCCTCGAACTCTCAGTGTTCCTCCTACCTCTGCCTTCCGAGTGCTGGGATTAAAGTCGTGCGCCACCACGCCCGTCTATGGCTTTTTGAGAAAGCAAGTCCATGTGTAGCAGTGTCAGAGTCGGGAATAATGGACCCATGTGAACTGAACACAGTCTCCTGTGTCATGGTACTGGGCTTCCCAGGAGTTTGCATCTCCTTTCTAATGTAGAACATCTGAAGAAATTAATAAAAACATAATCCTAAGTTTATGATTGCACTTATGTTTAACATTGATACTGGGAAATAAGTGGGTTCACGTACAACAGCATAGAGTCCAGAATGCCAGCCATTACACTATGGAATCTTAAGTGTGTGTATTTTCATTAGTGTATGTTTATATAGGTGAGTGAGAAAAGGCATAGAAGGTCATATAATGAAAGAACTGAAATAGTTACCTCTGGGAATGGCCTATAATTTTAAGATACAACCCCAGAAGGTACTGTCAGTTCTTTGAATATGATGAAGTAAAATATGTAAATATGTCATTTTTATCATGTACATAACCATCTCCAGTCTAATGATTAATAGTACCTATTTAACTTTATACTGTTAATTTGTATAGTACATGCAATGTCTACAATAGTAGTAAACATTTAACCAACTATTTAAAGCAGTAAAATGTACAGACTTGCTGAAATTTGACTTTTCCTTAACTTCATCTAACTATGGACATATGGACTAAATCATATTTTTATGCTTAATGGTAACTTCCAGGTTTTTAAGTCTTTCATTTGATTGCACAAGCAATATACATAGTCAACTCTGATTCTAAATTTTCATTTCATGATAGAAGGGTTGAGTCCAGGCTCACCTTTTTTCCCCCATGAAGTAAATTGCTGGGCAAAAATGATAGTGTGAATAAACTTGTAAATAAAAGTTGGATAGGAAAATACCTGTAAAACTATCAAATGTGGCAGTTTAATTTTACCTATGTACTAAAGTAAGTTTCTACTAATGCCTGCAGGGAAATCTTTGTTGTTAATTATTTCTTTAGTTAATTATTTCTTTAATGGAATTACTGTCTAGCATCTACTTGGTCAGGTTATTTGCTGATTAACTGATGAACTTGTAATCTTTGAAAAAAAAATCTAATTATGTCAATCTGATGAAATTTCAGGAAATTCAACAAGAGACAGATATCCCCGAAAGAGAACTTGTTAGAGCCCTACAGTCCCTCGCCTGTGGTAAACCAACACAGCGGGTCCTTACAAAAGAACCCAAGTCAAAAGAAATAGAAAATGGTCACATATTCACAGTTAATGATCAGTTCACATCCAAACTGCACAGAGTCAAGATTCAAACAGGTATCTGGAATTAAATTCATCCTTTTAAAAACTGTGTCTTTTCTGTAGGAAAAAAAAAAATCCTTATCTATTGAATTTCTTTTTATTTAAAATAATGCTTTTGTTGTTAAGAAAAGTAATGCTGGAGGTACTACTTGATTCCTGGGCCTGAGGAGAGAAGTGACATCTGGGTGTGACACCCAGGACCATACAGGGGTCCACACCAGGGAGGCTGTGTAATAAAATGCAGAGTGGGTAGAGCTCTCCTTTTCATGCATTTTCGTGTTAAAATACATTAGTGCTGGTGGGATGATTGGTTTTAACAGGTGGAGGCCACATGAAGTTTGTCTTTAATGCAATTTTATAGATTTTTCAAAATTTGCAATTACTTACATAAAATTTTATTCATATAAGTACTTGTATTTTGGTAATAATTGGTTTTAAAATAAAAATATTTATCTCGGATATGAAAACAGAAATGGCATAGTCTTGAGCAGTTTTTAGTATGGCTTTACTTTTCATGTTGATAGTGAAAATTCATTCATTGTATATTTAACATACATAAGGGAAAAAGGCAACCTGTTGTTGCCATTTAAAAGTAAAGCGTCTTGCTGCTTGACTTCATGACTATATTAGTACTACTAATGCATCCATTATATAGTGGTATAATTAAACAGTGGTTTAAAGTAAAAGTTACGTCTGTATCATATAGTATTAGGGGATATCTTTTTAAAAATATTGGATAAATATACACTTGAATCCTAGAAAACAGGATTCAAGAGCTTTGCACGCTTTTATTTCTGACCTTTCTAGTTCAGTGTGTAGATTTGTAAAACAAAGTAGAATTTCAGCTAATGCCTTGATTCCTTTGCCCCGTAGTTAGAAACTTAGTGTTAAACTCCTCACCAGCCAAGATTGGCCTGTGTCTTTGAAGCATATATGTATGTTAAGAAAAGAAAGCTGTAGAGCTGTAGAGATGGCTTAGCAGTTAAAGTGCTTGCCTGTGAAGCCTAAGGACCCATGTTTGACTCTCCAGATCCACAAGGTGCATACATGCAAGTGTATGTGGTGTTTTTAGGTATGGTTAATGTAAGAGTATAGTCATATGATGAATTTGACTGGATCCATCTCTCAGTTTTTTTTCAGTGTTTGGTTTCTATAAGAAATATTTGTGGTTATGGGATGGTTTTAGGTAATTTTGGCTCTTTTAAAATAAATCTTTCTCTTTAGTGGTGAATTATTATAACTATCAGTTTTCTTAAGTTGTCAGAGGCTCAGTAACAATCAGGTACATATTAGTCAGTAAAAGAAATATTTTTGAAAATCATTTTCATAATTGATGTTTTCTCTACCTTCACTGCTCATCTTCTCAAACCTCCTATCCCCCAACATATGTAAAAATGCATATGTGGGTGCACAAACAAGCAAACGTTTGATACACCCTGTTACTGTCATTTTTAAATTAGTGAATGGGTTTTGCTAATGACATTTTTATTCAGATTACCATGTACTTGACCATATTGTCTCCTCAATCCACTCTCTGGTTCTCTCTTCCCCTACTGCTAGTCCCTTTCCTCATTAAAAACTTATCTAAATAGTTCGTGTGTGTGTGTGCACGCGTGTGTGTGTTCTGTTTCTGGCTTATTTCGCTTAATATAATGATGGCTGAATAAAACTGTCATGTGTAATACTACATTTTCTTTATCCTCCATTGGTCCATTGATAGAAACCTAGTCTTACTACCTGACTTGGCTATTGTTCTGCTCATCTTTTTAAAAAAATCCTATTTATTTATATTTATTTGAGAGAGAGGTGGGGGGGGGGAGAATATGAAAGAGCACACCAGGGCCTCTTGTCACTGCAAATGAACTCTAGACACATGCACCATTTTGCACATCTGGCTTCACTTGGGTATTGGGGAATCGTTTGTTGGTACCATCTTTTCCCTCTTCCCTACCTCTGTTTCTCAGGGGGCCCTGTCAGTGGGGTTGCTGGTATTCCCTATGGGGTTGTGGATTATGCGTTGTGGGAGCAGCACTCAGTGTTGGGGGAAGGTCATATTTTAAAAAGGATTATAATTCAAGAAATGGTAGGTACCACCAGTCTTCCCATTTATCTCTTTTTCCTTTTAAAAAAAATTATTATTACTATTTGAAGCAGGGAGGGGAGAATGGGCATGCCAGGGCCTCTTGCCACTGCCGACAAACTTCAGATGTAGCACCACTTTATGCATCTTGTTTTACAGGGGTACTGGGGATTTGAACCTGGGCCATCAGGTTTTCAAGCAAGCATCTTAACCCCTAAGCCATCTTTCCAGCCCCCTCCCCCCATGTACTTTTTTCTTCAGGAACTTTTAAGAAACATCCAGATGAACCAAATGCATTTTTTAAATTTTTATTTAATTTAATTTATTTATTTATTTGCGAGAGAGAGAGAAATGGGCAGGTAGAGAGAGAAAATGGGTGCTCCAGGGCCTCCACCACTGCAAACAAACTCCAGATGCATGCACCCCCTTGTGCATCTGGCTTACGTGGGTCCTGGAGAATCGAGCCTCGAAGCAGGGTCCTTAGGCTTCACAGGCAAGTGTTTAACCACTGAGCCATCTCTCCAGCCCCCAAATGCATTGTTTTAAAAGTTGTGTATTGTTTTGTTTGGTTTTTGTTTTTTGGGGGGTTTTTTTTGTTGTTTTATGGGGGGGTTGGTTTTTGGTTTTTGTTTGTTTGTTTTTTGATGTACAGTCTTGCTCTAGCCCAGGCTGACCTGGAATTCACTATGTAGTCTCAGGGTGGCATTGAACTCGTGGTGATTTCTGCCTCCTGAGTGCTGGGATTAAAGGTGTGCACCACCACGCCCAGCTAAAAGTTGCCTTTTTAAAATTCCCTAGTTATGATTTTTAAATATATTCAAATCCACTAGAATGGTGAAAAACACGAGTGGACCTCAGTATGGCTGTGACCTGCGTTTACCTAACAGTGATTGAGGTGTCAGCACATTTACTTTCCCTCCTTCCTCTTCCACAGGTGTGTGCATGCGTGTGTCATTTTACAGCTAATGCTATATGCAGTAATATATCACACTTGTAGAAACTAGTAATTCTATAGCAGCTACACAACACCCATATTTTTATGTTCTCCATTGTTTCAAACATTTCTTTTATATCTTAACTCTTTGGTTTTAGAGTTCTATTACAATTCTCACATTACTTTCTCTGTTTCTTTATAGTTATAATCTAAACCAGTACCTTTTTTTATGACATTAACTATTGAGGAAAAGCATTATTCTTTCTTAGTGTAGATTATTTTCATCTAACTTTATTCTTTTTTGCTAAGATGTTATCTTAGCAAATGACACTGAGAGCAGATTCTACTTCTTCTTCTCTTTTTTGTAATGTGGAGATTGAACCCAGAGCCTCATACTTGCTAAGCAAGTGGTCTACCACTGTGAGCTGTACCCCAGCTGAAAAGCAGTGTTCTTAACTAAGGCATGGGTAGAGCCATAGATTCTATCTACAAACAGCTGAATCTGCTGTCTATGGCTCTATTCATGCCTAAGTCAGCAATGTGCTTCTTTGTGAGTTTCCAGTTTCTGATTCCAGAAGTTACATGTCTTTTTCCTTTTAATGATTGAATACACAAGTAGTCATCAGGTTTTTTTCTCTGCTACATCAGTTACAACAAAGTTGTATAATAAAAGGACTTCTGTTTTACAAACCCTTAGTAATTGCATTGGAGACTATAGGAAAGGACAGGGTCACTAAAGATTGGAATACAGTGTAAGTGTGATGAGGAGGTAATGACAAGGAGCTGTGACTAAGAGTCCCGGGAGACACTGGCCATGGATACAGGTCATGATTTCATGGCTGTTTAGTTCCTCATACTGAGGTCACAGTCGTGCTCTATAATTGTTTGTTTAACTGACAAAATTGACAGCATTTGCTCTTTGCTCCCTTTCTAATGTCTTAGAGATCACAGCTATGTTTTGAATTTGAAAAAGACAACATAGATTGTTAGAAGAAACTGTTTGCCTATCTGAGATCCTTGTACTGTGATGAGACTTATAGCCATGATGGTGGGGTGCTAAGTGATTTCTGGTAGCCACAGGCAGGGCACAAACAGGGCACTGAAGTTTCCCACTGAAGATACCCAGCTACCATTTTTCTTCCAGGAAAGGAGTGACTATAATATTTTTAAAAATTGACACTGATTTTATTTTCCATGTTAAGTTCCACATTTTTGGAAAAGATTATAATTGGAGGGAACGTGGAATGCTTGCTTGCTGTGTGTTTGCGTTAATTAATGTGTGTGTGTATACTCAGGTTGACGTTGGTTTTTCTATACTAACCTGTATTGTGTTTTCTTAACAACCAAAGTTTTATATTAGTCTTTATTTTCATTTTAGTTGCAGCCAAACAAGGTGAATCTGACCCAGAAAGGAAAGAAACAAGGCAAAAAGTAGATGATGACAGAAAACATGAGATAGAAGCTGCTATCGTGCGGATAATGAAGTCCAGAAAGAAGATGCAGCACAATGTGCTGGTAGCAGAGGTGAGTGAGCATAGAGCCGGCTCAGAAGGCTACCTAGTTCAAGAAAGCACTCTCCACTTAGCTTCAGATGTCACGCAACACCGCTCAGTAACTGCAGCACACAGTTGATAATGCAATAGAACATTTTATATCACATAAACAAACTACCTGTAGTTCTGAGAATTAGTAACAGGTACTTTCTGATGTTTTTGAGGCAAGGTCTCACTAACCTAGGCTGACCCGGAACAACAAACGGCAATTCTCCTACCTCAGCCTCCAAGTGCTGGAATTAAAGACATGTGTTTTTTAAAAAACTTTTTATTTGTTTATTTATTTATTTGAGAGAGATCGAGCAAGGCCAGGGCCTTTTGCCACTGCAAATGAACTCTGCACACATGTGCCACATTGTGCATCTGGCTTTTTCATGGGTACTAGGGAATTGAACCCCAGGGAGGCAGGCAGGCATTGCAAGTAAGTACCTTTAATTGCTGAGCCACCTCCCCTAGTAGCCCCAATTACCATTTTTGAGGGTTTTATTTAACAAATTAAGATCCGTGAGAAGTCATTGACATAGTCAAGTAAGATCAGTAGGGCATAGGGAAAGAAAGAATTGGTAGCAGGTAGAGAAATAAATCAAGATAGTTGAAGTAGAATTGTCAGTATTTATTAGATGATAATGGGCAGTGAGAGGGAGATGTTAGCCTCTAAGGTTTTGGTGCAGATGATTAGGCAGAAGTTTATCTCCATAGCCAAAAAGGTACAGTGTTGTACAACATGGTCTAGATGTCAGTAATACTGTTTGTAAAATTAATATTACTGTACTGTCCTGTCCAGGGGGAGGAATCGATTAGGGCATTTAAAGGCCAGAGGAAGGGCTGGGCAGAAGGGTCATCAGTTTAAGCCACTTGTTAGCAAAGCCTGACAGCCCAGGTTCACTTTCCCAATGTGGCGCATGCATCTGGAGTTCATTTGCAAAAAGCCCTAGCATGCTCAGTCTCTCTCTTTCTCTCTGTCTCAATCTGCTTGCAAATAAAAAATAATAATAGGGGACGGGGGTGGTTAGAAGTTGAACTGGGAATTCACTATAGGGAATATAGTTAGAACCATGTGTTATTATTGAATGGTTGCAGAATAGCAGGGGAAATAAGAAAGGACTGTAGGATACAGTCTTCCCTGCCACAGAGGAAGCAATGAGAATAGCTAATGACAGTGAGAGAAAGCCTTTTGAATGCTGATTGTAAAGGAGTACTTTCTGGACCATCTGCAATAACGTCACCAGTGAGCTTACCAGAAGTACCGGTTGTTCTCAGTCTCAGTACTGACCTATTCAGTTAGAAATTTTAGGGTCAGGGTCCAGTACTCTATAATTTTTTTTAATATTTTGTTTTATTTGCTTATTTGTTTCTTTGTTTGCAAGGAGGGAGAGAGAATAAGTGTGCCAGAGGCTCTTACCTCTGCAAGTAAATTCCAGGTGCATGTACCACTTTGTGCATCTGACTTTATGTGGGTCCTGGGCAATTGAACCAGGGCTTTTCAAGCAAGCACCTTAACTGCTGAGTCATCTATCCAGCCCCACTCTGTTTTATGTTTGTTGGTTTGTTTTTCTTTTGTTTTTTGAGGTAGAGTCTCGCTCTAGCCCTGGCTGACGTGGAATTTGTAGTCTCAGGGTAGCTTCAAACTCATGGCAGTCCTCTTACCACAGCCACCTGAGTGTTGGGATTAAAGGCATGCACCACCACACCCATCTGATTTTTTAAAATATTTATTTATTTATTTATTTATTTATTTATTTATTTATTTATTTATTTATTTATTTATTTGAGAGAGAGAGGCATAGAGGAAGAGAATGGGCATGCGAGGGTCTCCAGCCACTGCAAATGAACTCCAGACACATGTGCCCTCTTGTGCTTCTGGCTTAGGTGGGTCCTGGGGAATCAAACCAGAGTCCTTAGGCTTCACAGGCAAACGCCTTGACCACTAAGCCATTTCCCCAGCCCTGATCTTTTAAATTTCTTTATTTTTTAATTATTTAAGAGAGAGAGAGAGAGAGAGAGAGAGAATGAATGGGCATGTCAGGACCCCTAGCAACTGCAAACAAACTGCAAACGCATGTGCCACCTTGTGCATCTGGCTTACCTGTGTACTGGGGAATCAACCTGGGTCCTTAGACTTCACAGGAAGTGCCTTAACCACTAAGCTGTCTCTCCAGCCTGTCAGTGATTCTGCAATATACTTATATTTCAGAAGCACTACCCAAGAGAAAGAGGGAAAAAAATGATGAGATGGCTCAGTTAGTAAAGCACTTAGTGTACAAGTGTGAAGACCTGCTTGGATCCCAGCACACACTTCAATGCCAGGCACCATAGTGTACTCCTATAATTGCAGCGCTCAAAAGGTGGAAAGGGGCTGATCCCCAGGGCAAGATGGCTCATTAGACTAGCCCAGCCAGCAAGCTCATGTTCAGAGAGAGATCCTATCTCAAAAAATAAGGTGGGGAGCAATAAGAAAAACCTTTAACACTGACCTATGGTCTCCACACAGACAAACACATGAACATATGCATCTACACATTTGGGTGTGCACAGCATAGGGGCACACTTATGCATGCTGAAAAGTAAATCCTGAAAAGAGCAAAATGACCAAGCATAATGGCAGTGAAGTAACTAGATGACTTTCTCAGGCTTTTTTTTTTTTTTTTTAAGAGTGTGAGAGAGAGACAGGGAGAGAGAATTGGCACACCAGGGCCTCAGCCACTGCATTCGAGCTCCAGATGCTTGTACCACCTCGTGGGCATGTGCGACCTTGCACTTGCCTCACTTTTGTGTGTTTGGCTAACATGGGGTCTGGAAAGTCAAACATGGGTCCTTAGGCTTCGCATGCCAACGCCTTAACTGCTAAGCCATCTCAACATCCCTCTCGGGCATTTTTTATTGGACTAACGGACTAGTAACACCTGGTGGTAGTGCCTTGTAAAGGAAGTGGAGGTGGAAACCACTAAGAGTACTTGGAACTTTGAAATAGTGGCTTAGGGGGATAGGTAGGGAGAAGAGCTGTGGGTTGAGTGATGAGTTGGGGGATTCTGGATTCCTCCTCCCTTCTTGGGGAATCCAGGCAGGGATCCATGGGAAGATGTTGATATACTAAGGATTAGGGAGAGGAAGCTAAAAAGCATAAGAGCACAAAAGAAAGGACAAGGAGGTATAGAAAAAGAGAGGTGGAAATTGTCTGGAGGGTGTATGTGGCTGCTAGCCATAATTAATGGACATTAATAAATGTGCCTCTTTTTTTTTTTTTTTTGGTTTTTCGAGGTAGGGTCTCACTCTGGTCCAGGCTGACCTGGAATTAACTATGTAGTCTCAGGGTGGCCTTGAACTCACGGCGATCCTCCTACCTCTGCCTCCCGAGTGCTGGGATTAAAGGCGTGCGCCACCACGCCCGGCTAAATGTGCCTCTTTTTAAGGACACAAGGCAGGGTGCAAGGGTTTGTGCTGATGAAATGTGCATACCTAGGGAGAAAATTGTAGGCATTTCACACTGAAATGAAATGGCCTCTTCCCTTGTCAAACAGGATATGAGGTTCTATAGTGAGTACTGAAGTTAGAAAACCAAGAAGCTCACCAGAAATAAGAACTAGTGTGTCTGAGAAAGGTGCTCACAGGCTTAGTGAGCTTCAGTTAGAAGTTTGTGTTTAGCGTCTTCTCCCAGAGCTTGCAGACATTTTTCTAAATGGTCAGGTATAGCGTGAATGCAGCTTTGTAGACAGCACATGAACAAATGAGTGTGGTGATTTTTTACAAAGACAAGCTGAGGTATATTGGGCTTATGATTGAAGCTTGTTACCTCCTACCTACACAAATGCAGACCTATAGAGTGAGACCAAAGCAGTGGAGAGGTTGAGGTGCTGCTGAGGGTTGTTGAAGTGATCCAGAATGCAACCTAGGTTCCCATTACAAAGAAGCTGTTCATAGCCTGGACAAAAGGGCTAAGGATAGGCCGTTTCGGGTGGGCTGAGAACAAGTTCTTTGATACCTGAATGGCAGTCACCAAAGGGTAATAGATTTTAGTTGCAGAATGAAGTACTGAAATGCCAAGAAAAAGTCAATCCAATGATCTACAAGAGTATAAAAGAAAATCTGGCTTGTGGGTGGGTGGGGAATCTGCAAGAGAGGCATGGTGGATTGTTGGAAAGAATATGAACTTAGAGATCAGAAAGGCTTAGATTCATCTCTGCTGTTTCTTATTGCTTGTTCATGTCAGTTTCTTCTCAGGCTTATTTTTCCTTTATAAAACAAGACAGCCTGCTTTGTACAAAATGATGGGCAGGTAGTGTGTAGCCAGACTGGCTGCTACTATAAGTACTTAATTTCTGGTGACATACTACTTAAGATTCTGACCACAGTTGGAGGAAATTTGTTTCTGCTACCTGTGTTCTGTGAACTGGGAAAGTAGTCCAGAAATGAGTAACAGGAAGGTGGGTGCAGTTAGCCTGCCTGTATGTTGGCGTGGGGCATACTAACGAAACAGTGAGCCCTCATTCACAGCTTGAGATGAGAAGTGCCATCTGATCACAAATTACATTAGCAAATAAAACCTTTAAATTGTTTTAGACTTTTTTCCCTTTGGTTTTTTTTTTTTTTTGATTTTTCATGCCCTGGTTTCTCAGGTACTGAGATTATGGACATGCTTCCACTGTGCTGGCATCTCTACTTGTAACTGGATGTACAGTCTCTAAATGATAAATCAGTTCTATTCACAGATAGGAAGTTTTGTGTTTTTATAGAAATGTCAGAGTAGGCCGGGCGTGGTGGCGCACGCCTTTAATCCCAGCACTTGGGAGGCAGAGGTGGGAGGATTGCCGAGAGTTCGAGTCCACCCTGAGACTACATAGTGAATTCCAGGTCAGCCTGGACTAGAGTGAAACCCTACCTCGAAAAACCAAAAAAAAAAAAAAAAAAGAAATGTCAGAGTTGTAAAAATGTTTGTGGTAAGAATTAGTCTCTATACCTTCTTTTTTAGGTAACTCAGCAGTTGAAGGCTCGATTCTTACCAAGTCCGGTGGTTATCAAGAAACGTATTGAAGGACTTATTGAAAGAGAATATTTGGCACGAACACCTGAGGATCGCAAAGTGTACACATATGTAGCATAAAATGCGTACAGAATTCGATTTATTCTTGGACTGTACTCTTCGCATGGACTGGGAAGTTCTTTTAAATCATTAATATTAAGACGACCATCTCTTCTGTTAAATTGCAGTACATGTTCTAGACCATTCAGATCAAGCCTTTACTCCCTTTGAGAGTTTTCAACATCAGTTGATTGAGCTTCAGGCTTTACAACGTCTGTCCCTGTAGAGATCATCTTTACAGTTCCTCGGGAAAATGTGAATGTGCCGCGTTTTGTTTTCAATGTTGTATGAAAACAGGAAAAATAAAACAGAAATTTAGAGAATACAGCTCATTAAATAAAACTGTTGGATTTCATTTCCCCAGGTCTTCAGTGTTGATGTAAGTGTGTTTCTGTAGTGTTGCTTAGTAGCACTTTGCGCATTGTGTAAGTTGGGTAACAAAAAATGGCAAAAAAAAATGCACAATTCCCAGTTATCTTGCTCTGCTTATGACATTTCTTTCGTAATCTTGTTTAATTTAAAGGTTTGATAAATATACAAAGACCCAGGCCTACAATTTGAGCATGCTTTCTCCTACCACTTGCACTTACTAATCTTACAGCCTTATGACCAAGAAACTTTGTTTTGGCCTCCATACATACCCTGATTTGATTTTTCCCTATTGTAATTTCAGGTTTTCCAAATTAAGTCTTACAGTGATTAGGTTTTGTTCTGAGTTATTTCTAGAGAAAGAAAATATTTTAGTATGTATAAATTGTACAATAATTTTTTGCTGTTGTACTTACTGCTAATAGTGAATTGTATAGGGTGGTGTTTTTATTTCATTTATTGTAGACAAAAATAAATTTAGTATTTACATACACTAATTCAAGTATGTCAGAGCACAAAGTTGGCAGCTGGTTATATTTAATTCAGCCCCTTTGAAAAGCACACACAGTCTACACTTTCTTTAGAAAGATCTCGCTCCACCCCCCCACACACACACACAGTTTAATTATATATTTTGGTGAAGGTGTGGCACATTATTGATTTTGTTTCAAATGCAATCTAAAGATGCAATAAATACAATTACCTTGACAGTCTGAATGAAATCTTCAGTTTTTGCAGCTGTGTTTTGGAAAGTGATGAAGCAATATTCTTCCAACATGATGATTCTTAGCTATTTAGCTGTCTTGTCCTGAGGAGTCATCGTTCCATGTTTTCAAAGATGTGCTTTGTGCTGAAGATTCTCGTCATTGATCCTGTGCTTCCAACTACCATGACATCATGTTGCACCTGACTGATCTGCCAAGGGTTACAGTGTGCTTTAACTTCTGAGCCTTTTTATCTTCCATTCTATTTAATTTTGTTTCAGTTTTATTTTCAAAAGATAATATTTCAGATATGTAATTGGGGCAAACCACTATAGATTTCTGTTGGATAGAAAAATGAAATGTTACTAAGTTCAATAACCAAACCTCGGTTTGACTATCAATACTGTTGATACATTTATTAGAATGTATGTCCGAAGATGGTTTCTGTTTGAAGTTATGGTCAAGTTTCAACTGAACTCTGGATTAAAAACTCCACATAAATATTTTTCCCCGTGCGTCTTGGATTATAATTTTCCTTTTTAGATTTGCAAATACTCTTCTTGAATTTAAATTTGCCTCTATCTGAACTTTAGAATTATAAACCGTATGCTCTTAATCTTTACATTTTCCCACTTTTACACAATAGAATGAAGATGCCAATGAAAATACGGACATTATTCTCAGGACACTTTACTGTATGTGAGTGGTAGGGAGTTGCTGTTCCACAGAACACTGAAAAGCTACACTGTCTGGTTTAGTTGGAATTTTCTGTAAACAGGATGCTTTCAGGAAAGCTCTGTTGCCCTCCATTCTCGGTTAAATGATTTATAATACTGGGACACCTCAGATTAAACATGGTAGATGTGAAAGCTTTAGTTACTGAAATCTAAGTGAGGTATTAAAATAAGACAGAGGTGCTGGTTGAACCCCGTTTTTTAAAAAGTCATTAAGTTTTACGTCACCATCTTGAGTGTGGCTGTAAGTGGGTAAGCCAGGTGTGCGTGTCAGTGGAGATGTACAGGTCTACTGTTTGTGCTCATAGATGCTCACACAGTCATGGAGGTGCCGTGGCCTGGAACCGAACTGTTGGGATGCTGCTGTGCTTGGAAGAAAAGCAAAGCTTGCCCCGAACCTGTAAGTGTTCCCTCAGCCTGCACAGTTCATAAGATATATTTTGATAAATGGTTAAAAATGTATTACAGTTACGAAACAGCCTCATAAAATCAGTGGTTGTGAATTCAGTGATTTTCTGTTTCAGTGAGTTTGGGAAATTGAGGAAAGGATGCATCTGAAGGATTGTAAGCAGGGCTGGTGCTACTCCTAGACCCCCCAAAATAATAGTCCACCTTTGCAGTAAGAGTCCTTGTAACCGTGATTGTTGATGTTTTCTTTGCCCGTGTGCTGGTGGTGGTAGTAAAGGCTTCTAAGAATACATGTACATTTCTACATTCGTTCCTCCAGTTGAATAATTTGGGTATGTTATTTGATTAGTTTTTAATGATTAGTACTAGATTTATCCTTGTTCGTCTACTGTGAGAACAGCCAAGTTTTACATTCGTTGTATGGTGTTTACTATTAAGTCCAGTCTTGGCAGGAAAAGCCCTTGTGTATCAATTGCAGCTTGTATACTAGGCTATGTGGTACACAGTAGTACATTGTCCTTCCATCAGTATTTCGTATTCTAGTGATAATGAAAAATTCAGGTTAACAAAATTCTAAGTTGTTTCTAGCCCAAGAGCAGAAATAATTGGGTGCTCACTATATGTCGGGTGCTGTCTGAGCATTTCATAGTGCCCTGTAGTTGTCACATCCAAATAAGGGCTATTGTAAGTAACAGTGTTACCTTGGTAGTGCTGCCAGAAACTGGCAAAGGTAGGAGTTGGATGCAGCTCTGATCCTAAGTTCTGCTTCCGCCACGAGTCTGTCCTGTGTTGCAGATGGATATGGTTTTCCCTTCTAAAGTTCCTGTAGACCCCACTTACACAAACCAAAGGATGCCATGTGGAAAGGGAAGCTAACACATCTCAATGTGGAACTGTACATGTGGTCATGGCTCTCTATTCACTGATGCCAAATGGCAGGAAGGAAAAGCTGGACGGAGATGGCCGCCATTTGGGAACATGTCTCTAAAAGAAAAATATGGGCGTAGGGCTGAAGAGATGGCTCTCAACCATTAAAGGTGCATGCTTACAAAGCCTGAGGGCCTGGGTTCAATTCTCCAGTACCCACGTAAAGCCTGATGTACAAAGTGGTGAATGTGTGAGTTTGTTTTAATGGTAGGAGGCCCTGGCATGCCCATACTCTTGCTTTGTCTGTCTCTGGCTTTCTCTCTTCTCCCTCTTTCTCCCTGTCTCTCAAATAAATAAATAAAACCTTTTAAGAAATGCTTCCTAAAGTCTTTGTGAATGTTTTACATACGAAATTAGATCATGAGGTAAGTGCTTCCTCGAAGTTCTACACTTTGAAAAACCTGTGCTTTTCCATCCCAATTCAATTACCCAGAAAACAGGAAACCTAAGAATGACAGTGAATGTTACAAGGGTTGATCATGAAGACAGTGCTCAGAAGAATGTGGACAATTAGAATATCCTTTTTTAAAAGTACTTTTTAATTTATTTGAGAGAATGGCTGCACCAGGTCCTCTAGCCACTGCAAACAAACTCCAAATGTGCCACCTTGTCCATCTGACTACATAGGTACTGGGGAATCGAACCCCTGTCCTTAGGCTTTGCAGGCAAGTCCTTAACTGCTAAGCCATCACTACAGCCCTACAATCAGAATATCTTGAAGTTTAATTTTATAAATGGTATGTTCGTTTGTGAACATGTCACTTAATTGGCCCTTAATATTTAGCTCAAACTTGGTGTTAAGTGAGCCATGCAAAAGTAGCTTTAAAGTTACACATGAGAAGCTCAGAGTAAAGGTGAGCTGTATTTTTAGTAATTGTGAAATTATCAAATTTCAGTATTAAGTAAAATTGTATAACAAAACTAAGACACATGAGTTCTTGCAGTGAGAACAATTCTGAGTCTCCAGCTTGTTTTTGCAGTTGTGATTCCTGAATAAAATGTTCAGCACAGTGTCTGGTACACGTGGGTGCAGGCGTTTGGTAAACATCAAATGAAATATGCTTAGTGACCACTAAATGTAACATCAACTTTGCAGCACGTTATTGGAGGTGTTAGTGAAGGCTCATGCACTATGGGTTGTATTTTTCATGTCAATCAATGGAAGTCACTTGTGCTCTGATTTTCACCTAGATAAAGTGGTATGTGTAGGCAGGATTAAGTGATCTTGAGTCCTCTTGAAGTGTCTTCCTTTGATAGCCAGCGCCTACCTCTCTTGAACCTCCCAAGACCCAGTGAAGGAGCTCAGATGTGGTGACATAAAAGGCGTGCAAAGTCCACTGATGGTTAATGTGGTTCTAACACCTGTGCTCTGAAGATGTTGATGTGTCCACAGGAATTGATTATGGCAGACAGGGCAGAACTTGATAAATTGATTTTTTTTTTTTTGGTTTTGCGAGGTAGGGTCTCACTCTGGCCCAGGCTGACCTGGAATTAACTATGTAGTCTCAGGGTGGCCTCAAACTCACGGCGATCCTCCTACCTCTGCCTCCTGAGTGCTGGGATTAAAGGCGTGTGCCACCATGCCTGGCAGATAAATTGAATTTTGATCTTGGGCATTTTTCTTGGCAAATACTTTAGTCAAGTTTATTTTGGTTTATTAGAAAACCAGGTTTGTTTTTTTTGTTTGTTTGTTTGTAAGGTAGGATCTTACTCTAGCCCAGGCTGACTTGCAATTCACTCTGTAGTCTCAGATTGGCCTCGAAATCACAGGGATCCTCCCACCTCTGCCTCCCAACTGCTGGGATTAAAGGTGTGCACCACCATACCTGACAATAAAGTTGATACTGTGAAACGTAAAGAGCCAGTACTAAAACCGTGGGCGTCATGCATGTTGGTGAACAAGAGGTCTGTGTGCATGTGTGCATAGTATTAACAAAGATCTGTGTGATTATTATCCTCTATATTTCAGAAAGAGTCACTGGCTTGACTTGTTGTTTTGTTTTGGTTTGGTTTTGGTTTTCCGAGGTAGGGTCTCACTCTGGCTCAGACTGACCTGGAATTCACTACATAGTCTCAGGGTGGCCTCAAACTCATGGCAACCCTCCTACCTTGGCCTGACTTTTTGAGGTAAGACTATGGGCAAAACGGGACTGAGAAACGTAGCTAAAGAGCACGACACGAAGTGAGAAAAGGAGCAGAGATCTTTGCCTAGTTCCAGTGCAGCTCTGGCAACAGTAGCAACCTGTGTTTAGCTGTAGTAGGAAGCTGAGAACATGCAGCTCCAGGTCTTGAAGGAGGATCCCCTTCACAGAGAAATCATCTCAAAATGAGGTTGACTGCAGAACCTTCATGCAATATTCCTAAGAAAAACCTTATGATTGTTTACCAAATAATAAAGCTTAAAAGAGCATGCAGGGCTGGAGAGATGGCTTGGCAGGTAAGGCATTTGCCTGCAAAGCCAAAGGATCCCGATTCAATTCTCCAGGACCCACGTAAGCCAGATGCATAAGGGGGTGCATGCATCTGGAATTCGTTTGCAGTGGCTCGGGGCCCTGGCCTGCTCATTCTCTCTCTCTCTCTCTCTCTCTCTCTTCTCTGCCTCTTTCTCTTAAATACTTTTTTTTAAAAGGGAGCATGCCGTTCCTTCTCAAAGGAGCAAAGGTTTGTCATCTCAGGTTAGAGCAGAGTGCTCCAGAAGAGGACTGCTATTTCCCAAGTGTAACTTCACAACAAAAGTTGAAATTGCCTAGGGGAATCTTTTTGGACCGATGGTTAAGGTGCTTGCCTCCAGAGCCTAACAACCCGTGTTCAATTCCCCAGTACCCATGTAGCCAGAGGCACAAAGTGGCACATGCATCTAGAGTTCATTTGTAGTGGCTAGAGACCCTGGCATGTGCGCGTGTGCGAGCACACACACACACACGTGTGTGTGTGTATGTGTTTCTTTCTGGTCTCTGCTTGCAAATAAAATTATAAAAAATAATACCCCTTATAAATATTATGCTTAAATAAGCCGGAAGAGCTGCTTTGGGGCAGCTGTTTGGGAGCCATGGTTATGTAGGCTTCGTTACAGTAAACAATTTTATTAGCTAAGAATATTACTTGATAATATAAGGCACATGTGAGATGCTGTAACATCTTAGGTGTGCTTTTTATGCCTCAGCTTGTTGAAGTAACATGTTCCTCCTGTGAAGGGGTTTGATAAAATGGGTTGGAGGTCTCAGATCACAGCAGTAGTCATAGCCAACTTACTGTTAGTCTTAAATGAGGGAAGAGGGTCAGTCAGCTTGCCCTCACAGCCAAAGGTAGTGTGTGATGTACTGGTTCTTTGGGCATTCACAGTAGGGAGCCCGAGCCTCAAACCCAGTGTTCAAGGTTCTGACTCCTCTCCTGTTGAGCTCAGGTAATAACATTGGGAGTGATTCTTGGAGAAAAGTCAGTGCCCATCGAGCAGGTTTGCAATTTCCTCACCTAAGAACTGGGTTGTGCAACAACTTGGTCGCAGGTGACAGCTGTTTGTGCCACCAACTTTGTTACATCATGGACCTAAGTGTGAGCCATAGTCCTGATGGTTGTCTACCCAGATGGTAAGGAGGGATTCTAGTGAAACTGCCTCTGGTGTGATGGTCACCTCCATGTTCTGACACTGGTAACTTCCACAGTGATGTGATACTCTCAGCTTTCTAATTTCCTAGTGTAACTTGCAGGGTACATCTCAGGATGTGAAGCAGAGAGCCATCCACTTTCCAGCCAGTACCGGAAGCCCTCGGAGCGCTGTTCTCGAGATGCTGGCCACAGTCATTTCAGTTGCAGCCTACATGCGCATATGCAGCCTAGTGCTCCTTACTCTCGTCCCTGCATACTTCTCCGTTCTCCATAGGACTCGGCTCAGGACCTAGTAGAACAGGAAGGTGACGTGTAGCGCTGCCACTCCCGCAGGAGGTATTTCCCCGAGTAGCCTCTCCTAGACTGACTGAGGATGCAGCTAGTGGCATGCTTTCACTAAAACAGCTCTTAACGCGATTCCTGTCAGTAAGTTCAGTTCTAACTTCTCACCTGTTTGTGATAACAGCAGTCACTTCGGACCCACTGCGTAGGCTGAATACGCTCAGGTCTGAAGTTAGAGCCCTGCATCTGAACCTGAGCTGCCCCTGGGCTGTGTTACATAACTCACTTTATAATCAACTGACCTTACTACCTAGAAACTTTGAATTATGAGCAAAACCAGGTTAAAATAGCCCTTTAAAGACAGTATAGCTTCCTGAAAGGTATTGAATTATCTACCATAAACTTCCTTAAAAATCATATTTTTAATCAATGGGACCAAAGTTTGACTAGTACAGTTGCAAAGCAGTCACATTCTTGCCATCTAGTTTGGTGTTGGTGCTCTTGCAGGTCAGGTCCTGCACATGGATCTGGATATGCACATCAGTGACTTTGAATCGTAAAGGTAGCAGAAAGCTGAAGGGGAGAGGATTTCTGTTACATATTACTACATATATAGTTTATGCATTGTGAAATGCATAACAAAATGACTTGAAGTCCTAGTTTTATTTCACTACCTTTGCTAAGAAGCTTATTAAATATCAGTAAAATTCTGCTAGGCAAAAACTCCATAAACATGCATGGAAATTTATAAGAAGGTTGTGTTTGTAAGTTAAGTTCTCATTATTAAGTGAATCATCAGGTTTTATATTGTGACTATCTACATTCTCGGTTGAAAAAAGTACTAGAAATGCATAAACAAAGATGTCTGAGTCTGTACAGCAACATTCCATTATCTAGTGCAGCCAAGACCTACGTGGTTTGTATTCCTGTCATAATTTTCCATGTCAATGGTAGGCAGCTGTGTAACTGTTTAATTTAAAATTGTCTCTCCACATGAATTCTAATTCTTGAAGTTTCAGTGTAGGTTTATAAGGGAAAACTTTAAAAAAAAAAAAAAAAAGAAGTTGAAAGTTATTGCAGTCAGTTCTACACTGCTGGATGAACACCCAAAGCAGACACAGTTTATGGGAGGAAGGGACTTATTTCAAGCTTATAGATCCAGGGGAAGTTCCATCGATGACAGAAGTTTCCCCCCTTTCATAGATCCAAAATAAAAAAATAAATAAAACCAGCAAATATCAAAAAGCAGCAAACAGGACCCCCAGAGCTCAGACTGCTCTCTACACCTTAGAGAAGAGTCCCAGGATCCGCTCCCAGTGACCTCCTCCAACCAGACAGCTGGAGAGCCAAGTTACAAGTTTAATAAAACACCTGAGTCAATGGGGGACCATAGAGTGACTCCCACAGAGACTTAATTCATTCTTTAGTCACTCAAGTGTATGCACTCAACTTCATGTGTTCTGAGGTTTTCACACCTTGCTGGTCCGTCAACTACAGGTGAAGCTGGAAATGAACGCTCCCAACCTGTCACCTGACTGACTCCTGTGTTCTACTTCACCTAACTTTAAGCATGAATGTAGTCGGGCGTGGTGGCGCACGCCTTTAATCCCAGCACTCGGGAGGCGGAGGTAGGAGGATTGTCATGAGTTTGAGGCTACCTCAAGACTACATAGCTAATTCCAGGTCAGCCTGGACCAGAGTGAGACCCTACCTCAGGAAAAAAAAAAATATGAATATAATGAAATACTTTTAAATTCTACTAACTTTGTTTTTCATAGAATTCATGTCATTGTATTTATCAAGCACCTTCTATGTACCAGATAAAGGCTTAGGCCTTGGAGACTCAAAAGGAAAGAAAATGGACAAAAAGCCTTGTACAAGAGGAACCCATTGGAAAGAATGACAAATCCATAACACAGAATGTGGAAATGCTATGAAGGCAAATAAAGCAGCTCACGGGTGTGAAGAATGGTGTGATGGAACTTGTCCTACCGAGCAGGTGAGATCTTGTGATAGCTTGAAGGAGTAAGTGATACCACCATGAAAGGAAGGAAATTCCAGGCAGAGAAGGAAGGCAGTCCAACACGCTGTCTGAAGAGCAAGCCCCACAGGAGGTTGGAATCACCAGTGCAGAATCCAGGACAGGAGTGTCAGAGACCAGAGGTAGGAGAGTCAGATACAAGTTGGTGCAGCCCGTGAGGAAGACTAGCTTTGACTCCAGAATGGAGACGCATTGCTAGGGTTGGGTAGAGTGACAATCTACTCGTTCTCCAGAAAGATCTCTATGGCTGCTGTCATATTCTTGTTTCCATAGCACTTAGTAGAAGAGTGATGAGGGCTTAGATCAGGGTAGTGGGAGCGGCCTTGGTGAGAAGTAACCCGAACCTGCACGTACTTGACTGTAGATTCTGACAACGGTATCTGCAGTGTAAGAGGAGAAAAAGGTTCCAGAAGGCTTTTGATATGAGAAACCAAAAACATAAACATGCCTTTACCTTTCAGAGCGGAGGAGTATTGTTTGATTTTTCCGTTTTCTTTCTCTTCATTGTGGTCTTATTTATTGATAATTGACTGTATTTTTGGAGCTGTTTTAGGTACACAGTGACGTTGATCATTGTGAGGAAGAGGGAATTAGTTCAGCATAGAGATGAATTGTTCAGGGCCTCATAGACGGCTGAGTGTGTCTGGAGGATGTGCCTGGGGTCTAGGAGAAGCTAGTGGATGGAAGCACATTTGTAGGAGTTGTCATATGCAGGGACACATA